>JAPXFQ010000846.1:2400000-3050000 GCA_028564705.1 Apricaphanius iberus | reverse complement strand
CGCAGTAATAGTCTAATAGTCAATCTGACTATTAGAGTAAAAAGAAAAACAAAAGTGAACATTTTCGTTCCAACGGTGTGCAGGAACCGCACCAGGTATTCTAATAATAGATAATACACTCCCTAAAATAACTCTGACTTCTCTGGCACTTCATATTCCTGGAATATTACTGAAAACATATTTGGAAAACCAGAGTCCATGCAGACCACAATTTTGTTACTAAATAGCCCAGAGACATACCTTTTTTTTTTTTTTTTTACTATTATGTGTTTAAGATTTGTCTGCAGTGATTTGAAACAGTATTTTTTCTTCACTAGTTCATAGATACTGGTTAGAATGCTTCATGGCTTCATGATTCTCGCCAATATCTATTTTGTCGATTCAAGAGGCCTCCATGGCCTTATGTTGCCTGACATCCACATGAAGAGAATTGGCAACTGAGCTCATCTAATCTTCAACTCTAGTCCCCGAAATCCCAACCCGTCTTTACTCTTTCTTTTTATTTCAAAGCTTGGTCAAAGGAGCTTTTGTGTTCCGGGTGTAGTGAATGAATTCAACCTTTGGTAAAAACCGTGTCTTAGCAATGGGTTTAAGCCAAGGACCTGCTTTGATATGTGACCAGTACACCCCCTTTGATATACTGGTCACAGTTCCACTTCCTACTTGGTGTTCTAAGCGGTGTCTAATTAGAGTCAAATCAATGGATAATAAGCTCACGTTTGGCTGAAGATGCTTTAAGGTGGACATCCGTTTAAAGATTGGAAATGAGAGAGTTTAAACTATTTGTCTGATAGACTCTGAACAATGTAGGAATCAATGGACATTTTTATATACTGTTGTCACTTGTTGACTCTAAACTTAGAGCCTTTTGATGTGCATGCAAACAAAATGCACTCCTTTGAGACAACTTGGTGATTGAGTTGATGCAAGTCAAGATTAATTCGTATACAAAAATGAAGGTCTTCATACATGGACGGCAGTAAGGTGTGAATGTGAGGCTCTACCTTTTGAAAGAGAAAGCATACAGCAGTGATTTATCACCATTGTCACAAAGTGTGACTGCATGGGGGAGCTTTTCCCCGATATTGCCACATGTCTATTTTTACCTCCTTATTGCTTACCTGAGACAATATGATTTGGAGATGGGATGAAGGATAGAGGAGCATGAAAAGAGGGGAGAGACATAAAATAAATAACGCTTGATGGTTTGATTCTTGGTGTTTCTTATTCCAAGGAAGAGTGGAAATATGCTCAAATTGGCCCAATTTATATTCAAATCTACCTAAAAAGTGATTGAGAATTGTCTAAAATACAAATAAAACCCTTTCTTTGTTCTTCACATACTGCTTGACTATCAGCAGCCATTTAAAGGACTGCATGAATCTCACAGGCTACGTTCCAAACAAATTCACACACAGGCTCACTTTTCACTCAAACATAAGTCAGGATCTCACTAGGTGTTACCACCACAACTCAAACTCACTACTCGTGTGAGTTAACATTGCACACAATAGGGAGTCTCAGTTTTATTGTCTGCATTTGGTGTAGATTGGAAACTTCTTACGGTTCACTGCCAGATCTGCAGCTCTATGTTCATTGTTATTTTTATACCAACAATATCAATGTTATTGTCAGTAATTTTGCATTCCGCTCTGGGTGCTGTGCTCAGCATTGTTCATCTTTTATCTCATCCATCCATTTTCTGAACTGCTTAGTCCTCAAGGGGTCGCTGGGGAGGTGGGGGGGGGAGGGGGTCTGGTGCCTATTTCATTCATAGCATATTTTTTTTCTAGGTATATTTGTTTTTGTAGTATTATTGGACAGCCAAAAAAAGAGAAAGAAAATGTTGGAGCGAAACAAAGATAAATAACTATAGATTCACTGAATAGAATTTTTTTTGTCCAATTTTGGAGTTTGTAACACTTTAATTTAACGCTGATTTAAACTATTGGATATGAAGATACTGAAGCATTCAGTTTTCCAAGCTTTTCTACCTAAATTAATCATTAATTATAAATAGAGCTGTCATCAATTACAAGTTTTTTAGCTAATTAATCACAGGATAGCTGTTAATTAATCAGGATTAATCAACATTTCTAAATATGACTGGAAAATAATTTTTTTGGTTTAAAGGACAAAACCAGACACTTTTGTTCATATTTTTTAAGGAAATAAGTAAGAGATGAAAGGAAGCTTTGTTTTGAATCCCACCATCACATTTACACATGGCCTTTTTTAAACCTATTTATCTTTGTTACTTTCTGAATATAACACTGTTTCATTTGAACAATAGAGTGATTATTTGCTCATCTACGCAGCAGATGCGTGCACATATGGTGTGACACCATCCCTTTAATTAGCTCTGGTTCCCATTTTTATTTTTTTTATTTATTTTTTTCCCATTGTTTTATCAAAATAATAATACTAAAAACAATTAAATGTAGCCTTCACTATTAATGTGATAGAACGTGGGTTCTGCTACTGTTATATTGCTAAAACTTCACATCATTTCAAAACTGCAGGTGTCTCTATTTACTGAGAGGGATGATACGACTTCAGGTGATTAGATTGGTTGCATTACCTAGCTTTATCGGCAGATTTTACAGAACAGTTTAGTATGACTGCTTCGTCTCTGAAATATCCAAACCAATTTTCAAACTACGTAGCTCACGATGCCATTTCTTTCCACAATGTCATGGCCGTGTTCTCTTCTGTGGTCAGTGTCAACGATTTGGTCATCTTTATCGTTTTCTCTGTTGTCCACTTTCCTTCAAAATTCTTCACCGGCTGAACACCCTTGACACAGCACTTTCGTTTTACCCACCAGCGGGGCCCTCCTGCTTTTAAGTACATGCTTTTTCTGTGATTTGATTGGTCAAGTAGCTTGACAACAAGGCAGGGCTTTATCTGGATTGGTTAGTAGGGATGGGTATCGTTTAGGTTTTATCCGATACCGGTGCCAAACCGGTACTTTTGAAACTGTGCCGGTGCTTAAAGGGTGCTTAAACGGTGCTTGAAACGGTGCTTGAAATGGTGCCTAAAGAATGTTAAACATACAAACATGATCCAAATACCCTCTTATTTTTGATTTTTATTTTTAGTAGGTCTGTGAAACAATACAAATCTTTAATCTAATTAATCACAGTAGCTGTGAATCAATCACCATTGCTAAATATGACCCCTAAAAAATACTTACTAGAACTTTCGGTCTAAATAAAGGGACAAATCTAGATGCAGTTGCTTTTAAAAAAAGAAATATAGGAGAAATCAGTAAACTTTTTTTTTTTTACTCCAAAGTCACATTCATAATTTATTTGTGGTCCCATATAATCCCCGCAGACAACTTATAAACTTATATCGCCACAAAGCCAATACGCCAATAATAATATACTTCCATGTCATTTAGGACCACAATCACATGCTCCTGCACAACAATCCACAACAATCCGTAGTTTGGCTGATAAGGAGGGAGAGCTGATGTGGTGCGGGCTGAATTATAAACAGAGCGCTGTTCTTTGTATGCGTTCAATGCGTAAAACACACACACACACTCAAAAAAGTTAATTCTAGGAATTAATCCACCCACGTTGGTACGTTAATTTCCACAGCCCTTACTTTTAGCAGTTTTTTTGCACAGAGATAGCCATGTTTACCCTATTACTCTTGACTGATGGCACGGCCATAATCCAGTGTTTGACATGTCAGGGGGAAAAAGGACCGAAATAAGGCAACAAAATGTGTGCTGCTTTTCGGTCCGGTTACTACCGTTCATGTCGGAACCGGTGCCGTAAAGGCACCGGATATCGGTACCCATCCTTATTGGTTAGTTGGCATAACAATTAAAACAAACCACGCAATTATAATGATTGAGCTTTTTATTATTGCCATTTAGAATTAAAATTTGATTAATTGGCCAGCCCTATACTACAGATTGTTGCATTTTTAATAATCTACTCATTCCAGTGACTTCTTAAGATCGCTTACAACCAGACGTTTTGCCTTGTCTTAAGACATTATACATTTATTGATGTCAATTTTAGGCCATGACATTTTTACCTTTATTCTTTTTTTTAAATGTTTTTTCTTCTTCCTGTATTATACTTCTGGACGTAATGTTATTACACTGTTAAAATATACAGACATTTCAAAGCCATGTCATTGCTGAATGCAGTCCACTGACTTCTTCCTTGTCTCTTATTTGGTGTTAAGGTACCACTCGCTCCCCACGCGAAGGGGAAATTCCTGGCGTGGATTATAATTTCCTCTCTGTAGAGGAATTCCTGGAGTTGGAGAAGAGTGGAACCCTGCTGGAAATTGGAACATACGAAGGTAGATTACACACCACAGTTTTTACAGGACATACTATTGCTAACCTGCACTGCTGCACAAAGGGCAGGGCTTGTGAATATTGGGGGTTAAATTTGTATTACCTAACTGCAACCAACTTCTAAGTAAGCCTTTTAATGTATTTAACCAACAAGTTGCCACTTTATGAACAGTTGATCCAAAATAAATAATATTAGTTATTTGCAGAAATAAGCCCTCTTGACCTACTTTTTTTGTGGAAAAGTTTTGGCTCAAACACTTGAAGTTTTTATAAGAAAATGAGCCTGTTTTGAGATCATGTCATTTTATAGTTCTAGACTTTAACTAGGCCATTCCATTTTTTTTTCTTTTTTAGCCATTTAGAGGCTAATTTGCTGGAGTTTTTTGGATCAGGGTGTTGATGCCCCATACCATCATACTACCACTATCATGTTTGACTGTCTGTATGATGTTCTTTTTTTTTATTATGGAGATAGCGACTCAGGTTTGAGACTCCGACTCGAGTTCCCGTTAAGTTGGAAGAAATAAAAGCCTCAGATTCTGTTCTTGATCAGGGCACAATGTGTTGCTTTCTGCATGGAGTTTGCAAGTTCTCCCAGTGCATACGTGGGTTCCCTCTGGTTACACCAGCTTCCTCCCACAGTCCAAATACATGACTGTTAGTTTAACTGGTCTCGCTAAGTTGTTCTTAAGGTTGTGTGTGTGTTTGGTTATTTGTCTTGTGTGTCTCTGTGTAAAAGAATTTCAGCAGGATTTCATCTGTGCTTGAAATTTCCTGCCTTAGCAAACTGGTTGCATTTTGGATGAACGCCAGGCTGAACTTTTGTCATCAAATAATTCTTGTTCCTTCCTTTTTGTCATTTGAAGGAAATATCCGAGTTTATCTATTGTGATTCTTTTGAAATCTTTCTTTTGTTTCAAATCAACAAACGTCAACTAAATTAGAACCTGAATTTGAACATCTTAATATTATATGAAATTAACATTGGACTTGAATGTCCAATTGTGTTGATTTCAACTCAGACTAACCTCTCTGAGATCAATTCTCATGTGCTTCTAATACTTATTTTCTGTTACTTTAATCTCAAACTTCCATATTGTTGTCCCCCTCCTTCTTTGTCCCCCAGGAAACTATTATGGGACGCCAAAACCACCGGTGCAGCCTCCGAGCGGGAAAGTGATCAGCAGTAGCAGTAGCGGTGGTGATGCCCCACTGTCAGACGGGCTCAGCGGTAGCCTGCCGGGCTCGCAGAACTCCACTCCCCGACGAGCCAAGTCCTACAATGACATGCGAAATGCTGGAATAGGGCTTGCAGATCAGCCACTGGAGGACGACGAGGACCTCCCTGACATGAACAGTAGCTTTACAGGTATGTACAGACAAGCAGGTAAAGACCAATGTAAGTCGCAGCAACAGGGAGTTAGTAGGTTTTGTTGATCTTTATGAAATGAATGTTTTTTGTTTTTTTAAGTGAAGTGACCAGACATACGGGGAGCATTCACGTGTTAGGTGAAACAATAATTTTGTTAAAGTGTTAATTATTTGAAAAGTTATGGTTTCAAAAACTGCAGAAATCTTCCATGATACGGTTTAAAGCCCCTTAAAAGGACACTAGAGAAACTTCAGCAGTGAGCATAGATCAAGCTCACTGCTCTCTACTACTCTTTTTCATTCTCTTACAATAAATAATTTTTAAAATTCACTATTTGAAAAACAGTTGTGATGTGGAGACTAAAAAAGTGTCCATCACTTGCAAGTAACCCTTTTTTCAAACAATCTTTTGGCTGCAGAACAATTTTTCAATAAGTCACACAACCTTACATGGGAAGTTATTGCCCCTTCTCTATTTCATTTGTAATTATGGGGGTAAAATATAATCATGAGAGTAAGCATTTAGACCAGAAAGAGGCATCAGTATTAAAAAGCCTTAAATTTCATAATGTATATAATGGGCCTTCAAAGGTCTATCTTTTCTAAACTAGGCCTAAAATTGCATAAAGTTGTCGTGGATTTCTGCCTTTGTTCAGTACTGCCATCTTCCATCAACTTCTTTTTTTTATTGTATTTATTTTTTTTGTTACAATAAGCCAGTTTCCACTGAAATGACTCAGTTTGTGTTTAAGAAGTTAAAATTACAAGATTTGGACATATTTGTTTGTAGGTCAGAGAAAGTACTTAACTAGAAAGTTGTGATGCTGGAAATAATGACTTTTTGTTCAAGTAGAACATCACTGCCACTCTAAGGCCGTTTTCACATGTGTGGCCGTACCAGAAAACGGCCAGAGAAAATGCTAATTTTTTCTGTTCACATGTCACGGATCTCTGCCCGTATTGCGATCCAGTCTTTTACTACAAATAAACAGCAGGTGGCGGTATACAAATAAGTCTTAGTTCTCCAACAAACAAGGGAGTGAGAAGTACCGACGTCATAAAACGAGCGACAGGCTAGAATGTAAACAAACTGGTCTACTGGTCAGCTGCTAACTGAAGCCATCTACAGGGTGAGTGTTGTAGTAAACCCGCCGTTTTGTAACCTGCTGTGGGATGCTTGAATCGCGTTGTTTTGGTATTTGTATGGTCGCGAGGTGATTCTGTAATTTCGGCCGGCGGTGTCGTCATTTCCGCATGGAGCGCGTCTATTGTCTTGAGTACGGCCAGAGTACGGGTTGTGTTCACATGGTACGTGGCCGCTCGTACCTGGACTCGGATACTACCTCCAAGGCAGGTCTCTCTGGCCGTATTCTGGCACGGTACAGTCTGTGTTCACATGGTACGAAATAAGTGGATTTTGACCAAATACCGTACCCGAGTACGGACTCCCGTATCATGTGAAAGCGCCCTAAGAGGTGTCAGTTAACAGAGCTTCATTTGGAGGGTTTAGCCACTCACTGTCAGTGAAAATAATTTAATAAAAGGGTTTGTTTTTGGCTCCACAGTGGATAGGCTATTAATTTACCAGGGTAAAACACGTGACTCTAGGTGAAAAAAGTTCTGGGTTAGATTGCCCGAACTTGCCCGATGATCAGCATGCGGTTTTAATAGACCAGCTGAATGCAGCAGTGCAAGAATAATGTAATTTTACTTAAGTACATCTTAAAGATATTAGTCGCCGGGAGGATTAAATTATCTTCGAGGGCTGTATTATAGTCAACATAATCAGCATAGTTGATTTTTGGTCTTAAAATTTTATTGTCTGTTCTTGCAATTGACGATCATTGGGAATTTTTGGATAAATATGATGAGACAGAACAGATAAACTCTAGTTGTGGGTAGACTAGTTTCACTGAAAAAAAAGAGAGGAAAAAAACACGACACTGGAGGATTGTTGAGCGGCTTACTTTAGAAGGACTGTTGACAGTAGGATATCTTCACAATGGTTGTTTTAATATTAAAGAGACTCATTTTTCGGATTTTCCCATGATGATTAATATAATAATAGGTGAAAAAGACCAAGTTGGGGTTTCTGTCTGATTCGGCTCTTGAGTGAAAGGCTATTTCACTGTTTTAGTCAATCTGGACTACCTTTGGTTAGCTCAAAGACAAAATTAACTTGGTCTGAATTATCCCACTCCAAAATGGACCATTTTAAAACGCAGTTTGTGAAATTGTTTATTCTGCTTCTGAAAATACAAGGACTGTTTGTTCAGTGTTGAACAATTCAGCTTCTGTCTTTTTGCAGTTTCAATTCTTTCCTTGATCTGAGGTATGTCAGTGCACCCAAGAAAGCTCTATAATCTCCCTTTTTTCCACCAGTAAAATGAAGGTTATATGAATAAAGAACCATAGTTTTTAAAAATCTGCAAACCATATTGCAGTTCATGCTTGATTCGAGTGTTTTAGATTTTTCATCAGAGCTTTAAAGATTAAAGGAGTGAAAGTATTATTAGTATGAGTATCATTATTGTAATTCACTGAGAATGTCCATAACTTAGTGGCCTGAACACTTGTGCAAACTTATAAAGGTAGGCCCACAGAAAAATAATTGTTGACCCCACAACCATTCGAAAAGAACATTGACTAGCAAAATAATCAATGGTTGCAGTCATACAGCTAGATATAATGCTATAATGGATCGGAATCGATCAGGTATGGCAAATTGCTGCCTTTAAATGTGATTACCTGTGTGTGAAATCTTTTGCAACCAGTAATCAGTAGCGATGCACCGATACCGATACTGGGATCGGGGATCGGCCCCGATACTGCCTAATGTACTGGTATCGGTATCGGTTAAACTTTATCGATACCATGAACTGATACTCAAAATGAGGAAAATCTGCAACAAAATCACCAAAAAAGATAAATTTTTTACTTGAAATTTTATTGTTTGGTAATTTTATATTTTACATCTGTTATTTTGTCTCAGTTATGTTTAGTTTGTAAAGTCTGGTGCCTTTTGTCTCTTCAAGAAAGGCACCAGAAGTTATACAGTTTATTAATTCATTAATATGTGGCAAGGTACACAACGAGAGCCCAGGCGGGATTTGATCCCACAACTCCCAGGTAAGGGTCATGTTCACTAACCAGTCAGCCAAATGGATATGCCTGTGGCCAAGCAGCCAGGGCACGTGATCTATCGGAGCCATAGTGACAGGACCTCCACACTGTCACATATAGTATCTGATCGGTATTGGGTATTGACGGATACACAAAATCCAGCCATCGGTATCGGGACTGAAAAAGTCGGATCGGTGCATCCCTAGTGATCAGTACAGTAATCTGAGGAAGTCTGTGTGTACTAAATTAGAGCCTTAGGGCAGTTGTCAGATTGTTTTAATGAAAAAGAACCCTTTGTCTTCCAGAGAACACAGTGTGTATCTGATGATAACCAGAGAATGTGATTGCCAGAATGCTGATGCTTTTCTGCAGTAAAAATATGTCCAAAATAAGAAAACTAATAAAGTTATTGGTAATTGCAAAGTTTTAAAACTCGTATAGTTCTAAGAGCTGACATCTTCAACCTACGCAGCATTGGTCCTGATCAGCCGAATCTGTTAATTTAAAACCTATGTATTGTGGTTGTAATGTGACATAATGATCAGTATTGTGATTCTGTTTTAGGAATTTATAGTCTTAAAGTGAATAGAGTTCCCCAGGTGCTAGTGTGCTGGATAATATAAATGAACACTGCATACTGTCATCTGCAATAGCAATATTTCAAAGGAATATTTAGAATACAGTAATTGTTTGCTATCATGCTAAGTGATCAATAGTTAAAGTTTTGATTAATAAAGAGCTCACTTTTTTTGTTAAACTCAGTCTCCAGATGAGAGGTCACTTAAGTCGTAGGTTAACCCTGATTGATGACTGTTTAAATATTTAGATGTACTAAAGCCTTATATGAATCTGCTTTTGTGTTTATTACTCTTTCTTCAACTTGGCCAATAGGAGGATGCAAAATATAATCAATTAAATTGATATAGCCTAGAAATAAAGTAAGGAAAAATTAGATCAATTCAAAAGAAAAGAAAATTATCTTGAATATCAGAGTTTAAAAAAAGGAAACCCAGTGACACTTCTGAGGAAGACAGCAGAGCAGCAGAGGCTGAAACCTGTAAAGGTAAAATCACCTTTATCTGTCGAAAATTCATACTAATGATAAAAAATAAGACATAATAACGTCATAGCACAATTCAAAAGAAGGGTTGTTTTTGAGCAGCATGTTATAATGTTCAACTAAACAAGACAGACATCAGCCCCACAAAGAACTCGACACATTCGTTCTCCTTTTTGCTTAAGTGGGCTGACGTGTTACAGCTTCTTAGGCTGAGAAAACGGCAGAAATCCAATAATAATGGTTCATTCAAGTGCAGCTTAAATATAGATTTTGGTGTAGATTGTAGGCAGAATTGTCCACCAAGCTCACAAGATGCACAAAGTAAATAAGCGTGTGACTTTTTCCCATTGCAAGTAGGCTTTGACTTGCGCCACCTTTACTCTGATGCCTCTAAATACAGTCGAGTGCAGCTATGTGTCCGTCAGAGGTCACCAAGTTAACATTAAGAGCCCATCTGTGTAAGATTTGTTTGGAAACATCAGCGAACAAACAGACTTATAAAGACCATGAGACACAGCACAAAGGTCAGGGGTGAAGATGTACAAAAGTGTAAATCAGGTTTTAAATATAAAGCAGGTTTGAATATCTAACACCGATTATTATTCGTTCAAGCAGCCAAAACACAGATGGTACAGAGCTCAGGTGGGAGAATCAGGACAATTATTAGTCCTGTACTCCACTTTAAGGCATGGTTAAAAAAAAAAGACATGTTCTGAAGGAAAGCCATTGGGTCTTGTTATAAAATGTACCAATAAATGCTCCTTTCAGATGAGATCAAAATGGAACCTTCTGGTTTACATGCATTAGTGGGGAAACTCCAACACTACTCATCAACCTGAACACACCATCCCCACTATGAAACATGGTGATAGCAGCAATACTGGAATAGTTTACTTTCTATATGAACTACTTCAAGGTTAAGTTCACACATTTTAAAATAAACTAGTTCTGTTCATTCTTTAGAATTCACTTTTTTAAACTAAGTTCCTAGTTTTAAAAATTAACTAGTTCATAGTTATTTTTTCCCCAAAAATGTTACAGCATCACCCTCAAAATATTGGCTATATCTAATTGTTGCCACTCATTCAGTCCACACCACAGCTGCAGCTTTTACTTCATACAGTGCATTCTCAAAAACATGTTTTTTATTGTTGTTTTTTTGAGGAATTATTAAACTATCTGAGGTAGGCACCATGCTGGGATAGAAAACTAAGGCTGTACTTCAAAGTGCAATTCTTGTAAACATTGCTTAACTTTCCATTAAATCCCTTTATAATTTCTATCAGTGTATTTTCTGACTTGTTTGCCCTAAAAAAGGGTTCGAACATGAGTGCAACAATTAGCCCAAATGGAAAAGTAAGCTTGCAATTCCTTGATGAAGTTTATGACAGCTCAGCTTTTGTTAGAGGCTGCAGGTCTCTGACAATTTACTGCATTGTCAAGTTGTTCCTGGGAGATGAAGACAAAAGAGTTGCTGCTATTGTACCCCGTTATTTGGTTTTAAGTTGCAGGGATCTGTTTATGCACGTGGTCGCCATGTCGTTTGATTTTTGTAACATTTTATTTTATTTTTTGTGACTTGCACATAGCTTGAAAGGCTAGGCGGGTGCTTTATGTCATTATGCAGTTTGAAATTTGCTGTTGACATTGTTTTGTCCGGAGTAGCTTCTTGATAACTGATGGGCCAATTTTAAACAAAAATATACATGGATGTCTGTGTTGAAAAAAAAAAAAAAAGAGAGAGAAATCGATTCTGAATCGATTCTTATAAAAATTCTAAGAATCAAATCAATGCACAAGTTCGAAAAATCTGTTTAATTGTTTTACACTATTTTTTCCCTTTTTTACAGCTAAAATGGGAATTAAAAATCCAGAAAACCATTTTAAGGTGTGTTCACACCGCCCCAAACGTCAACGTCACGAGTGCTAAGATTACATGCAAAGTACATGGTTGAAGCTGTCAATGGGCTTTCAGAGTATCTGCGTCGCTTTGTGCGCGTTGGCCACGTCAGTTTTTTAAAATGTTCTTATATTTCAAGCCAAAAGCCAGCAGCACAGAAGTTCAGCTAGCTGAGCTTTTGATGCTCCTAACGCCCTTGACGCAGCATGTCAACCAATCCGAGCATTTCACTTTGGTGACACCGCCCGAGGCCAACCCTCTCTAGCCAACCACGATGGGTTAGTGTTTAAAATATCCGTCAGAGAAAGGCCCGCCTTCGAGCTTTGCAAGTTTCAACCTAATAATGTACAAGCGTTAAACTAGTCTTTTATAAACGTTGTTTGACGCTGACAAAGTGTGCGGTGTGAACCATTAGTTCCTAAAGTATTTATACAGTTTTTTCCTAGTATACTCTTTCGCACACAGTGTAAAGTCCTTGAATTACTGCCAAATAGGTAAGATAACAGCTAAAAATAAATGTTTTTAACAGCAGTGACCCATATCTAGATCAAACTGGATCAGACTGAATCGGATCAGATCATAATAATCTATTCTAACTCCTCAGACTCTGAATCAAATCGATTCTTGAAATTTGAATTCATACCTAGCCCTAACATAGATCATCAGTAACCTTTTAAAAAAATCTTTTAGGTGGTCATACCAAGATGACGCTTTATTGGCGAATAACTGTTGCTGCTGCTGCAATCACTGCATATTCCGCCGTTTGAGGTGCGATTCGATGACTAGTATTGCCAGATTTGTTGTTTTCCCCGTTTTTTTTTTTTTTTTTTTTTAAAGCCAAGGCTTTAGCCGAGCTTTTGTCACGAAGGCTTGATGGAAATCTGGCATTACTTGAAATAATTCACTCGTTCACAAACGCCAGAACGAGTGCTTTCATTATAATGTTCATCAGGCCAAAAAGTTCAGTTCACAAAAAATATGAACGAGTTCATGAACGACCGTTCAATGAACTGGTTCAGGAACAACAATGGAGAGCAGCAGTTTCCTGTGGGAATGCTTTTGTTCAGGTGGGAATTATCATTTTACCTATACTTCACAAATATGCTTTGATGTTAAAAAAATACAGTCAAGGTTTTGGATTTCTCCTCCCGCACTGTAGCGCAGGTAGTTGGTCAAGTGGTTGTTTTATTGGATTGTAGGTTGTTTTTGTAAGGCTTCTGTAACTGATGTGGACACTTTTAACAAACAGACCTGCATATAGTGACCGTAGTGCACGCTTGATACACAGCAGAGCAGCTTGATAACACCTCAAGTGTATTTTGCACTAGAAGCTTGGATTTCAGTCTTACTTTTTACTCTGCCTTACAGAAGAAGAAGAGCACAACTTGAGAGCTTACTGGTTAAATGGGAGGGAAGTGGAAGTGAGTTGAATGTAGGTGGAAATAACAGAGAAAGAGGGAGTGACCTGAAAAGGGGGTGGTGGAAGTCTGAGAAGGATTCGGCAAGAGGACAGGGAGAGACTGCTGCTTTGTGAAGAAAATTAGGAAAGTGGAGAAAAGACAGTCCTTTGGTATTTAAAGGGGACTCTGCAATATAACAGCTAACTTATTGGTGAGTTTCAGTATTTGTTTTTTTTTTTTGCATGGAATTTATTTGCTTGTATGTGAGCATGTAGAAATGTTAAATAGTGCCATCTTGCTGCGAGCTCCAGAAAGTGTCCAATTAAGCAACCTTTGTTTTTATTGAATTATGAATAATACCATAAAATTGTAAGGTTAAATATATAAAATGCTCATTTGGAAAGCTCTGGTTCTTGTTAAATGCCTCTTGTTGGGATAATTTGTAATACCCCCTGTGAGGATGCTGACTCAGCACTGTTTTTTGGGCTTTTTTTCAAAGGTGGGACCAAACGTTGTTGTTGAGCCTTTTGTGGTTGTTGGAGCTGTAATGGCTGTTGGTCAAGTGTGAGTGTGAAGACAAGATAACAGGAAACCAGGTGCTAACAATTCAGAGGCCGTGGCTCTATGTGTGAAGTGCCCCCTCAGTTTCCTGACATAAACCTTTTCAAAGCTTCAGGAAGGGGTTTAGGATAAACTGATACAGACAGATGCATTGGCCACAAGAGGTTTGGTGAAGTATGAAGACCATACAGGTGCAGTTTTTAGGTGTGAAATCTGAAATTATTTAGAAAGACAATGAGAAATCTTTAAGTATGGAATTTTACTTGGATTGTTGTCTCATTTAGAGATGTATATAAAACAAAACAGATTATAGAAAACTATCAGCATCTCCACATTTTAAACTCCAAAGATTTTGTCAGTCTGTCCTTTTTTCCTTCCATCATTTCAGTCATCCATCCATCCAGTTGTCCGTTCGCTAATTCTTCTTCCATTAGAGATGGGCAATTGTTTTAATATTGTTCACAATTCTCTCTTTAATTAAGTGAAAATATTGATTCGATGTGACATCAATACATGTTTCATGATGCTCCAAAAACACAAATTATTGAAATAGTTTTCTTACCTTTAGTAATAAATATTAGTAATCTTTAAAATGATTGAATATAACTATTGTGAAGTGTTTAGCACTAAATTTGCACTATGTAATGTAAATAGTGTCCTCAAGTAGCCTAATCAATAACCTGTAGGTATGTTTTTTTATTTTGCTTTTTTAAGAGTAGGATCTGTATTTTTGAGACTTTCTGAAGGTTTGTATCCAACGTTTACGTAGATTTTGACTGTAAATAACATTTTTATTGTTATAATGTGTGTATATAATATGCAGTTCTATACATTGTACCTTTTGTTTGCCTGAGTGTAATGTTATACTGTTACGTCTTGGAGATCGATGGGGAACTTGTTAAACTACGTGAGCTGGTCTGAGTGCGGCTGTGTGTGTATGCATTTTTTTACTATTATTATTATCTGCTATTTCAGTTTTTATGTTTTGGGGGTTCTTTTACCATTCTATAATGGCCTGTGATTATGGCTGCCTTCTGCTGCCTGCTAACCTGTAATAGAGGACCCATAAGAAAATGAGATAATGCATCTCATGGGTTTACTGCTCTTTAAATAAATATCTAAATAAATAAATAAAAAAAATATCTGGCACTTAATTCATAGAACAGTTTTGTATTTACTAGTGAAAAGCAAATTTGCTGATTTAAATTTGGAAAAGCAAAGTATTTAAACAAAAACAATCAAAAGAACCAAACAGGTTCTGGACTTACCGGTCTTCAGCAGTGAAATTAGTCACGTCTGAAAATCTGTTTTTAAGATTACCTTATTTGATTGGCCCTATTTTCATAAGTTGTATGCCAGCATTTGTTCTAGAGGATGCTGCTTGTTTGAGGAGTTAAAATGTAAAACCAAGCTGTATTTTTTTCTATTTTTCACAGGAGAATCAAGTGAATTCGACGAAACACATCACTCAGTGCGCCCCTACATCCCTCGCTATAGTGACCCGTCCTACGCTGGGACAACCCCCTCACCATCGGCCACCACGGAGAGCACACAGCAGACAAACCTTCACCTGAGCCATCCTCCCCCGGAGGACCCGCTGGGACCTCTGCCTGACAACTGGGAGATGGCCTACACCGAGACTGGAGAGGTCTACTTTATAGAGTAAGAAACAAAGACGTAACTCCAGATCCCTTTGAAATATGCCACTAGTGTTTTTATCCAACACAGTCAGATTCCTTAGATATGCAGCTTGTTGTTTTGCAAATGTGTTATTCAGTGCATTACCGTCCATATTTGAGCCAAAGATAAGGAAGCTGCAAAAACACTCAGAATGAATGTAAAATGTTCGACATATTGTCTTTTAAAATAGTATTAAAAAAGTATTCATACCTCTTCAACATTTTTTGTTTTGACATGTTAAAACCAATATATTTTGCTGCAAGTTTATGTGACACACCAACTTAAAGTAGTGTATAATTTTGAAGTGGAAGGACAGATTGATACGTCTTTTGTTTCTTTTAGATAAAAGGCTGAAAACTTTGGCATGTATTTGTATTTAGCCGTCCTGAGTCAATGTTTGAGTCCATCGTGCCACTTTTTGTCCATTGCAAAATCCCCTAAGCTCTGTCAGATCAGACATCTTTGAGCAGAATTTTTCTTGCCACAGATTCTCAATTGGCTTTAGATCTGGGCTTTGACTGTGCTATTCCTACTGGTGAGTATATTCTGACCTAAATATGTCATTGTAGCTCTGGCTGCATGTTTAGAGTCATTGTCCTGCTGAAAGATGAATCACCACCCCACTCTCACTCCTCTTCTTACTCACTCTGACAGGATTCCATGTAGAAAAGCATCCCCCCATCATAATGCTGCCACCACCAGCTTTACCATGTGGATGGTGCTTTTAGGCCTTTAAGTTTATTTTATTTGACCAGTGCACTTTTTCTCAGACGCATGCTGTGGCACAAGTCTTGTGGAAAACTACTAAAGGAACCATTTTGTAGTTTTCTTCCTCCATAAAGACCTAATGTATGTAGAAGATGACCATTAACTTTCCTGCTCACAGATTTTCCCACCTGAGCTGCTGATCTCTGCAGCTCCTCTCAAAATACTGTTTGATCTCTTGGATGCATTCTTCCATTGCACAATTATTTGACACTTAGTGGTCTTACAATTTAAAAAAAAATTAAAATAGTAAGAGTTTTGGTTGTATCAAGTCAAAATGTTATGTTTAAGGTGGGTATGAATACTTTTGCAAGGCACTGCAGAATGCAAAGCAGTGCAAGCCTATAAAGCTGCACAACTAATATGAATTCAAATGCTAATAAACAGATGGTACTGATGACCACTGAAGTTATCGTTGTATAAATAAATAATATTTCATACTGTTTTTTTATTCAGCCACAACACAAAGACCACCTCTTGGCTAGACCCTCGGTGCCTGGACAAACCTCAGAAACCCCTGGAAGAATGTGAAGATGATGGTATGTGAGCAAAGTTATTTATTAGATCTCATGCATTGCTATGAAAATTGTCTTGATTTTACACTTTGATGTTAATGTGTGCCATGTGTAAGCTTATTAACATTCAGCCTTTGCTTTACTATAACATGGTTAAAAATAATAACATTTGAAACTATAATTTATTCCTACTTAAGTGATAGATTCATCTGAAGAAACCAAATTAATGGATAAAAGTAATGACAAATTTTAAATTTTTTGTGTTAAAGATGTAAGGAGGTTTCCACAGTAACCTTTAGGTGTCAGTGTTGGCCAACAGAAATTAAAGTAGCTGCTTCTGGATGCTTTTTCTCAATTTTTCTCAGGAAAAACAAGCCCCAGTGCTTAACATGGCTGATGGTTCAGGAGTTATAGGTCTCTGAAGCCTGTTCATTATGCTTTAGAATAAATAAAATGTGCAGTTTGATTCTTATGAACAAGCTACATTTTTAGTTGCTGCCTTCATGTCAACATTGGTTTAGAAACCACAGAGGTACAGTCACGTGGCGGAAAAATGGCTTGTCGTATTTTGTAAACAATGATCATCACATGACCTTAATAGAGTGTGTTTGTTTACCTCCTGCCACCAAGTGGCCAGATGTTGCTATTGCCTCCAACTAACCCCAAGATGTCACTGTTTTTCCCTCTTCTCATCCCCATTGTTTCTCTTCAACAACAATCAAATGCGGATTCAATCCATTTTACGGAGTAGAAGGCGTTCATACAGAAGAGCTCGATGATTTAGGTAGGAAATCATTCGTATCACATCATTTATGTATTATACCTTTGTACCTTGAATCGTCCAGTTTTCTTTAAGAATTTCAAAAGGCATGTGTATGAGTAAAGTTAATGTTCCATATCTACATCATAGTGACCTCTACAGTGGCTCATTCAGAATAGCTTGGCTGTAGGCGAGAGATGACTATGGATCTAATCATCCAGAAATGAGACATCATTGTTGCAGAGATTTGGCATTTATCTATCCTTGCCCCCCGTATATGGCTCTGACGTTTGGCGAATACAGTCTAAATGTGGCCTATAACAAAATTATCAACCTGCAGAGACAAAGACATCAAACCACAAAACACTTCCAACTCAGCAGGCCATCACTTCCTACAAATCGCAGATCCAGGAATAGATTTTTCTAAATGTTTTTTTGTTTTTTTTAAACCTGCCGTCTGTTTTTTTGAAACCCATCAGCTGTCTAATAAATCCCATTCATAACAGTCGATTTGTCAGGAAGTGGTAGCACTGTTGTTGACCAATTATGAAAAATACATTTTCTTTAGATTAGATATCTGATTAATGACTAAAATGTTAAACACGTCCCAGCACATCCTGGTTGTGTTTCCATTGCCATCTCAGGAAGCAAACATGGGTGAGGACATGGGTGCGTTCAGCGTAGCAAAGTGACATCTGATTTTTCTGGGTGGACATCTTGAAAGATATGCTACAAGCATAAACAAGTAATATTGTTCCACTGCTGCTGGCTGTTATGCTGGGGTCATCAGGTGCTACTTTGTGACATCACTTCATACACACAACACCAGGCTAATCAGTGGCTACGACTACGTAGGTAGTCGTGAGAATACACTTTAGCGGACCAAACAGTCAATAGGTGGTCACCTCCGTCACTTCGGAATGAGCCAGAGGTTGTCCAAAAAAAGGTGTTGACTTGTCACAGACAAAGAAGAAATGGGCTAAATCAGGGCACAGCCGACCCAGGCCGCACCCAGCAGACCTTGCTGGAATAGGGGCATTTGCGCCAGTAAGGTAAAGTTTGTTCATCATCCTGCGCTGTTCATCACATCCAGAATTGTTGTTCCTGCTGTACAAAGTTTCGGCGAGGAGATATTTCTTGACTTAGGAAGATGAACTCATATTTACTTGAGTTATAGGTTCTCTTGATTTTCCAATTTAGAAGCTTGGCAAGGATAAAATTGTATGTTTTTGAATCGATTACTAAGGAAAACAGGACATTCTATTTGAAAGACTTTATCCTCTTTGTTGCATTTTATTTAAACCCGTTGGAAACACAATCAATGTCTCTAGAAATTGTCTTCAGCCTTCAAGTTATATTGGTAAATGTAACTTTTTTTTGTAGAGGTCCTATTTTTTGTTGTTCTTATGCCTTTAAAATTGTTTATTAAAACACACACACACACACACACACACACACACACACACACACATATATATATATATATAAAATCCCCTTGGCCCACCGTGGGTGCTTTTTCCCATTCCAAGCGAGGGTCCTGCGCAGTGTCTGTTGCTTTCCAAGTACTGCACTTTTTTGGAACTGGATGTGCTATGTATTAAACCGGTTGGAGTGCTAAGAATGCTGTGACAGTTTTTTCTTTAAAAAAATAAAATAAAAATCTTACTCATGGTATTCGCAATATTGCAATATATCGTATTGCCCCCTTTGCACCGTGATACATATTGTATTGCCAGATTCTTGCCAATACACATCCTATTCCTGTATGAAAAATAACTAAATATTTTAATCCTGCAATAAAATACACATTTATTTTATATTTAATATTACTTTTGTGACACATCTTTTCCAGAGAGCCTTATCGTTGTGTAAGAGTGAAGAATTTTATTCAAGCAAAATGAGAAATAAAAAGTTTTCTTGCCTATTACTCAAGACATGGATCCGATTATTAGCATTTTTCTTTAGAGTCAATTAGAGGAAATAAGACATCCAGAGACTGCAAAGCTGGTATGCTGAATGCCATCCAATACAGGTTGGAAAAAAAATTAAAAGAATCTTAAATTGTGGCATACACATGCATAATACACCCACATTGACTGAGTTCTTCTGTGAACCACATCCTCACTCAAGAGGCCTCAATCAACATAACATATCAGGAGAATGAGATGCAAACAGTTGGAGATGTAATTCACCGAGCTCGATTCCCCCTTGCTTTGGAAAGTAGGATGTGGGAAGAGGGACAGAGGGTGAGAGGAAAAACACAGCCTAATGAGTGACACTTTTTTCTGTCTGCCTCTCTCATTTGTATTTCCAAACACTATGCTAGCAGCACCAGGCGTCGTCTCACTGCAGTTTCACACATGATCATTACTACACACACAAACACACACACACACACAGGTGCACCTTATGGAGCAAAACTAGTGCACTGTGAAATCAAGCGGGTGATTAGAATTTAGCGTGAGGTGAAGCGGGACAGCAATCCATTTAACGTTCCAGTTCAAAACATTTGAATAAAATAATTCACCACAGCTTCACCCATGCAGCAGCACTCTACCGATAACCTTGCATTCTTTGAGCTCTCTATCAGGTGCATGTGGAAAGTGGTGAAAAATGAGCTCACATTTATATTCGCTATATTACCAACACTAATTGTGGATTGGACAGAGTTACGTATAGACATTTTAAACTGTTATTATCTTTTTGCTTGTGCCACAATAGCATTCTTTTACTACCAGATTTCTAAGCATATTTTATATGAATTATACAAAGTAATGTATAATTGTAAAAGGGAAAGGAAAATGTAACATCGTTTTCAAGACTCCTCTGCTCCCTTTACCAAAATAACCATAAATAAAATTAATTTCAACTAATGAACTGTGAATTTGAAGAAAGAATTTGGGTTTTAAGCTTCTCGAATCACAATCTGAAAGGTGTGGCATGCATCCTTAACTCTAAACACTGTAAACATAATCCAGTGCAACCATGAGCCTGACGGAAGTCACTGAATTGCCAGAACACAATTCGAATTTTTCTGGCTGTGAACCTGAAGCAGGGTTTGGTTATAAAACCATATACAGAGTTTTTAACATGTCATTTGGCACTGTTCAGTTCACTATTGAAAATGGAAAGAGTGTGGTGCCACTTCAAATATACCCAAGGCTAGGCAATACCTAATTACAGATTTGGCCACAGGTTATTTTAGATTAGCCACAGAGATTTCCCAGTCTGATTGGAGAGTTTGTTCACAGGACAACTGTTTGTTGAACTCAAGAAATCAGAGATTTATAGAAGAGTACAGAGAGGAGGGTCATTGTTGTCAGAAAGGTACTAGGAGTCCGGCTGGGGGCGCAGCTACTTACTTTCTGAGGGGTATGCAGCTACATGACAGTACCACTCCTGACTTGCATCCCTGTTCACATGTAGATGGCTTATTAATTGATGGGATTAAAAAATACACAATATTACAGATGTACTTTGTTACATATTACAGCAGGTTATCAGTTCATGAGCTTTATGTAAGGAATTTTCAGAAATAGAGGAGTTAAAAAACATTCAGGGGTTGCGTTAACACATTTTTTTCCCCTTTTTTCTTTTTTTTTTACGGTGATGGAAAGATCTGAAGACGGTCATTAATCTGCTCGCCGCACGATGGAAAATTAATACAAATTAAAAGTTACTGAATATTTTATTATTTTAAAAAATGATGGGTAAAAATAGATTCTGGATTCTTTTGACCCCGTCAGTCCAAATCACAGACAAAAAAACAGTTAACTTTTCTTTTAAGGATCTGTTAAACATTCAAAATATTGAACATTATAGCATCTTTATAGCAGCAGCTTCAGTTGATCTAATTGTCTATAAACCTCGTCTTGATAAACGGACATAACTTACCTACTGTCTTTCGACTGCTTAAAAAAGTTCTTTTTCATCCCTACAGAATATTTTTCCTTTTCTCCACTCTGTTTTCTATTGTGTGACCCCACAGCCTTCTTTTCTGCCTCTCCATCTCTTGCTAGGACAGCTGTACCTGTGGTTAAAATCAAATGAAAACAATCACACTCCAGCAGGTTTTCGAGAGGTCTGACTTTATGTCCAACTGTGTTGTTATGGGTTCGATGAGAGGATGAGAGGAGGGGCAGTGAAGGAGTGGATTGTTTCTGATATTAATAATATAATTTACACACACTAACAGCCGATAAAGACAGAAAATGCGGACTAAAAAAATGTCTCCCATTATTGCGTTGGTGCCCCCCTCTAGTGCAGCAACCTTATGCGGCACATATAGTACATACCCACTTTTGAAATCACTGAGTCCAGTTTACATTTTGTGTGGAAAAAGGCACTCAGGTCAGATGAGACTAAAATTCATCTACTGGCTCAACATGGTAAATGAGCTGTATTTGTATAGCACTTTATCTAGTCCAGAAGAGCCCAAAGCCATTCATCCATTCTCTCACGCAATCACACACTGGTGATGGAAAGCTACATTGTAGCCACAGCTCTCCTAGGGCACCTAGGGCACCTAGGGCAAACAAATGATTTACAGTGAATTTAAGGATAGAATCGTCCAGTCAAAGTTGAGGCCTATTTTCAAATAAGAATCTGTGGTCAGACTTGGAAAATTTATGTTTACATCAGCCGTCCATCCAGTCTGACTGGAATTGACCTGGGCAAATATATACATTTCTAAACTTGCACTTCTAATTGAAACATACTCTAAAAGATGTTCTTGCTGGATTTCAAAGTTCAAAGAACAAGAGTACTTAAGCAAGACTATAATTCTTCTGTTAGTGGATTGACTCCAAGCTATAGTAGAGGCCCTTCACTCTGAAAAGCAGAGAGTCATTCAAAGTTAGATGGTTGTTTGTAATTAATACCCACTTGCAAACAGGAGCAAAAGTCACAAGGCAGAATTATTGGACAATCTGTTACTGGAGTTGTTGAGAAGCCTCTAAAATTAGCTTCTGTGGGTGGATGCTTGACAATGATGAGTGCAGCTGTGATCAGCCTGTAAAACACAATAAAAATGTGCTGTAAGAGATAAATGCTACACTTATTCCAAAGAGAGTGAATTATTTAAAGATAATTCATGGTGGACAGGACAATGACGTGCTGCAGAGGAAACCACATGCATATTTATCTCCTGACAAAATGAGGGTTAAATGTTCATGAAACCGTTTTAAAGCCCAGAGTAATGTTTTTGCAGATGCATTCTGGCTTAGAACTGGAGGAGTTTGACTTTTTTGGCCTTATATTTTCTGGTTTGGTGTGTTTGAATTAGTAGTGGGCACTATTAAAAGGTATAAGGTAGAAATTATACAAATTTTGCCAAAAGTAGAGATTTTGACTATACTGCCGTACCGCGGTTATGCATTTTGATGTCATCAAGTATTTTGTACCAGGTATTTAAGGATACTTATGTTCAGTATTTGTCTTCACACTACATTTATTGAAAGTTTAAAGGTTGTTTTTAGTTTAAGGGAAAAGAAACCTGTTGAACTGGAAGCATTTTTTAATTTAAATTATATACGGGTTTCTGTATATATTTATATATAAGACAATTTTATACTTTATTTTCATAATGTTTTGCTTTTATTTTATTTAAAATATCTACATCTTTATTCATGTTGTGAGAGTTTTTGTGTTGGATTATTTAGGAAAAAAGAATCAAACATTTTTTAATGCGTTTTACACAATCAATGTTCTTTAATTGGGATTCTAAACCTTTTTAACGTTTTTTCTGCTGCCATTTGTCTGGAAAGTGAAAATGCTCATAAGCAGTCATTTTTAAATATCTAAAGAAACAAAAGGAATATACCGCAATGCATGTAGTTATTGTACATGCTTTAGATTATATCGTAATATAGATTTGAGGCCATATCGATTAGCTCTAGTTTGAATTCAAGATAAAGTGGAAAGCTCGAAACTACCAGAGCTTAACTCAAAAGTGCAGTGTATTCACAATGTCATACAGCAACAGAGCGAAAGGAAACGTCAGATAAAATGCATTAAGTTCAGCAGAAAAAGGTCCCATGGTTCCAGTACCTTTTAGTTAAAACCAAGGACTGCTTTGAATTATAGGTTTGTGTATTTATAACTTTTCTCAGAGTGAGTGTTATTTAGTGGTAGAGAAAAAAGGAGAAAAGGTCATTTAGTCAGCCCTCAGGAACAAACATCAAACTCTAATCTTTTCAACTGAAGCCCTTTTTTCTTTGTTTTTGTAGACCAGTTTCCAGTCCTGGATTATTCCATCTGCTTCAATTCCTTTTTTTTGTCTTCACCTGCTTTATTCCTTTTGTTTTTATCCCACTTTCCGTTTGGCTCGGCTCTCTGTCTCTTCAACCCCACTTGCTGTTTTCTTCTTCCCCATCTCCCTTCTGTCGCCAGCCTTTCATACATCTCTGCCCATAGGGTCCAGCTGTGTTCTTATCTGATGTGTGGAAATGTCAGCAGTGAGAGGTGACGGAGGGGGGCAGAAGGACAACATGTGAAACTGTCAAGTCTCTCCGATCCTGGAGAGTGACTGATGGATTTCAAATAAATTGATTCAGATATAGGTGCATCTCAACGAATAACATTGAAAAATACATTTATTACAATAATCTATGTGTATCTTATAAAATAATTACACACAGAGCGATTCATTTTTATTAATACTGTTCATGGCCTACAGCTAATGCTAACCAAAACTTTGGTTAAGAGTATAGTTCAAAGCCTAGTTTATGCTTCTGGCGAATTTGCACGCAGACGTATTGACAGAGACGTTTTTTTGTTTATAGTCCGTTTTCTCCTCCCCACTCTCTATTGTTTTTTCAGCATTGCTCAACTAGGACAGCAGGGGGTGCTAACTTTTCATGGCGTCTCTGCCTACTATCACAGCGCTGTTTCAGTTTTTTTCTAGGCTTGTGAATGTATTTCTTCCTGAAGGAGCAATGAACAATGAAAGTAAGTTTTGATTAAGTAAGCCATGGTTTAGCGAATAAATCAGTGCCAGTTTTGAACTCAGAACAGGAAAATGCTTTTGTCAGAATTCAAGCCTAAACACTCTTGCGAGATTTTGTTTTTGAGACATGGGCTTGTCAGTAAAGTCTGAGTTCATAGACAAATGAAGCGGGGGGTCACCACTAATAATTCAAGCCAATGTTCCTCCCTGGAACTTTGTGTTGTTCTCATCTGTCTGTTTTGTCTTTACAGAACTTCCTCCAGGATGGGAGAAAATTGATGATCCAGTCTATGGGGTCTACTATGTTGAGTAAGTCGCGCACAATCTAACATACTGTATAGGCACACATCAGTACGTTAGTGGATGTTGCAAACAGACATGCATGAAGAGAAATAAATTGAAGGAATGGCTGTTGCAAATAGGCATATAAGACGAGCGTTCCCATTTTTAGTCCAACAAGCAAAAATCTTGACCCACTGTAAATCTGAGCCTAGAGTTTTGCTCCATCAATCCTAAACAAATTGTGCCTCAGCTTTCATGCAGCACTGCATTATAGCAAATGTAGGCCATTTTGTGTCACTACCATTTGGGAAAATAAGCACCTACTGTGTGTGTGTGTGTGCGTGTGTGTGTGTGTGTGTGTGTGGGCGTGTGTGTGTGTGTGTGTTTGTGTGCTCGCGTATGCACATCTCATTCATTTTAGACCGCGTGAAGCTGCCGGCCCTCAGCATTAATACAAATATCCTCAATTTGTATTTGATTTTGTTCAAAGAAGCACCTGAGGGCTCTGGGTTGTGGCATTTCTTTTTCTGTTCTGCTTTGTCAATTCAATACATTTTCCCATATACATTATTCACAATTGCTCTCATTTGCCTCATAAGAAAATGCTTTCAGCTGCTGGGTTCCAACCAGGCATGCTTGTCGATATGAAAGATGTTTTGTGAATTAGACCATCAGAAAAAGCTTCAACATGAAAAAATATTTTTCCAATAGGGCCTTTGACATAAAAGTTTCACCAGAGTTTAGTAAAAAAAATCAAATGATCCCCAAAAATAAATAAATTCCAACAAATATGTCCATAATTTATTATTAATAAAGTGGAATGATTTAAGAAACAAACCTATAGAAAGGTATGTAATACTTGGTGGGAATGCCTTTTCTTTAGTGAGAGCTTAAATGTGTCTCATTTTTATGGTACAACCAGAGATTTGAGGCATCTTGTGGGAATTTTGTCAATTTCCCCATTAGAATATGTCTACAGAGAAAAAAAATGTATTTATCCAAGACTAATTTTGCCTGCTGGATATGTAGTGATTTTTATTTACTTGGTCCTATACGTGTATTTAAAGGATTCTTTATGATTATGGCTGCTTGTGTCCTGTCCATTGGTTTATTGATCAACATTTTATTGCCTTGTCTCCCCTGTGCCTTCTTTATTTGTCCCTACCTGACTATATTTTCTATGCTTTTCTTCATCTTCTTTCCTCCTCTCCATCCCCCTACTTTGTTCTGTATACCTGCTGAATTTTCTTTTTTTTTTTTTTTCCACCTCTAAATCCACTCCTCTTACATTCCTTTTTTCTCCTTTCTCCCCACGCTGATCCACAGTCATATCAACAGGAAGACCCAGTATGAAAACCCAGTGCTTGAGGCTAAGAGGCGTAGGCAGCTGGAACAGCAGCCTGCCCAGCAGCCTCAGCCCCAAAGCCAGCAGCCACCTGAAGGTGAGCGCTACATCCGAGGTTCGTTCACAAGCCCCCGCCAAGGGCGTCATTTTCTTTCTTTCTATTCATGTTTATGCTTGTGTTTGACTGTTTGCACCAGTTACTGCTATTTTATAATGTGATTTTGCCTGCTACTGCCTTATGATTTGCTAATTGCCCTTCCATAAAGGCATAACTATTATTTGTGGCTGTATGGTGCAGCCTTTTATTTTTGTTAATTTCTGATATCTTTGCTGTATTTGTACTGTTTTTTGCATTAATTTGAAGCTTTTCTCCAAGGTTGAAAGACAAGTGAGTTTAACTTCTGCTTGAAATAATGAACCTTACACAGAGGTTCGTTCTTTAATTTTCGTCATGAAGTAAAATTTAATATAACTCTTTGAAAGTTGATTTATCCAAAATTGGAAGGTGTTTTTGCATTCTAGGTCTACGCTTATTCACTCATAGGAAACCCCACTGAGCAATTGATTGTAAATGCAGGTCAGCCCACAAGGGAGTTCACTTATCCCACCCCACTGTGTGCTCATCCACCAGAAACCATAGGATTCACCTCAATTACCTGCTGACTTTTTCTCTAAGTCTGATAGAAGTCTTAAAAAAAATCCTTTTATGCATAATTTTACTCATTTTGCACCCCACTCGCTGCATTGATTGATCTCTCCACCAAGAATATACATAAGGTTTCAATCTGATCTTTCCAATACTGAAATAACAAGGTAATGGATCATATGCAGGTGCTACAATAAATTCAACAGAAAGCTTGTAGCACCCACTAAAAAGGCTACTGGTGAATTTGTCATTTTTCCAGTTCATACCATTGAGTTAAAATTGTATTTCATCCTACTTCTATTTCATACATGTAAATGAACTTTTCTATTCATGTATGTAAACAATATCACATTTATTTTTCTTTTGGCACTGAGCTACTTTGCGGAGATAAATGGCCGTAAAAAAATTCACATACATTCAATTGTACATTATTTTCTAAACAATTTATGAAACCAGTATATCTGTGAGAGTCCTCTGATTGGGATTATTTACTGAAGACAAAACCACATTCCCTTCTAGGAACCTGTGTATGACCTAAAAAAATACTTTAAATTGTTGTTTGCCAATGCAGGATATGAATCATCTACCTAGTGTGAATAAATATATTCATGGTCAGTATGAAATGCTCCAGTTTATACCTTAATCAAGTCTGGTACAAAACCAGCTACAAAGGTAAAACGTGACAAAAGGACAAAATGACCAGTACCCATTCAAGCTGTACACCGTTGTAAGCTTTTTAACTCCTTCCATTCACTTTTTGCGTAGCATTTTCTTAGGAAGGTTCATAAAAGCCAGATTTTGTCCTGGGGTCTAAAGCCCTGGTTCACTGTACAAGCAAGGCTCCCTGTCCTCCAGCTGATACCCCAATCTAGAGAATATGTGAATTTTTTGCTGTTGCAGAGTGGATCGAGGACTCTGCATTGGCAGGCGCTCCACTGGCCACCTACGCCGCCAACCACGAGACCTACAGGGACCCTCAGACAGGTCCCACTGTTCCCAACGCCATGGGGCAAAAGCGTAAGTTCTCTTTCTATATAAATAAAAAGGTGCAATCATTATCTACTTCCAGTCTCTGTTACCCTGAGCAACCTATTATGGGCTATGCAGGTTTTATTCCTACTGTCATTTTTATACCAGTGCCTGAGGCATTGTTTCAGTTTTCAAGATGAAAGACTAGTTACAAATTGACACTGTAAAGTAATTTAATTTATTCTTAATCAATACAGGGACTTTATCACATTCATAATGTTAAGTGAGTTAAAAAAATTTACAACTGAGTGCTGAAGACAGAGTTAAGATTCTAAAAAGACGTCCTTAATATAACTTTGGTCTGTTTTGTAATGTTCCATGTTCAAATCAAATAATGGCCTGATTTCACCCATCGTTTAGTGATGCACATACCTCCAGCTGCAGTGGGTTTCCTTCTCATCCTTGCCAGCTCCTTTTATGCCAGCCTCCCACTAGCAGCCTGTCTAATTAGCCCAGTCATGGCTTAGAATTAACTGCCTCATTCTGGAGCTCCCCTTTTACTCTCCGTAGCCTCTCCATTGGGTGTCTCTTTCCTTTGTTGAGCTTTGTTTTGTCGATCTTTGTTTTATAGCTCCCCATCTCCCTGGGTTTTTCTTCTACCGTCCCTCAGTCTCCCATTTATGTCTCCTTCTCTGAGACCATCCTACCCCTTGATATTCTCCCAGACAAAGAAATCATAAAAAAGATCTCTATTTCTGACTCCCTGAGTTAGTGTTTTTTTCCTAAATCCTGGTCCATTCTCATATATGCTGTGAATATATCAGCTGACAGTTGGGCAGCTTTAAAAAAAAATGCTGTTAAAATATATAGTGCCCTTGTACACAGACATGCTTTTCCACAAAATGTCACAAAAGGGAAATGTACTTTTCATTGTATGCATAAATTGATTCATAAACAATAAATGTCAGTATACCAACTTCCCAGACAACTCGGCTCCTCCAATTCCAGTCTACTAATCACCCTAGGAATTAGAACCAGGCAGCTTTCAGCTCCTATGCTCTCTTTATCTGGAACAAACTTCCAGCCCACTGCAAAGATGCTGAAACACTGAGTGCCTTTAAATAAAAAAGTGAAAAGCTAATCTGTTTAGAGCTGCCTTTGAGTAAACGATGATTACTTGCTAAAATGTCACATGTTTTGTGTCTCTAATGTAAAACTTTATGTTTTCATTATTGTTCTCCATCATATAATCATATAAAGCAAGTTTAGTTGCATTGTTGTTAAAATTGTGCTGTAAAAATAAAGTTGCCCAAATGCAGTGTTGTACCGCTTATTACTTAACACACATTTCTGTTATGACCATTCCCTCCATTATTGTGCCTCCTTTTTTTTGCTCAAATTCTTTTGTCAGGAGCAAATGAAGTCATGTGTTGGATAAGATATATCATCACAAGTAGCTTAAATGTTTTGGCGGTTTTTAATAAAAAATGGGCCTTAGTTTGTGTGTTTGTAATTGGCTTTGATGCCCTTACTTTCTTACTTTCTCATGTATTTAAATTTAGACACACAGCATCCTAAAGAGAATTGAAATGTAAAAAATTATTTTTATCCAAGACTGTCATGACATTCTAACGGCTCAATGTTCGGGCAGTAAAGGTCTTTTGCACACTAACATATATTGGATTAGACAATCAGTTGTGTCATACAGGAATACCTTGAGTTTTTAACTTCTCAGCAGGATAAACCTAAACCTATAGTAACATGCAGCAGGTTTCTCCAATTCCTGCATACTGCAGGTTTGGTCAATTGGAGCATGTTGGCATCTGTCATCACAACAGAACAATAATCAAAGGACTATTTTTTTATTTAATTTCTCACAATCACAGAGTCTTGGATTTATTTTCCCATCTGCTGGATGGTCGCGTTACAAGGCAGTATTATTCTGGCATAATACTGCAAGATCACATGCCACAAATTGTCCTGATTATTTGTTAGTTGAGTCAGGCTGTCATTCAGAGAAAATTCACATCAGACTAAACTGACAATGAGCAGAAAAACGGCTGTGCTTTTCTCCATTATCCACACCCCCATAATGCTTCACCAATAGAGTGCATTGACTATGGGAAGACAGCTTCTATTAGAAGCTTTGGCACAGCTTAATCAAAAAGGATATAATTAAAAGCTTGTGTTTGCACTGGCAATGTCCCAAATGGTAGCCGGCGCAAAGTGTAATTTTGTTTGGGCAAAACTAGCAGATGTAGACCAGGTTTTAGGACTGTGGGCAGCTCTAGCAGCTCTCCAAGTATCCACACCAAATCCTGTTAGGTTTAATTGAATTTGTGCTTTCACATGAGTGTGATTAAAGCAGATTTATCTTTGTGTTCAGGTGGGAAGCCTTTCTTTACTAGGAACCGTTCAGAACTGAATGGGACCTTCATCAATACCAAACTGAAGAAGAGCCGTAGAGGGTTTGGTTTTACCGTTGTTGGAGGGGATGAGCCAGATGAGTTCTTGCAGATAAAGAGCTTGGTTCTAGATGGACCTGCCGCCCTTGATGGCAAGATGGAGACAGGTTGGTACTGCTGCACTTTTTGTTTGAAAAGAGGAAATACTGGTTCTGTTCAGTCAGTAAAAACCCTCTTTCTCTCCACCTCTAAGGTGATGTGATTGTGAGTGTAAACGACACCTGTGTGCTGGGCTACACTCACGCCCAAGTGGTAAAGATCTTTCAGTCCATCCCAATCGGCTCCATGGTTAACTTGGAGTTGTGTCGTGGCTACCCGCTGCCTTTTGACCCCGACGACCCAAACACCAGCTTGGTAACTTCAGTGGCCATCCTTGACAACAAAGATCCTATCATTGTTAACGGCCAGGAGGTCACAAACAGCTACGACTCACCATCCAGCCACGGCAGTGAGAGCACCAACGGCCCAACCAATGGCGGGCCGCCTCTCAATGGCTTCCCCCGGCCTCACAGCCCCTCCACTGAGGTGGCCTCCGATACCTCCTCCCAGCTTGGCTACTCCAGTGATGTGGTAAACCTGGCTTCGGCCATCGCAACGCAACCAGAACTCATCACTGTACACATGGAGAAAGGAGACAAGGGCTTTGGCTTCACCATCGCGGACAGCCTAGGCGGTGGAGGGCAGAGGGTGAAGCAGATCGTGGACTACCCTCGCTGCCGCGGCCTCAGGGAGGGAGACATCATCGTCGAGGTGAACAAGAGGAATGTGCAGAGCATGTCTCACAACCAAGTTGTGGATATGCTCAGCAAGTTACCAAAAGGCAGCGAGGTCACCATGCTGGTGCAGAGAGGTGAGCAAAGGCCTGTTCTTTCTTTTTTATGCACTCGGTCTGTAAGTAAGCTTGCCCACTGAGTTGTAACTCATCAGCACAGATGGAAGTATGAAAGCTGGAGTTCAGATCTGTGGCATTCTCTAATATTTATGTCCATATGTTGAAGCACCGCAAAAAACAACAAACCTTTGCCATGAATCTGCTCGATGCCATTGACGAAAATAATAGCCTTCTGCCTTACAGGCTGTTTTCACTCACAGAGCTCCTTTATTGACACACACATTTATTTATGCATGCAAATAGGTGGTACAGGAAAAAAGAGATTGGATTGTGAACAAGGCAAAATAGAGCAGTGTGATTAAAGTAAGGAGGAAAGGAAGCGGTAGCAAAGGAAGTTCAAACAAACATCTGAGGAAGTGATGATCATGGAGCAGGAAGAGAGGATGAGGTGTCTATGCTGAATGGCAATGACAAGTAGTATGTTTACTGTCTTCCAAGATTATTTAGACTCTCCCTTTTTTCCTCATACCAAACCACAAATAGCGATATATTTTAATTTGACTTCATTTCGTGATAGACTAACACAACAAAATGCAGGGTTCCAAATTTCCTAATAAAATAATTAATTATCTGGGCAATAAACCGAAAATTTACTGATACCAAATGTTATGACTGTAACTAACGTCATTTTGTCCATGCCGGTACTTTAGGTGTTTAATAAAACAAAATGATTTGTGTAGTTTGGCAATGCTAATGTCCCTTTTACACTTTTGAAGACTGACATGAAACGTGTACCCTTACTACTTTTTTCCCCCAAGCTGCAGTGCTCTGTTCTCTCCCGTCCCCGAGCGCTACCAGGCAGCTAGTCTTCCCGCTGCTGTCACAGCAGCTGTTAACTCTAATGCTTCCAATGCTAATCCTATCCGAATTTAGATATAAAGATAAAAAAGTTTGTCTAAAATAAACGACAGCATACTAAATAATTCCCCGATTTCACTATCATAACCTCAGTCAATTAATTCATCTACTGTGGTTGTTCGTCTATCATCATGTCTCCGTTTATACCGGATTCTCCGAAATGAAGTTAACAGTTGGATTGAACCCTGATTTAAAAGCCTGGTTGAAGCCGTTTATTGAACATGTTACACTGGCCTACTGCCTGTATTGTAAGTTTGATTGTAAGGTTGCCACAATTAGTAATACAAATTAGATGACTCAAAAACATCCTGAAAAGGCAAAACTTTATAAGAGTTCCACCTCAACTACACTGCTATTAATGGTAAAAAATACATATATATTCAGCAAAAAAAATCTTATTAAAATGAACTGAAACTCACAGAGCAAAAGGGAGACACATCCTACATGCTCCTGTCCAACAGCAACTTCTAATGCCTTTTGGAATAGCCAATTGCTGTTCGAAGAGGAAAAGAGACGCCTCAGCCCCATCTACAGAATAAGCTTTCCCGTGTTTTTTTCTTTTCTTTTGGAGTAGTTATCGTCCGTTTATCGTTATCAAGGTGAACTACTGAATATACTATGACATTAATTTGAGCCCATATCACGCAGCCCTAATGCATGGTTTTAAATATTTTTGCAAGTTAAAACCAGATGATGGTATGCCTTTGTATTCAGCTTTGTGGAGCCATCTAACAATGTAGTTATAGTTTCACGTCTTTTGTGGTATGTCTCTACCAGCTTTGCACAACAAGACAAGTGTTTTAGCACACTTTATTTTTTTATTTTTTTTACACATTTTTTACAAACTTGGCCAGATTTGACAAGAAGTATCTGTGAACAATTTTCGAGTAGTTCTACAGATGTTCTATGCTGGATTTTGATTGAGCCATCCTTGCACAAGGTAATGCTGTTGTCAACCGTCCTATTGTAGCTTGGAATGTATGTTTAGGGCCTTTATGTTCATGCTGGAATCCTGAAGGTCAATCCAGCTGTTCTTTTTGGATTGGCCTTTATTTCGCTCCATCCATCTTTGCACTTCCCATCCTTTTCTCTTTCTTGTTGAAAAGTAACCCAGCAGCATAATGGCACTATCGTTGTGTGTGTGAACATGAGCATTTTTTATTTTTTGTCAAAATGTTCAATTTTGGCCTCATTGGACCTGAGCACCTTCTTCCACTTGTTTGATGTTGCTCCCACATGGCATGTGGCAAACTGCTAGCAGGATTTCTCATGGTTTTCTTTCCTCCATTTCATAAAGGCAACGCCACAGTTTCTTTCCTCGCAATTCCCTCTTGTGCTCAACTTTGCACTTGTGTATCTTAACATAAAACTACAGTAAAATACAAGGTTGGTTTTATCAGTGTAGCAAAATTTGAACAATTTAAGAAGTCTGGATTTTTTTCCAAGGCTCTGCGGCTGATCCGAAACCAAGTAGCCATGTAAGAAGAAGGAGGGTTAGAAGATCAAAGGAAAGACTCAAAACGCAGTGGTGTTTCAGGTCAAAGAGTCTGAATATTCTCCTATTGTTCTTACTCTGTCTCACACCAACCTTATCTGTCCACACAGATGCCCTCTGCTTCATTCCTGTCCGCTTTGTTTGCCAGTTGACAACCTGTCTAGTTTATTTTGAGCTTTCAGTGCGCCTATGTTAGTTTTAAAGATGCAGCCAATTGTGTTGTTTTTCTTTATACCTAGCAGGCTTCACTTTGAGATGAAATCTGTGACATTTCACCCTTAACAAATTTTCCAAGTTCTTCAGTCAGTCTCAGTTATTTGGAAACAGTGTTTCAGTATGTGAAGGTTTCTGTTCAGGGTGCACCACTCGCAGCTTTTGTTATGGCCCCGGATTGACAATCATTGTTGTGGAGGAACACTAAATGGGAACGGAGCAGCTGTGAGCAAAGGATAAAAGTGCAATAACTGAATTTTAGTATTTCCCATCTGGTCCCTCTCAGACTTACTGGTAAGTAACACAAGTAATGGCACCATTTCCTAGGTCAGATCATTCCCCAACTTGCATTTTAGCTTTTTAATTCAAGGAAGGAAAATATTTCTCCTATGTATGAGTAAATCAGTGTACCTGCATGTGAATGGTATGTCCTTTGCAAGGTAATGTGGGTAAAACTGTCAGAGGAAACTCATCAAGAGAATAGAAATCACAATGAAATGTCACAATTTACTCTGCCTTTGTGTTTCACTCTCTCAATGAGAGTAAAACTCTCTCTCTCCTTCCCTCAACCTGTATCTACAGCTGTTTTCAAAAGGCACACCGCGGCACCATATTCAGATAATGTTGCTGGTACGGTGTGTCTACTGAATGCGCTGTGGTGGCATGGCGCAGCATGAATATTGCGGCATTCGTGCTGCGATGTTTCATAATGATGCACACATTTTCTATACCACTTATACCAACCTCGAGGGGTCGCGGTTGGGCTGGTGCCTATCTCCAGTCGTCAGTGGGCAAGAGGCAGGGCCCTGGACAGGTCACCAGTCCGTCACAGGGCAACATGTGACATGAGAAAGACAGGACAACCACTCACGGACAATTTAGTGAGCAATTAACCTAACAGTGGGAGGCAGCCGGAGTACCCGGAGGGAACCTACGCATGTTCATGGAGAACATGTGAACTCCATGCAGAAAGACCCTGGGATTCGAACCCAGGACCTTCTTGCTGCAAGTGATACCCACTGCACCAACGCGCAGCCCTGTTTGATATTTTTATATTATATACAATATTGTTCCATCCCTGGACTAATCAATGAAGATCACACCTAAGCGCAACAGAGGGTGATGTCATGGCGATGTGTGGAATGAGCGGTGACCTCTGGCTAACAAAAGTATATAAAATACAAGTAAAAATGGGGAGTTAATTTATCATTTGTAAACTGTATCATCTGAGATGAAAAACTGCAGTAATCCAGGAGCTTCTGGCCTTTAGAGCTGAAGAGCAGATCAGCAGACAGTTCAGGGTGAGTTTGAAGAACAGCAACAATTACTGAAGCGTCTCGCAAAAAGACTTAGGGAGCAGGGCTTCAACTGGAATAAAAGATAAAAAATAACTCCTAACTATTTTGTCTATCTACCATGGACTCTTCCGTCTCACGGTTTATACGCAACCCTGCACGTCGACATCCCCAGAAACCGCACCCACATCGCCCCTTTATCCCACCGTTGCAGTATCTATTGGGAAAAGCACCTGATCTTGCTACATTGTGTTGAATTAAATAATTATCATAAGTAATTCAATGCATGTTCAAGCAGAGACAAAATGGAGCCAATTTCCAGTTTAACATTTATTTTGAACAGATTAACAAATTGCAGTTTTACAGAGGAATTTTGCCCCCGTCGTTCCTCTGTGGTCCAGATTTAAAGAAATCTGAACCTTGAATGATTTTCATGTCAAAACTTTTATAGACTCCAGTATTCTGCCAGGGTTGTAGGCGTTCCTTCTCCTCGAAATCTTACTCCAATCCGATCATTTCCAAACAGTGTCTGAGCCATGATTTGCTGTCAGAGAATCCTGGAGTCAGAAGATGGGTCGTCTCTGTTCTGGGTCAAAGGTTCATTATAAAGAATTATGGTTTTATGGCTATCTGCTTCTCTAAAACTTTTCTCCCTGTTTCTTATCTAAACATCCTGCTTTTACAACATGCCATAAACTTTAGCCAAAAGTTTTACGACTTAAAAGCTTAGCCCCATAAACAATACTGACAAACATATCTTTACCATCATGCAAGCTAATTAAAACAGACTTTTACTTTCTGAATACTAACTAAAGATTATATGAACATATTTAATACGAGACTGTTATATAAAGTAGCCCCAAAAAATATGAGTCACGACAATTGCCACCACAGGATGAACACTTTTGAATAGCCAAAAAGCTCACTGATGTTGGCACTGAAGTCTTTTAAATAGTCTGTTTAACTTCCTCATATTTATCAATAAATAAATGAATAGATTCTTCTTTATTTTTTACTAAATAAATAGCTTCTTTATTTCAAACATTGAAAAAATACATAAAATAGAAGAAACACATGTCCACAGGGAAGACGAGCTAAAAAAAAACAAAAAAAAACATTTAATAATGAAGCCTGCAGAAAAAGCTTGCATAGTTAGTTCGAAAAGGAGTAGGAAGAAGCTGATGCTTATTAAATCCTACCCAAATTGACTCAACCAAAATACACTCATACAGCTTCTTATAAAAATAAGTTGCTCTGCATAATACATATACAGTACATCACATCACCAAGCAGTCTACCACCATACACTGTACTCAAAACTGAATTACGTCCATATACTGTCGCAGTATATAATTATATATATATTATATAATACTTCAAAGTGAGCCATATTCACATAGCGTTCCAAAAATTTACTACACAGACCACAATGCATATTTGCGTCATTGTTGTACTGTACGGGCTTTTTGTTTTCTAAAATGTACAGTAGCTCTCCTCTTAACAAAATATTTTCTGAAAGTAAAGGGGGTAATGCGTTAATATTTTCTGGTAATTGATTATTAATTGCTCTGTACATTATTTGACTATATTTAAATTTTACAGGATCCATACATTTTATGATATCTGAATTTAAAAATATTGAGTTTATGTGTTCCAGATATCCCACGTTATGAATTATTCTTATTGGGTTTTTTTTGTAAGGTACAAAGTGGCTTTAAACCCTCACAGAAGGATTTTTTCGATAAACGTATTGAAGTAGCATGACATGAAATCAAGTGAGAGCAATTTCAGTTTATCCTCAGCTGTAAGGAGTATGTTTTATATACAGTTAAGCTCAAAATTATTCATACATCTTCCAGATTCAAGTAATCATTACGAACAAGTTTTTTTGGTTTTTGGTTGTTTTGTTTTTTACTGGAAGTGATATGGGTAGTTTGGGATGGTCAAGCCAGAGTCCTGATTTCTTAATCCGTGAAGGGTGCCAATGATTAGGATAATGGCAAAATGTCCTTCCAAGATGAAACTTGAGAGTTGATTACCAAAGATAAATTGTCAAATTTTGAGCAAACTTATTAACAATTATGAGAAGGGTTTGATTGGTAGAAAACCACATAAGGAATTTTACAATGATCATTGAGAAGACTTTAAAAACCTTTTCACATGCCTTTTTAGTGTAAATTATGGCAAAGAATGTGTATACCTTTATATAAAATTGACAAAAAGCTGAGGCTTGACTCTAATTTTTTTTATTCCTACATATTTATACAAACTTTAATAATGGGAATCAGCAGCAGTTGCATTTAATTCCCTTCACTTTGCTGCATAGTTCTCACAGGACTCTGCTGTTTTCTGGCTGCTGGGGTTTTTATGTTGTTTTTCTTTTGTCTATTATACTGTATAGAAATGTCATGTATAACTGCAAATACAAAGATTTTCCTGTTAATGACACTTAATATGGTTTAAAGTAATTTATCTTAGAAAAAAATATCCTTTGTAATCAGAAAAAAAATTGTGTAAGAAAGATTGCAGAGTGCCTTGTATTCGTTTATTCTAATTACAATCTTGTCAGCTTCCTCTGAATCATGCATCAGACCGGGGGTTAGTCAGTTTGCGCCATATATCTGTGTGCAGTTAAGACGTGTCAGTGAACATAGATAAAGTTCAGTAGGACAGATATGCTTTGTGATCTACTACAGATTTAAAGCGAATGTGGCCATTAGTAAGACAAATAAAAGGAGGTTTATATATTAACAAGCCTAATGCCTCATTTCCTGTACGGCTGGTACGGTACAGTATGGAATGGGTAAATACGGTCTGGAACAGGTAGGTTGTGTTGCCATTACCAGCTCAAAAGAGCTGTAGTGGGCGAGGACGTGGGTGGGCTTATCTTAACAAAAGCTCCAGCAAAAAAAATCATCTTTCTTCTGTTGTTGAAGATTAAATTTTTGGAAAAACAGAGATTGTTTTTAACCAATGTACTATTTAGACTTCCAAAGCTCAGAGTGATGTCAATCTAGCTATCATGTTTTACAGGGATACTTTTGCAGCTTGTCTTTAGTTGGACATTAAATTCTAGTCAGCTCCAGGACAGAGTGATTGCAATAAAGGCAGGTTCTTGAAAATATTTTTTTTCACTTGCAATTTTGTCTAATGAAAAAAAATCGGGTAGGACATTTTTTATTAAAATCTGAAATCAGATTTGGTATAAAAATAATCTGATGTAACTTTTAAGTCATATCGCCCATCCCTACCTCCAAGTGTTTCTGTAAATATTCATCCTCTATTTTGAACCTTTAATCCTGTAAAATAAGAAGGGTTTGGCCCTTGTTTAATAATGTCAGTCAGGGGAATCATATTTTGACACAAAAATAAATAGAAGACATACTGCATTGAAAAATCTCAAATTAAAAGTACTGCCCTGCCATTCAAATTATGTTTTTTTTATTTCATGTATTGAAATACAAAACCTAAAACAAACCTAAAACAATTTTAAGATAATATATAAATATATATATTTTTTAAATCTATAAAAAGTCTTTTTTCTGAAACCAGGAAGAATGTCTGTGAACCTGAACCTACTGTGAAAAAAAGACTTGAAGCAGTAGCAGGATGTAAACCTGGATCTATTGAACGGGAGTAATCAACACTAACCCCTCAACTAACATTACAGCATGAGAAAACATGGATTCAATAATATATATACTTACAAAATCCCCCCGTTGTTTACAAGTTATATAATTCACTAATCACACTGATTTATTTATTATTTTAGGCTGCTTGCGGTTGACTGCAATGTTCTGCTTGTTTGAAACTTTAAACTATAGTTTACACTGAGACAAACAAACTACTCCAATCAGCGGCTACCGCTAATGCGTAGGGGTGAGAAGGATATCATATTACCGGACCAATGAGTCCATAGGTGGGTGTTTCGGGTCGCTTCGGCACACTTGGAACCAAGGCAGAGGTAGTCCGAAAAAAGGGGTAGGCTGGGGTTGGCTCGGAATGGACGCAGGTAAGGGAAACACACCAAAGCGTCCCGTTCTGTACCGTACTGGCACTAGTGGAAATGGGGCATTAATGACCTGAACTTTTCACCAGAATTTATTCTGGTTTGATTATTTCTGTGTAACAAAACATAATATTTGTTCCATTACATTTATTTAGAGTTTTAACATTTTTGTAGAGATTAGAGATAAAATTAACATCAAGAAACAGTACCTACAGTGGGGAGGACAAGTATTTGATACACTGTAGGTTTTTTGAAGTTTTTACACTTTCAAAGCATGCAGATGTCTGTAATTTGTATCAACAGCACTCTTTAACTGACATAATCTAAAACAAAAATGCAGAAAATGACAGTGGATTATTTTTAAACAATTAATTTCCATTAATTTCAGATTTAACATCTTACATAAACCATTAAAAGTTATATTTCACTTAGTGCACTTACACTTCCTCATCCACATTTTATCATGTGTAATGAAAATGGGTTCACACACAGCCCCACTCATGAGAGCATCACTGACGGTCTCATCACACTGCTTTAATTACTCTCCTGCTCACAGTCTCTTCGCTGCTTTCTCACTCCTGACCCCTCCACCAGCAGCAAAGCACACTGGACGCTAATTGGTGTCAGCTTTGCTTATAAACGCCCACACATCTTGTTTTCTGTGTTGTTCTCCTTCACACACATCTCCATCAATCAGTCAGGATGGTTTCCCTCCCAGAGCCAGCATGTATTGTGCATGTAGACACATGCTTAGTGATCCAAAGTTATTCATGCAGTCACAGATTAGAGCCAAAAGGACCCAAGTTAAACCTTAACAGGTGTAGCTTCAGCCGATCATCTTCCCCTTCATACCCCTACTCTCTTTCTGTCCCGTCCCCTGGCAGAATGTATTTACACCTGCTCGCCCACATAAAGATGGGAGTCTGCTTACGAAGAAACGCACTCATTAAGAAACCCATCTGTTTGCTACAGCATGCCCCCTCGTCTCTCTCCTGCTGTTTTTCCTCACAGTATGAGATCATATGCCCAGTTGGACTTGTGTAAAAGTAAAGAAAAAAGCAACTTCACTCTACGGCAGAGACATTTATGTTTTCTTAAGCTTTTGTGACCTGGTTTGACTCAGTTTTAGACACTTAGACAAATCATTCTGAGACATGAGGGATAATTGTCTTGCTTATCTAAGCAAGGACCTTCAAAGCACAAAGACCTTTCTATTTTTTTGTTATTGAAACACAGAAAAGACACCTGTAGCATTCAGTAGTTATTAACTGAATATTAAATGAAGTAAATACATACTAATGAGGAAGCAGATTAAAAACCTTGTTACTCGTTTCTGCTTATTAAACTGTCCTGTTTCATCTAAAAAGCAGCTGCTATGAACAAGATTCTTGTTCTTCATTAGTTTTAAACAGAAATGCATAGATCAAACCTTTGTGGCCAATTTCTGTACCTTTTAAAAAAAAAAAATCTGTTTTTTGGCTTTTATTAGTTTTTTTATGGTAGGAGTAGGGGTAACAGCAGAGTGGTTTTACTTAAAGTAAAGAAAGCTTGAAAGTGACAATGGCATTGTAAGTCTGTGAATAGTTTTGCAAAGGTGCTAAAAATCTCTAGTAAACACAGAATTTATATTCTTTTATTTGTTGTTTTTAGTGAGCCGACATCTCCCAAAGTTGAATTCCTTGTACATGTAAGTAAACTTAGCCAATAAAAACCACATACTGATTTTAGAAATTTTCCACAGGATTTTAAGCTAAAGAATTGTAGAAAATATTCAATGTTGGAAAATGTATGACACGGTTATAAAAAATATAAGAATGTTGGGAAATTAACTCAAAACTTGGATTATTTTATCCAAACATAAAACGTGGATGTATGCGCCACCGTGCAGCCATTGGCAGACATTGATGTAATATTTTCCTGTTAAACATTCATGCAGAGCTAAGGTTCATAAAGAGCTGTAGTGAGATTCTTTGTTAGTAATATAAAATATGTCAATCTGAGTCCACTTTTTTATATAAGGCTGACAGCTGGATCTTAAACTCAAGGGACCACCTCAAGGATTATGGTTGAAGTTAAAGTTTTAGTCGTCATTGTTTTTCTTTTCAATATTGCAAGTTAGTTCAAAAACCATGCAGCTTATTTTCACATACATGATTTGGGAAAATAGTTCTTTTTTATATAACGATTACGTATGCGTCCCTTTGAGAAAAACAACTCCCTTTACCAATAGCGAATTACTCAATATGACAGGTAGTCATAAAGTTGTTGCTAATTTAAAAAAAATAATCCATGTCTGACCTCTTAGCATTCCTGTCAACATATCACTATAAGTCACTTGAGGTTTCATAACAGAACACCAACATGTTCCTTTGCCAAAGTAAAGGAGAGTGGGGCCTTTATGTATTCATGTTAGGTTGAGGAACTTTCATGAAACAGCTTATCAAGATACAGTTGTTTTAGCATCTTCCTGCCGCTGAGATGTAGTGTATATATGATTCTTTCAAAACTATGAAGAAATGATTTATTACTACTGACTGCTCTGTATTTTGTGATACATTGCTCTTTCACTTGTTTAATTACTCTGCTCTAATGGGTTTATTTTCCATCACCTATCTTTTCTTACCCTCACTGATGTGCTGCACGTAATTCATTTTGGCCCTGACGTCTTTTTATTGTTGAGACCACTGAATTCCTCTCTGTTGTTCCCTTTAAAAAAGGTGCAAATGGTTTAGCCTGTCAGTGAAAACTAGTTTTGTAGAATAATTTTTCAAACACAGCCACTTGGTAGCCCGGCCGCTCAAAATGTTAGTTAACCACTAAAAGGTAAAGCTTTTCTGCTGCTGTTTGAATGTAGTTTTTTCTTCTTCCTTGTAAGCTAAAGCAGGTGTTGCATTGAATGCGACATAAGTTGTGCTTGATGGCAGCAAATGCTTGAGGCGACGTGCAGGAAATGGTAGGATACAGAGCCTTGGTGGATGCGGGGAAAGGGGATGAGGGTTGGATGGAGAGCTGTAGAAGGGTTGGAGAGATGATGAAAAGGCAGCATTGAAACCCCAATGATGCTCTGCTCTGCTCTTGCTCTCACACCCCCTCCGCTGTGACTCATCAATCATCAGTGACACATTAGACCTGCTGGGTTATAAGGACTCTTACTTCTGGGAGATGATAGGCTTTTTCCCATCTCACACATAGCCTGTGGTTGGACAAATGACAGGTTCTAGTGCTAAAATGGCAAAGTGTCACCAGCTTCATTGTACTGGAAGAATGCATTGCATGTTTACTTTATCTTCTCTTCTCTGTAATTGAGGAATCTGATTCATATAGACTGCATCAGATTACCTTTGGATTCCGTTCATTTTCAGAGTTTGCATACAGTGCCACGGAAAATAATTTTGAACTTTAGTGCATTTTATTATGTTACAACAACCTCCCACTCTAATTACATCTGCAAATCTTCTGGGGTCTGTTTCCAACAGGTTTGCATCTAGAGAATGAATTTTATGCTCATTCATCTTTACAAAATAACCCCAGCTCAATCATATTTGATGGATAGCATCTCTAGCCACACTATGCTTTGCATATTTTTATATATATATACTTTTTTTTTTTTTTTCAAACCTTGCATTATTTTCCTCTATTTTAAAATGAGGCACTTCTTTTTGTTGTATCAAATAAAATCCCAATAAAATATACTGCTTGTGGTATAACATCGCAAAATATGAATACAGGTACTTTTGTACAACACTATACTGTGGTAGGAAACGGTATATTTACTTTTTTACTACTATGTCTTATTTGTCTTGATTGCTTGTATGTGCAGATAGAAAAGATCCACAGCACCCTTGAAAACGGATGATAGATGAAATGCAATCCATTTGTTCTATTTTTTGTTATTTACGGAAACAGCTCAAATAGGTTGAAACTGTGAAAGTGGATCATTGCTACACTCGACAGCTCATATCGGCATAATAGTGGGCAAGTGCACCAATAGCTTTTAAGTTTCTCCTGTCAAAAAGCACTCCAAGGATCAGTGCGCTCTCAGAATGCACACTGATTGGCACGCAGCACAAATATACAAACTTGCACTAACCACATAAACAAGCTATCAATTGCATTTCAAAGGCCCATTTAATGTGGACAGGGGTGTATGCGCCCATTAAGAAAGATAAACGCTGATGATGGGTCCAAGCACAGACCAAAGCAGGAAATCAATTCACTGTACGGCCAGGAAGCGTTGTATTTTTGCTCAGTTCGCATAAAAAAATCTGCTGACTGAACGTTCCAATGGCACAATAACGAACAGTGCTGTGGTCCAGAAAAGCAATGATGAGGTGTGGGTGTGTGTGTGTGTCGTGTTGGGTGGGTGGGTGATTGTTCTGGGAAGGAGGAGAGCTGGGTTGGAGGGTTTCTAGCTGACTGCCAATGATTCACCTCCCGTGACGTTTGGCTTGCTAGTGGCACAATCCTGTGAAGCACTGCATGTTGCATGGGGACAAGGTGAGCTGCTTTCTCTTCTCACATCTACCAGTCTACCCTGACTTTAGACCTCTACAGCCGGTGGCTGAGTAGAAAATCTCTACCTCTGCACCATCTTTTGTTTCCATGACAATGCTCCATTGAGAGTCTGTGCTGGGTTCCCCTCGGGGTGGATGTGTGCATTTGAGGGAGTTGGGGGTTCTATAAAAACAGCTACTAGTTAAGCTATTTCTGATTATGAATAATATAAAAACATGATGCATTTCTTCTCTCTAGTCACTACAACAACTGTTGCTTGGTAACAGTCTGTCAGTCGCCAGGTAATATCGCCACGGTGACAGATGGACCCACCTGTTGGATGCCATCACTCTGAGGCGAGATCTACCGCTGCGTACATGGATACACGCACACAGTTGATAATCTGCTTAGTAATGTCTTCCGTTTAGTGACTGCTGCGATGCACGGCTGGGGCAACAGTTCCTGTCCGCCAATTAGAACCATATGATACATTTTGTTAGACTTTATCTACTTCAGTAGTGCAAAACTAATCCAAACCAGAGTTCTTTTTCTCTCTCAAAGAGTTGTTTGGTTTTTCCAAAGTAAAAGGCCTTTTTTTTCTATATAGAGTATAGTTCATTTAAAATGTTGCTTTTGCAGATGCACTAATCACAGTTTTGTAGGCATGCATTGATGCCACATTTTTTTCAAACCGATACAATACCTATACTTGGATTGATGACTTGCTAATACCGAGGACAAATACAGATACTTCTACCACATGCAAAAAAGCAATGAATACAAAGACATGTTAACTGTAACCAATACTGATGAACTACATGAGAGTGGTATTGCCCCGATACCCAATACCAGTATTGATATTGGTGCATTTCTATAGTTTTGTGTCTCATTTCCGATCTCCTGAATTTGTAAAGCTTTGATCTGCAAAGATTAGCCAGGTCCAAATCCAGAACAGGACTCAGAATATAAATTTTTTGTTTTTTCTGCTTTGAGTCGATATTAGTTATTCCTATTAAGAGCAGAGATGATGTCACACCATATGAGAGATAGCTGTCAATCTGAAAACTGGGCATTAGTATTGACGATTGATTAAGAGTTGATCATTTTTTTTACTGCGTTTAGCGTCCTGTTCAATAAAAAAAGCTAAAACATTAAATTAAAAAAGCAGAGCAGATTTGCTTTACTCAATTTAGCCTTCTTGTTATCTGCTGAAAACATTGTTCTCTTCCACAATTTGGCAATGTGAGTGAATCAAGGACAGGTTTCAGCATTTTGTTGAGAATATAGTCTACTTTTGAGTAGCTTCCTATATCTCGGAAAATGGCGAACTTTCTTCTGGTCTCAGTAAACGCTGACACTGAAGTCTGTTGCTGTTAGCCCAATGAAATAACAAATAAGTGTGGTGCATTGACTGATCGGATAAAAGATTAGATTTTTGGGCTTCTCTCAGACTTGCTGCTTAAAATTTGTTTAGTTCCAGTTAACAGCTGATTTCCTTGTGAATCTCTGTTAATTGGTCTCTGTTGGAAACTATGTAGATTATTATTTATAAGGACAACTGCTATTCTGTTTTTTATAGGAAAACTTCCACTTTTCATCTCCATAGATGAAAATAAGCCTCTTGGCAGTTCTGGTCAGTTCGCCCACCTGTCTAAAACCTCTCTTTCCTTCCTCTTGTGTGTAATTGGCTACAGAGGTTGGCCCAAACATCCACAATGCTTTTGATCTTAGAGCTTCAAACACATTCTGCTGCTACGCCTACAGACACACAAAAGCCAGTAAATCTCGCTCATCCTATAAATCTAATGCTGACCTTTGTACCATTTACTTTTTACTTCGGTGGTGATCTATGAGTATGTCTTTAAATCATTAGACCAAATACTTAGGCTGGGAAATTGAAAGTTTGCATGTTGGTTTATGTCTTTCCATTTTTAAAAAAAGCCCACAGCTAGCACGAGTTTCTAATTTTCAGAATTTGAACATTTGTAATGCATTTATTTTTATTTTGTATAAATTTTCCTTAAATCCGTTGTGATATGTGCTTCCTGAGGGCTCAAAATCCATTCATATTAGTAAACACATAAAAAACCAGTGTTTACTTTCATAGCATTTTTTTTATTTCATAAGGTTTAGATAACGGATGAGGGTCAACAAGAAATTAGATCATTTTCTGTGGAATCTGCTGAACATTGTCTCTTTCAAAATAGTTCCTCAGCAAAAATATTCATAATTTGTAAGCCAGACCTAAATGTATATTGGCCAGGAAAGGCCTGATAAATACATCTGTACTTCCACAAGAAAATAATTTTTTTTGACACTTATTAAGACAAAATAACAAATTATATGAGATGCACTCCTTCACAGAAATTTGTATTTTTTTTTTGAAAAATATCTGTTGCAAAGTACTCTACTCCTACTTCTAGTCTCTTTTATTAGAATCCTTATAAACAAAAGATCAGAATTTGGATTGCCAGACTATAATGAAAACAAGAAGTCGACTGGGAATAGCCCAGTTGATCAATCTCTTCTTGTAATAACAAATTATGACCATTCTATTAACTAAATATAGAACAGATGAACCATTCAATCTACTAGAGATCAGAATTGGCCAATTTCCTCCAGACTGGCTTGAAATGGTACAGAAAAATGAAATATATTTTTTTATCACGTTCAGTAACTCCTTCAAAACTAAAAACTCGCACCATTTTAATTATTTGAACAGATTAACCAGAGTAATGAATAGCAGTTATAGGTCAGGATTGTGTAATTAATTGCAAAAATGGTTATAATTTAGTAAATTCATCATTTTCTGTTGTATTCAAAAACTACTGCCACTGTTAAAGAGCTTCTTTTTATTTTTTTTAAAATTTGGCATAGTCCTTAAAAAAAATATCTGAATCATCAGTTCAGACTTAAAATAAAACTGGTTATGTATAGGAATTGTCCAATGATTGCATCTTTAATATTGATTGACGGCATCCTTTCCCCAGAGCAACAAACCATTTTGGATTGACAGCACAATCGTGATTTGTGTTAAATTGTCACAAATCCCCCCCAAAATTACTCAAAACTGTCAGGAAGGAGGGAGAACAGGTGGGGGAAAAAGGAGGAGAGAATTCTAGGAAGGAGGGATGAGAAGAAAACTATTGTAGATGTAAAACAGTTGGAGCTGTCAGCTGTGAACAAACCCAGATGTATGCATGTGTGAGATAGGTCTTGTTCTCTCAGGTTCCCTGAAGGATTCACAGAATAGTAGCCCATTTCCTTGGAAGAAATAGCCTCAACTTGTGAACTTTTTTTTAGAACTTTTGGTTGGCACAGGTGTCCATCTGTTATTCAGTTTAAAAAATAATAATAGTCTTTGTCCCCTGCACCCTTCTCTGCACTGACTATAAAAGAGGTAGAGAGGGATCAGTGGCAGAGGTAGAGAGGTCAGTCGTATTTCAGCAGCAAATTTTCTCTCTGGAGATGCGGGCCTGTACGTGCATTCCAACAATGTGTCAGTCTTATCTTCCGAGCAAGCCTGTCTGTGATAATGATATTTCTGCAATGATTCCTTTCTGTTTACTGCTCGCTCAAGCAGAAACACGTCTGTCATACCTCGAGCACACTTTGATTTGTGTCAGGACTGCTGTATGCAGCCAAGTGATGCTTGCATCCGTGTGTGTGTGTGTGTGTGTGCGTGTGTGTGTGTGCGCACGCACATGCAGCTGAATAGATGTTTACCAGCATGTGAGGGAGGGAAGGAGGCAGGCTAAGATGGAGCGTAGAGAGGACGAGGGAGGAAGGGAGAGAGAGAGAGAGAGAGAGAGAGAGTGATGATGCCGAGTGAAAAAACGAGAGGGAGGACAGTGAATGGCGAGGTGAGAGAGAGGGAGGACTGGTAGGAAAAAAAAAAAAAAGAAAAGCCAGCAGGAAAGGGAGAGACCTGGAGGACGCACCAACTGCCTATAGATGCTGGAGCCTTCGACAGCGGAGCGCGGCGCTCAGCGGACACAAGAAGATGGTCTCAGTAAGAGGGGAACTGACGGTTGCCTATAATTTAATGTTCAATATCTTGGACTCCTTCTCCATGGGTAATGCCTGCGGACAAGAACTCCCGAACAAAGCTAGCTTTTCTCTTCTTTACTCCCCTCCCTTTATTCCTCAGCTTAATTGCTCACCAAGCGTTCTTTCCTCCGCTCTTAGCTCACACTTTGTTTTTGTTTCCTCGAACACGCGCGCTTTCTCTCTCTTTCTCATGCGTGTAGCCGGGGTCTAGCGAGCGCCGGGTAAGCCCTTGGGGTCGGCCCCGCTCTTTTCGCTGCACCAGTCAAGCCAAATGCTGGACGCGGCAATGATGCAGATAGATCGCGCTGCCTAGACCCCCACCCCTCTCCCCTCCCCGAACGGCAGCCGCGTATGGGCAAGCAAAGGCACCCAGTAGGGAAAGAGATAAAGGGGTTGAGGGCTAGATGTGCATTGCTTTGACATTGTTTGGGAGTCTGTGTTATGTTATGTTTTTAATCCCTTGTCTTCTACTTTTTATCTGAACATGGACCACAAACTCCACTGCTAACCATCTCCTTTTGTCTTGTTTTTTGCCTTCTTTGTCTGGCTTCACAGGAGTGGCACCTGCGAAGAAGAGCCCCAAACTGGTAAGTGATGGCATTTCCACAGATTTTTATTTTTTTTCTACTATATATCTCTGTCCTCAATGTGCAGCTACCTGATTCCAGCCTCCCATACCCCCACCCTGTGTGCTGGAACTTGTGCTGATGTTGTTGCTCCGTTTGTAGACATGGGGTGCTATGCTTTGCGGGGCTGGATCCCTCTAGCTTTACATGATCGCCCCCCCCTCCACTGGAGGATGGGACGAGGGGCTTTGATGCACCGCGTGAGCTGGGTTGCTAACATGCTGATTAAGGCATCATGCTGGGTGCTAAGTTTGTAGTGTGAGAGCAGAATGGGAAGGGAGACATCTGCACTAAGAGATCACGTCCACAGTGTCTGACTGAATGCATGTTTATTTTGTTTTTGTTTTGCAGGATTATTATGACCTGGCTCCCCCATACAGAGATTACACTAGGATGGTATGTGATGTTATTGAGATGGGCCTGAAAGTTTGGGGGAATGAGGTGTTGGTGCTGGTTATATCATGGTGGTGGCAGTCTTAATGAAGAAAATAGTTGGGGGAAAAAGGCATGGGCTGGTATGTTTCCTGTATAATAACCTGAAGGAAAAATACTACATAAATGTGTTGTATACCATGTTTTTTTTATTTGATTGTCCTGGACAAAACGGCTAAGGAAAAGACACTAAATGTAGTTGAAGTTTTCCTCTGCTTAATGTACAGAATATACCTTTTTGCTGTTTATTATAGATGTATACGAGCTCATAGCATGTTATATTAGCTTGTTAGTCAGGTTGTCTGCTCAGGTAGAGCCTGAAGCCAGCTGAATAATAGACAGGCCATTGTAGTTAAACACAGTGTTTTAATTGACCCTCCGCAACCAATCACAGCAATTTTATGTTTCAGAGACCTCTTCTTATTTAACCAGGTTAGCACTTTACTCAAACACCTACAAATGTCTAAAATGCATTTAGAAAATATATATTTTTGATTATAGTTACATGAAAGTAAAAGCGATGTTTTCCATTTTTGGCTCATTCAATTAGGGTCTGGATCAGTTTAACCCTTCAACAAATTTTATCACTTTTTTAATCATATGCAGTGCCAGTTTTTCCTTTACTTCTTTCATAAATATATATATATATATATATATATATATATATATATATATATATATATATATATACATATACAGAGAGACAGAGTACTGATTCTTCACATGAATAGCATATGTAATCTGGAAAAATGAACTGCTTTACAAGTTATATCAAACAAGTCAAAATCAATGCAAGGAAAGATTTATGTTAGGGTCAGGAGGTCCAGAAATCCAGAGAATGTCAAATGTGGCTGCTAACAAAAGGAAAACAGTTTGTGTAATTCGTAAAACTCCTGATTAAGGGAACAATATTGTCAGGTAGCCATGGGATTTCAAGAAAAACTTTAAATAGTTGATGGTCAAAGTGGGTATGATACTGCCCCCTGGTGGGTGTAAATTAATATATGGTTGATATGAAACAACTCTCAGTAGACTGCGCGAGTTACTCTCTTCAAAAGTTGGATATAAAATGACCAAGCTGCAAACATATTAATCAGTGAAGTAATTAAAATACCAGCAGCCCTTTCAACAACTTATTTTTGGGGAAAATGCTGGTGACATTCCATCTATTATTTTTGTCCAAGTTGGGATATTTGGATAATGTTTGAGTGTGATTAAATTGCAAGGCTCATGATGCACGCAAGAAACTACGCAAGCCAGTGAAATTTATCGCCATACATTTAGCCTTCATGAACCTTAAATCTTAGTGTTCCCAATATTGCTTTTGCAGAACTATAGGGTGACAATCAGCTAAATTGGGCCACCTATAGTCAAATCAAAGCAAAATAATGTTTTCCAAGAACTTTCGGGCAAATGTTTGGAAATCTTTTGTCAACATTGTTAGTACAAAATTAAAAGGCTAGGAAGCTCAAACCTTAAGTGGCTCATCTTATCTGATGGCCCAGTTTATCTGATGTCACCCTACTCAACTACATTTAGTTGGCTAAACTATTAACCATTTCATTAAGGTTGACAGAATCAGTTTTCTAATCATGTAGGCCTTGAAATCTCTACTATAATGTTCTTAAAAAGCTTTCTATTACGCCTTTTGAAACTTATCAGCAGTGTACAGCAAGAGGTGGAGGAGGGGAATCCTGGCACCACTTTTATGCTTCACAAAGCTGAGGCCATAAAACTATATCTGGTCACTTGTTAAACTTTGGATAGTATAAATTTAAGTGGTTTTAAATATTGACCATAATAAAATGTCAGCATACTTTGATTGCAATAGCTAGCCCAGTTGTTGAACCAGTTATTGATGAAGCCGATTCCGAGGGAGAAACCAAGATTTGTTTTCATTGTCCTCATGTCTCTTGTCTTCTTTCTGATCCTATTTCTCCTTAAAAGGTTATTGGAGCAGGACAAACCAATGCATTACACTGGTCTCAGTACATTAAGGGAAAACAATGAATGTGGAAGGTTAAATGTAATTGATCTATACAGGACAAGAAATTTGCAAAGGGGAGGGAGGCTTGGACTTTATGTGCATCAAATACTGGGAAGAAAAACCTTCCTCCTTGCTGGCTAAAACCGGCCCAATTTATATGGAAAAACAAAAGTGAAGAGAAAATAATTTTGTGAACTGATGGATGCATCAGGCCTTAAAATTTTGTTGGTAGCACCAGACAATAGTATTTTCATTACCTGACTATTGAATTTATAGTTTGCCATTGAAACATTGAGCTTCTGCTCCAATCACGAAGTCCAAGTTGCAGCTCTCACTTAGTATTTTCAAGAGCATCAAGCTTCTTTTATGTCTAACAAGCATGATGAATATAAACATGAATTGCAGAGGTGTGGGAGGCAGATTCAGTGAGTAATGAGTCAGAATTTATTGAAGACATGGCTACACTTTGAAGGCCAAACACTTTGATAGTTGAGCACTGACGAGGCCCCTCTCCCCCGCCCCATCTCGCTGTATTTTTGTCCACCATATCCGATGTAACGTGCAGTCACGTGATGTGAGGGGTCTTAGCTACTGTCATTTCTTTCTCCCGCTGCCTCTTTTTCTCGCACTCTGACTGTAACTCTTTCATTTTCATTTCATTTCTGTTTGAAATCGTCTCAGCGGGGTGAATTCTGCACGCTTAAGATAAAGATGTGACTGTAAGAAATAAAAACATGCCTTGAGAAGGCTGTCAGCTTGCACTTGAGTTCAGCTCAAGTGTTTAAGCACCCATGTAATTACGGGGCCGGGTGCAATTTATGACTTCACCAGCAAAATCTTCTTTGTTTCAAACCCAAAAGTGCTTTATTCACTGTGATTTCTTTTCTCCATTTGCAGCAGGGAATGCATTTCTTTGTTAAAACTCTTCCCTCTCCTAGACAAAAGGAATAGGCAATATGGCCCTTCTAAATTGATTCACAGTTTTTTTTATCTCTTTCGAATGACTTAATCATGAGAATCCACTGACAGATTTTTCTCTGTACTCCTGCAAGCTAAAGGAATTTTTCTGAATAAAGCAGCTTGATTATTTTTTTTGTTGATTAAGGTAGAAACTGAGTGTGCTTTCTTCTACCCAGATAAGCAGCATTTTTTTCTCCTTTTTTGTGCTCTAATATGAATCTCTTTTGTATTTGTATCTTTATCATCTCCTCTCAACAGCCACAGCTCTGATCACTCTCTCTTATCTGCTACAGAGAATGCAATAACCCTCTTACGTCAACTCCTAGTTTAATCTTCCATGCTCCATTAAAGCCTATTTTAAAGAGTCAAATGATATTGATCTGCTTCCCCAACAGCAATTGTCAAGGAAGGACAGTCAGAACAGTTCCCAGCAAAGTGTTTCCAGCCACCGGAGCACCCACACAGACTCGCCTGTGCACTCATCTCTGGCGCCCACCCTCAACGAGAGCAGCACTCCCCCGGCCCCATCGCAGCCCTTGCCTGGCCTGCCTGCCCAGGACTCTCAAGGAAACGGGACCACCCACAGAAAACCGGACCCCTTTAAGATCTGGGCCCAGTCCAGGAGCATGTATGAAAGTAGGCGTAAGTAAATGAATTTTGGTGGCGGTTGGATGAGGTCTTCATGGGGAATTTGGGTGGAGACTCTTGGTGTATTTGCAATGGGAGATAAAAGGTTTGGTTAAAAAAAGCATGTAAGTAGCTAATTCTAGACTCTTGACTGAAAGTAAGACTTTTTGCCTTCTAATACTGCATTTAATTAGTCAGATTTTCCAAATTTCAGCTTGAAAATACAAGTCTCTGAAGTAGGATATCCCAATTAGAAAGCCAGATGTCTCCAAAGAGCCTTTTTAAAATCAATTTATGGCTGCCGGGGCAGAAAAAAACACCAAAAAACTCTGCAAAAATTGTTTGTTTTCACATCTGACTGCCTGTATCTCATTAAACCAGCAGAACACAGTGCTTTCAAACCCCTATAGGTCTTTTGGTGTTGGAGCACAATGTACTTTACTAGCCTTTGGTACCTTAAACCTAGCCTTTGGTACCCAAACCTAAAGCCTCCTTAATTTGTGCCCCCATTTTGAGCTACACCCCATTTTGTTACATGCCTATTACTGTTTTGATCCTTGTTTGAACTAGATAACTCTTTTGAACATTTTTAAAATAGAATCCCTAATCAAACCAAAAAAACTTTTATTGAAGTCATAACTTGGATTATGGGCAACACTTTACATTCTAGTTGTCAGAGGCAGGTATAAAAACCTCTTGAAGGGAGGTGCAAATTAATGCAAGGTTGGTATGAAAACGTAACTTAATTTTGAACCCCGCCCCCTCCCCAACTACAACTACGTAATCATGAAAGAACTGATTGAATCTATAAAGGCACCAACTGGTCAACACCAATTAGCACCTCAATAATTCAGAAGTCCTACTGATTTACGGCTCGGATGGGACATAATTCCGAAATCTTAGTTTAGAGCTTAAAGACAAATTAAATGCAGCATTAAGTGTTGTCTTCCTTTTTTTCAGATGCTGGAAACAATCCCTGAATATAAAGCTAGTGCAACTTAATACACTTAGCTTAGCTAACACTGAAAGCGAGGTTACACAGTTATCTTGGCTTTATCCAAGTATTTAGGTTTTGTTTGACATCAGACAAAACAATATTCCCTGAAATTTAGCATTTTGTTTATGTCTGACAGTACACAGTCCTCGCTCTCTCTGAGCTAAGCTAAATTAGCATAACATGTGGTGTGAGGTGATGCTTCTAATCTAACCCAAAGCTTCTCCAACCTTGGTAATGAGTTCGCTTTTTTGTGGGATGGGGTTTGTGAAAGACAGGACATTTGATAGAGTATTTCCTTTTAATTCTATATTGGCTTAAGAAGGACATTATGGATTGATTACTATTTTGAACAACACAAATGTAAATTTATTCAATTATAGTTGAAGCTGATATCCAGTGTTTGTCCTTCTGCGAGATGGTAAAGCCAGAATGACCTTCACTTAATAATCTAAAGTTTTTTGAAACTTCTAGTTGATTTCAAAACTTAGTCTTACATTTGACTTTCTTCAAATTGTTAATTTTGTCTTGCTATCAGTGCTGCTGCATTGGTCATTAGAAATAACTCTCAGTTCAGCTAATTTGGTCATTAATAGATGTCTCGTTAACACCACGGCTGACCAGTATACCAGACGAGAGATTTCACACGTTTTTGGCCCTTTTCTCAGTGCGGACTAATGATGCTGCTTTTGTTCAGTTCTCAGCACTAGCACCACTGACATACTTTTGACTTCCCATAAGAGCCATAGCCTATCGTAGATAATTAACAGCAATGGTGAAGTGGATGTCAGTGGATTGTGCAACCCTTTCTTTCCACTTACCGTACTAGTAGATAGCTCCAATTAATAATAATAACTCTCAGATTCACTGTCAAGCTTCAAAGTAAAAAAGAAAGAGGCTCAGAGGAAAAAGAAAGACGTCTGAGTGATAAGTGATAAGAACTTATCAGATAGGCTAAACATCTCCTGTAAGGAATTTGTTATTATTAGGGGCCTGAGAACATCAGCTTGTGCAACAAGGAAAGGAAACATGTGACACTGAGGAAAAAAGGTCAAGAGCTTAGAGAGAGAATATGTCTACGAGGCAGTTCTTATTTGATAAATTCCCTAAAAGGGTTTTTTCCAAATTGCCTGAGTTGGTTACCTAAATAGAGAAAACTAAGAAAAATGGTTGGAGGACCATTAAAGAAAAAATATTTAGATTAGGATGTAAGTGAATTGAAGGCATCTGATGGAGAACAGTCATGAAGATGAAAGGGGATTGTGACATACAGAAAGGTCAGGAGGAACACCTCAAATTAGAGAGGACAGGTGACCCAGAACCGTAACTGTGAATCCTCCCCCTCACAATGCTGTGAGCTTTCAGTTCAGAAATCCTTCTGTACTGGCTCAGTAGGGCTCAAGAAAAGACATTTCTCCACTTTCCCTTTCAGTGTAATGACACGCTCTGCTGAAATCAAGGTCTTTCCACGCGTCAGGTGTTGAATGGTTTCCATTTGCACAAATAATCCTTCCAAACACACATCTTTGACGTGCTTCAAATGAGCTGGGCAAAAAACAGTTTAAGGGCTTTATTTTTTTTTTATTGGACTCTGTTTTGATGATCTCTGGGTTTTAACATTTTCCCAGATTAATTTAGCTTAATGTTTAAACCAAGCGTGCTGTTGCTTTGGTTTGCATTTCTATTTTTGAAACACCCTCCTATCCCCTGTTGCCTCACCACAGGGCTCACTTATGGTCCTAATAATCGGCATGGGCAGATTGCAACAGTTAGCCTTTGACTTGCTCAGTTACTCTACAGAAACATTTGGGTAGACTGGAAGGAACAGCTTTACTCTGCATGGATTTGAAATGTTGACCGAAGGAACAGATTGGAAACAGGCTTTCTTGTGCATTATGCCGCACTGCTGTGTCTTTGTGGCTTTGGTGGGTTTGGCAGCAGTGGCCTGCACTGAATCAAATTGAAATCTCTCTGAGGTTTTGTTCAGAGATTCACAGCTGCGACTGTATCAGCACATTCCATGTATTACAGTTTACAGAGGAAATATTCATTCCCTTGAATATCTTTTTCTTTTTTTTCACATTACAATCATAATCTTCAATGTATTTATTGGAAATTACATGAATAAGTGATAGACTACTGCTACCCAAAGTAGCACAATTGTTGAATGGAAAAAAGTAGCACAATTGTTGAATGAAAAAAAAGATTGGATAGATAGTATTCTTTCTTTTTTTCCTCTCTTTTTTTTTTTACAAATAGAAATTTGAAGAGTGGGGTGCATTCCGTCACCCTTTACTATGGCATATGAATCAAATTAATTAAAATTAGTAAAACCAATTGCCTTTAGAAGTTACTCAAATTAGATCAGGGCTGAATTTGTGGACCAATCCAAAGCAGGGTTAGGTTACTAAACAATTCTTTAATTGGGTGACTGTGGCTCAGTGGTAGAGTAGTGGGCTTGCAATCGGAGGGTCGTAGGTTCGATTCCAGCTTCCTCCAGCCACATGTCGATGTGCCCCTGGGCAAGGCATTTAACCCCCAAATTCTACATTGTCCTACCGAGCCATGTTGGGTGTCGGTGTATGAATGCGTGTGTGAATGGGTGAATGTGGCTTCAATGTAAAGCGCGTTGAGTGGTCAGTAAGACTAGAAAAGCGCTATATAAGTTCTGTCCATTTACCATTTAAGCTTTGAACATTTTACAAGGCACATTATGAATCCATCCTCAAAAACTGAAAGAGTATGACTTAAAGATCCAGCTTAACAGACAAAATGTAAATGTTTGGCCTGCCCTATAATACTCTGTTCAGGAGAAAGTTAACAGTGCTAACTGCCTAATCACAGTGAAACATGCCAGTTGCACCATTATTCTATATAAATGCTTTTTTTATCTGTGGGACAGCTGGTCAGGGTTTAGGGTTGCTAAAATGGATGTTGCCAAAGACAATGAAATCCTGCACGACTTGGGATTAGTGCAGAGGTGTACCTTCCAGCAGGACCACAACCCTAAATGTAAACCTAAAGCATCAATAGAACACTTTCATGAAAGTTGCAAAGAGAGGTAAAGCAGGAATGCCCTTGAAGTGATTTTGTGAAACCTTTGTCTACAATTCAAGAAGGACCGGAATTTGGTTTGCACACTCACTTGGTTGTTACTAAATAGTAGGCCTATGGCTTAAAAATGTAATTTCAGATTTTTTTTCCATAATAAATCCAATGTTAATTGTTTTTCTTTTTCTACCCATGTTTTCTTAAAAATATATTGTAAATGCTGAAAAATATTTGTAAAAAAAATTACTTTTATTTCAATTACCCCAACCCAGAGCTGACCAGGAATCAAAGTCCAACTAAAAACAAGCTGTAAAATGAAACAAGATGGTGGGCTTTGGGTGGATTAATATCACTCCAAGCTATGGAACTCCAAGTATTGTATTGGTTTAAAAAAAAAAAAAATTTTTTTTACATTTTCCGAAAATTCAATGATAAATAAAAAAAAAAAAGATTAATCACCCAGCCCTACTAAATAGGGCTACAAACTATAAGTTAGATAAAAAATAAACTAAACAAAAAAACTTTTGCCCCCTACTCCCTAAACTACTTCCCTCTTGACTTCTGCCCCCCATGGCAATATTTTACATATATTGAATAAAGCAGGACTGAATACACATGCACATCATATTTTTTTCTAATTGTTTTTTTTTTACTGTGTAGCATTTTCCCTTTCCACTTTACAATGATGCTGTATTATAACACATACAAAAAAAAACAATACTTACATTGTTGTGTGTGATCGTGAAAAAGTTAGAGGTATGGATTTTATTGTCTTTTTTCCCCAGCTCTATGGCCGCTTTTAAGTTTTATCTTTGGACTCTAATTGACTAGGTTCTTATCTCAAGTTAAAATAAAACAATAATAAAAACAAAACAATAATATAATAGTTTAAAAAAATATCAATCTCATCCTCTCTAGAACTCAAAATCACACATTCCTCACAATGGAACATAGGAATCAAAATTATAATTTAAGAATCAGAAAATTATTTTAAAAAAATTAATCTTAAAAAGATATTAGACCCCTAACATACTTATAAAATACACGATTTAAACAAACCGCAGAATTTTTCATGACTCAAAAACATCCTTCATTTATCCCATTCTCATACCCCGTATTGCATAGAGAAATATTATTTCCCATTTGATGTGGCTGTGATATAAAAAGAGAAAAAAAGTTTACTTTTTCAGGCATCAAACAAGAGCTCCAGTCATGTAGTTTCTAATTATGTCACAAAGAAGTTGGTCATTCTTTCTTTTGGATTCTTACTTCTGCTTTGTACCAAAAATAAATGCTTTCACCTTTTGATTCATCATTTGTTTACTCCTCCTTTTTTATGTGGCGCTTTTACTTCAACACCTAAAATAGTTAGAATTGATCACAATCTGACAAAAAAAGGCATTTGGTGTGACTTCCTGGAGAACAGCAGCTCTTATGATCCCAATATTCCCTGCCACAAAATTTGACAGAGAGACTCTATCTTAATGTCCTTCCTCAAACTCACACTGGATTGGGGTTTTTTGGTACGGTTGAAGGCACTAGAAAAGAAAAATTCCCCTTGGGATGACTGATGGCTTTTCATTGATTTCACAGTTCCAGACTTCCAGGAGCAGGACATTTTCCTGTGGAGGAAGGACACAGGCTTCGGCTTTAGGATCCTGGGAGGCAACGAGCCAGGAGAACCTGTGAGTGTCTCAAAGTCCCTGAATCCCACACAAATTGGAAGATTCGGTAACAGAAACAAAAAAAAAGAGAGGTTTTATTCCCAGTACCTGAATGAGAAGCAATACAGTTCTTTTTTAATTTATTTTGGACTCTTAACACATAGTTGATATTTAAAATGGGTTCTCTTTGATAGGATGATCTCACATTACATTTGTTTTGTACTTCTCGGAAGGTAGAGTTATTAGCTCTTGTTCAGGGCCTCATACTGTTGTGTTGTTCTTCCTTCTCTTAGAAAAGAAGACGATTTATGGTTTGTTTTGTGTTAAATTTGATAGATGAGTAGAAATTCAGTAATTAGGTTTAGGTATTAATGTGTTATCGTCTCAGTTTCCTTGTTTAAGACTCTATATTTGCTTTGCCTGGTATCCAGATCTACATTGGCCACATAGTGAAGTACGGCGCTGCAGATGAGGATGGTCGTCTCCGATCCGGAGATGAACTGATATGCGTGGATGGCACAGCGGTGGTGGGCAAGTCACATCAATTGGTGGTGCAGCTGATGCAGCAGGCTGCCAAGCAGGGCCATGTTAATCTTACTGTGCGACGTAAAACCAGCTACGCAGGTAAGCCTAGACAAGGGAGGTGCTTGCCTCATTTTTTCTGTCCATAAAATTTTGCTTTTAAATGTTTTCAAACCCAAACTTTGAACCTAAACAGCTGTTTCGCCTCTGAGTATTGTCTGAATTACTTGGAAATTTAAGCTAAAGTACTCGGCCACAGAAAAGATTTTTGCCTTAAGTTATGTCTAAACATCCAGCACCTTTTCAATATTTTGAACATACTTTCATTAAACATACTAGAATTCAGTCTTTATGATCCAGAGAAAGCTTTTGTACATGTAGAATAGAGCTGTGTGTTTGCTTTGTTGGAAAGATTAAGTTTTAGTTGGGATTTTTCTTCATGGATTAATTCCCTGCATCCGTTCCTGTTGGTGTCCATTTTTTATGGTGGTTGCATAAGACTCTAGGCGCCTTGTCCACTGTTATCTGATCTAGTTATTGAACAATAGAAATATATGTAGCAGAGCTACTGGCTTTTTTTCTGCTGATGTCATGTGTGCACTGTATACAATAAGGGGAGCCTATCATATCGCTTTTAATTCTGTCTGGTTAAAGCATATTTAACTGCAAGAACAATGTTACTAGCTTAATAAAGGAAATATAAACCAGACAATCTCATGAATAATACATGTGGTTAATGAGTCATATACATATCAATGTAACATGGAAGTATTGCAGTCTCCATGATCATATTTTATACAAAGCATTTAATAGAAACAAAATGTATTTTTTTTTTTTTTTGGAGTTGCAGTCCTGACTGAATGGGACCTGTTTTAATTTTTTTTTCAATTTCAGTCTTAATATCGTTGATATTTGCTGCATGCTGAATATGCAGGCTTTTCTATTAAACAGACAAAATGTAACCTATATTTATTTTTGCCATGCTGAAACGTTATACCTGAATTTATTACAAGTAAATGCTAGTAAAATAAAATGTATTTCAATTGATAAATACAAATAAATAATTCTACCATATCTAAAATACTAATAATTGAAAACACATTACTGGCATCTCCCCTTGCCTCAATGGACACTAATAATAAAAAATTCACAACTTTTCCCTCTGAACAGGGTATAAAACAAGATTAACTAAATAACCAGATTGACTCTGTTTTGTATTATTTTGGTCAAGTTAATAAAATTTTGTCAATATCCTTTTGATGCTCTTAGGTTATGAGGAGTCACTTGAGCATAAAGTTTCTTTAATGCTGACTAACTTTTTTTTCTTCTTTTAAATCACCAAATATCGTTGTTTTGCATTTCCATTACTTTAAAACATTTCTTTAGAATACTATCCTACGAAAAGCTCATAATTTAGAAGGTATAATGCACATTGTACTACATGAGGCATTGTTTATAGCACTATTTTTATCTATGACAGAGTTCCATAAGGCAACTGGGGCCTTCGCTACTACTGTACGTGCAAGACCCTTTCCTTCCTCCTCTTTAGTCTATGGAGCTGAAAGCAGTCAGCCTCTGCTGCAAATAAACATTCCTCCCCATCACTGCTGTCGTGACGCTGATCTTAGATCCGCTGCGCCCTGCTACTCGCCGCTCCTCAGCGCTCCCCAGCAGGCGATAAAGAAAAGGCCCATAAACATGATAGAGAGGATGCTCAACCTTTGGCCCGATGATGGCAGCACAGACATTAGTCCATTGCCTGTTCCCCGTCGGCAGGCAGACGGCATGCGGCGCCTTCCCTGAGCAGGAAATGAAATGTGGAAAGAAATGAAATGTGGAGATTCTGCAGGCGGGACACGTCTTCAGTTTAGCTTTTGTTCACAACAGATTAGACAGCAAATTATTGAAAGAGGTTCTCCTCTGAACTTAGCAGACTTAAACTAGCAGTTTAAAGAGAAAAGCACTTTTATTAGATTGGATAGATGATGTATAAATTTGTTGTGTGACCTTTATTTTATTAATATTGTGTTGTGCATCATCATATCATTGTCTCCCAAGCCTCTTATAGAGCAAAGAATGGCCCAACTCTCACCACCTTCTTTTGATCTTTCACTTGATATTTTGGAGCTGTCACATGCCTCTGTTCTTATTCACCTTGCTGCTTGTTCTTCTTTATTTCCTTCGTAAAATCTCTTCAACTGTCCCTGCTTTTTCCTCTTTAACTCCTTCCTCACCTTGTGCTTCTGTCCTCTCTAGTTAAATCAGAGGGAGATGTCCCTCCGTCACCTGCGTCCTCACACCACAGTAGCACCCAGGCGCCCAGCCTGACAGAGGATATTGGAAAGCGCACCCCGCAGGGCAGCCAGAATTCCCTCAACACGGTCAGCTCTGGGAGCGGCTCCACCTCTGGCATTGGTAGCGGTGGAGGAGGAGGTGGAGGAGGAGGAGCCGGAGTCAGTGGAAATGCTGTGGTCGCGGCAGCAGCTGCAACCACGTCCTCTCAGCCCCCAAATGGCACCACGAACACTGCCACCGCCGCCGCCCCCGTCCCGGTTCCAGCCCCCTCAGCTGTGCAACCCTACGACGTGGAGATTCGACGGGGCGAGAATGAAGGCTTCGGTTTTGTCATCGTGTCGTCAGTGTCACGGCCTGAAGCAGGCACCACCTTCGGTAAGAGATGCACCACTTAAGGAACTAACAAAAAAATTTGCAGGTGATTCATGATGTTACATGCAAATATTACAGTTCTACCCCGCACAAACTTAACCACACATGAAGGTTTTTTTTTTCTTACTTTTGGGTTCATTCATCTGTTTTTGTCTCCTTTAATGGATCTTCTTTGTGCCGTCATGAGAACCATTGAGTGCTAAATAGCCTGACAGCAAGCACAGATTCTGGCTATTTACAGTCTCGCCAGATCAGTATCAACAGTCTTCAAAGAAGCGCAGCTTTTTTTACTTCATTTCCTCTCCAGCCTGTCAAACCGAGACACTGAAACCCTTTCTTTCCCTGCAGCTGCCGCTACACTCACACAAAGCTTTCATAATTGATCACATGTGAAGTGGGTCTTACGTAAGGCGTCTGTATTATTCAGCTCCACTTTATTTGCTCCAACCGAGCAGGTTGGCACTGAAAGCCTAATGACTTAATGCGGATGCAGTTCTCCAAACGATAAATAGACAAATCAACTTTAGACTTTACTGATATCTGTCTATTTTACACCCAGGATTTTAGATAACAACTTATTTCTTACTTGCTAATAAATTATGCATTTGTTGGCTTTTGTAGCCATATATCATTGGACTTTCTTTAAAGCACTCTTTAGTTGTGTGGTGGGGCTGAACGGTGAAACAGTTGTTAGCACTGTTGCTACCAACGGTGATAGACCAGCACAAAGTAATGGAAGAAATAAGCCTATTTTTTAGAAAAATGTTCACAGAATGTTCATATATAAGAGTAGCTCAGTCAAAGTCCACTAAATCCAGCTAGGATTTAAACATTTTAGTCCCAAGATTGCAAAGTTTTATAGAGCAAAGACTAACAACTGCACCTGGTTCTACAAAGTCTTGAGTCACGGCAGCTGAAATTCCCCACCAATTTCCCACATAGATTGCTGCAGATTTGTATTTGTGAAAGATTTTGAAAATCATGCATCAATATCCTTCCACATCACAGTTCTGTGCTATAATATGTTGGTCTAACAAATGAAGTAGCAATAAAATGCATCAACATTTTTGGCTTCAACATGAAAAAATGTGGAAAGTTTAAAGGCTCTGAACCGCAATGCCATTCCACTGCACTCTTTGCTGCTGTCTCTGTTAGTATAGATAGAAGACTAAAACTTCACAGGTTTGCTCACAAAAGCAGCAAACTCCTCCTTCACAGGAGCACAGTTGAGCTTGATTTGCTCTGACTTAACATATAAAATTCACACAAGTCTTTTCTTCCTTTTTCCTTTTGCGCTTAATATTTTACAGCATAAATCTAACTAGATTTATTTAACAGATAGCAAAGGGTTGGCGCTCAGACATGTTTGTAGCAGAATATAAGCAATAAGTGTGTTGCACAGGTGAAATGAATAGTAATGAAAGAGAAGACTACATTGATTGCATGCTACAGTCTGCAGACAGATAGGATGAGAACACCCAAGGGTAGATGGGGAGATGTCATCTCTGATGTATGTTTGTCGTTTCTAACATCCTACCGGTACAGCTCTCTGGGATGTAACAAATCTATATCCGCATTTTACTGCTAACATGGAAATATCTGAAATATATTTTGATCAGTGGTGTTACAGAAGCTCTAAGCAAAGAAGACTATTCAGGAATACATTCGATAAAGCCTTGAATCCTGATTTTGCAGTGAATAACAGGGTTCCTACACAGTATTAAAATTCTGAAATTGTCCTTAACATTTTCCAAGTAAAAAAATCCAAGGGAATTTTATTTCGAGAATCTTGTCCCAGTTAATCTGTGACTTTCTAAAATTAAATTGCTAACATAATTACATTCTTTAGACTAATTATACATATCAGTTTCATGAAAGCTAAGAACAGCATGATTCATTTTGTTTAGATGAGTTGATTATCTTGATATTTTTATAAATAACAGAGTTCTGGTGTTTTCTCCCTGTCATAACGCTGGGGCATTGTTTGTAGCAGAATGTGCTGGTCTTTATTTTTTGTTAGAGGACCTTTAAATTCAGATTTACCAGTTCTGATTTGACCAATTCTTTTGTAGTTGAATTGTTTTATTTATTTATTTTTGCCTGCGTACTATAATATAGATAAAGTAGACTATGTGATGAAGCTTGTTGGATAGAGAAACTAGTTTTTAATTAAATGGAAAACCAGGTATGATAATGGCTTTTTAAGCATCAAAGCATACCTTCTTAACCCTAGTTTGATTTTTAGTAAACTCCGATAAATTTATCATAGTGTATGCAGCTCTTTGATGCATTTAAAGACTGAACATTGTAGTTTTTTATGCATTTAATGTATAAGAAAAAAACCCTGATTTTTCAGGGTAGTTATGTGACTTGCTGATCACTGATTAGAGCCGTTTCAAGGGAAAAGTGGTTCATTCTGACAGTTGCATAGTGTATATACTGTGTTTTAGGGTAAACTAGTTGGCTGCATCACTGTCATGATTTCTGGGTTGGATTTAACCCATGATCCCTAGAATTAGATATGTCACCATACTATGACAATAAGAGAATACTTGCAACACACAAGCAGAAGCTTATGTTATTAAAAAATTCGAGATAACATTTGGGTGACGAAATAAATTTAGATCTTCTTTTCTCAGATCAGATAACGATAATTCTATCCTAACAAAACAAGTAAAAGATCTGATTACTTTGAGAATTTGAGTTCTTTTGAGTTACTACGTGTAAACCCAATGACATCTATCAAGGGTGGCTGTTCCTCAGGTGATGAAATTAGTTTTATATTCAGTTTTGGGAGCTTTTATTGCTAAGAACACACTAATGCTAAACTCCAAAACTCTAATTTAATTAAATAACATAACACATCACATATTTGAAATAAACATTTAATGAGATATATAAAAATGTAAATCTGAAATAAATTGTTTGGAATTCTGAATTAATCATAAAAAATAATCATGGACTGACATACTGTGTAGGAACAGTCTGATTTACATGTGGTCCTCTTTGCAAATGACCGTGACGTGATGATCAACTCTTCTTCACTTGGTGACTTTGGCTTTGCTTGCTTTGGGCTGCTGGTGAATTAACCCTCAACTCTGCTGATGCTCTTCTTCTGCTTGTTTCCCCCCTTTGCCCTTTTTTTTTTCCATCTCTCTAAACTCACTCACACACATTGAATCATAAATCCAACATGTCAATTGTTGACCAAAGCTGGAAATGCATGTGTGGCCATGCCCCACAAAATAGGCCGCATCATCGAGGGGAGCCCCGCGGACCGCTGTGGGAAGCTGAAGGTCGGCGACCGCATCCTGGCCGTGAACGGGAACTCCATCACCAACAAGTCCCACTCGGACATCGTCAACCTCATCAAAGAGGCCGGGAACACAGTCACACTACGGATCATTCCTGGAGATGGTGAGTAGGCGACACCTGCTACATTTCGTTTAATTTGCATCAACCTTGTCTTTGGCATCCTGAAGCTGCTTTGAAAGTTATTTATTTATTTTAGTTTTTAAGAAATGTAGTCTTAAAAGATTATCGGTACTTTCTTGAGAGTCTCTTTCAAACGGTTTGCATTATCTCTCCTAAACATTTACCCCTATACTGCAGATATGTATTGAGGTAAATGTACAGAAAGCTTTCACAATTTCATTAGATGTAAATAGTTTACTGTTTGACATCTTTGTCCAATCAATATCTTTTCCTTAAAAGACTTTAAGGATAGAGTAAGTCAGACCAAGCAACCACCTGGCTTTTTGTAGTTATATTACCACCTGTGCAAGTTATCCCTGTTAAAAAGATGAGAGAGGTCTTTAATTTTTTTCAAAGACATACTTTGACTTTGAGAGACACAATGTAAATTTTTTTAAATCAAGGAAATAACGTATGATTAAAAAAAACTTTTTTATCTCTGTAACGCTGCAGAAAATCTACAGACAGGCAAGATATCTTGCCCTCACGTATCTGTTACTACCTCTGTCATCCACTCCTTACCTTTAGTAATAGCTCCTGTTTGAACTCGTTATCTGTACACAAGACACCTTTCCACACCTTCAAATGCTGCTATTATTAGAAAATGGAATAAATACAAGATCACTGACAAGATCTCACCTTGTTGTGTACACAAGATCTTTAGAAAGGAGAGGAAAATGCCCAGAAGTACATGGGGGTAAAATGGTAAATGACCAAAAAAGAGCAGGGACCACAGTAACAAAGGTTACCATTAGTAAAACACTTCACCATAATAGATAAAAATCCTGCTGCCTCACTGCTTGGGCCAGCACATGTCCATGCCAGTCTAAATTTTTCCAGAGATATTGATGATCCAAAGGAGGATTGGGCGAATGTAATGTGCTCAGATAGGACCAAAATAGAACTCTTTGGTATAAATCCCACTCGCCATGTTTGGAGGGGGAAGAATGCTGAGTTGCATTCATTTTAGTTGTATAACGCCAATTCACAACAGATGTTGTCTCCGGGCATTTTACGAGAAAAGTAATTGCAGTACAATTATATAAACATTCCAATCAGTTAAAACATTTCCATATAAGGAATCCCAGCAAAGGACACTATACCTACTGTGAAGCATGGGGGTGGAAACATGATATTGTGATGTTGCCTTTCTGCAAAGGGTACGGGATTACTGATCTGTTTAAGGGAAAGGATAAGTGGGGACATGTATAGAGAGATTTTGGGCAAAAAAACCTTCCACCAGAAAGAGCATTGAACATGAAATGTGGTTGGATCTTCCAACAGGACAAAGATTTCCAACACACTGCCTGGGCAAAAAAAGGAATGGCTACATAAAAAGCATTTCTAGATTCTGGAGTGACTTGGCAAGTCTCCAAACCTCAATCCAATAGAGAATCTGTGGAGGGAGTTGAAAGGCAAAACATTCCAGCTCCAGAGAGGATCTGCATGGAAAAAATACCACCTACAGGAAACGTTTGGTTTGATAAAGACACCAATCAATGTTACATTGCCCACCTATTGAGGTTAACATTTGTTATTGACTTAAGCCTTAAGTGGTCAGGCACATATAAATATAGTTGAAAATTATTTTATTACCATTTTCTGATGTATCTGATGTAGCCTAAAATGACCTTTACTTTTCAAATGACATACACTTTGTATCCCACCGGATACACTGCCCGTTTGGGGTTAAAAAACAACCATAATTTAGCATGTTCATATTGTTTCATATAACTGATTGATTGATTGATTGATTGATTGATTGCTGGTATTTGAACGAGTGCTACCAGCCGTCTGTGCAGCCTGGTATTGTAGGTCTTATTTAAATATTTAAAAAAATGACATCTTTAAAATCAGGCTGAAAAGAGAAATTCTGAAATAATATACCCCCTATCTGGCCAACGTATCCTGCAGGATACAGACATTTGATGCCTTGTTATTCCAACTGTTTATCAATAACCTTTTTCCCCCACAAATACTTATTAAATCACTTCTAAAGGACAGTTATTTACAAAGGCATCCTCTCCTATGAGTATGTATATAAAGAATAACAATTTGCACCACACAATGTGCATGTTTTCTCATACAGTACGTCTGCCATTTTGACCTTTATGTGAATATATCGGTAGCTTTTGAACGCTGCTATAAGGTCACATGATCTTGGTCCCCCCCTCCTGAAATGTATCCATGGATTTAAAGTGCAGATGATTGATAACCCTCTTGTTCACAGCCTGGGAATTGTCTGTATCTCCCAGGATAAAGAAACCGTTAAAAGGTTAATACTTATTTTCTACACCATTTTACAAACAAATTCTTTAAAGATTATACAATGTGAGTTCCTGGATTTTCTTTTTACAATCTGTTTTTTTACAGTTAAAGGGTACATGTGATTAAAAACTACAAACCTCTCTCATCTTTTTAAGTGGGAAAATTTGCACAGTTGGTGGCTGCCAAATACTTTTTTCCCCCACTGCAAGTTTAGCAATACATAAATAAAACTTAAGATTTTTAGTTCCAGGTTAGAGATGCTGATCCATTTCTAACGTATTCTTTGAATTGTAATTTATCGCTGCATGTTGTATTAAGCTACAGTTATGCTGCTTTTTAAAGTGAGCGAAGCGTGTTGACACCAAAGCTTCTTTGGGGTTATTTGGGAATCTTCCTACCAGTTAGATTTTTTGCCTTTGGCATGCCCTCGCTTTTAGAGCATGCAAGAGTAATTTAGTTGTCTCTTTGTTTGTTGGTGTGCAGAAGAGAGCAGATAATGATCTAGAACTTCCTCTGTGTATGTGGATGTGTCGAATCTGTCATTTTAGCTTTAAATAAAAAGCTTTGTGCATCTTGTATGCTGTTCTTTGCTTAAAAATCACTGCAGCTTCCTCTCAAATGCTGATTAATAGTTTGTGCGAGTGTGAGGGAGAGGCAATGCTCCCCATCAACTCACTCACTGGTAGAGATTTGAGCTGTTTGTCCGCATCGCTGATTTCCAGCTCACTTCACATGAACGGAGAGGGTTTTTTCTTCTGTTTTTCTTCTGTCCGGTGCAGTCAATGAGAACAGTGAGCCAAAATTGCTCTACCAATAAGACGCAGAGGGCTTATGAGAAAGCACCGGGGAGAAATAACCAGAAATGCTTTACAAGAAAGTTTGTCTGTCTTCATGAGCATGTGTCAACCAGACTGTCTGACTGGAGACAGTGTGTGTCTGGAAAAGACTGCGGGTTGTCTTTTAAAGTAGCCTTCTGAGTAGTTGTTTCCTATGCTTTTGTTTACAAATGGTTGCCTGTTTCCGTGTGGATCTATATTTCAGATGCGAGTACCATAGGAAGAGCTTATTGCAAGTTTCAACTCTCGTTCCTGTGGCGTGGAAGCAAAAAGGATTTTTTTTCAATAAGTGTTGCTTTGAAGTGAAGGTGAAAGCTGGAAAAGGAGACTCAGCAGCATATAGTCAGGGCGCACAATAGCCATGTCATTGTTGCATCCTTGTATGTGGCTTTAAATAGCAAAATATTTGTGAGGTTTTGTCACACAGTGATGATGCATATGCAAACCTAGAGTGGCTTCCAAAAGTGTTTACACCTCTTGAAGTTGGGTTTTTCAGGACAGCAGTAGTGTATTAAGGTGAGGTGGACCCAAAGGAAACATGTTGTATAGTGTAATCACAATTAAAAACGGGAAATGTGTGTAGTGTTTCTGTCCCCGAGTCGTTTGTTGTAGAACCATCCTTTATTTCTACTTAAGTCTTGACCAGCTTTGCACATCTAGAATGATCTTTTCAACCATTCTTCTGTGTAAAAATTGCTCCAGCTCAGTCTGATTAGTTTGCGAGCATCTGTGAACATCACTTCTCAGGTGTCGAGACAGAATTTTGATTGGATTAAGGTCTGGACTTTGACTAGGTCATTCTTTCACTATGGCTCTGGCTGTAGGTTTAAGTAGGTTGTAGATTTTAAGTCTCTTACGGATTCTAGCTAGTTTTCATCCAGTAGCATAAGGTTTTGCCGCACAGTGTTTTACATGTAAGCCAAATGTTTTTTTAAACGAAACAAAATAAATTATTGGATTCTTTTGTGCATGCTTTTGGGCATTAGAGGTAAGATAGTAAAAGGTAGCGATTCCTCAGCAGGGTGGAAAGACTGCCAGGAAACAGTTGGAGGAGAGATGAGTAGAAAGATGGCAAAGTGCAGGTTTTGTAAATGAGCAGATGGATGGTTAAAAGATTTTTATGTGGACTATTATGAAGCTTTAAAAGCCACCTTCCTGGCGGAAACTGAAGCTCATTCTGCTCAATCTTCACTTTGATTACTGATGTTTGCACCTCATCTGTCAGCTAAAGGGTTAAGTCAGGAGGACCATTCTGAGTCATGAAAGAGAAAGATGAATGAACCCAAGTGAAACTGATCGTGGGAGAAATGGCCAGAGGCAGATTTACGGAGTCCCAAGCTAGCTGCTTGAGTTAAACCTAGAAAGTGAATACCTGAAGTGAAACCTCATTTTTTAAGACTGCTGGAATGTTTTCTTTGCTTTGCATTAAAATCACAATCTATCACCGCAGAGATACTAGAATAACCAGGAGCTTTTGTGTTAGATGATCGGTTCCAGCACACCGAGATGCACACCTTCTATGAGGAAATGGGAAGTGATCAATGCTTTGACAAAATAATCGACGGCCCAAACTATTGTTTTAATCCTTGTCTCTTGTGTTTAAGTATTTGAAGAAGTTGGAGCTGGAGCCCCAGGGCTCTCTGTGGGTCAGCTAGTGTTTGTAGCTTATAGCTGCTGAATGGCCACAAGTATGCAAACCCAAAAAAGGATATGTTTCTAGAGTGAAAATTTGATTTAATCCATCTCATTCTCCTAGAACACCAGATAGACCTCTATTATGCAAATACTCTGTTATTGATTTATGCTAAATCAGAAAAAAAAAAGTTAACGTATATAGAAGGTTTTATGTTCCCCCAAGACTGAGAGAGATTCACGGAGAGTCTTAGGATTTCCTGTGTTAGTATGCAGTGTGGTGGAAAGCTGAGGCGGTCACGCAGTCATTTGGATCCGACGTGATGGAGCAGAGACAGCTCTGAATAACAACGGACTGCTGCTTTGGATGGCAGTTAGGAACCAGTGTTTCTGTCTGTCTGTATGTCTATCCCTATGTCTCTCCTTCTATCCATATGTCCATTTGTCACTCCATCTATCTTTATATTTCTCCTTCTATTTGCTCATCCACCCATCCATCACGTTTGTAAACTCTTAGTGCAATTTATTTAAATTAGAATGGACTGAGAACTTTGCTTCTCTAAAAAAAATTTGGAGTTTGAAAAATAGACATTTAAAGGAACCGCGGGTATCTCACATTGAATTTTTGTATATTTTATGTGCTTGTTTGCTGGTGTGGTTTCACTATCTTGCCTTGCTTCATGTACCATTTAATGAAATGAAATGTCAAAAGTATTTATCTTTTTGCCTTATTCCCACAGAGTCATCGAATGCATCTTTGTTGACAAATGCGGAAAAGATTGCGACCATAACAACCACTCACACACCTCAGCAAACTGAGGCCAGGTGAGCAGCCCTCTGCAAAGCTACCTCAGAATAACTGGAGAAGCTCTTAGTTTCTTAAACAGACCAGGTTTAAAGTGTAACTCCAGCCCTTTACAATTAAATTCTTCAACTAAAATAGGTACTTGTCTTTTATTTTTTTATTTTTTTTTTTTAGGACCAACACCAAACCAAAACAGGAATCATATGAGTTTAATGCCCCTCAAAATCCTCCTCTCCAGCCGGCAATCCAGCCAGAGCCAAATCAGGTAAGGAAAAACACATCAGTCATTTAGGGCTGTGCGATATTGCGAAATTTTTATGTACCAATATGACTCCGATAACGATAAACCTCACGATGTAGAAATGCTGCTGTTATTTCATGAATAGTTTATAAAAAAATTACAACGTGGAAATGCAATTTCAAATGATAGATGACAATAACACCACCCAGACTCCTTGTGTAGTGATCTTCCATCTGCAGGAGCTATGGATATCAGTGATCTTTTAGGAGAGCAGCTCAGCTCTATACTCTGCCTTTGAATTAAACACATTATTTGAAAAGCATCCAAATTTTGCCTCGATATCTGCTGTCACTCATTTTCAGTAGCAGTAGCGGGTTTTCTTTTCTCTCTCTCTTCTTGCAACCTCTCGTTTTTATTTGTTTCACTATCTGCATGTCTCCTATGTAAAAGAGAGGCTTTACGTCAATATGTGTTCCCCCCTCAAGTTGTGTTCCGACTCCACCCACACGCAAGGCGGCTGCTGCTCATAAATGTTAAACAGATGGATCACGGTGGGTTTAAGCACTGGTTCCTGAATAGTAGGATTAGGATAATAGCCAAGTTATGGTTATCAATGCCATTTGGATATAAGAAGACCGATGCAGATCAGACAACAGTCCTTTGTAAAGTTGATCAGCTCCCGGTCCGAACAACGGACTCAAACACTATACCTTTATTTCATCAGTTGATAAGAACCATGACAAGGAATACAGAGAGAGTCAATTAGCAAAAGCTGCGTTGAGTTGTGGCGTAAGCTCTGATAAACTCCAGATACAGATGCTGTAGCACATTACTGATGTGTTGCTAGCGAACGAAACGGCTTTTAGAGCCGGTGTTGTTCTTTGAGAGTCGCTTTTTTTCTGTTCAAGCTGTGTGTCAGGAGGGGAGGTAAGACACGCAGGGAAACCAACTTTGGGTTGTTTGATAATCTTGTTTAGATCCCTGGTCTGAAATGTGTTGGTTACCGTCTTGCACCCTGTTTTTTTCATGTATTGCAGCATGCACAGGAATGCAATAAGCTGCATCTTGACGCAATTTACTACCGCAGAAACCCTATCGTGGTTTAAACGATTGAGATTAATTTAAGCCAATTTTATATCGTCCTGACGATATATTTTTTCATATCGCACAGCCCTACAGTCATTCACCTGTCTATTCATCCATTTCCTGTCTCTATCCAGCACTCACTACTTCTAACCACTTCAACACTGTTTCTTCACCCACCCATTCGAGCATTCAAACACAAAACCAAAGCTCTTTCCTTTCCACGCTTCAGCTCACACACCCACCTTCCCAAGGACAAGCCGTGTACATTTTTATTTATTTATCTCCTTGTGATCACCGGCTGACGTCGGCTGAGTCTGTGCATTAAGCAAAACCTGTTTACTTTCAAAGTGCCTCCTCAGACCATTGTGTTCACCGCTGAATTAATCTGGTGTTGGGGAGATGGCTCTCCTAGATAACATTGATCCCTCTGCAGAGGAGATTAGGAGGGCATGGAGACAAAGCTGTAGAGACTGTCTGCCTGTCGTTGTGCTGCCCAGTCTGTCTCTCTATTGCCTAGAGCCCATAGCATCAATAATTCAGCATCCTTACACCTGACCATATGCATGCACGCACAAACACACACAGAAAACACACATTGGGTGTGCCTTTCCTGGAGGTGGCATTTGTCCCATGCTCCTGAAATTAGATATGGCGTCAAAGGACGCACAAAAACCTAAACTCACAAATATGACCTTTACATTAACACATCTGTCTTTGTCCGTTTCCCTGTTTTGTGTCCATGTGCATCTGACTTCGTCCAGGACTCTGAATTCTACTCGGTGGACCTGGAAAGAGACAACAAAGGCTTCGGCTTCAGCCTGCGGGGAGGAAGAGAGTACAACATGGACCTGTACGTGCTGAGGCTTGCTGAAGAAGGAGCTGCAGTTCGCAATGGGAAAATGAGGGTACGGACACTTAATTGCAGAAGCCCCAGATATAGACATCCCAAATCAGCAGCAATTTCCAGAGCGAGGCTTTTAGTCCCAGATATCATGTGGAGTCATTTAAGAATTGACATTAAAGTACACTGAAGTTTTTAACAATTTACAGGATGTAGATCCTTGTTCTTTTTATGGTCACTGGTATTATGTGATCCATATTAGTATGGTCTTTGTGTCCTACTTGACTCAACGTTGCTTTTTTGTTAAAACGGAACATGCGAAGTAAACAGGGCTAAGAAAGCTAATGAGATGTTTTGACAATCCCCTAATATAATGATAAAAATTATTCTACATGATCACTTTCAGTCTGAATCCACACCATGCATTCTCTGGAGTATTTTGTGAACTCCAGCAAAATAATTTTGTTTATTAGATGCGAACTGAATGATACTCAGGCTACTTAGCTTTGATCTCCCTTTTTTCTCAAATCAGCCACATCTTTGACTTTGTACTTAATTTTCTTTAAAATCATCGGTGGAGGATTAGGATCAGGTAATGTTCCTTTTTTGACGATGACGCAGAGACATTAATGGCTAATTTAATAGAAAAAATTGTGGATATTAAACCTAGTGATAATATCTCTGCTTATATAATCTGGTTGGAGAGGCATGGTTTTTCTTCTGTGCACAGTTTTGCAGCATATCTCAATAGACCACTGCTTTTCTAGGGTGTTCTCTACAATAGCTGACTCTTTGGTTCAGACATGAGGTACCGAAGTCTTGGACCCAGGCTTCAAGTCCTGACTTGAGTCACTTTTTGGGGACTCGTGACTTGACTTGAGCAACGATGACTTGCACTTCGACTTGAATTTGCAATATCAGGACTTGGATCCCGACATGATAAATTGCTATAGTTGGAATTGGTACATAGCTGATGCCGATGATAGCCTGTTATATCAGATCAGATTACTTTACAAATTTAATAACTTCCTAAAAACATTGTAAATGTTGAGGTGAGATATTGATTATTTATTGCTTCAAAATATATTTGAAGCATATTTTGCTATTTTGAACATGTTATTGTTCTAGATTGGTGCTAGCATTGCGTACACTTTCTTTTTAAATAAAGTAAACTATATATGCTACCATTGTTTTTGTCCTAAAATCTACATACTTCTGTCTTATTTTTGACTTGCTCTCAGGTGATAATGACTTGCACTTGGACCTGAAGACTTAGGACTTGAGTGTGACTTGACTACAACGCTGCTTTGGCTTAACCTATGTCTACCTCATAAACTTTACCCATCAACTTAACACTATCTTTCATTAGGACTGACCGTGTGGGAGGAATCCCAGAATTACTGCCAATTGTGCTTCAGTAAATATAAGCACTTTCACCTGGTGGCTCATTGATGCAAAATAATTGGCTGAACGTAGGAACGGGCCTACTAGATTGGTATCTAGTAGGCCACAGCTAATAAGGCAGTCATCATGCTGGTAAATTGGATAAAAGAATTATATTTTTTTTAATCCTCTCCCCTTGTGTTCACATGTGAGACACCTTGGGAAGTCATGCATTAGTGGGGAAGTTATTCGGGGGGGGTTCTCTCAGGAAGGACATAGTGAGTTGGTGTAATTAGAATGTTTGTACATGCATATCTGAATCCTGCAGTTTGCATGAGTGCAAGTTATTTAGAAGAATTATTAATAGAAGCAGCTCTGCGAGGCAGAGAGACCTGTCTGACAGAACTGCTCTCTGCCAAAGCAGTATTCCCCTGGTGCAGACGGCTCTGACAGCTAACCTGAGGAGGGGATCCAAGGAAGTCAAAAGTGTTTCTTCCTGCTTCCTGTTTTCCCTCCCGTCTCTCTGTGTCACACTTGCTGCCTTTTGATTTACTCTCTGGAAAACTGTTGAAGAAAAGTGGATGAATCTGCTTCAGTGCATTTTTATCAATCAGATTTTAAAATGTAATTTCTTGTCATCTTGTCTATCCTTCCCCTCTGTTTTTCCAATGTCATGTCTGTCTGAACCATTGCCTCTTCACGTCTTTCTCCTTCCTTCCTGTCATTTGTTCCTGCTGCTGTCTCCTCTTGTTCTTCTGCCTTACCTTTCACTCTGCCTCCTTTTTTTTCTCTCCCCGGCTTTGTACCCCTCCCCAGGTCGGAGATGAAATCTTGGAGATCAACGGCGAGAGCACCAAAGGCATGAAGCACGCTCGGGCCATTGAACTCATTAAGAACGGAGGCCGGCGCGTCCATCTGGTGCTCAAGAGGGGCGACGGCTCCGTGCCTGAATATGGTGGGTCAATCTACGAAAACATTCCCTTCTCCCCCATCTTCACACCCTGAGCTGGATGGTGGTGGGGCAAAGAACTGAATCACACACCCGCACTCTACGCCTCTTCCTGGCATAGACACACCAGGGATGGGAAGGAGGGTTTGCTTGGCTTTAAAGTCTTTTTGTGGTGATGGTCACCCCTGTGCTTTTGGATTCTGGGGGAGGAGGGTTGCTGTTGGCCCTCTTACTGTCACCTGCTCTCAGTTTCCATGTCATCCCGCTGTCACTTTTCACCTTCTGGCTGCTCAGAATGGTGGTGGGCCTAAATCAGTGCAACAAACTATATATATATATATATATATCTACTGTTTACAGGTTTGAATGGAATGGCCAGAGTAGGAGATTTTTATTTTTTAGTGAGAAGTAACATATATTGCTTTAGCTTATTATTAAGCACCAGTTCAGCATTTTAAAAAAAAGTGGGTTTTTTTGCGTTCCCGTATATGTTGGGACGTCTCACATCTTTGGGCTCATTGTGACACAAACATATTTATGATATTTATTGGAGGTGAATGTAAGCTACTGAACCCCTAAAGGTTTTAAGTGAGAACTGTATTAAAAAGAAGATGCTGGCTAATACAGGGACATCCAATGTATTACATTATCATTAAAGAGTTTACTTATTTCAGTAATTTAGTTCAAAATGGAAATTTCATGTTGCTTCATTACGCTCAAAGTGATATATTTCAAGTCGTTATTTCTGTTGAGTGGATCAGCCTGTGGATCTGGTCATCAACTGGTTGGCGATGTTGGGACTGATATCTCTCACCTGGTTCTTGAGAGAAAAAAAACTTAGATTCTCTATGGATTTTGATTTCAGTGACACAATTGTCTTTAAACATGCATTTGGCAGTGTGGGTAAGAGCTAATTCCCTTGGAAAATAAAATGAGCATCTCTATAAAGTTTAGTTCAGTTTAAAAAGGCCTACCTAAACCTAAATGGAAATGTAACTCTTGTTAAGCTGTCTTTTAACTCAAGACAGCAGTAGCCCGTGTCCAGGATACATCTATGTGGACTGGTTCTTAACGCTCTGACTCCAGCTGTGCTCTAAACCTCGCTAATCTCCTGGAAACTCCTGAATGGGCTTTTCTCCACAAGGCTGCAACTTTCCTGCTTGTATATTATTCAGTTTTTCCATTCACTAAACTTTCAGTTGATTTGCTTGGATACAAGATTCTTTGAATTGACAGCTTCGTTAGAAGTGACCTTCAGTGGCTTTACCTCCTTACAGAGGTTGTTGATTACTGTCCAATGGACTGAATATGCTGACAACAGCACTGCCATAACATGCCATTTAGCTGTCTCAAATTTTACAGAAATAAACATTTGAAATATATCGCTCTGTAATAAATCATCTTTAAACCCAGTTTTTACTTTTTGAATTTAATAGCTAAACTAACTTCACGTTTTGATGATATTCTAATTTACTGAGAATGCATTTGTGCTCTTTTATTATCTGTTTTCAAGCAAAAATTCTACTATACTGTGGTAGACATTAGTTACTCATCCATGGACTTCTTTTTTTCTGTTGCATCCATTGTCAATGTTGATGTCATTACAATGCTGTGAAGATTAAAACACCCAACTCCACACATCCCCATGCAAAAGGAAAATGAGTCATGGTGCTTATATAAAGCTTTTGTACAGTGATGAAATGAATAGACATTTTTACAAGTATTTTGTTCATTGTACAGAGCCATGAATCAAAGCCACATATAAATGGAGAAAAAAAGTTTATTGCTGCATGAACTTGTCAAGAGTGTAAATTTTAAGTTTTTTGCCCTCTTCCCTTCTATTGTCAATTTTCCATAATATTTATGGAACATTTCTTTTTTTGTATTATTATTGTATTGACAAGTTTTAATTGATAGTCAAGAGTCATGAACATCTTTCATTGTCTTGCTTTTTTTTTCTTTTGAGTGGAGAAGCATTTGCTCATGGAAGTTTATTTGCGATTATCTGATCTGCACCGATATGGCGTCACATGTGAACTTTGTAAATTTTTGATCATTGTTTGTATTTTTTAAGTTGTCTTTTTTTTTTTAAAGTCTTGCCAGTGTTTCTTCTTTTTGATTTAGAGGAATTTGAATTTATTTTTTCTGCTGCTTCTTTGTCAACATGTAAAAGTGTGTGGCTGGTTATGCGTGTTTTGTATGTGAGTGTGTGTGTGTTTGTTTTTGTTGTTGGTGGGGGGATGTCACTGTTCTGTGTAACTGGTGGCTTTCACTGAAGGGTTTGGGGAACTTCCTGGACTGTCTCTTTACTCTGAATGATCAAATAAACACTCTTTTTCCAATAAGAATCAACACAATCAGTAACTCTCCCTTGTCTTTCTTCCAGTTGGCTCCAAGCAATCTAAACTTTTATGTTCTTTTTTTCTGTTTTTGTGTATGCTCTCCTCTCTCTGTGTTGCGCTGGGCTCTTGTCTTCCTTCAGGGATGGCCGCTCCCCATCTCACCACGAGTGTGAGAAATGACAAGATGGGGGAGGCCTCTGTCCTCCAAAATCAGACCACGGTTTGTAACTGTCCTCCTCTGTTGTATGGGTTTTCTCGGTCTCTCTCCATCCCTAATGTGTGTTTTGTAGCCTCAGATCACTCATGCCCGTGCTCTGCTCCATGCATATAAAACCATCCACTTCAATGCTTTGCTGGTTTCGCCGCTGCTCAGCTCTTGTTTTAAATAACCCATGCATATGTTTGCAGAAATCAGCAAATCTAATTATGTATGTTCTAGATTTTTTGTTTCACTCTAAAAGGCATATCTTTTGTTGACTAGAGTCCAACTGCTTCTGCTAAGTTTTTGCCGCAGTTGTTTTTGTCAGATTCACATTTTAAGCATGTTGGAGAGCGAGTTAGACTGGCATAACTGAAATTATATTTACACAAAAAAAAGACTGCTTGCTTTCTTTTCTGGAGTTACCAGGAAAAAAACAAATACAGAAGAGAAAGTTTATGAATGTAAGAAAGAAGGACGTATTAACGGTATGTGGAAAGAAGCAAAAAATGCAGTGGAAATCTCTAATAGGAGCTACTGAAGGAGTACAAAGACTAACATCTAGCCATTGACCTTTGGAGAACTTTCCAAAATAGTCCGAATTTACTCTTGGGCTGTGGTGGTTTTTACTTGATCTTCATAAATAACTAAAATTTTACCTTTTTAAATGTTTTGGAAATCTAAATCTATATTAAAATCTTTTCAGTAGTAAAAAGGTGAAATTAAGTACATTTGTTTCAAGGTTTAAAAAATATTCCTCACCAGATTAAACAGTTTTTATGCTTTTTGTAATGTTGCTTTAAATAATGTTTTATGTATTGTTCTATGATGTTAGACAGGTATTGAAATGTGATTTCAAAGGCAGTTCAGACTAGAGATCAGTTCTCGTTTTTGGTATTTATTGCTATGATTATTTTGATTATAAAACCTAATTTTAGTCATTTTTTTAGGTGACTGAATGTATTGCAAGGACTATATGTCAATCAAATCAAAGCTTCACAAACATGAATTCTGCTCTTGTAAAAAAAACAAAAAAACAACAACAACAACATGGAACCACCTAAAAATTAATCTTTAGGCTGGACACCAGATAAATTTAAGTAGTGCAGTTGTATTTGTTAAAGGCAAGCAATAGATTGTTTTTATATTTACATTAAACATGCTGCTCTCATGGAGCCAACAGTGGAAACAAAGTTAAAAGTCCTAGTCTCAACAATACTGCACCTTTGAAATGACCCTTTAGTTTAATGTTAACTTAAACACACACAACTCTTTCAAAACCTCTGGAACTAATTTTTTTTAGTAAACTAAACTCAGTGGTTTGAATGGGTGTCAATTCAAGTGGAATTTTTTTTTTTCACTTTTAGTCTCTTGGATGTCTTGGTTGCTTCTGTTAGCTGATTTTAAGCAATAAAATAAAAATACTTAGAAGTACTGAGTCAATGCAATTAAATCCTGATACACCCCTAGAGTATGATAATCCACTTCAGTTTGTATTAATCTTTTTAGATTTTGAACTAGGGTCGAGACACATCAAATCAAAGGTCAGGTTCACATTTTCGTTTGGTGCTCATAAAATGCTCTCTAACAGGTATCCTCCAATTGTTGACCGTTGCTACATTGTGCTTCACAAGCCAGATTTCCTCTAGACTAAAAATATTATGATCTTGTGATTTTCCAAGAACTTTTTGGTTATTCCTAGTTTCTAGGTGTTTGATCAGCATGTGTTTGGCTATCAGGACAAATAATCTGTCAGGGAGGTACTGCAGTGCGTTAAAGTGAAGGATTAATCAATAAAAATGAGCAGCTTCAATAAAAAATAGGAGATTACAACATCCAATGCACGCCCCTTTCTTCTTCAGAGATGTGACCCTACATAAAGCAAGGAACAGGTTTGTGGTTGGTAGCAACGCTTTTGGATTCATTGGCTGCTTCTCAACTCTTTTTTGAAATCTTACCAATGTCATTGGCTGCTGCTGTGCCATCTAACATTTGCTTAACATCAGATCGGCTTCCATTGGATATGTTCTCAGCTTCATTTCGGAGTGAATTAGCATGATCAGTGTCAACGTCTGTTGAATCGTTGAGTGTGTAAATCAGTGTTTGATCACTCTAGCCTTATCTGTATGTCAAAACTGTGTTGCAGACGGCAGCCCCAACGACACCGGCTCAGTCGACGCAGTCACAGGGATACAAAACGCTGCGGAAGTGAGTTCCCTGCCCTTAACTAATGTACCATCAGAGTCCAGCTTCCCACCAGAACCCCCACCGCATTCCCGGAGCAAGACGGAGCCGAGCCGCCGTACCAATGGCACTGACAGGCACCATCGTTCCCATCATCGTCACCACTCCCCCAGCAAATCCAAGGGGAAGAAGTCAACGGGGAGGAATGGTCCAAAGCAATTAAAGAGGAAGGATGACAAGGAGAAAGAAGGCCGCCGGCACCGAAGCCGCCACCGCTCACCTCATAAGGGGCACGGCAGGTCACGTAGTGCAGACAACAATCTGGATAGTCGTGATAAAGGGCACCGCAGAGGCCGATCTCCAGAACGGCGTCACGGTCAACACTCCTCGTCAAACCATCGCCACCGCTCTCCTCGGCGCTCTCCTTATCGTTCTCCTCGGCGCTCTCCTTATCGTTCTCCTCGCCGCTCACCTTATCGCTCTCCTCAACGCTCCCCACGGCGCTCACCTCACCGCCACAGGTCCCCCCCCCGGTACCACTCGCCAACCAGACATCGCCACCGCTCCTCAGACCCCTACCGTTATTCTGCCGCTGAGAGAAACAACGAGAAACCAATGGTAGAGGAAGCTGCAATGACCGAGACTCCTGAACCAAGCTTTCGTTTTGAAGACACCATTTTGCGGGAATCACCAGCCTTAGACCGCTTCAACAAGGAACCCACTCTTTCACTTCCACCATATAGGAGAGAGGAACGTCTCTACGGACAGGACAGCCTGATGAGAACCTCCTCTATGGAGAGAGCCTACAGAGGAGACAGACTGCTGAAGGACATTCCATCTCGTGACCCATACAGAGACGTCACCCTGCCTAGAGTTCGCACCCCTGACTTAGATTCATCCTACCAGAAGTATACCTCTCTGTTGAGAGGGCGCACACCTGAGATGCTGGAGAGGGATGACCGCTTTGGCACCCCTGAACCTAGGTACAGAGCTCGCAGCCTGGAGCGTGCCATCTCCCCACCCCGGAGGGACGACTCTGAGGATGAAGAAGATGACGACAATTTTGTTGCTGCCAAGGTGAGAGAATACTACAGCACGCTCAAGAGCAACACTAGTCGTCCATCCAAGCCCGTGACCCCTGAGCCTAAGAAGACCTACAAGGATAATCCCAAAGACCTGAGCATCTGATTGGTCAACTGTCAGCCAGTCGTAGATACCACCCTCACAACACCTCAAGTAATCGCTTTTATTATCGATTCTACAGGAATGCACCTACTTGTGGTCCCAGAAAACACCTTCCCACATTAAGACACACACATACACACTACCACAAATACATTCAAACACAAATCATGTAACAAAAGTGATTCCAAAATGACTTTTGAAAACGTTTTTCTTTTGTTTTTTTACTGTATGTTTTCCTTTTTTTTTGTTTAAGCATTCTACATTTACAAACTTTTCCAGAAAATATAAAATCTGAAAAAAAACAATGATGTGCCTAAGAGTTCCATTATAAAGCAGCATTTTGTTTTTGATCCAATATGTGGCGGGCATTTTGTGGCCCACTGTCAGACGATGAAATGTATGTACTTTTCCATGAGAATTCAATGGAGGTACCTGGATCACCGCTGCCGGTGCTCCTACTGATGCTGTGCATGTCATGACTGGTTTCAGTGTCTCTTTTTTCTCTCTTTGTCTCTCCTACCTTTGGTCTCTCTCTCTCTCTGTCTCTCCTTCCAGTGCCACTGTTTTTTAAACATTTGACCAGACTATAGCACAAGCCTGCATTTGTTTGTATATTTTTGACAGTTTGCAGTATGTGTACATTCAGAGGTGATCATTTTAAATGAATGAAGGGAAAATTAAAAGTTAAACTATGATGATGTTAAAATAAAATAATATATTCAACGAATAAACCTGTCTGTTTTTAATTTTTTGCTGTTATAATGTATAATTCATATTATGTAACATTTTCAGGCTTATGGGTCTCTACAGGGTTTTTTCAAAAGTCTTTTTCCTAAATGTGTTTAGGTGTCACTCCACCTATATTGCCAGCTCCAGGGCAACTATGGCAAGTAAAGAAAAATGTGTTTAAATAAAAACAGGTGAAAGGCCAGACATTTTTCAAATAATACAAATGTGATTTCCTTACAAATAATATATGACCTAAATTGGAAAAGGTTTTCAAGCAGTATGAGATTAATTCCTAGAAGCCATTGTTAGGAAGAGGAAATATTAAACAAAAATACAAATTTACGTATATTTTATTTGAATCTCCCTTGTAAATAATCTTTTTAACATCAATTAAGAACTGTGCTTTAATTTAATGTTGTAAAATTACAATTAATCAGTTATCAAAGTGGACAATATGCATCACTGGCTATGATTTTCCTGAGATTTGGAATATTACTGTGACTATTATGATCTTGAAAATATGTAAATAGAAATGTTTTTATGCAGTTCAGTTGTTGGCTAGAGTTGTTTACCTTTTTTATTTTTCATATGGCAGAAGTGAATTATTTGATGCAGAGGTGCTGGCAGGAAATTTGAGTTAATATCCAAGTCAAAAACATGGTTTTGAGTTTGCCTATGAATGTCTCAGAAAAGAAAAGACTGGGTTAGCACTAGATGAAGTGATTTTGGAGCTATTCATGCTTAAGTTGCTAGGGAACCATTAAAATGTTGCCCCTTGACGGAGGTCATGGTAATGAAAAGTAAAACATCAAAAATCAGACTCGTAACCGAAAAAGTTTCAGTTTGGAATCAGTTCTTTGGTTCAGATTTCTGAACATCATTTAAATCACTAGTGACTATTCCAATCTGAGGTACAGCAAGTAGAGTGCAGAGGGTGAAGACAATGGGCTAAATGATGGATGAGACTGGAGCATCTAGAGATAAGAGGAAAAAACAAACAGGTGCTTTTGTTGACCTACAGGGTGCCCGTGGGACTTGGACGACTATTGGTCGGAGGTGGAAAGCGTGTCGGTAGGCAGAGAAAGAAAAGGAAATACAACAGAGTGAAATTAAGAGAGGGGACTTTGAATGTTGGGACTACGACAGGTAAAGCTAGAGAGCTGGTGGAAGTGATGGGTTCAGGAGACCAGGTGGAAAGGTAGAAAGGCTAGAAACTTGGAAATGAGTTCAAGTTCTACCATTAGAAAAATATGAGAAATGGAGTAGTAGTTATCTTGGAGTAATTTGCTAGTAATGTTCTGGAAGTGAAAAGAGTGTCTGACAGGCTGATGAGCCTGAATCTTGAAATGGACGGAACAATGATTAATGTTGTTAGTGGTTGTGCCCTAGAGGTAAGATGTGGTAGAAGTAAGCAGAAATTTTGGAGTGAATGGGATGATTTGATGCTGTGTATCCCAAGAGTTGAGAGGGTGGTGATTGGTGCCGTCTTTAATGGACATGTTGGTTAATAAAACAGAGGTGATGAGGAATTGGTGGGTATGTTTGGTGTTCAGGATAGGAACAAAGGAGGACATATGGTGGTATACTTTGCAAAAATGATGGAAATTGCTGTTGTAAACATTTTCTTCCAAAAGAGGCAGGCACATAGGGTTATTTATAAGTGGAGGGAGGAGCATTTAGGTGGACTACATGTTATGTAGACGTGATCTGAAAGAGATTAGTGACCGCAAAGTAGTGGTGGGCAAGAGTGTAGCTAGACAGCATGGATGGTAGTCTGTAGGATGAAACTGATGGTGAGGAAGATGAAGAGAACAAAGACAGAGCAGAGGACCAAGTGGTGGAAACTGAAAAATGAAGTGCTGTGAGGTTTTCACTTGGTGAATTGAGACAGGCTCTTGGAAAGGGCTTCCTGATTACCGGACAGCTACAGCTAATGTGGTTAGGGAGATGGGTAGGTAGGTGTTCCATCTGTAAGGAGGAAAGTAAATACGGAGGCTTGGTGGTGGAATGATTAAGTCCAGGAATATATACAGAGAAAGACGTTAGCTAAGAAGAAGAGGGACAACGAGAGGACTGAGGAGAGAAGACAGGAGTACAGGGATATGCTGCTTATGGGGAAGGTACAGGTGGCAAAGGCCAAACAAAGGGCGTATGATGACCTGTATGCTAGACTGGAAAGTAAGGAGGGAGAGGATGATTTGTATTGGTTGGTGAGCCAGAGGGAGCTTCGTTATGTAAGGTTGACACAGATGCATTTTTACTTTAGAGTAATATCCTTTCTGCTCTGGTTTAAAAGTTGAAAGGCAGAAGGAATAAAAGAGTTGCCATACTTATTTGCTTTTCTAGCTGGTACAATAAAACGACTTCCTGAAGGCATCATTATAAATTCGGAGGACAGGAAGTGTCCATGTTGGGAAGCTATTCTCTTAGCTTTGTGGACCACCTGTCTTTCCCATAAGGAGTTCAGTTTCTTTTGTTTGATACAAATTATTTTAGAACTGACGTTTACAACACTTCTAAGGCTGTTTTAATCCTTTTTAGATAAGCCTCCAAACGAGCAGAGAAAGGAAAAAGTTAAAATGCTCTCGATAAAAGACTGATAAAAAATGGCTACATTTTTGTCTCACCAGTTAAAATCTGGCTGAGACCTACCATGATCTATCTCTGATCCTTGAAGGAGGGTCAGAGGTGCTGTGTCATCACAGAATTTAACCAACAAGCTGTCTTCTTTCTGTGACCTGCAGTTGCCTGTGTACAGAATAAAAAGGTGATAAAACACAAACTTGTGGGGAGTCAGTGTTTGAAACCATGACATATGACAAAGCCCTCTATATATACGCATACCCTTTTTAGTTTTGTTAACACAGAGAGAAGTGTTGTTGCGTTCAAATGTGTTTAATATTGGCCATCCAATTAAGGTAAACGTCATGTTTTTAGATGCTAAACTCTAAGAAATATTCATTTTATTTTTAGTGGTTTTCCTGTTCAATTTTACCCCTGAGGGATTGCCAATGTTTTTACTCAGGTGCATCTGTGACTTTAAGAGCGACACCAGCAAAAGGTTGGCCTTCAGGTGGGTCACCCAAGTTGGACAGATCTTAGGTTAGAAGCCAGACAAAGTCAAATCCAATTAAATGACAAAAACTGTTATCTAGAGAACCCCCACTGCCACACTACCCCTGTCCTTCCTCCATCGACATTTTGTGTCCCCTCACATTTCCGTCTGACCCCTCATGTATGCCTTCCTAAAACTGACGCTAGTTACCATGGACATGTTTACTACTTTCTCTTTGGGATATGTTAAAAGCTTTGGATTTTTTAATTTTTTTTTTGCAATGGGTTTTCTTTAGATGTGTCCAGAAGGTCTTAATTCTTGAGCCTGCCACACTTTCTTTGTAAACTATGGGGAAACACATGTACTGGATATTTTCTTAATTCAGAATAACTCCATTAAGTTTCATTGACATTTTATGGTTATAAAATGAAAACTGCGTGAGGTACTGTAATTGCTAACAAAAGCAACATAAAAAAAAATCTAAAAAAGATGGAAGGAAATTATGAGTTGAAGTGTTTTCTGTGTAATTGGGCTTTAGTGTGGACGTTTTGAATCTGGGATTTACCATGTCCATGTAGAATGGCATATACACGTATTACATACATAATAATGCTCAGTTTCCTGAAAAATACTTATCCTGAAATGTTTTTTCCTTTACTGGGTACTTAACGCCATATGTTCAAAGAAGTCAGAATCCTAGATTACCCTGTGGACGCAATCTGTTGCTGCTCATGAGAGGAAACTGAGATAAAACGTCATGATCAAGCTGTAACATATCAGAGTGGGTTTTTTTTTGGCCTAGTTTCGTTGGAGTTCAAGCAGGCTTGAAATACATTCAGCTCTACTTTATTCAAACCTCTGAAATGCAGCTTCCCAAACCCACATTATTAAAGATAAACACGTCCCACAGACATATGGTAATATACTAATTTCTACTAATAAATAAAGTTCATACATTTAATGTGTCAACATGTGCTTTTATTCCTATGAAAACGGTGCTATGTTCAAAATGTATCCAAGTTCCAAAGACACAAAATGTTTTTATCCTGCACACTTTCTCTCCAAGCTCTCATAGAACGGTAACCACGCAGAACCTAAATAATAGATGTAATCCACTTCGGGGGCTCTAAAACACTCTCCTCTCTTTAAATATCTCTCTCCCTGTCTTTATCAGGACATATTCCACCTTTCATCACCAAATACAAAAACAGAACACTGTATTTTATAGCTTGCGCCACCAACGAAGTAATAAAAAGCCTGGGTCTGGGGACAATTCATCATGTCAGTGGCAGGCAGGAGGATGCAACAGTAATGAAATGTCCAATAGGAACATGACTGCAGTCTGGCAGGATGTCGGCTAGCAGGGTCAAGCACCTTTATCTTTTTTGTTTCTTTTTTTTCCCTTCCTCTCCTTACTTCAGCTAAGCTTTAGCTGCTCTCTTTTGTGACCCTATACGATCTTGCGCACCATTACTATGGAAACACTGAAGCGACAAGCTCTTTCCTCATGCTGACCGGAGTACACAGGAGTTCTACATCCATAAATATGAACACTAACAAGAGTGCAGGGTTATTTTTGGTGGTTTCCTCAGGATTTTGAAATTATTTCGCTTAAACCATAAAAAGAAATTCCCAATAACTTTTCAGTAAGACTCTCTACCTGTCATGGCTCTCCATAGCTGTCATACAGCAGCTGTTATTTGTCATAATATGGGTTCTGTCGCATGCTCAACTGTGCATGGCCTTCTTTAATCCAGAGAGGTGAAGTGGAGCAGTCCATTATGGTTTCTCAAATGGAATTTGGTAAAAATTTATATTTTTCTTATCTACTCTACTGTAATAAATTCAGAGTTAAAAAAGGTTTTAGGTCATAGTGTGGGCAAACTAATAAAGTGTTCCTACTGCCGCATGCCTGATTTAGTCTGAGGAACAGGCTTGTGTTGAATGAATAACACCTTTTTGGATATTTCTTTTTCTTTTGTCAAAAGGAAATATCAAAAATATATAGGATAGATGGTCATGAAGGGCAAGGTGACCCTCTAGATAAAGCTTTACTCTTTCTGATTTTTTTTGTTTTTTTGTTGGAAACGCTCAGAGACACGGTTCCCCTCTCACAAATCAGAATTTAAAAAGCGCATTTAAAAACCTTCATAAAGGCCAAATTGTAAAATAAAATGAAGTGTACAGTTAAAAAAAAGTTACAGTTAAAACTAGATGATTTCATATTCTTTATAACAAGATGTTGACTAAATGCTAGAATTTTGTAAATTTAATATTTTATCATTGTCAGAAATGTTTATACACAAACAATACTTAGACTTTTCTTCTGTCAGTCTGTAGACAAATGCAAGTAATTAACCTTTAGAAATGGTAGAATGCACAGGCAATGATGTAATGATTTTGTAAGCATCTGACAAGTGAAGTCATGTTTGAGTTAAATGGAGGCACACTTTTAGATATCTTTAAGGCAGCATTTAAACACACTGCTTCCTGGTGTGATATGATGGCAATATCAAGAAATCAGGCAAGATGTTAGGAAGTGAATGCTGGACCTCAAGTTGAGTTCATCCTTGGTGGCATTTCCAGATGCCTATTGGTGCCCCCTTCACCTGTTTAAACTATTATACAAAAGTATAAACACCATGCAAAGTTTCACCTACCATATTTTTCAGGAGGGAAATGGGTTGTGTCCCAGAGATTAACTTATTTTTGTGCAAAATATGTATATAAATCCTAGAACAAAACAAAAGGCTTTTGCTAAAGTTGCTGGCTGAAGCTCATAGAAGAGGGTCATCGTTCACAGTAAAACAAGACCTGTACAGAGCTGGCACAGGAAGAAGTTACACCAAAGGAAATATAAAAGAATAATAATTACTTATGCTGCCTCTCGCCCGTTGACAGCTGGAGATAGGCACCAGCCCCCCGTGACCCATTAAGGATTAAGCGGTTAAGAAAATGGATGGATGGATGGATGGATGCCTTAAAAATGGACATTTAGCTGTAAAAGCAACAAAGTGAAAGGTAATAGAAGCATTTAGATTCACACAAGAAAAGTATAAAAAATAGAATTAGGAATAATATAAACATTAAAGACAAAATTACAAAAACTTTATTAAAAATAATGTGGCATACTCAGATTTGAATGTGCAACTGAGTTGAGTAACTTAAAAACAGAAAATACTGTGACAAGACTGGAATATGTTCTTGTTTTCCTTGTTCCCCTCCCTCTCTTGTATCTTCAGCTCACCCTCTCCCGCTTAACCCTTATCTTCCCTACACCTCTTCATCTTCTCTCTTTTCCCCTGTTTATTTCCAGTCTCCATGTCTATAATATCAGGTGGGGAAAATACATCCATTTTCAATAAATATTTATTTCACATATATATAAAGTGTAGCACTAGAGAAGTAGCCGCAACGTGAAAATAAATCTGTCTGGGTTTCTACTTGGTACAAACACATCTTTTCTAAGTGTCATTCAAAGTGGAAACATTATACTTTGGAGCTGATTTTATACTAATGAGAGAGGACAGATTTTTATGAAAGGAACAATGGGGTCATGTGTCTTGAGATTTTTTTGGGGGAAAAACAACTCCTTCCATCAGTGAGAGCAATGAAAGCGTATTATGTTCCAAGTTTTAATTTCATTTTTTGTGTTAATACTTTGAAATCATGATACTTAAATCGTGATACTGAAACTACTCTTGATCAGACTGAGAACTTGGTCAGTCTGGTCCTCATAGCACTGTTGGCTAGCAATGTATACAATATGCTTAGGACAATTCAGACTCTTTTCATGTATCGTTCTATGATGGTGGAATGACCCACAAAGTGCTACTAGAGCAGAGGTGTACCTGTCTATCTTCAAAAAACTCTTGAATACCCAGCTTTCCAGGGAGCATCTACCACTTAAGCCCCTACCTTGTCCTTCACTACCACCTCCACAGTAGCATCTCTCTTCACTTCCGTCTTTGTCTGCACTCTACTGTATTTGAAGTAGTAGAGTATAAATGGTGTATAAACATGTGATCAGGTCTTTGTAAGTAAAAAAAAACGAACAACCATGTTGTCTTACATTAAGTAAAGTCTACAATGGTCTTTTATAAAACTCTCTATTCTGTTGACGCATGGATATATCAATGTGCTAGTTGGAAAAGCTCATAAAAAGAAGAGATTTTTCAGACGGACTCATCTACCTTTGGAAAATAAAATGACCTTCTAAAAGCAACTCTAGACTAAATCTATTAAATAATTATGTTTTCAAAAGAAAGTCATGCCAGAGTTTCATTTTTTCCTGCTGCAGTGCAAAATGAGGCCACTTGGTCATTGTTATCCTAAAAATGAAAACCTTAGCCAAAGCTTCGAATATGTGTTCCTTTAATTATGTTTCTCTAAATGTGAAATTGAGGCCACAGGTGTTATTTAGCCACGCAGGGGAAAAAATACAGATAATCTGATTTTCAGGGCCTTCACAAGGGTTATGGGAATTAGGTGTTTTTTTGTTCCTAGGAGGAGGGAGTTGCATAAATGGTACAACATGGCAGCTTTGAACCAATATAGCAGCCTTTCTGTGGGTCCAAGCAAAGGTTTTTGTAAGACCTGAGATACTATCTATGTGCCCCGAATTTCATGATCTTCAATGAAAGTATGGTTTCGGGTTGATTGTTTCGGTGCTTCTCGTGGGGCAGTTTCGTCCCTTTCTCAAGATTATGTGTATCCCACGAAATGAGATCTTGTATTCTGCCACAAGTTGAGGGAGATTGTCCATGATTCCTTTTCTAATAATTGTTCCAACAGTTAGTCTTCTCACCAAGCTGTTTGTCTATTGTAGATTGGCTCATCCCGATCTTTTGCAGGTGTACAATCTTGTCCCTGGTGTTCTGAGACAGCTCTCTGGTATTTGCCATAGTGGAGGTTGGAGTCTGATCTTTTGAGGGTGTGGACAGTTATCTTTTATACCGGTAACAAGTTTATGTTCACAGTTCAGTAATTACGGATTCACCAATTTGTGGATTTTCCTCTTTTTGCTGTTATTTTGGCTGTTAAACATTTTTTTTGTTTTTTCACAGTGTCTGTCTCTCCATAGAAACTACACTTGGTCTGATATTCTGCTTTGCTACAATGCCCTGTTGAATGGGGGGCCTCAATTAAGTTGATGCTTCCAGTATCTAAACATCCTCCATGTCCTGTTATCAACTTTTTACTTTTTTAAAATAGAAAGTACTCTTACATCAGTTCTTTTTGTCCTTTGTCTGTCTCTGCTCTGTCTTCTCAAACCGCCAGGCGGTCTAAGCAGATTGCCTACTGAGCCAGGTTCTGCTGGAGGTTTCTTCCTGTTAAAGGAGAGTTTTTCCTCTCCACTGTACATGCTTCCTAAGTATGAGGGATTGCAGAGGAATTCCTTTTGTTGGAGTCTGTTCCACCGGGGCACAACATCACATTAATGACTCAAAGCAATATCCTTGGATTGCTTAGACAGAAAAAATTCTGGATTTAAACTGAATGGAATGTTTGTGTGATTGCATTGAAATTACTTTTTCTTGTGAAGTGCCTTGAGATGGCATCTGTGTGAATCGGCTGTATATAAATAAACTTAATTGAACTGAAGTTAATTGAGCATATCTCTATAATTTGCAGGAAAATGCAACTTGGGAAGTTGAAGTACCTAGGTGCAATGCTACTTGACAAGCTATTGGCTTGCATTTGCAAAGCAACCAACATAGGAACTTCATTCACTTACCTTGCTGCTGATTGGCCGGATACCGTAAACGCCAAATTTGAAGGTGCAATATGTAATAATTTTACAGTGATTTAATCACATAACAGTCTAACGTCCCAACCATGTTGGAAGGAAGGTTACATTGAAACAGTTTTCGATCTCAGCTGGCTGAGTGGTTGCAAGTTTTTGTTATTTTAAGAATACTACTATGGAACATAGTCATTGTTTACAATATCTGTCCCGCTCCCATATTTCCTGGTTCCAGGGCAAATCACTTCACCCGGCATGGTTGCCAAGCCTTCAAAGCTAAAGAATGTGCCACTATTTGTAATCTGACACCGATCAGGCTAAAGGCTAACGTTGAGCTAACAATTCGAGGAGTAAAATAGTCGTCTCTATAAATATATCAATCTACTTTTTCAATTACCATCACTCCAATTTGACCCCTACATATTGTATGTCTAAGAAAGACTTTTGTTAATCCTGTAGAGCTAAGACTGTCCACTGTGCATTTTAATGCATATTAAGGTTTAATTTGTGTTTTAACAATTCAAATATGCAGCTCTAGAGCTCCAGACGTCACATGACTCTCAGTGCTTCAGCACGATGCTGGCAGGCAGGAATCAAAATGAAAGTCGCTGGCTGGGATTTTACTCTGTCTGAGCTTATGTCCCATTTTAAAACCAAAGATATTATTGTATATACCGGGAAATAAAAAAGATTAAATATGTCTTACCATGCCCTCGCTGTATACAAACTGCTGCACCTCCAGTCACCAGTCCGTAAAGCTAATCAAGTTTGCGGACGACACCACCCTCGTCGGACTTATCTCAGAGGGTGATGAGTCCGCCTACAGGAGAGAGGTGGACCGGCTGGCTTCTTGGTGCAGTCACAACAACCTGGAGCTGAACACCCAGAAGACAGTGGAGATGATCATGGACTTCAGGAAAGTCACAGCCCCACCGTATCCCCTCACCCTGATGGACTCTCCCACCCCCATCTCCATCGTGGACTCCTTCCGTTTCCTGGCCACCACCATCACCCAGGACCTCAAGTGGGAGCCAACCATCAGCTCCCTCGTCAAGAAGGCCCAGCAGAGGATGTACTTCCTGCGGCAGCTGAGGAAACTCAAGGTGCCGACCGAGATGCTGGTGCAGTTCTACACGGCCATCATCGAGTCCATCCTCACATGGATGAACGGAAGGGCCTCACATGGATGAATGGAACCCTGCTGCTGTTCTTATGTTAAAAAGGATGTGTTCTTATGTTAAAAAGGATGTGTATCTCTTCATAGTTCTTTTATATACATACAGATTATAATATTTATAAAGACTTTAGCCTTATAGCTCATTCTTTTTATTTTTATTTATTTTATTTTTATTTAAGTTAAATGTTTTATGTGCACTATTGTACCGAGAAAAAATCCTAGTTTGTGAACTTGTTCTCAAACAATGGCAATAAAACCTATTCTGATTCTGATTCTGATTCTTTGGGATACTTTTTAAAACTTCAGAAGCTGTTGGAGCTGACCTTTTACCAGACCTGAGATACCCTGACATACAATTTCCTGATCAATTTCCCCTTGTCCTTCTCTGGAACATCAATCTATAGCACATAAAAGCCTGAAGGGATATAAATGGACTCAATCGGGGTTTGTTATCGAGATCCAGATCTGGAATCTTGTACTGCGTAACGGGAGGGTGAGTGGAAACGTGTCCTCATTTTAGCTACCATGAGCAACGGGCAACAAGGTTATGTCTGTCAATATCAGACTATTAATCAATCATTGCTTAAAAAAAATAAATCACACCCTAGTCTGTTCGTTTTTATGATCACAAAATATTTAAAAAACAGCATGCAGACATTACAAAGATTATAATTCTGCAAAGTTTAACGAAATGTTTACTTGTTCTATGTGACCAACAAGATAGAAAAAAATCCATGACAAGATAACTGTAGGAAGTTCAAAGAAGCTTAAAAAAAGCATGTAAAATAAGTACCATATAAAGTTGAGGAAACGTTGGTTCATATACCAGACATGAAGTGGTCGTCACATAAGAGTAAGCCTTACCTCACGGGGGTCCACAGCTTAATTTTAGCTGATTGCTAGCACATTTCACTGCAATAATCCAATGTTTTCTGCATTCTAGATGGTTGGGATCCTTGTTGAATGCTCTTCCCTTATCTCATCCGTTATGGCATCCTGCGGCACAACAAGTATCCACCATATTTACCGTTTTTAAGTTTGGGTTAGCCGCATGTTATTATAACTATAATATAACTGTGGGAGACTGCCCGCCACTATGGAGCTGATTCGATTTGAACTACTGAATGCTGGGAGAAGTGACATCAACTCCTATACATGTGGCTTTAGAGGTAATCAGAAGTTGTTTAGTGGTCTCAGCTACTCACGGGTGGATGTGGTCCCTAACAACCACGAATACAGGAGTCCATGAATACAGATGCTTTTAACAGTTTAAGTCTCTCAGCTCTCAGTTTGGTCTGTTGTTTCATTTGTAGTGTAAATTAACACGGATTGACATAAAACAATTGATATTCATGCTCCAAATCCCTCTTTTAATTTTTTTTTACATGTGGTTCCCCCCTTTTTTTCTGGTGGTTTAAAGCCCCATCATAACCCTAACATTTATTCCATGACTGTCACAGAAAACGATAGAAATTACTCTGGTTTGATACAGATCAAATTATAGTGACTCTGATTGCTTGTCAGCCTGGATCAAAACCAACCATACATGGCAATTATCTCTCCTTGAATACATTAAGGTTCCTTCAGATCTAATAATATGGGTTGCTACATTCTGTGATGACAGCTGAGTAAAATATTGTGATATGATGTGGTGGTCAATGCAAAATTGTGGTAATAAGATATCTCAAGCAATGCTAATTTGCAGAAGTGATGTTATCTCAACTATAATTAACATCAATAAAGACATCTTTGTGTTGACTGTTGCATCTTGGTTATTATAGTGTTGAGGCAGCCCTCTTCTCCATGTTCTATATATTGCTGTGAAAAAGAGTTTGGCCATTTTTGGATGACTTCAGGTGTCACACTTAATACATTTAGATAAGCAAAAGAGTAAAATCTGATAAAAATGTTGCTAATTAAGGAAAATGTTCTCTTGAATCAACATATCATTTCCCTGATCTAAATAAAGTCATTGAGTATCAGTCTGAAAATGGTTACAAAGGGTTAAGGCTCAGAAACATGGTAACAAAAAAAATACAACACATACATACACCAAACACAAATAAACAAAAAACGAAATAATTTTGTAAGAGGGAAAATACTTTTCCAAAGTACTGTACATGGACCATTTGAGGCAGATGGTCGCATCATGTTTATTCTTATAGTGGTACAGGCTATCAGTCATATATCAAGTCGAATGAAACTAGCTAGTGTGGAAAAACAGACTCAGGGATCATGAATCTTTAATCGGAACTAAATGTCTGTGATGCTATTCATTGTTTTATTTAATGTTTTACTGCAACAACATGCAAATATTTTCCCGAGTAGCTTTACATTGTTACTGTTCGCCGTATCCTCTAAGTGGAAAATAAAGTAAGCAGATAGACCAGTACATCAAACATGCAAAGTAATCGTTCTGTTCCTTTCCATTCGAAGCTATTCATCACATTACCACATCTCATTAGCTCCCTAGTAATCAACACTCAGTAATTATTGCAACATGGATGCATGGGTCTGTGTGTGTGCGTGCGTGCGTGCTATGACTGTGTTGTTAACAAACTCTGAGAAGAAATCAGTCATGTTCAGCACATTTCTACAGGCAAACATGCTTCAAAGCGCCACCTTCCCTTTAGCATTGTTTCTTTTTATAGATTTGACAATGTCAGGTTAAAAATTGATGGTCTGAAGTTGCTTCAAAGGAGTAAAGATGAGAGGGTGAGTTTCAATTTGGAATCAAACAAAAGGAGGGAAAGTATTTTCCTAACCAAGTCATATGTTTGGAAAATGAAAACAATATATACATTTTTAATTTTGCACAGACATTTACTGTCAACATTCTAGTGTTTTCTGTTTGATTTTTGTCAATTTAAATGTTATCTGAATTTCTAAACTGTGGAGTTTGGAGATTGAAGTTGCTTTTGTCAAACTGTTTTGAAACTAGTCATACAGATAATTCATACTAAACATCCTATTAACATGCCCATAACATATGTATGCATCAAACTTCTGCTTTCTACTAACAAACTCAAGCCTTATGGGAATGAGACATACTGTGCCTTGCAATAATCTTTGTCATTTTACAATCTCTTTCTGCAGTGTATTCCTGAGCAACAGCATGAACTTGGAAAAGGAAAGGAAAATTGGAAAACTTTGGCTATTTGAATTGATAGGTCAGGCCAGGGGAAGCTTTTTTGATCTAAGGATCTGCTAAGAGGTCTTTACTGACTCTAAAGGAGCTGTAGAGATCTAAGGCCATGTACAAACATAGCCAGTTTTTTTTTTTTTAGGAATATTTTCCTCCGCTCCCTAAAAAACACAAAAATAACTCCATCCACACATAACCGGATAAATGCGTTTTTCGGGACATTTATAGACATGGAAAACCTGTAGGGGGCAGTAGTTCTCCCAAATCCTGTCTGCTCAGATTAACTTTCTAATCAAATCATTCAAAATCAAATCAACATGTATCTATAAAGTGCTGTTAATCTAAGAAATGCATCTCAAAGTGCTTTACAGATTAAAATGACCCCACATTAACCACAATCCCATCCCTCCCTGCCGATTAAAACATGAACCCAATTATACCCCCCTCTCCCAACCCATGCACATACACAGTTAAAAACTGTTGTAAAGAACATTAAGGCGAGCACAGATGGGCCACGCTAAGGAAACACCATCCAAAGGATCCATTAGCATAAGAAGCAGCAGATCAACAGCAGCAGCCAAGGCACTGACCAAGGGCGCCCAGAGAAGGGTAGCTCTGGAGAGCACCTTGGCAGCCACAGCGGATTGCCACTCCAGATGCAGAGGGCTCCCACAGAGGAAGAAATGGAATGAAAATTAAAATAACAAGTTAAAATATAAATATAAAGAGTAGATACATATCAGATTAACTAGCAAAACAAAACTATAATAAGTAATAATCAATTAAAAGCTAGGCTAAAAAGGTGATCAATGTTCTCTTTGGCCCTGAGGGATGATAAGCAGACGGCTGCCACAGGAGCGCAGAGACCGCAAGGGTTCATATGGTAAAAGCAGTTCAAAAAGATAAAAAGGCCCAAGACCATTAACACACTTAAAGACCATTAAAAGAACCTTAAAATGAATCCTAAAACATACGGGGATCCAATGCAGTGATTTTAAGACCGGTAAAATGTGCTTCTTCCTCCTGGTCTTTGTCAGGACACGTGCTGCTGAATTTTGCAGAGGTTATAAACTAAATATGCTCCTTTTAGGAAGACCAGAAAGCAAGGCATTACTGTAATGCCATTACAGTAATCTATTCTACTGGTGATAAAAGCATGCATCAGTGTCTCCGTGTTGGCCAGAGAGAAACTGGGGCGGACTCTGGCAATGTACTTTAAGTTATAAAAAAATATTTCAATGTTTTTATTGTGCGGGATAAAAGCCCGCTCAGAGTCAACAATCCAAAGGGGATAATCCGAAGGTGTTCCTTTCTCTGAGTCTCCTGTTGGAGTGACGTACCTGGAACACCTCACCAGGGAGACATCCAGGAGGCATCCTGACCAGATGCTTAGCATCGCTTGGAGCTGCAAGGAACCTCATCCAGCTCCAGTTACTCTTTCTGATTAAATTGAGAAGAATTATCATATTTATGGAATAATAATTATAAATCGTTTAACATTTTTATTTAATTTAATATCTCTTGGATTTCGTGTATGGCTTTGGCCAGATGCTCATAATGTTTACCAACTTTTTAATGTGGCTATCTCGGCTGGTGCTGCATCAGTGTTCTGCGAGAAAAGCTGCTTGGGGCGCCCTGCCTATGATGAGGCTGCTGAAAGAATCTGCAGTCAGAGTTTAGATACAATCAATAAAATGATTCATAAATAACACAGTGTTTAGATAACTCTCCCTTTAACTAACTGTATCTAACCACCAACCAAGGCTTCTTCCGCCATTCTCCTCCGATGTGTGCTGGGTGACACTGGAAAACAGCAACAATAATTCCAGTGGTTGTGTTGGACTGCAAGTAGTCCTGAGTGCTGAGCCTGGGATCATTTAAAAAATATAATCCAATCGACTCAAGATTTCCTCCTCTGACAATTATTATTATTCCATAAATTAAGTCATTCCTCTTTAATTAATTAGCCAGAGTAACTGGAGCTGGGCAAGTTCCTGCGGCTCCGAGCCATGAATTAGGATGTTATGTTAGCAGTCAGTGAGAATGGCTCTCCAGGAAGATCGATGTTGAAGCATCAGCCAATGAGCATGCAAGTCCTACACGGTGACTCTGATTGGCTGAGGATCTCATTCAGTGGATAAATTTAAGCCATTTGGGAAAACACCGTTATAAAATAAAAGCTGGTTTTGAGAAAAAAGACATTTTGAAATAAAAACTAATGAAATTAAATAAAAATCATTAAGACATAAAATCTATTATAAAATCTTTTGTTGTACAATTAAGTCCTTTTTTATATTAATGCATTTTTAAATAAAAATGAAAAAATTAATAATAATCAGATTTAAGCTTTTGTATGATTTGAGTTTTTTGATAAATTCAATGCCACATACAATATTTGTCTAATACTTATTGATGAAAACATTTGTTTCATAGTGTTTCATTAATTTATTTTTAACTCTGGCGTTCCATATAAAAGTACTGTATGAAGGAAAACACATCACAGCTCACCAGCCCTGTGTTGTAACATGGTAGTAGCACCATTTACTTTTACTTCCGCAACTGGTCAGAGATGATGGGAAAGTACTGTAGATTGAGCAAACTGAGGGACAATCTTGAAGGAAAATTTGATAGAGGATAAAAAGGGCTTGAGACTTGGGTGGAGGTTCCCCATTCAGAAGGACAATGACTTTAAACATACAGTCAGAGTTATAATAGGGTAGTATTTTTGTTTCTTCATGGGATTTTATTTTAATGTAACTTTTATTTTTGCGAAGAAGAATTATCAGAAATCTCATGTCTAGATGTGCAAAGCTAGTAGACATACCCACAAAAAACTGTAACTGCATCAAAATGTGGATGAATACAAACACACGCCACACTGTTCAGAATTGTAAAAAAATAAATAAAATAATATAATAATAATTTACCAGTGGACTAGTCACATGAAGCTCCGCCCTCCTTAGTAGCTGTTGCTAAATCAGACAAGCCATTGCAGCTCAGTGCATGTTTGATGTTTACAATTAGAGCGACCAGTGCCAAAACAATTACTGCAGGGGCTCTGGACAACTTTTAGAGCCAGCAACAACTAACATCTTCGAGGAGTCTTCAGAAAGGTCAGCAAAATGCTATGGAGGGCAACAGTATGTACCAAATTTCAGAGTGGGATTTTATGAAAAGAAACTGAAATTAGAGGCATGGATCTTCAGATCTAAAATGAAGAGGGAGAAGTCTCACTTGGTGTCAGTCATCTTTGTTGAGAGGAACATAATTGAAGATCAGCATTGTTCATGTACAGCATGTAATGTTTTATTATTATAAAGACGATTTCTTTATATATATATATATATATATATATATATATATATATATATATATATACAGAAACAAAACAGAACACTTTTGCATGGCCCCAGGTAAATAGTTTAATAATTTTTGTGTCTTCAAATGCAAATAAAGCCTAGAAAATCACAAACAGTGTTGCAACCCCTAATGATTCTGTATGGCGCAACACGTCAAGAATGCTAGAGTCTGATAATTTTCGGGAACTGGTAGTTGAATGCTATTTTTTATGTTTGCTAATATGGGCTAACTGGGACTGGGATACAGGTACCACCCTTGTAAATTAGCACAGCTCCGGTCTAAGACGCTACTGTGAGCCTCACACACCACTGTCTCAACACTTCCACCCAGCCTGCTGATCAACTCGTCGTGACAGTATTTGTATAAGAGACAAAATGGCGAGTCTGGCCAGTGACTGCAAGATAGTTTTTTAGGGTTGGTTGACAGTTGCAACACTTAGAAACTTGGGTGGTAAGATTAGGCCATATTGTGGGAAATAATTGCAGTTTCAGAATAAATAAAGGTTATTTGAGGTGAATTGATTTTCACAATAGTAATATCAGAATCAGAATCAGCTTTAATGGCCAAGTATGACACATACAAGGAATTTGACTCCGGCAACTTTTCTCTCCAGTACAGAACTTAAATACCCATAGCACATGTAAATCGCACGAACACATTCTATAAAGGTTTTTACTTCACAAGCTATTTATTGATTCTTTTCAGAGATACTGCTTAGAAAAATGAATGTGTAAAATAAAAGTAATATCCCTAGCTATCTGTAATGCTTTAAACATTTGTAAGCTGCACACACAGAGGTTTTTGCTGCCTTTTGAATACACCAGGAAGAATAGTACACATTTGAATGAATTACAATAGGTCTTCGCTTTCACTGCTCAGGAATAATATGTTTCTTGCTGTAAGTGACAAAATGAACTAAGGTTCAGTATATATGAATATTTTTTGCAAGACACTCTATCTAAAAATGTAGTTTTTCTTTTCTTCAGACAGAGTTAAAGCCCCCAACACATTCCTGAATACCAAAGCTTTTTCGTGCATATTTATTGTTTATAAGATCTAAGAAGCACTGTGCAACTGACATAGACTATTTTAATGACTCAACAGAAAGCTTTAAAGTCTAAAGTAGGGTTCTGATTTCATATACATTTACACAAAGATAATAATGAGGCAATTTCTCTTCCTTGTTATACATGTATTATTGAATAAAAACTTTCTCTGGCTTAGAGGTTTTTGAGGAGTATTCGGGGTCGTAAAGGGAAGTTAGAGATCTCTCTGACGAACTGATCCACTTGTATTAATTGACATATTCAATGACTTAAATGTTGCTGACTAATAATATCATGGTAGCGTGATACTTAGGCTTTAAAAAAAATACCTCTTTTGATCACTTCTCTAAATTATTAGTTAAAGAGTGGACAGCTGTTGCAGTGATCCACATTAAATGTTGATATCCTTCAGGCATATGCAGCAGATAATACTAAACACCTTGAGAGTTTTCTGAGTAAATATATTTCTATCCACATTAAATAAACATCAGATGCCAGTAAAAACCACATAAAGACACAGAGAAAGCAAAACCAAATGTGTCCCTGAATTAGGATATTTGGAATGAAGTGGAATGCTACCGGTAACAAGTATTAAACACAGGAAGAAAACAATCTGCAGGGCCTTGAAATGAGCCTTTCTGTTGCTATGTGCAAATTAATATCAGCTAGTTACCTAAGAGCCACTAAAAATATTTCTTAAAGCGAATGAGCCGTCGCAAAATATTCTAACTGTTCTTACCTCAAAAACATACACCAATAAGGTAGATGATTAGGAAGTGGAAAAAGCATAATTTCACATTGAAGCAGCCATGGCCAGATGCTGCTCATAGGATTTCTGATACAAAAATAAAATAAGTGATATTAAAATAAAATAATTAATGTTGTCTAAAAGCCAATGGGCATTCATACAGAGCTTAAGAAAGACAAGGAAATAGCAGGTAAAGTTTTTGCCTAGCAAACAATAGGTAATGCACTTACACATAAAGACCTCTATGTACAGTCTCTGTTCAAGACTCCAGTGCTGAAGTCCAACCTGTTACAGTGTGTTGTCTTTCCCTATGTCCGTGATTTTCCCCTGCTCCCCGGAGTTTCCCTAATTGTCTCACTCAGAACCTTCCCAGTGTATTTAAACCACTCTGTGTTTTCATGTCTTTGTTGGATCGTTGTGGTGCAAAGCATCATTGTACATTCTACTACCTCTTTGCTCCACTGAGTTGAAATAGTTATCATTAAAATTTGAGTTTAAACTCTAAATGCCTCTCTGCATTTGAATATAACCAACAAAACTTGACAGAACGATCTGACCTACACAACCCAGCAGAAGTATCAACTTACCTTGAAACGAAGTTGCCGATCTGCCTCACGGAGTTGGGCAACAGTGGTATGAGGCTTTCAACATCTCCCGCAGTCCTCCCATTGTCTGCAGTTAGGAGGTCACAGTCAGGATACCCCTACTTCTCTCCCGGGGGGAATTACTGCCAATCCCGCCATCCTTCCTCATGCCTCAGAGCCCGCTTGTGACCACAGCTTTCAGGACACAGAGCCTGCTCCTTGCTATGGCCTCCAAGCCGCATAGCCCGTCCACCTTCGTGAGCCAATCCTGTCCTGGCTCCTGGCCAGCTTGTTACTACCTGGCCTCTGTGCCAGTACCCTGTCGCTCTGTAGTCCCTGTGCCAGTGCCTTGCTGCTCTCTAGTGGCTGTTCCAGTGCCCATTTTCCAGGAAGTTCCAGATCTGCTGCCACTGCTCCAAGTACCGTCCCCTTCTGAGAAAATTACGAGTGATCTGTCTCGGCTCCAGGATTTGTCTGTGGCTGGACTCATCCTTGCAGTCATTGCAGCTGCCCTCAAGCCTCTATTGTCTCCCTGTGAGGTTCCAACATTTCCTTGTGTTTGTCCAGCTTCCGTTTTTCCTTGTGAAGCTCCAAAGTTTGGCTCTTCAGCTTCTTCTGAGGGGAACAGGACCCATCCGCCTCAGCTCCAGGTGTTTATTGTTGCTGTACTTTTCCTGTCAACCAGAAAATAAGGCTTTCTCATGGTCCTCCAGCAATTTCTTACTGAATTTCAAATGTACTCATCCTGGCAGAACAGGAGCAGGCTCTGAGGCTCAGAGCGATAGAGGCAGACAAGACAACACTCAGGGTGTAGGCTGTGCAAAGTGGCACCTGAGACAATTCAGCACCAAACAGCAGGGTGTTAAATGCTGGCAGGGAAAGCATACATGTAACATCATAACCAGGTGGCTGGCATAGTGTACAGAAACATATGTGCATAGTATGGGCTTCCCAAACCTTTGGGACTTCCAGATCCAGACAGACAGGATGGTAATGGCGAACCAATCGGATATCATGGTGGTTTATAAAGAGCAGAGGAAAGCCGTTGGGAACATCAAGAAGAAGGAACATGAGAAACACCATTGGCTCAAAGAGGATGAGCTAGAGAAGGCTACAAAGGTGACAGTAGTACCTGAGGTATTGTGAGCACTCAGGGCAGTGACCCCAGACTAGAGGAATGGCTTCAACAGATCCCTGGAAGAACAAGTCCATCACAGGGACAGAGACAGACATGACAAACAACCATGTACACACAAAATGACAATTTAGAGAGACCAATAAACCTGACAGTCATATTTTTGAACTGAAGCTGGATTACCCAGAGAGAACCCATTCCTGCACAGGGAGAACATGCAAACTCCATGCAGGAAGACCCTGGGCCAGGATACAAACCAATAATGTTCTTTCTGCAAGGCAACAGTGCTAACCACGTCCCTGCAATCAGGTCAGAATAATCACATCTTTTTTTTTTATCTGTAGGTGAACTTAGGTGACTTGTTTTTTAGTTTTTTAAAGCAGCTGGAGTTTTGTAATCTGGAGTGCAATGTGTTGTTTCACCATTATGAAATCTCTTTTATGAAAAGTTGCCATGGTTTCCATTATATAACCATTACCTAATATCCTCATGTAATTTCCACAGAGAAATTAGTCCATAATTTAAGTGGGTGCAGCTATGTTGCTATTGTGAAATTTTTAATACTGGCAATGTAGTACAGTGCCCAGGGTGGTACAGCCTGAAGCAGTGCCAAGAACTGTCAAAGAAAAAAAATGTCATCACTGAATTTATCATTGCTGATTTTTTATTTTAATTCAATAGGGAGTGGGCAACCAAACCCCCACCCCCTGGTGTTATGCATTTTGTTCATAAATTAAGCCGTAAAATAAGGTGTACCTGGTTAATAGAAGGAGATGTAATCTTCTTTTTCTTCCTACTTTAAGGGAATCTGGACAGTGGAATTTTAAAGGTCTGAAGTACCAACTCTGGTACCAATTCTGATTAGGCTCTGTATATTCAGATCATTTACTCAGTTGGTAAAATATTTTATTAAATGGGTTCAGACAGTGGAGTGGGTTTTACTGTTGTGTTTGTAGTTTAGGTGCCAGCAAGTGTAGTAATGCAATTTCCTGAAAGAGTTCAACCCACTTAAATTCTTCCAAGGTTGTGTTTCTTGTAAAATTCTAACATTAATAACTAACCTTACCTTAATTTTTGCTAAGAATATAACCAAGATGTTGTTCCAGTGAACTGTTGGCTGAATGTGGCACCTACAGACTAAGCAAAGACAGGCTGAAATGTTTGGCTAGGCTGTATTATGAATTAAATTATCCATGCTTCTGTAGTTATGTACTATGATGGGTCTAGTGATTGAGAGGGTTTCTGTTTCAGAGCAAACTTAAAATTTTACACACAATGCTAAATAGATACTGATTTCAACAGTTGATGTATCCCTGAATAGCTAAAAATCTAGAAAAAATATATGTTCTTCATTAATTGTTTCAATAAATCTATCTGAAAAAATCCTTTAAATGTAATTAAATATGTTAAGAGCATTTTCACAGCGATGGACTGGCGACCTGTCCAGTGTGTGTCTTGCCAGGTCACTGCTGGAGATGGGCACCAGCAAAAGCACAGCAGAACAAATATCTGCAAGTTATATATGATGAGAACTTTGTTTCTCCTGATTATGTTTCATTGTATTATCTTCTACTTGTTTGTGTTCATATTTTCTGAATATATTAAAAAAGTTTTTCATTTAATTGTGTTATGTATATCTGCAACTGCCATATTTGCAGGATGAAAGATGGGTGTTAAGCCTGTCAAAAAACTGCTTTACTGTCAGTTTACAAATATTAGAGTATTTGTCTGCGTGCAGCATTGATTTGATGGAAGTAACCATTGGGTTTTTTCTGCTACACAGTGTCATCTTGTGGCCACGTTAATACACAACACCTTCCCTCTTTTATTATGAGCAAAGTTGCAGTTTGATTCAAATATCATGGAAATAAGAGAGATATTACTGTGGCAGACCGACCTGCCCGTCGTCTGGACTGCAGATTTCCATATCTACTGTATGTCTAATGCCCTGAAACAAGAGATGTCTGTGTAGTCTTTCCTTATTCTCCCTTATAAAGCTGTGGATTCTTAATGATAGGGTAGCACATACTCAACATCTGAGGGCAAGACATGGATCATTGTGTCACCACAGGACCTTCTGTGCATCTTTTGTGTCTTATCTGCATCTGTCACAGTCAGGGTCAGTGAGAGATGGCACCATGAAACTCCTTTGGTGGTAGTATTGATTTAACAAAGCAGGGAATGAGCAGATGCCAAAGCTGTCAGTAGGAAAATGCCCTCTTTTGATGTTTCATGAAGAAAGACAAGGTTATATTTTCCTTGAAATACAGAGCTTAGCTAAAGTCTTCATTCTTCTGGAACTTTTCTTCGTTTTGTCATTTTACAACCTCACTGCAATTTTTGGTTGAGGGATTTAGATCAACACAAAGTAGGGCATAATAGACAATTTGAAGGAAAATGATACATGTTTGTCAGCATTTAAAATGAATATAAATACACTGACATGGTTTTTTGTACAAGTTTCACAAGACAGGTACAGTCTGATGTACATCTTTTGGGGAGGTAGGTCTCTGTCAGCTTGGTAAACTAGAGACTAAAAGTGTTTTGTTCTTTTTTCTATATAGTTCAAGCTTTATCAGATTTGTTTGCAGAGGGTTCGTAATAATCAATGCAATAATAATGCAGACGACAGTCAGATTCTCCTGTGGATAGAACTTTCTGGACTTTGACTAGGCCATTGTTAGGCACACATATACAGATACATCTCAACAAATTAGAATATTTTTAAAAGATTAATTTATTTCAGTCACTAATTAAGTTGACTATACAGTGGACTTACACACAGATAGGCAGATTTCAAACTTTTCTTGTTTTTTATTATTATGATTTCTTTCCTTACAGGTAATTAAAACATTTTATTTCTTAGATGTAAATTTTACAACAGACAAATAAAAAAATTAAATATAGAAATGTTAGCTAACTGAAAAATCTGTTTATTATCTGCTTTAAGGTAATTATTTTCAAAATGCATTTTTCACTTGGGATGTGATCCAAACCATTTTATTGAAAACCTGGCTGCATGTGTACTGTTTATTCATCGCATGTCTGTTGCAGCTTCTCACAAGTTTGTTGTGATGTTTTTAGCTCTTTCCATCTTCCCGTCCTAAACAACTCTGACCAGGTTTCATGTCTATGTTAAGCAACAGCATCACCACGTCATGATTCTGTCACCACCATCTTTGCCAGTGGGGTGTGTTCAGGGTGGTAGATAGTATTACTTTACCTTCTCATATATGTGTGTATCTTGTCAGTTCCTTGGTCTTCAAGATGATTTTTGATACAGAATATATTTATATAAACTCTTACAGAACTTTACAGAACAGTTGAATTTATGCCGAAGTTAAATTACCAACAGTTTAACTTTAATAAGTAATAAGGTCATCCTGAAGGCAACAGGTATTTTCATGAGTATCAGAGTAAAGTGATTAAAAACAAATGCACCCCAGATTTTCAGAGTTTAGTCCTCAAAAATGTTTAAATAAATTTCCTTCCCCTTCATAATAATAGACTTATTTGTTTTGGTCTATCACAAAAAACCTTTAATGACAGATTAAAGTTGGAATGTTGTAATGTAGCGACATGTAGAAAGGTCCAGGGATGTGTATACTCTTTTGAGACGTCATATGTTGTGCATTCAATGTTATTCTCAGAAGGTAAAGACATTTTTTTTTTTGAAGACCCAATCATGAAAGGCTAACAAGCAATACATTTAGTTTTGGTCTTCAGAGTTGCACATTCATTTAAGCTTTCTTTCCCCCATTACTTTTAGACTCAATTCACCTTATTTAAACAGATATTCACCCATCACCAAAGTGTTTGTAAGGTCAATGTTTAATTAATTTACTGGTACAAACTGTTGGGGCCCAAAGACCCACAGACTGCAGAAAAGGTGGTATATGTTTTTATGGGATGCTTTACTGTTTGCTACAGGAGAAACACTGACTCACATCCTTCCTTATATGCTGTGTGACTGTCCTGCTGACTCTAATTCAAATAACTCGTGTTTTTAATTTTCAATTGAAGGGCTCGTCCTCCCCAGCCCTTTGTGCATCATCACATCAAAGTAGCCTGGCAGAGTTAAGAACAGGCTGCAGGATCTGGACGCAGCAGTAATTACCAAGCATAACAACAGAGAATATACTGTGTTGCCAAAGGTTAAGTGTTGTGCAAGTCTTTGGCACATTTTTGTCCCGCCTTTTCTCAAGCAACAGCTTCTAAGTCATAGCAGTGCTCAAGAAGTAGTGAACAAAGACTGCTCTGAGTGGAAGTTTCTTTTGGAGGGCATTTTAGAACATAGGACGGCATGCTTCATGTTGAGTGAGGAAAGAGTAAGGCCAGAGCTCAGATTAGCTGACTTAATTCAGTCCAACATGTCTGCCTTGTCACAAACAGCTCAGACACTATCTAATAAGCATAGAACAAATGAGCAATTTCATGTACACACAGTTTGTGTGCAGCAGAGAAGTTTATCAGCATCATGCTAATAAGCCAGTATGAAGCCAAGTAAAACACAAATTAAATAGGCATTTGATTTTGACCTCGCCATTGACTTGCGGCAAGAAACTAATTACATATAATGAAAGGTGCATTCTTTAAACAAACAACAATGCTTGTGTGCTCAAATAATGTTTGTCTTTGTTGTTAAAGTTGGATTCTTCCCTCCGTGTGGTACTAAATTTTAAGTATTATTATTGTCAGCAGAGCAGACAGTATTTTACACTTTCCTCTTTGTTGCTGCTTTGAATCAGCTGTAAACTTCTTCCTGAATTGTTGCAAAGTGTCTGACCTGGTTGCTTTCATCACACAAGTTCAGTCTACATTCCAACCACTTATGGCTGGAAAGGTTGAGTCTATGTGAAGCTTAAAGTTGTGGCTTTGGCAAAAAAAAGAAAAGGTTTTAGTGCTCCAGATGTATTTTGTACCGTATATGAAGAGAATACTGGCAGCGCCCTGCTAAGGACTGAAAGAGTTTACTAGACCTATAAAAGGAGCAAACACAGAGAGAGTGTAAAACCAAAACAATGACCTCAGAAACATCTGTTATTTTAAGATAAGAGAAAATGTAATAATCTGGGAGAAATTTAAGAAGATTTTCAAATTATGGTAAATGGAATAAAGTTATCAAGGGCTTTTGTAGGCATGCTGACATGGGAGCCGTCGGGGTGTGTGTGTGTGTGTGTGTGTGTGTGGGGGTGGGGTGGGGTGGGGGGGGTGGGGGGGGGGTTAGGACGATTCTTAGGGCCCGGCACAGACAGGGGGCCCTTCGAGGGCTATCAATATGTATTGTCTTGTGTAAGTTTTTTAAATGAAATATTTCATTCGATCTGTTAAACTAAGCAAATTATATATGGTTGGGATTCGATATAAAAAAAATCATTGAATTATGTATGATATTATCCTTTCACCCCTCTCCCTTACTGAATGGTATCGTCTGACACTGGCAGCGGCAGATCCGAAATGTGTACAGCACGTTTCGCCTACGTGAACTTCCCTTCACTGCTGTGGAAGATCTTTTCTGTCAAACTGTTGCTCCATTTAGGTCAAAGTAGGATTAGCTTCTAAAACCCAGTGTTACAACTTTTCAATTTTGTGTATCAGTCGCTGTGAGATACAGGAGGACGTATGGATGCCGAACTAGCCACGTTGCTACTGGATTGGTGAGTAATAAATGCTTGCTCCTGGGTTATTTGGGCATGATGATGCGATACAGTGCCAGGAACATAGTTTGATGGTTTACCAACTGACACGCTGTCAGTTTGATGTTTTGTTCTTTTGACTGTACTTGTAAACTTTTTCAGAAGCACTCCATAGAGATTCCCTCATCTGCTTCAGCTGTCGGCTCGGTCTTGCTGATAGCTAGCAGCCCCTATGTCGAGATGCAAAGACTATAAAACCACTATTTTAATGGTTATTTATGCATTTTGGTTTACTATTTGGTTTCAGCACATTTCATAGTGAGTTCCGCTGCATTTAAGTGCGCATTATTCAGTTAAAGTGATGTTTTCGGACTTACATTAGTGCTAACTCATTAGCGCAGTAGCTCTGTAGATTTTCACGTCATGGTGATGTGATACATCAGCTTTGCTCAAATTTATCCATGTTAGCTTAATAACCCCCCTTTTGTTCTCTGTTAATTTATAAATGCAGTCAAACATAAGATGTTATATTGACTATCAGTTGACCTTGCCTCTGTCAAAATGAGATCTTGATCACTCTGAACTCCTTTTGAAATATACATATTAAATAACTTTGTCAAATTAAGTAAGGAAGCCTTGTTGGTGCATGACTTTTCCTAAAACTATGTGAATTTTAATAAAACTATTTTGAATATTTATCATGTGAATAATAATATGTTCATTTCTATAAAGGATTTTGCGCTGTTTCAATTTAGTTTGCAAACATTCTGGATCAGATAATATGAAAGTATTCTGTGAAGGGTGGATGGCAGAGATGGATCATACTGTATTTGACAAGTTAGGGGATCGTGTAGTAACACAATTCCATATCATGTTCAAGAGATGCACTGAAACCTCCCAAACAGCTCATAGTAGTTTGTACAGTAGCTGGCAGAGGATTTCTATCAGAGTTTCTGCCTGCAAGGAGTTGCCTGAAACCTCAAAGATTTTACCTTATTTTAACTGGAATCCCATATAAGTCAGTTTGCTCCATATCATGTATTGACATAAGCTCACATTTTTTAAATGTAAATAGAATCCCAATGCTTTAAAAACATTCTAATTTTGTTATTATTATCAAAGGGATCTGGACAGTTTTTTTTAGAGATATAGCTTATAACTCTGCAGCTAAAATAAATCATTAGGGAGAAAAGGGACAGACCTGCCGGATTCCACGATTGATAGTGAATCCATTAGGTGTTCCTTGTGGGAGAGAAACCGAGCTATTAATATCCTCATACATTATATGTATTAGGATTAAAAAACTCTGTGCAGAATCCAAAATATTTTTTGACGTTTTTATAATACATATATGTTCAACAGAATCAAATGCTAAAGATCCAAAAATTAAAATGAAACCCTTATCTTCAATCAAAGAATTATAATCTACTAAATCAAGGACTAATCTGATTTTATTATTTATAGACCTATCTTTTATAAATCCTGATTTTGTTTTACCATCTGTCTAATACCACTTCTCAAACAGTTTGCAAAAATAAGAGTAAATAATTTGTAATCCACTTACATTGCTAGTGCAAGCACAAAACAATGAATTTAAGGTGGTCAAGCAGTACAGAAGCAGTTATACATGATTCACATAAAGTCTGATTGACTTAAATATATGAGAATGATAGTAAAAAATACCATAAAATGCATGATTTTATGTAAATTAATATAAAAAAAATCTCAGCTGTATTGGGGGCCCTGCCAAGATTCTTGTCATGGGGCCCAAAATTCTTAGCAGCGCCCCTGCATGCTTACCACTCAAAGCACTTTACACTGGGGCCACATTCACCCAATCATTCACTGATAGAGAGCTCAGGGGGCAATTTGGGGTTAAATGCCTTGCCAAGAGGCTCATTAACATGTGGCAGAAAGAAGCATGAATTGAACCTACCAGAAGCCACTTTTCTACCCAGTGACCCACAGTCACCACATTACACATGATCACTTCACCACATTAGAATCCAGACATCACTTGAAAACTTAACCTAAATAGTAAAGATACAGTACAAAATCCTTGAACTTTTTTCTTCTTACATTTTGTGACATTTAAATTGCAAATTGAAAAATCTTTCTATATTTCCATATCACAAAGTAGTGGATATTTGAGAAGTGCAGCGGCAATTATTATAATTAATTAGAATTGCAAAAATGACTTTAATCTAAAATCTAAAAAGTGTACTGAATCCACCTGAGTCAGTTTTTGGTCAAATTCATCTTCAAATCTGTACGTTTTCTAGGGTTAAGTCTGGTTTAGTTAAACCAATTGATTTAAAATCATCCAGGTAGAAGGTGAACCTTCACCCTATTAGAATTTTGGTGTTTGTGTTTTAATTATTTTAACTTCTTTATTCAGATTAATTTATTCAATTTCTTGATGTTCATGTTATGTTTTACTTTAGGATTTTAGAGGGAATATAAGGTTTTATCTTCCTTTTTATATTTTCACCTTTGCCTAACCCTTAGATATTTTGTCTTTAGGTTTCTTTGATATTTTATTTATTTTCTGCTTATTTCATAATATTCCTCTGTTACTTATGTTTTACTTCATTGCTCTCTTAGGATTGCGATCCAGTCTCTTCTGTTCATGCCTTTGTTTATCTTCTGTTTTCTCCCTGCCATGCTGTCTCACTGTCCTGCTGCTAATTACTTTCACCTGCTCTCTCTCCCTCGCACCTACATCTGGCTTTCCCCTAATTAGCCTTCTGGTTCCTCTCTGTCACTTCCACTCATTGTATTTAAAGACCCACTCTGTAACTTTAACATCCTAAAAACATATTTTTTTCAAAACATTTTAGAAACACAACACAGTTCATGATGTTTACTGTATTTCCAGAGCTGTCACTGCATGGGAGGGTCCTGCTGCTGAAAACCGCACTCTGGAACTTTTCACTGGCGGACCGCTTCCCTGGATGTAGTGACTGAGTTTTGCTTAATGGCAGTAAGCTAGGCGCTACCTAATGATATAAACAAACCTGTGGTTGGCAAATTCGTTGCAGGCCCTGGGTGAGTTTAGTTCCGGAGCTACTGTCATTGGAGGATAAGTTATTGTCTCAACTGTTGCAAACAAAGTCCGCACATTATTAATCTTTCTGTCAATGATTTCACAAAAGAACAAGTCCCTTGCATTTTTCAAAGTTAAATTGTATATGTTCAGCCTGTTTTTGTATATCTCATAATAAACCTGGAGTTTATTTTTTTGGCCATTTTCTTTTGGCTCATCGTCAATCCCTTTTTACATAACATACCAGTGGATCCCTAGTCAAAGGGTGCTTCTTTTTACCCCAAACAACTTTAACTTTAGTTGGAGCAAGGGTATGGATAATGTCTGAGGTTTTTGCAAGGAAGTTATCCACCAGCTTGTTTATGGAAGGTGGAATTGGGGGATGAGGGGTGTGTGTTAGAAGAGTAGATTTGATTAAAAGTTTCAAGTGAACTGTCCCCTAGAAAATGCTCTTTTACAGTGGTCTTATTGTGCCTCCAAAGTTTGGTAGAGATGGAGCTTTCAAAGAAAACACACAGATGGTCAGAGAGCACAGTTTCGACTACAGAGTTGTTAGAGGTATTTAAAACTTTGCTAATTAGTAAGTGTAAAGTGTCTCCTCGATTGTGTGTTTGCTGTTTGACATGTTGGGTCAGGCTGAAGTTATGATGAGTGTCACTTAATGTTTTTGTTTGTCTATCCGTTTGGTTGTCAATATGGATATTGAAGTCACCCACAATAATTAGTTGGTCATACTCAATGCATATTACAGACAGATGGTCATAACAAAAAATGATAAACCCAAGTCTGAAATCTTAAAATATATAGGAATTGTTCTTGCTTTTAACGGAGTTTCCTCCAAGACTGACTGACTTTTTCTCAATTCTGACCACATTTCTTTCCCTGTCGATGAAAACAAGACATTTTAGATGAAAGCCAAGAAGTTCAGTTTTTAAAAGAAACTGCTTTATATAGATTCAAAATAGACAGACAGACAAGATTATTCCCTAACCTTGTTTCATGCTTTGCCACAGTTGTATCCCAGACGAGTTTGGCGCTTTTGTTGGTATTCATGATCCTGTTTGTTCGATATTTCTCTAAAAAACATCTGAAGCCTTTACAAAGCAGCAGGATTTATACTGAGACTAAAGTACATGCAGGTACATTCAGTTCACTGATTAAACGATGTGTGGTCCTTTGGTAAGGAGAATTTGAGTAAACAGTTAAATAAAAGGACACACCGCACTTTTAACATCAATTTTTTGGAAATATAAATAATGTATAATTTTCATTCTAATTAACATGTATGTGCCACTTTTTGTGGTTCAGTCACAAAATGCCAGTAAAACACTTTTGTGGTCATAATGTAACAATTTGTGAAAAAAACAAAAAAACAAGCTCTTTGAATAACTTGATAATGCATTGTTCTGTGTATTCAGTATATAAAACTATGTTGTTCAGTTTAATCAAGAGTTTTCTTCACATTTTCTGCTCTGCTGAAGTGACAAAATCAGATTACAGTTTCAGACAGCCAGCATAATCTGTTTTGGGCATTACTGTAATCTGTTTTGAGAAGAACAGACAAGAAATGAAAAGCAAGCTGGATCTAAGACAACAAATAGAGGGGATTTTAAACAAAATATGCTTCAAGAGTTTTCAGAAATTGAAAACACATTTGATTCTGAAGGAACTGTTCTCGTTGTAAAAATCTTACTGTCAGTTTTTTTCCATTCTAAAAAGTTTTTGGTTATCTCCTTCCACAATATGCCTGAGTTATGAAGTCACAGACTTGCTGAGTTGTTTTTTGTGAGGTCTGGTCACAGCATGGCAGATATAATGCCAAAATGATTACAAAATGCTCTCTTTTGGTCTCCTGTCTAGAGGCAGAATCAGATAAGTCTGGCATATCATCAGTAGAAGAGACATGACTTGGGTATCAGTGCTGAAACAGACAGGCATCAAGCTATATTTATACTTGGACAGGTTAAGCAATCTTCACACAATACCAGCAATAATAATAATAAAAAATAAATTGTGCTAACGGTGTACTTGAAGTTGGTGTACAGCAAGCTGTGCACAGGACAATGTGAAATTATCTTGAAATAAATGGATACTGGGAATCAGTAACCATTACTGCTTGGGTTTTAAATTAGATTTATGTCTCTCTGTTCTTACCAACTTATCGTGCTAAATTCTTTCTAGGATGAGTCTGTGTGAAATTCTTTCCCTTTTATAACTATTTCAGATTTAGATAATCCAAATAGCATTCACCCCATGCAGAGCTATAACATTTTGTTTCTTTGTTTTGTTTTGTGGCTTCTGTTTATGGGGTCATTGTCTTATAACTCACTGCACAATGGTTAACAGGCACAAAAACCACATTCTGCATCACCAAGTTTTACAGACTGCCATGCTTCCTCTATTAAGTCCGTAACTGTGTTTCCTATTTTGCTATGTATTTTGGCACAATCAAAAACATGTTTTAGATGGGTCTGAATGGAAGGAAATGAATCACTATTCATTGAAAAAAACGTCATCTGTATGAAGCATTTGTGTTGTTTTTATCCATCATAGTTTTGTAATGTTTGAGTTGTAGGATAAAGGGAATTAAATGAAATGTTCTGCATCAAGATAGTAATTTTTGGCTATGACGCCATCACCCAGATTTTCTGTTATTCTGAGTAGCAGTCAACCATCAATCCAGATGAATACTATGGCATCAGACTGAGTAATTATTAATGAATCATTGCTGTGTGACACTTTACAGTATTTATGGGGATACAAGAGTTTCACTGCTAATGCAGCAGATTTTTGTTCTTGTCAAAAGTCTGTTGCAGCCTGGCTTTGCAGGTGTTTAGCTACAGGTTTAGATACATAGGAAGGCAATGTTAGCATTAAGACCTGGAAGAAAAAAAATATATGTTTGGCTGCAGTGCTGATTGATCATTCAACTAGGATGCTCATGATTCTTATAGGTCAATGTATGAATCGAAGTAAAAGATAAATTAGTAAAAGATTTGACAGCAAAGTATTAGACTCTACCAGGAGTTAGTTGTGAACTGTAGCTAAAAGACTCAGAAGGTTCTTTTATCCCCTAAAGGTCTCTTATGCATGTTCCAAAGACAGGTTATAACTAGGCCATTAATGTAAATAAGTGGGTCATTCCCAGTGTTGGGCATATTGCATTTAAAAAAGTAACTAGTTATATTTACAAATGACTGTTTTAAAAAAGTAACTGAGTTAGTTACTCAGTTACCACACTTTAAAAGTAAATAGTTTCTCAGCAAAGTAACTGTGACATTATTTCTATGTTCTACAACGTAGCTAAGTTCTATAATATATGTAACATCAAATATTTTTCACTAAATGATTACTAAAAAACACCATATACAGTATTTAATTTAATTTGGTATATGAACTTGACTCAAAAAGATTGAAGCTGAATGCAGAAAACTTAAAATAAACAGAAAATATCAATACTGGAAATGCATAATCACACACTTTTCATCAAAGCGCAAAACTAATACAGACAATATAATAAATATAATAAATATATAATAAATAAACAAAGGAAAATATGTCCATTTGTTCCATTCCAAGTTGTGCGAATCTCTGAAAAAAAGAACTGATGTTAGAATACTTTCTATGTTAAAGAAAAGAAAAAGTTGATTATAGGACATGGACGATTATTGGTTACCGGGAGCATCATCTCAGTCGATGCCCCCCATCCAACAGGTCATTGTACCTAAGCAGGATAACAGATCAAGTGTTGCTTCTGTGAAGAGAACAACACAGAGAAAAAAACTATGTTAACAGCCAAAATAAGAAAAAAACATACAACTGGAGTGTGGTAGAGGACAAAGAAGCAGAGTAAAGAAAAGTGGTCAGTTTGTCTACCAACAATCTAAACCTGTAGTAGCATAACTACAGAGATAGCTCAGAATGACCTACAGCATTCTAACTATAAGCTTTATCAAAAAGGAAAGTTTTAAACCTGGTCTTAGCAGACAGAGTGTCTGTGTCACATACTAAAAATGGGAGTTGGTTCCACAGGAAAGGAGCCTGATAACTAAAATATCTGCCTACCATTGTACTTATTAAAGCCTAGGGACTACCAGTAAACCTGCAGTCTGAGAGCAAGTCTGTTAGGAACATATGGAACAATCAGATCTTTGATCTATGTTACACTTTGATTATTAAGTGCTTTATATGTAAGGAGGGTCTTACATTTTCTGGATTTAACAGGGAGCAAATGGAGAGAAGCTAAAACTCAACTAGAAGTTTCAGAGACTTCAATTTTGAAGCTCAAAGAATTTTGAATCCTAAGTTTTTCTTACCTATGTAAAAGTAGCTGTGACTTAAAATTAGGGATGTACCGGTATTGGGTATCGGGCCAATGCTGCTCTTATGTACTATGTAGGTATCGGTTACAGTTAACCGATACCATGGACCGATACTTAAAATGTGTAAACTCTGCATTAATTTCACAGAAAATGTTTATTTTTGCTCTTGAAATTTTAATTTTATGGTCATTATTATTGATAATTTTTTATCCATTTCATATTTGTTGTAACAATCACAGAAGGAAATAAAACCTGTCTTCCAATTCACTGCATTGTTTTTGAGTGGTAGAAGTATCAGTATAGATACTCGGTATTGGCAAGTACTCAAATCCAAGTATCTGTATTGTATCACCTAGAAAAAAGTAGTATTGTTGCATCCCTACTTAAAAAGTAATAGTATACAAACTATAAATCTCGTCTTTCTCTGCCTTAGTCATAGGTTGGGGGAACTTAAAAATATTGACTCTAACAATTTTAAATCAACATACAGCAGGCAGAAGCTAGAATAGGACTGACCACACACCATTTAGAAGCCAACTAGTCTACCCAACAAGCTACAGTCACCCATAGATTTTTAACAGTAACTTAATCATATATATGAGTTGTAGTGACCTAAAATGAAGCTCTTATTCTACTGTTTAGATGTTTTTTAAGTGTTTTTACTCTAATATTCAAGAATTTATGTTCTCAAGAGATTGCAAAATTATTTTTGTGTAATTAAATAAGAGCAAAAATACCTCTGTTGGCTCTTTGTCCGAGTAACACCCTTAGCCTTTGAATCAAAAGCCAATTACAAAAGTTGATTTTGCCAAAAGAAATTAGGAAGCAACGTTATAAACCAGAATATGTTTTTAATCATTTCTCTCAGCCTTGTAGGTAAACCTAATGGCCCCAGAAAACTGCACTGGTCCTGGAAATTGTTTCCAAAGTTAAAGCCCATCTCAAATCACACACAAACTAAATGTTAAGGAGTTAATACAAATGTCTTTTTTTTATTTGAGATCATTCTGTTTCTTCCCGGGTATGATAAACAATGCAAGTAAAATATAGTGTGCAAAAAATACTGCAATCACAGCTAAAACTTAAATAAATACGACAGCAACAGTGTACAATAATGATTTGTGGTTTGAAATCAATTTCAAGATTGTCAGGAATGTATGTATAAATATAGCCATTTGCCAACAAAAACCTTGATGCATGACTCCCTGATTGAGGAGGTTTTATGGTAGAATGCTGCACTTATCAGACCTGCCTTGTTAGTCTTCCATTTGTCTCATATGTTCGCTGCGCCTGCACCAATGTTATGTCAGTATGATGTGTGAGGTTATTTTTGTTTACATAACTCTCAAAGTCGTATGTGTTTGACAAATATCCTTGTTGTTCCATATTTTACAACTATGATCAGCAAATTAAAGTTGTGAATGTTGTAACACCTTCTCTTACACAAAGATCTAACACTTTTTTTTTTGCAATGCACTGCAGTAAATTGTGAATAAATAAAGGTGAGGAAAGAATACATTTATTACAATGGGACTATTTCAGAATATAATTTGTCCTGCAAAGTACTCACCCATTAATCAAAATTGATCACGTTTCAACCACAGACTTCAGTTAATTTTTAAAGGGGCCTTATTTGATAAATCAACACAAAGTACTGCATAATTGTGAGGTAGAATGAAATGACACATTGTTTTGTACAATTGTAGCCCCTATATTCTGACACCTCCAGTGAAATCAGAGTCTAATAATGTATTTTTAAATCAAAAAATTAACCCAAATAAATACACAAAAATGTTTGGTCGCATGGTGACAAAATGTGGGAAAGTCTACGTGTTATAAATACATTGTGAGCCACTGCATTACTGATCAGCATTTAGAGAACCTCTGAGATTTTTTAATCAAAGCTCTTCACTGAAAAACAACTAAGGCTGAGGGAAAAAACCCAAACCTGTTTAGTATAGTGGGCCAACTTTGGATTTGCTGCCCTCATTGCTATAACTTATGACCTGGTACGATGATACACGTAAAGGCACCAAAGATCCAAAAGTTTCCCTATCTGTATCAGAACACCTCCAGAGACTGGCTAAGGACAGATAACAGGGTGGAAGAAAACTGGAAAAGGATGACGCTGGTTTTACAATACATCCTGTCTGTTGGGAAATACTAAACACTTCCTGTATACAGACAGTAAGAACAAAAAGTAATGTTTCCTGCTACTGTTTGAGTAACCTCAGAAAAGAACATTGATTCAAGAAGGCAATAAAACCTATTAGGCAATAACTTCAGTCTTCACTGAAGTATAAACACTAGGTCAGAGCTAGTGTGCGGTAAACTGGGTAAAAGGGCCTGGCATTTGTGTGTGTCTGAGCCAGTGTTCCTTCCACTAATTCTTCTCAGCTCATAGCTGCATCCTCTGATGGTGTGAGTCGGCACATGTTCAACCAGGATCTGATGTAATGAAGGTTTCTGGAGGAGCTCCTCTCGAGGGTCGGGGGTAGTGGGAGACCACCAGCACACGCCCTAGTCCTGGACAATACCTGGATGGTGTTCTATTCCCTGACACATTAAAGGAACGTGGGCTGTCTCATACCTGCAACAGCCGGATGGGATGTGTGACATTCCCATGAGCCACCGTGTGGACTCGAACATGACTTCCGACTCAGACTTACATACTGGATGATTTCACGGAGCCCTGGAAGGCATGGCTGGAAAAATTTAACTGAAACACTGACTTTAATTTCTAGAAATAATCTGAATGTAAAGTGAAGTCAGACAAAGGGCCTGAGGTGGCAGTGGCTTGACTACCAAGCCGCACTGGACGGGATGACATTATATGTGGTCAAAAAGGATCACACAGTCAGGACTGAAATGTAAACCAAATTGAATGTGTGGGAAAAAATGGCAAAGAGCATGTTTCATGACCCCTGGTAACTGGTGTCCTTAGTGTCTGATAGGGACTTTTCCAGTGATACCCCAGAGGATGCTTCCCTCCTGTGCCTGCTGTGGTTGATAAAAACAAAATAAATTCTAAAAATCAAAGGTCCCTTTATGCTCTACTCCCTGTACACTGCTTCAGACTTCACTTCTATGTAAAAGATACAGTTCTTTGTTGAAATTATTTTGCTTATTCTCAAAGTTAACTGTATTTGCGTGGTCAATATTTGAGTAGGTAATGAGGTACAAGCGTAATGCTTGTTTTTGTTTTATTTTTATAATCAAAAGTTCGTTTTCTTCGAGTATACACACCGCTCAGAGCCTGGAGTAAACTAGCACAGTCACTCTTCAGACACCCAGCATTCCCAGAGTAAACCAGCACTTCTTGAAATACATACGCAAGCAGTTGAGATTCTTCCTGCTCCTGCTAATGTAACAGGCCTGAGAAAGCTTTCCAGGACTCAGAGCTGACGTCTGCTGAACATGGGAGTTTATTCTATTGCTTCAGTTTTTACTGGCCCAGCGTCAGACTTGGAAGCAATATTAAAGTGATGCTGACATACTCGCGGTAAGAAGGTTTTTATTATGATCAGCTAAGTCACAGACCATTTCTGACAATTTAGCTTGATATTGGGTTGAATTTTAATCTACCCTCAGACAGTGAAGCAGTATACAGTGGCTTGCAAACGTATTCATACACATTGACTTTTTCTTTGATCTTTAGTTACTTTACAAGCACAAACTCCAGTGTACTTTATTGGGACTTCATGTGATATGCTATCACCATTATGTTTAAATGTAGGAAAGATGTTTTCAAGGTGATGTGTGGTGTTAGTTCTCAGCCACATGCAAATGTTTTTGGACCAAATATTCTGTTTAGCTGATCTGATCAAAGAGCCTTCCTCCACATTTTTGTAGTGTCCCCCTACATGGCTTGTTGTAAACTGTAGACAGGACTGCTTCTCTGATAAATGCCCTGTCATCTGAAGTAGATAGGAGGTTTTCAGTTGTGCCAAACATTTGAGGCCTTTTCAGAATAATTTTATTTGCAATTGGATTAAATGACATGGTAATTGTTTCTCAATGTGACTTATGAGACATTTAGCTGCACTATATTTTATTTAGGGGTTTCATATCGAAGATGTGTCAATACAAATATATATATATTTTTTTAAAAAGACATAATTTTCCTTCCACTTTACAATTATGCACTACTTTGTGATAATTTTTGGACAGCTAAATCATATAAGCTGTAGTCCGGAGAATATATTTAAGTTTTAGATTAGGGTTTAAAATAATAGTTTTAATTTACTACTATATAAATGCTATTAAAAAAGGCTAATGCTCCTCACTATTTGTTATTCTTCCTAAGTCCCGCCTTCCTCCCATACACCTCTATGCATTTCACACTGAACTCTGAATTGTTTAAGCCAACAAAATTTGAGTTTCCTCCTTGTCGGCTGTCAGTCAGTTTACATGAGCATGGCACGAAACTTTGATGGGGCCGTTCACAATCACCATATAGGAAGAGAGTCTCAGAAATGGAGAAGTTGCTCCCCTCCTAATTGTCCATTACAAAATACAGTCGAGTGATGCTCAATAGCGCTCACCTCTTAGCTGCCAAGGTGGAGCTAGAGAGAGCGGAAGGGGAGGGGGGATGGATGATTTGGGTGGGGCCTTTGTACGTTGCATTGCAAAAATGTATCTCTCTCCCTCAAATACTCCAGACAGCAGCATTAAAATATTTGGAGGTGAATCTGGAGAGAACAAAATGTGATGCTCATAGGTGACTCTACAAATTAGTCTTTTTAGTAATACATGTAACTTGTAGAATCACAGATAATTAGAAAATGTACAGTCAAATGACAGCAACAAAAGAGACTCAAAATATTTTCCTTCACACTGGAAAAGGTCTCCCATCTAAGCTTTTAACTGTCCTCTGTCTGACTGTACTGGTATCACACCAACAGGTCAGCTGGGCTATCACAACCTACTGTCTGACACTTAAAGGCCTCTAAAATATCCCTAGAATTGGACTGTGGTCAAATAATCTCATTCTGACTCAGCACCTCTTCCCTCTAAAGAACATTGCGGCAATGAGTTCAACTTGGAGCTCTCCTCGTTCATCGTTTCCAGATTTACCTAATACCAGATGCTTTTATAGGTGAGCTGTGATTCCCTGCATAACTTCACTCCTTGGGTTCTACAAAGCCTTTGTTCATCTGATGTTTGATCTAAAATGGTCGGATGAGAGGTTCCAGTGAATGTAACTGAGTTCTCCCTGGAGTTGGTGATGTTCTCCAGGACTTATCTATGCTGGTTGGTATGCTTTTCAGCTGTCTGTTAGGATGGACATTTAGCTTCCCTGGGTTCATCAGGATTTGCTGAGTTTGGTCTTTGAAGTTTCACGTCAGCATGTTTTAAAAGAAAACATGAGCCCAGCCTCTGGACACACACTAATAATAGCTCTTCTATTTTGAATGTCTTCTTCATCCTGCTTTTGGTGTTTCATTTTACACAATGACAAAGAATAAAGCCATACAATTCTACGGTTCTGACCAAAGATTTTTATGCATGCCATGGAGATTATAGTTATATTCATTTTAAGTATTAAGTTAATATTTGAACTTTTGTGGATTCTTGTTAATCTGCATAGGGTCGAAATCAAACAGAAAATGTAAAATATATACATTTGCTCTCAGAAGTATTTGGTTAAATGTCAAAATGAACCATGAACAAAGATTTTTTGTAGTCATCGACATACATGGTTCTGGTTCTTACAGGACCTTCAACCTTACTGAAAACATTTTTACAGACTTGAGGTTGGTACTTTGAGAATAACATTGAAGAAACCTAAAGTCAGGCTGGACACAAAGCATGGAAATATTTTTTTCTAACAACAGCAGCACCTCTAAGGAGACATCAACATCCCATTAACTGTGCATGTAAAAGAGCAATAGAAAACTCATTCAAGGTTCCAAAAACATCGACTTATAGTTTGTTCACCTTACCTTTCTAATTATTCCCTGCGTAATTACCCATGCTACCAACTTTAGATGCTGTCAATAGCTGGGATCATTGTTCTGTTGCAGCACCCAGCAGCATGCAAATATCCAACATCATAGCAACACTGCTACCATTAAATGAAAGGATGGCTGTTAGAATGTTCAGGAACAACCAAAGGATCAATCCTTTCATGAAGTGGATGATGCTGAAACATTACATAGATGTAGAATGTCTCTACTTAAGCCAGGCGTACACTGTGGGATTTTGGACCGTTTTTGAGCTGATTTGTCACCCGTGCGACTTTTGTCCGGACCGTGGCAACTTTTAATTTAATTTAATCGTGCGTGTTGCATCGTGTAGTGTACATTGGGTAACGACAGGCAATTTACACCTCACGACAAGCTCCCGATCGGTCGCAACAAAATCAAACCTGTTTGAAATCCTAGTCGCCCCTCGTGAATGACTCGCACTGTGGAAGCAATGCTACGAGCTATTTCTCATATTGCGTATGCGTGTCACCATCGTCACCGCTGAAGTACTTCTGGTCTTTGACATAAATAAATGGTGTTTCCACACAAAAAACGGCACAGATTGCCAGGGCAGCACTTTTGTCTTTTGAGCGCATCCTCGCTATTCTCAGACGCACATCTAACTCCCGTGGTTTTTTTCTGTTTCTTCAGTTCCAGGTCAGGCGCGAATCTCACTCCCATGTTTTTCTTCTGCTTCCGGGTCTGTCGTGTGCAGTGAGAGCAGTCAAGTCGCATCCGAACAGCGGCTTAAGAAAAGAGGTATCTATTGTAAAATGAAAACCTCCAAGCTCAAATGAAGCGTGTCCTCTGAGGAAAAGTCTTATGGTCAGAGAAGACAAAGATTAAGCTTTTAGTGAAAAATGAAATGAATTATGTTTGGAGGAGTCAAGGGGATGTTTTCAAACAGTGTTCGAACTACCAAGCATGAAGGTGGCAGTATCATGCTGTGGAACTATTTAGCTGCAGTGGTGCATTCCACAGAATGTGGTAAAATTGTATGATAAAGTCCCTTTAAGTCAAGATCACAAATGGATGTTCCAACACAAAAAATAATCGCAAACCCACATAATACAATAAACTTTTTTTTTTTAGAAAAAACAGTTTATCAGTAATCATCTGGGATGGCTTTTACCAGTGTCCGAACTTCAAACCTACTGAAAATGTGTGCATTCATGATATCCTGCTCTGTGGCAGGAAACCAACTTACATAGATGAACTTTAGCATCTCCAATAAGTGAATTGTTCAGCCAGAACTAGACCAGAGGCTGGTTGATTTTCACAAGTGTGAACAATTTGTGAGACATTGCATATTTTGTGTGGGTATGAGTATACATTTGAATGTGTATAAATAAGAGAAAATTCACAACAAATTCAAAGTTATGCTCCAACTTCCTGTTTTACTATATGATGTGTAGCACTCATCCCACTAACACTTAAACAAGAAACAATGAGAAGAACTATTAAATAAATGCATGACTAAGTTTATATGTGGGAAAAAAAACACTTTGAAAGCCAAAATGAAATACCCAGTGAAGATAATCACTTGTCATGTTTTCCTTGATGCAATATTATACCCAAAATGAGAAAAAAATCTTGTTGATAGTAAAAACCACAATGTGGCAGTAATAGTAGGAGTAGAGGCACACTGAAAAGATAATTCATATCCAGACCACCTAACTGATCACCACCCTGAATGTTCCCTTTCCTTGACTGAGGGTCTTTTCCATATGTGAGAGGAACAATGAGACAAAGAACGGGATAAACATGGTGCCATCTCATCTTTTTCCATTTATCTGACAGTCAGGCTGCTAATTCGAAGGGAGTGTGTTTCTATGAAGGCATATTCCCCGAATCATGTTTAAACTATCTGCAAAGAAGAACGGAGCCAGGAGCAAAATCTGTAGGGGGTGAGTGGGAGTTTAAGTGTGTTAGTAGTTTTTTTTATGGTGTATTTCTTTTGTGTGTGCATTTAAGGTGATCTGAAGCCCTCAGAGACAGAGTAGAAATACTGAGATGTGATCTATGTGAAAATATGTGGTAAAATGCTGCAAGAAGACTCCTTTCTTTCTTTTATGTTTCAGTTTGCCTTACAGAGAAAGCTCTAAGCCTATTACTAATAACCATACTGTTAGTATAAAATGTCATTTGTCAGGATGACTAATAGGTACATAGGTACAGAAATAATGTTTTTAAATTGCTCTACACAAAAGGGTTGCCAGACGCAGGGATTTTGCCCCCTAAAGTAAACTATTGTAATTAGCATTAAAACCTATCATGAGAACATGAGTGTTTCCCTTTACATTAATCCAATGAACATTGCATTAAAATTAAAAAAATCTAATCTAAAAGAAAAAGGCCTGAAAAAGCAATTAAGTCTAAAATTCAATACAAAATTTTTTAATTGTCTAAACACAAAAAGCATTTCAGGTCACAAAGAACAGTTCTCTATAATAACAAAGAGCTTAAGTTCATAAGACGGAAGTACACCACTTACAACGTGCCTATGTTGCAATGCTTTAATGCACTCAACCACTTCAAGAGGAGGAATTGTTGGAATTGGAATTGTTATATATATATATATATATATATATATATATATATATATATATATATATATATATACAGTATATATACAGTATATATATGTGTGTGTGTGTGTCTTTACAAACAAGTACAAAAATAACAATGCATATAATTACATTTATGTTTTACTGTATGAGTTAACGAGATGTAATGATACATACGCATACCTTGAAACATCTGACCATATTAAAGAAACTGTATATTCAATACAAAATTTTTTAATTGTCTAAACACAAAAAGCATTTCAGGTCACAAAGAACAGTTCTCTATAATAACAAAGAGCTTAAGTTCATAAGACGGAAGTACACCACTTACAACGTGCCTATGTTGCAATGCTTTAATGCACTCAACCACTTCAAGAGGAGGAATTGTTGGAATTGGAATTGTTATATATATATATATATATATATATATATATATATATATATATATATACAGTATATATACAGTATATATATGTGTGTGTGTGTGTCTTTACAAACAAGTACAAAAATAACAATGCATATAATTACATTTATGTTTTACTGTATGAGTTAACGAGATGTAATGATACATACGCATACCTTGAAACATCTGACCATATTAAAGAAACTGTATATCAAAATTGATTTTCAGATAGCAATCATGATTCAGAATTTTTTACATCATCACAATTAATTTATATGGAGAAGGACATTAAAACACAGACATCTTGCACAATGATTCATTTTAGACATGTACTACAATAAGCTGTTGAAGCTATGAATTTCTATTTCTTTTCAGCTCTTCCCCCTCTTGAAAAAAGCAACAAAACTATTAAATCATTGAATACAATATTAACCTAGTATTAGAATCTACATGAAAACAATTAGCATTTTAATTCTAACCACAGTAGGAAGAGCATTGCATTAGTCAAATCACAAGAAAAGTTTTGTTGTAATTATGTTTGTCATAATGTCAGAATCTCACTCTGACCCATGCCTGGCAGGTACCCCTGTTACTCTAGCCAACCCAAACTGTTAGCACACATGGAGACCTAGAAAGCGGCAAATGCACCATTAAAGGCAAAGATTGGTGGTTTCTCATCATCCAGTCTGCCTAGCTTCCTTGTCAGCCTACGGAGCTTTTCATGTGTGACTCTGGTCCTCTGCCTCACCACCAGGTTTTCGTTTAACCTCCCACCCCCAGGGATGAAGCTGTTTAGAAGAATTATCTTTCATCTTCGTGGGTGGACATTTAGGTCTGTTAAGGGAAAATGTTCGACAGAGTAAGTTACATCTACCACTTTTCATTTGCTCACCTCTGTTTGCTGTAATGTTTGAGATTCACGTTTTGTCAAATGTCTGAATTTCTGCAAGTATTACTTTATTAGACTGTATGTGTGCTTTTGGGAAAGGTTGCGCTTGTCCCAAAAGTGTTGCATTAGCATTACTACGTTTCTGAGGAAAGCATTGGGAGAAGTGGAGATTTTTCCAACCAGGGTAAGACTCATGTTTTAAATCCACATTTTGGTGGTTTTGCTGTTCGCAACAAAAAGCTCCACTTTGGCCCCAGTCTGCCTCCAACTGTGGTACTGCAATCATTAATTATTTTCTGCCAAAACTTGTCGACCCCTGCTTATTACACCACTTACTGAGAAACATCTTGTATGCACCTCAGCTAAAAACTGAACAGGACCTTTAAGGATTTAGGTCTGGACTTAAACAGGCCATTATTACACCTAGTTGTGTTTTGGTATAAAAAACATTACATTGTACAGCCATTCTGGCCGTTCTACTGGGAGGTGACCCTGTCTCAAATCTTTTGCTGCTTTTGACAGATTTTATCCCAGAATAGCCCTCCATTAAACTAACCAACTTTCCTGCCTTTTTTGTTCCTACTGATTAAAAGCAAGAAAGTGATGCTGGGACTGCCATGTTTTTTTTCTGTGGATTGTGTGTAAGAGCTGATATGAAATGTTATTTTTGCGTTACACATGTAGATGAGCCTATTGGGATCTGGGCTGAGCGGAGTACCTTCTTCCACCCATTTGCCATGTCCCCTGCATAAATTGCAGATCAAACTTGTTATTGGCTCCTTTTCGGCAAATAGCATTTTTCTTGACACTCTTCATTAAAGGCCATAATTGTGCTGCCCACAACTATTCATAAACAGATACTACCATCTGAACTCTGTATCTCCTCCACAGTTACTATAGGCCTCTATGTTAGCCTGAAATCGGTCACCTTGCCTCCTCTGACACCCATTGTAGTCATATAATATATTTGATATTACTCATCCCTGCTTTAAACTTTGCCATAACGATATTCCTGATAAGTGTGCCATGTCACTTGGTTTTCATGATGCCTTATGTTAACTCACATTATCCAACATACCTCCAAGGCCTTTCGCTGAACAGATGCACTTAAACTGACTTTAAACTACACACAGCTGGAGTCTTTTTACAAATTAGGTGACCTCCAAAAGACACTGGCTGCACTGGTTTTTATGTTGGGATGTCAGAGTAAAGCGGGCTGTGGATCATGTGCCTTACACTTCAACATTATGGACTATTTTGTGTTGGTCCATAACATAAATAACAATAAATATAAATAGGTTTGAGTGGTGTGAATAGTCCGCACTGGATTTGATATCACATGGTACATTTTCACACTTAGAAATGAAGGAAAGCTCCTCATTGTGCGATGTCACCTCATGACAAGAATCAGCCGTCCCTCCTACACTCCTTGGTTTCACTGACTCAGCGAAACATTCCCAGCTTGTTTCTCTAAAACACAAATAAAAGTGCAGTCAAGATGCCTTGGAACTTCTGCTGGGTCACAGAACTGCATTGTCTGCATGTTCATGCTATCTGAGAATGTGTTTTTGCTCCTTCTGCAGAAAAACGAAAAAAATAAATCTTGCTTTTCTTTGCAGTATAAGCTCAGAGGTAATGCCCCTACTGTAGCTTGTCTGTCCTGCTGCGTTTGCAAGCCTGGGTCTGGGGAATGAGTGATGATCTAGGATCTGACCTTACATCCCTCCCTGTCTTTTTTACTCCTGTACTAATGCTCCCCTGGAGAAGCAGCTGCTCAGTGAGATCATCCCTGCTTGAGAAGACTGTAAATAAACCCTCTTTGTCCTTCTCCCTCACACTGCTCTCTCCTTTCCCCTGTTCTTATCTGTCCAACTTTTCCTCAAGGAGTACGCCTTGCCCTCTTTGTTGCTAACATGGCTGACAAGTCGTCAGCAGTGGCAAAATAAGGTTTTGCACACTTTGAAAGTTGCTGTCAATGAGCTGAGGAAAGCTACTAATATAAAAAGGCTTCAGACAACAATGTAAGACAACTGTTTGCAAAAGTTGAGAAGCATACCGGTATTATTTGGCATGACATTGCAGCTACCTTCACCTACATATACCATGATGATTAAACAGATTCTGTCTTCCAGAGATGCTACTTTATAGGCTCACCAAAGACAAAGTCAACCTTCAAATTGCTTCTGCAGTGCATCTTTAACTTTTTCACGTTTTGTATCGACATTGTTTTTAGTATTGTATTGAGATTTTATTTGATAGAACAACTCAAAATAGAGAATTTCTCTGAATTTGGAATAAAAAACATGTACTTGTTATATTTTTTTTCCAGAAACAAGATTAAAATGTGTTATATGCATTTGTATTCAGGCACTTTTGCTCTTACTCTTTCACCCAAACACAAAATCCAGCATGTCCAATTGCTTTCAAAAGTCAGCAGATCATAATTTCCAGCCACCTTCATTTAATTTAATTTCAATAAAAAAAACAAATGTTCAGTGAGAACAATAGAAAGCAAACAGCATCATGAAGGCCGAAGAAAAAGTTTGAGGCAGAATATTGTTATATCTCAAGCTCTGAAGATCTCAGAATGCTGTTTCATTTATCATCTAGAAATAAAAAATAAAAAAGTGGCAAGTAAAGTAAACTTATCCTACCAAGACATGGTTGTCAACCTAAACTGACAGGCTGGAGGAAGAGAGCATTGATCAGAAGAGGCCGATGGCAACCCCGAAGGAGACACCGAGATGTACTTTTTAGATAGGAAAATATTTTCACCAGAAAATAGTAAATTTTTGTACTCCACCGATCGGGTCTTTAGTGGGAAAAAGAATGCCATTGGTGATGGTCAGAGTTGATGGGAAGTTGAGATGGACCTGGTTAGTGACTGCAAATGTTTTATGATTGGGGTGGAGGTTCCCCTTCTAGTTGCTAAAAGAATGAGTAAAATTTTCCACACTTGTGGGACTGAGTAAAATGAGCACCTCACTATTTCATATTTTTATGTGTAAAAAGTTTTAAAAGCCACAGAAATCTGTTTTTTTCAATTTCAGTAATATACTGTATTTTAAGATGCCACATAAAATGTCATTGCATTGAAGTTTGAGCACATGAATAGCTATGTTTTGCAAGTTAATATATATTCTTCCTTCAACTAATCCTAAGATTCTTCTGGTAAGGAAAGGCAGCAACATAATGCTACAGCCAATTTACACAAGGAAGGAAAAGTCTGCAATATGTCCTTCACACCAAATTTCTGGACCTGTTCATCACCTTGTTACTAATAAAACATCTGTTCATTTAGTTTACCCCCGGTTAACACCTTGCAGAATGCCTTATTTGCTTTGTCACATCCAGGCGTGTTTGCTCGCATTGCCTTCAAAAGAAAGACAGAAGAGAGAAGACGATTCCTTCAAGGCGTGCAAAGAGATTAATGAATTACGACACATAACAGATTCATAACATGGTACAAGTCAGCACAATTGTTTGATCTCCAAGATGGTCTCGCTGATTGCCGCAGACAGATAAAACCTATCTGCGGCTTGTGGTTTGCCAGCTGCAGCACTTCTGACAGAAATTAAGACCCAGGCTTTCCCCGAGACAGGGGCCTTGTTGTGGTCACTCTTTCCACCCACAAAACACTCTTTGCACAACAAAACACAGCAATTTCAAAACTAGGTGCAGCCATCCTCAGGAGGAAAATTAGCAGAAGCTCATTCAATCAACTGTTGAGAACAAGTTTTTGGCACTGGTGATCTAAAAGTAAAAGTACATGAAGTTTTTTCAGTAAAACATGAGTTTCCTGACTATCATTGAATAAAGACACTAAAGACTATCACTTCCATCTGGCTAATTCTCTAACTTCTATTTAACGTTCTATTGCTGGAATTTTTCCAAATACAGTTTGTAAAGACTGTACATCAGCCCGGACAAAAAGATACTCATGCAGCAAAATAATATTATCATTTGATCAACAATGAGTCTATTGACCAGACATATTAAATGAAGGGAGACCAATGAGAAAAGTGCATATATCAGACAGAACAAGACTATTTAGTCTGTTTCAGATTTTTCCAAGGACACATTGATAACACTACGCAGTTCTGAAGGAGCACGTTGGCTGAAGTCTGAACAGCAAACAACTAGGGTTAACATAATGCAGAAAGGGGGGTGTTGTCTGCTGTTTACTGTTATAATAATCAGACGTGACCTTTGTGGCAGTGACTTTGCTCAGGTTTTGAGTCCATTGCAATCAGGTTCAAACAGAGACAAAGCAGTTATTCAATCTTTTTCTCTACAACAACTCTGTTCAGACATATTAGAAACAGATAAACTTTGATTTGGATGACGAGTCGCCTAGTGTTTCATAACTGTCACAACTGAAATGCCATTTCACTCACATTAAAAATAGACTGGTCAGGCATAGCATAATAACCACTGAGGGGTGAAGGGAATAACATGGTCTATCTTGATGACAACAGTTGATAGGCAAATAGCAAGTTAGGAGCAGTTAGGTACCAAGTCAACATTCGCTCAGGGCGACTTGGATGAGGTGTATTAGTTTGTAGGAAAATTGCTTCTGCTCGATGGCAAAACTTACAAAAGCAGAAGATTTTGCAATTAGATTGTGCTTGTAGGCTTAAGCTCACTTTGTTATACAGCTGGTCTGAATGGCTCTAACAAAGGAAGTTAAGGTTTTTGAGTGGCCTAGTCAGAATCGAAACTTCAATCTAATTGAGACCTTACAGCATAACTTTAAACAGGCTGCTCATACTCGAAATCCTCCAGTGTGGCTGAGTTAAAACAATTCTGCAAAGACAGGTGAAAAAAAAATCCTCTATATTAAACTGTGACTGAAAGTTATCGCAGAAGGTACAGTTGCAGCAGCCCCCAAATGTAGCACAACCAGTTACTAGGTTTAGAGGACAATTACTTTTTTCACACATTGGTTAGTTTAATGTAAATATATTTTTCCCTTAAACAATTAAACTATTGCTTTATAATTAAGAGTCATTAGCTAACTCTACTTTTCATTTTCCATCTCTGAGCAAAGCTGATTCTTTGTGTCCATCTTCAGTCAGTCTGGTCAGTTGAGCCATCTTCTCAGCAGTAATCAAAGTTGGCCTCCTCCTCAAAAACAAATTGTTCACCATTTTACAACATCAAAGGAGATCCTTGTAATCATAGAGACCAGAAAAAACTTCTTTCATATCTCTTGGAGCCAAATAAAAATTACCACAAGAGAGGCTGCTGTGATGGGCATGCAAGCATTCTCAAAAGTTAATGAAAGTTTGGATTCTTTTTATCTGTATCATCAAATACGGTATAAACAAAGAAAGTTGTTGAAAGAAAGCTGATCTTCAAACAATGGGATGCATAATTGAGGCTGCAAATGAATCGCCCCTGCAAATATTTGCACTTTATTATTGAAGAATATCTAAAAAGGCACATATATATGTAAGTTTGTCAGCCAGAAATAAAAATGTACCATGTATATTAATAAGTTATTTGAAAGTTTTTCTGTCATATAAACTTTTTTTTAATCTTTAGAATTTTAAACAAACTCTATCGTGTGAGTAGATGTATCAGAAGTTGTTTGTTCTTCCTAAATGTTGTCTATGACATGTATTAGTCTGATACAAACAAAACCAGATGTGTTGGAATAAAGATGAGATTTTCTCGAGATTAAAAACACAAAGCAAAAAATATTTATCTTATTGCATTTTTATAGTGCTCACAGTGCTGGTATGTTGGGCTTTCTTCATTTCAAAAAGAGACTAGTTCATTCAGTCATATCTATAGTCCAAAGGAGAGGGAGAAGGGATTGTTGTTTAAGTGTTTGGGAATGCACTGTATTTTGGCCTTCACCAAATGGAATAAGATGGAGTGACAGTTTTGACACAAAAGAGGGCACTGGCTACATTTTAAACCAAGAAAATAAATGATTGTGCACCATAGGTGTCTAAGTTGTGCTTTGAGGATCAGTCTCTTTACATTTTGTTACATCTAATTTTTGCCATACACCCTAACAAAGGCAAGAGACAGGCACAATCGTGTAAAATATGTTGTTAGTTAAAAAACAGTAAGTCCAAAATTTACAAAAGATGGGAACAAAAACAGTATAGATGCTGGAAGCACCAGTTAAAAACAAGAACAGGAAACCATCAAGGTAGGGCGCACCAACACTGGGACAATGATAAGTGAAGGAATGAGGAGGTGAGTTTTATTAACTGAATGTGCTGCAGCTGATGTGGTGAGGGATATTAGCTTGAAATTTTACTAACACAAATGAAATAGTTGAGTATAGTGAACGCAAGAAAACAAAGGACAGTAAATCCTAAAATATTTGAGAAAAAACGTACTAAACAGGACATGAGTAAACACTAGAATTGACAAAGCACAGAGCTTCAATTAATACAGCCAGAAACTACTGATCAAACCCGAAATCTATGTGTAATAATGAACTCAGAACTGATCCTCCAAGGTCACGTAAAAGCAAAAACATGTCCAGCCTTCTATCACCTGAAAAGGATTTCTACACTGAAAAAAGAGAACGCAGGTCCAACTTAAATAAATCACTTCAATTTGTTACAAGTAATTGAATTAAGTTTATCCAAGTTACTTTATTAAGTTATTTAAGTTGTCAAGTTAAACAAACGTAAATAAATTAAGTTTGATTAACTTAAATAAATTACTTGTTACAAATGGCAGCAATTTATTTAAGTTTGACCTGGGTTCTCTATTTTTCAGTGTAGGATTAAAGGACAAATTTAGGAAAATTACCTTGAAAAACTCAGCCATCAGTTTATCTTTAGTTGGATTGATCATTGTAACAGTGTCCTCACAGGTCTGCCTAAAAAGTAAATCGGACAGCTGCAGATGATCCAAAACGCTGCCGCACGCGTCCTCGCTAGAGGGAAGTAGGAAACCATAAAAGCAGAGCATATCATCCAATTTTTATTGTCCTCACAATGACTCCATCTAACTCAGAGAATGGACTTCAAAATAATTTTACTAGTCTATAACTCACTGAATAGCTTAGCATCAAAGTAATCTGAAAATCTGTTGTCACCCCGAACCATTCAGGTCTTCCAAATCTAGTCTAGAAATCATTCCTGGAATTAGAACCAAATATGGGGAAGCAGCCTTCAGTTTCTATGCTCCCCTTATCTTTAACAAACTTCCATACCACTGCAAAGCTGCTGAAATACTGAGTTCATTTAAATGAAGGCTACAAACCCATCCAATTAGAACTGCCTTAGAGCAAGTGATTAATAATAGCTGGGATGTCATATATGTTAATGTGTCATATGTTATGTGTCTCTAATGATGTGTTTATAGTTTTATTGTTGGTTTATTACTGTTTATTTTATCGCCTAATGATGTAAAGCATTTTGAAATGCCTTGTTGTTTGAAAGTGTGTTATAAAAATAATATTTCCTTGCCTTCTCTAAACATGCAAAACCAAAATAACACAGGCAAATAAATTACTCTAGATCAAGACACATAGGGGGCAGGGTGAAACCTTTATCTATGAATGACTAGAATCAGGGTTACAGCATAAATGCTCATTCTCTAGGGTAAATAACTTGTTTCTTTTAAGTAATTCAAACCCATAGTTTTTTTAAATAAGATTTTTAGTCTCTTGCTTGAAATAACAAAAGGGGGACGGTTTTTTTGGGCACAAACATCTGTCATACATTTACAATTCACAGTAGTGGCACAGTCTCTTTGATTCCTCTGGGACCTCTAAATCTTCATGTTTTTATGATGTCCTGTTTTATTTTTGTGCGACACACCATATGGCACAGCTCTTTCCAACTTAGGAGCTCATCTAAGGCCTTAGCAAGACCTAGAAACACAGCCATAAGTAACAAAGAGACAACTTACATTCTATTCCTGAGAAAAAGAACAAAAATTCCCTTTACAGTTAAAGATGAGCATTGTAGCTTGTAAACTCAAGTCTGGCAGTATATGGCAAATATAAAACAAAGACAGTTCATTTAAGTACTCAGATCTAATGGCTTTTATTTTAAATAACTGATCTACACAACAAAAAGGATAGAGTCTGCATTGTTTTTCATCATTCTTGATTTTGCCCTATCATAAGGTACAATGCTTTTCAAACATAACTGAACCCCTTGAGCTGGTCCTCATTGTTACAATTATAATCTTCGATGTCTTTTGTAGGCATTTTATGTGGTAGAGCAATACTTATTAGGATTCTGTGGCTGCGTGCTGGAAAGTGGGTGTGTTGGTGTTCTTTCTCCAACCTTCTCTGCAGGGCGTGGCAGGCAGCAACCACCAGGTGTTCATCATTGATCCTAATCCTCATTCAATTTGAAAGGAGAGCAGCTCCTGCAGGCTGACGCCAGTCGGTTACCGCCTTTAGCGTGATCCCTCCGGGGTTTCCTGTGGCCTTCCTCTGGAACCTTCCAAGCCAAAGACAATCCATCAGTCTGGGTTCCTGCCTGGTCAGCCTCTGCACCACTCCCTGCATGGTAATCTCATCAAAACTCACCTACTCCTTCCTTAGTTGTTTTAGACCATGATGGCCGTGGGAAGAAAGGATTTCCTGTAACATTCTGTGTTGCAGCGAAACTGAAGAAGCCTCCGACTGAAGATACTCTGTTGCTGTAGGACATTCTTGTGAAGAGGATGCTCAGGGTTGTCCATAATCTTTTTAATTTTATGAAGAATCCTTCTTTGCATCATTATCTCCAGTTGTTCCAGAGTCGTCCCCAGAACAGAACCAGCCTTCTTTATCAGGTTGTTGATCCTCTTTATTCGGCTAACCTCTACATCTACACCTCTTGTAGTTCAACTCAACTCTCCGGTTTCCCGTTCTCAAGTTCCTCCCGAGACGATGCACAGATCCTTGTTAAATAAAATTTTTTTATGAAAACATTACCTGCCTTTTTGTTGTTGTGCTGGCTGTGGGTCCTGTAACCAAATCATGCCAGTACTAACTAAAACACAGCTGTGAAGTAACAGGAAAATTATACACGGTTTTAGAAATGATTTGCAAAGACAACCTGAACAAATCAACAATCATTCATTTTGAACCTCTTTTATTTTGTTACCCCTAAATAAATGGAAGTTCAATCAGTTGAACTTAAAGTCGAGATTTATTGCGTGAATAAATACACTTGAAAAAGACCACACCTAAGCTATTCCCAGTTACATTCCATCAGTGCGTCCTCTTCCAAATCATCTCCATGAATTGTATTTTATTAGTAGGTCAAGACTTTTTCAGCTCACATGGATAGGTGCCCAAAACTTATTCCAAAGCAGGCCTCTGAAGAACTTTGCCATGCTGAGGTGATAGCTGGAACATTTGAAGAAGCTGTGTTTGAGCATAGACACATCTAAAACTGGGAGGACACCATTCCTTGAGGACTGGAGCTGGACAGCCCTGCTATAGAGAGTATTCAGTCCCTTGGATGTTTTACCAATTTATGTTTTTTACAAATCTATCATGATCAACAAAATTTGGCTCTATGAACAAAATTATAACTAATTTAAAAAAACTCTTCTGGGGCATCACGTTGCGTAGTGGTTAGTGCGAGTTCCCCATGTGTGCAGGTCTCTGTCCTTAACGTGGTTGTCCCCTGTTCAAGTCTCTATCCCGGTGGACCATTGCTACATGTTTTCCCTCATTTCCCTTTATCAAATGTACTGTCCACTGTCAAATAAAGGCAACTGTGGCAAAGAAAATTAAAAAAACAAAAAAAAACTCTTTAAAGTGCAGCTGTCCTCCAAATTTACTTTTTTTTTTGCAGTTAGACTGCATAAATTTGTGTTTAATAGTGCTGTCTACATGTCTGGTCATTATTATTGGAATAGCAGGAAAGTGTTGATGCTGCCCTCTCCCCCTTTGTGTCCCTCCGTCCACCAGGCAACACCTCCTTTTGCCACACTTTATAAACCGGAAGTGTAGGTAGACTAAGACCTTGGTAGTGACATGCTCTTTAATGTCAAAGTTAAAACTGATTCACACCAAATATCGAAAAATGTAGCATAAAATAAGTTCTGCATAAAAATGATCTCCCTTCAAGTCAGAATTTTTTAATGTAATGTTAGATAAAATAGGATCAAGGACCACGGTTCACAGATTGTAATTTAAAGGTTTATTGAGGAAACGGTGGGAAAAGAAATCTAGTGAGATGTGCCGATGGAGGCCAGGAGGTAGACTCAGTATGGGGATGCAGTCTTCAGAAATTCATCTTTCTTGTGCCTGCTCAGGGCCCCCTAGAAGAGGCTATGACTATGAGTAAGCTCTATGAGTAAGGGAGGGATGCCAAACGAACGTGACAGACATTGAACTTAAGGCGAACTTGGGTTATATGGATCGCTGATTGATTAGTGACATGCAAGAGACCTGGAAAGCCATGTGGGTGGAGTTAGTGATTGATTGCTGAGTACGACGTGAATTGGGGGCTAGGTACTGCTCCTGAACCTAAGTTCACATTAAATACATTTGCATGAATATTAACCCCCTTTAAAATGACTGACCTAATTCCACAGACGTGCAGTAAATTGATGCCAGTAGTCTCACAAAGAGTGAAATGGGGATTACTAGAATGATGTGACTGTGTCTCCAGTGACTAAAGCATAAAGACACCTGCATCTGGAAGGTCTGTTCACTAGTCAATTACTATTCCTGAATGCAATACAAGCATGAAGATAAAAGAGCACTCCAAGGAAATCAGAGAAAAAGTTAATGAAAAAGACCAGTCAAGAAGTGGATACAAAACCTCTAAGGCACTGAACATCTCCTGAAGTTCAGTTGAATCCATCATCAAGAAATGGAGGGAATATGGCTCATTTGTAAATCTTACTAGATCAGGCCATCTTTGCAAACTAAATGACAGTGCATGAAGGAGACGAGGCCACCATCAAACCTGTGATTATGCTGAAGGAGTTACAAGCTTCAGCAGCTGAGATAGGAGAGACTGAGCAAACAACTGTTGCCACATGGTTCTTCAACAGTCAAAGCTTAATGGAAAATGGCAATTAGAGAGCCACTGTTGATTAAAACTCTGATCAAGGCTCTACTAGAGTTTACCATGTGGGCATGTGGGAGACACTTTTGGTCAAGTGGAAGCCAGTTCTTTGGTCTGAGGAGACCAAAATTGAGTTTTTTGGCTATCAGACAAAACTCTGTGTTTGGTGGACTTCAAACACTCACCACAAACATGCCATCAATCCCAACACATCCTGAAAGTGCTTAAACAGAAGAATGGAGGAAAACCGCATGTGTGCAAGCCTGACCGAGAACTACCCTCACAGACTCCATGCTGTGATAACAGCCAAAGTTGCATCCACTAAAATTGAGTGAATATTTATGCAATCACTTATTTTATTTTAAATGTTTCAATTTAATTGTGAATTTTTGTATAAAACAGGATTGAATATAGCAGAAGTTTTTTTGTGGATTTCCTTTTGTCAAAAAAGACAAATTTTGCTTATGTTTAATTTGTAAAAAATAATAAAAGGGGATAAATACTTTTATAAGCAGTGTATTTCTAATGTGTAGGCTCAGCTATTTGGTAGAGAACATTAGTGAGCAAATAGGAGCCTGGAGTAAGATGAAAAACTATATAGCACACTTTGAGTAGTGCTCAGTCCAGCATCCCATAATATAATGAGGTGATGTCTGGTTTTGCTCTCTATAAATCTGGGCTTTACTGAACAGTGGCAGGAGTGCTGATTTAAGGTTGCCATCTAAGGGACACAGCAAGTATGTGGAAAAATGTTTTCTGGTCAAAAAAGACCAAACCTGAGCCGGAGTTTCAAGCAGAGTTAAATTATTAAACAATATTCATGGTTTTATCATCTTACAGAGCACTGTTTAAGCTATCTTCCTGAAATACAGAGTATGGCACCACTGCAGACGTGCCAAGACATGGCTGTTCATTTAAACTGACAGGCTGGGCGATGAGAGCATAATACAGAGAGGCAGGCAACGGGATAGTGGTGACTATGGAGGAGCAGCAGAGATCTAAAGCAATTCTTGAAATAAAGGCATGAGAAATCCTAATTTCAGTTTGCAAAAAGCTCTATAGGCGACACAGAAGATGTGGAGGAAGAAGTTCTGGTAAATGAGATTTAAAAAAAAGTAATTGGCCTTTGTGCAAAACACTCTGTGCTGGTAAAGACATGACGCCAAACACTTGGAGTTTGAATAGTATAAAGGGGCTTCAATGTTATATTAACTTTGGGGGAATTCAATACAAAAATATTGAGTAAATTTTTTTTTATTTTGTAAAAAAAAAACATTATGGAAATAAATGTTTCTGGAAAACTGTATAAAAAACAGTTTTCAGTTTTATTCCTCGGTCAGTTGAACAAAAAGAAAGAATATTGAGTATATTTGAAAGTTTAAAATAATGTCTCAATTCCTAAGATTCTTTTCTAATATTTAAGCATATCTGGGATTCCCACGCTGAAAACCTCCCCATGTCAACAGACTTTTGGTCATTCTCTCCCTCCTGCCAAAAGCCAAGGGGTTGGAGGCTGCTAATCTCTGATGGGGAGTGAAGCAGTTGCAGTAGGTAATGACTCCAGCGAAAGGATATGAGAATACAGAGTTCCTTTGGGCTACTATTTGGTTGTAACCCATTTTTGTTTGAAGATCTGATCTCCTACTTAAATCCAGGGCAGGATGGGAGGTTGCCGTCCCAAAATCCCCCTGGGCTACTACATCCAATCTGTATCAGAGACTTGCTGACTCTCCTATAAACAGATGAAAACTGTGGAAATGACAGCGAGCTCAAAGCTCTCAATGACAAGGCGTCTTTTTCAGAAAATTTCCCTTCTTTGGTCTTTCAGGTCTGCAAAAAAATTAATATGATCTCACAAATCCTTGCCCTTATCAAAGCATGCAGTGAATGCTTGCTTATCTTAGGGTTTCAAACCAATTGAAGAAATTCAGGGGGCACCTCTGAGTTGATTTCTGCAGTTTTATGAGAACCAGTCCAACACAGGCAAAAAGAGATCGATGTCAGAATCTTTAATCCCACATGTAGCTGATTGAACACAACAGAGTATTTCCTATTCTGATTTCTTCTCAGTTACCATTGGTCTGTATACTTTCAACCTCAAACACCTCATACTGCTTTATTTAAAATGGTCACCAAAAACTAAATGTTTATAGGACATTTTCATCTGATTCGAGCTGTTTACCACAACTGCTGGATTAGTTTTCCACTAGATGTCTGAGCATGGTTTCTTTCGTAGCACAGAAACCACATTCCCAGAGTCATTCCATTAAAGAAAGGGGCAAAACAACATCTGTAAAGAGGCTTTAAAATACAATTTAAAAACTATGATTGAACCATCTTCTGGGGTAGCGCCAGCTTCCTAATGGCAAAATCTTTAAAATGAACATTTATGAATTTTGGAAACATTGGAACAAATAAGGAAAAGTGCATCTCAGGGGCTCATTTTTAATGTGTCAGTGTCTGAGAAAGCTGAATAATCAAGATTGATGCTGAGCTAAGTTTTACTCTGAAAGGTTTGCAGTTACTTCCTTATCAGATAAAAATCATCAGGTTGAAAGCTTTCAGTTAATGAGATAGAAATTATGTAATTATTTTCATCTGGTTTTCATTTGATCAACCGGTCCGCATAGGCTCTAACAGCTTTCACTGGGTGGAGTTAAGACACAATGATGGGAGACAAAAAGTGTACAGCAGTTCTTACAATTTGGGATAATTCTTCACTAGTTCTTGCTGTATTTGCTTATGTTTTATTTCAGTTAATGAAAAGCTATAGGTAGTACTGTAACACATGGATATTATTTTGTCTAAGTCACTGCAGAGAGCTGGACTTGTTCTGCCAAAAAATGTTTTCCTTTCTTCCTCGTTTTTCATCTTTTGTACTCTTTATCTTCCTTCTGCTTTTAAGCTTTCCTGTTCTTATCACTACGCAGAGTTGACTCAGTTGCAGTAGATTAGAAGCACAGCTCGATGGCTGTGGCTGACTATCAAGATCTAGTCTCTTTTCTTCAAACAGACTGTAGAAGATTCCTGGAGGTAACCACTCACTGCATTTATGTCATGTGCTACAATAAAGATGTTCCTCAGAGGTAAAAGTTGAATATGGAAATTTTTTTACAAAAAGCTATATTTAAAAAACTCCACAGAGTGTTTAGAGGGGTGCAGAATGAAAGTACATCTCCTTAAAAATTTTTTATTAAAATATAATAAAATGTAAATATTGAGGGGTATGATATGACAATGTCGTTATGTTTACATCTACCATCCAGTAGCCATTGCAGGTTGACAGATATATCTCTATATTCCAACAATATGGGTAATACAGCTCGACAGGGAAAAATGGTGGTGTTGGCAAATCAAGCAGCTGCTTCAGAGCCAAGGAGATATCGTTGCTCGTCTCATGAGAGGAGTGTCTGTAGAAGAGCAGAAACTAGAGTAAATTTAGGTGAAGCCTACATTGGATGGAAACATTTCTAACAGCATCAAACACATGTGGAAACAATGACTTTCCCCCTGGATTGGCAGGTTAACTCACCTGCTAACTAGGCTAATGTTAGCTTACAGTTAAACTTCTCTAGGATACAATCCTCACTGGACACGGTTCAGGCTGATCATTGGTATCGAAAGCCAACCAGGCAGCCCACGAACGTTTTTGCTGTTGTTGCAACTACAAACTAGACACACTAGATGTCGCTATCCTGTTCATGCTCCATAACCAACTTTTAGATGGAAAACTTTTAAAGGAACTGATTAAAAAAAAGAGCCGCAAAGCAAAACCAGAGAGGTAACTCTGAACCATCTTTCCCAAACATCAGAAGAGACACTAATTGCCATAAGTGCAACTGATTAAACCATTTCATGGTTTCTAAGCGATCTGTCAGCTACAGGATGGAAAAATAAATTCATTCTTTCTTGAGGACTATGCTGTCTATGAAACCACTTTATTTGTGTCCTTTCTCTTTCCTTAGGCCATGTAGGGAGCAGAGCAAATGCATTTGGCTTGTTTCAGGAAACCACAGGCCCAAAAGGGATCCCTCTCTGCTGTGCATTTAGTATACAAACTACAAAGGCAGGCTGTGGTAAGCACACCCTTGTGAAAAAGGCTAAAATAGTGTCAGCAGGAAGTTGATCAGACTGCAGGCAAGAAGAATGGAGAGCAGAGCAAAAACACAACAGAGCTTCATGGAAATCACTAAAAGGGTTTCACAAAAAAAGGGTTAAACCAAAACCTTTCCAAGAAATCTGAGCATATACAACGGCAGGAGAAAACTGGCATTTTTTATTTTATTTAATAACAAAACCACCACAGACTTCAGTGTATTTTAGTGGGGCTTTTTGTAATAAACCAAAGGAAAGCAGCAGAAAGAAAATGTGAAATAGTAAGAAAATGATTACATGGTTTATGCATGTTTTTTCAAATAAAACAAAAAACTGCAGCCTTCTTTTGGATTATGTCCCCTTTACTATGATCTCTACAAATAAACCCCAGCTAGCTGCATTCAGAGGTCACCTAATAACTGTAGTAAACAGAATTAAACAATGTGTATAATGTGTTATCAGTATAAATAAATATGGCCAGACCTGATTGGAGTAGGTACACATGGACTGAGACAAATGTTTAATTTCTTGAAGGACAATGACCCTACACATACCTTCAGAATGACAGTGGCTTTAGATCAAAACATATTCATGTTATGTTAGAATGGCTAAGTCAAAGTTTAAACCTAAATCAAATTGAGAATTGGTGGCAAGACTTGAAAAGTGTTGTTCACAGATTATCTCCATCCAATCCACTTAAGGTCATCTGGTTTAGAAAAAAGAATGGGACCCTATGCAATAGGTGACAATTAAAATGAACAAGTGTTCATTATTTAAACAACATTGTCTCTGCTTTACCTTTGCTTTGGCATTGCACAAAGTTAGTACAAAGTGACTACAGGCTGATGCAATGCATGCCTTTCCTGGCCCAGAATTCTTAAAAATACGATAACAGGATTTGGTCATAAAATAATTCTGCAACTGTTGATTTTTTTCTTTAAAAAACCAACAAACAAGGGATTGCATCAAGAGTAAAAAAACAACATCTTTCTTACTTTTCCTTTTCAGATAAATACTGCCAACACATATGATTGAGACAACAGCAGAGCCTTGAGAAAGGAGTTTTGTATCTGATTCAGCTATTTAGTTTGATAACACCGTCTCCAGGGGCAAAAGGCATTTAAACAATGGCAAACAGGATCATTGTGTTGGACTGACAGAAATTTGGCAAACTCCTATCAGTTTGTGTCTTTGTTAATGTTCTGAAAATCTTTAACTTTCACTTGGTTTCACGTTTTTTGTGTAAGTAAACTGGGCATTAAGAGGCAAGAGCTCAAATGCTCTGCATTTCTTTTGCCAGATATCGCTATCTGATTGTTCATTCTCTAAGGGATTTGCTGTAAAAGCCAGCTGTGCAGTAGTCTCACTTGACGCATGCATTCAGAAGAGAAGCCTGAATGCATTAGCTGACTCATGTATGTGATCTGGTTTAAGGATCTCTCATCATATTTTAAGGACATTTTCATTGGCAATACAATTGTACCTCAATAGTGAAATGGTTTTCTTCCAACACAGACAATAAAAGCAAAGCTTTTCGAATGAAACCAAACTTATTTAAACTCTAATAAGGCAATGCAAGGCAAGTTTATTTGTAGAGCACAATTCATACACAAGGCAATTCAAATTGCTTCAGCGTTGCATAAATTAAGAAAACAGATGAACAGAAAAAAACCTCATCAACTTAAAAAATAATTAATTACAATAAAAAGCAAGAGTGCAGAAAAAATACTTTCAATTGTCATATGCGCGGGTAAAAAGAACTGTTTTCAGCCTGTATTTAAACATTGTTAGAGTTGAGGCTTGTGTTACATCCTCATGAAGTATGTTCCATATTTTAGCTGCCTGAAACTGAAACTATGATGCACCTATATACACATATACATATAACTATGGATGCACCTATACCGATATTGGTATTGGGTATTGGCCCCGATACTTCCCAATGTATTCGTATCGGTATCGGCTAATGTTTACGATACCATGAACCAATACTTATGATGTGGAAAAGCAGCAATAATTTAACAGATAATTTTAGTTTTTAACCTTTAAATTTAAGTTCTGTGGTAATTTTTTTATTATTTTTTTCTAATTCACCATCATTTGTCGTAACAAGCAGAGAAGAAAAGAAAACCTGACTCCTGATTGATAGCACTTTCTTTGTATGGTAGGAGTATTGGTACTCAGTAATGGTAAGTACTCTGATCCAAGTATCGGTATGGAATGGGTTTTTTAAAAAAGTGGTATCATTGCTTCCCTACAAATAACTCTCAGCAATAACTTTTTGTCAAATGTCAACATTCCTGTTATGTTACAGCAAATTTCTAAAGCTACTGAATCACAACCGGAAGACGGAGCACAGCTTTTCCTCCATTTTAGCTTATTTAGACCTGATTATTATCTACACCTTGACAGTGAATATTCTTTCCTGATGTTTACTTTCTAGCAATAGCAATCCCACATTTTCAAAACATTAAAATTTATTTATACTCTGTCCACCATTTGTAAAGTTCCAGTATGGATGTTTTCATAAGAGTTCCTTGACTCAGGTTAAACTATCATCATAATATTTAACCAGATGTATGACGCACCATTTAAGTCCCTATGGAAGCTCAAATACGAAAACTGTCCGTGTGACGCCTACACTAACAGAGGTATCATATTGAAACCCGTTGTAAACCACAGGCGGGAGGAAATTAGAAAAACAGGTCATAACTTCAGAAAGACCCCTTTCTTGAACTTTTTCGGACTAGTTCAATCAGAAGAGTGACATATGAAGCTGCACTGATCACAGAAATCAAATTTACTTTAATATGTTACTTATATAGATGGTTCAGGATTTTTAAACAGTTGTTGATCACTCTGGGACCAAATTATTTGTAGCAGGGTCATTTATTGAATAAAAGGTGGATGAGAGTTCCTCATCACAAGGCTTTTACTAAATCTTTTGATGTTAAAGTTCTACCATATTTTTTTATCAAAGTGAAATGAATGAATGAATGAATGCCACTCAAGCGATACTTTCTAGTCTCATGTCAAGAAAAAGGTCTGGAAAATAAAGTTTGATTCTTCTCTGAATCTTTGATCTTGTTTTGTCTCTCTCTAGGAAAGAAAACAAACTTATCAATTCTGGCAAAGAATGTAGAAAGCCTAAAGTTAGACTTTGGATCTTCCATTTTGTGATTGAGTAAGTATCTATTTCACTGTATTATTCGAAAATCTCTAGCTTACAGTTTAAAATACTTAAATCAAAAGTTGGTAATTCTACATTGTTTTAAAACATAGTTGGAGAAATTTGAAAGCTTTGGTTAAGTCCTGAAAAGACAATTTCTGTGCTTTTTTTGACGTTAGGTTTATCTTAGATCTATCTTTGGACTAAGGGGACTTTGATCAAAAAGAAAGAAAAGTTGTCCGATCTTCGTATTAATGCATGAATGTGTGTGTGTATTTGTGTGTACAATTTGGTAATACGTGTAGTATCAAACACCTTTAGTGGTCAAACTACAAAGGCACTGCATAAATCTAGTCCTTTAACCACCTTGGAACTTGAACTGGATGTGCCAAAAAATTCCATGCCATGATGTTGTGACTTAGAAATACTTTATGCAATCCCAATTTCCTGATTAATTTTATTCCATGCCATGCAAATGCTCTCTGTGCAACAGTGAAAATTATTCTCCTCCAAATCCTAAATTCTTAAAGTAGCTTTATGTCTGACCAGATTTAACTACTGGCAAAATAATCCAAAGCACTGATCTTTCATCTGTAGATGTTTGGTTTCTCAAGACGTTGCGGAATTCTTAGGAGAGGGTACTTTGTTCAGTTATACCATTTACTTCAAGCATTGCAGTTAAAGTTGTTGTGGGTTGTGTTATACGTTGAAGTTACTGGTATGTTCTCTAAAATGACAATATTCAAAGTCCAGACATGAAGGAGGGAAGCAGCCCTATACCAATCTAAATTCAGCCTTCAAATGACCTTTTTCATGTGTATAATCAACCATTTTTCAGCCATTTTAGGCTTTAATTCTTTTGTTTCTCATGAAAACGGAAATAAGTTGCCTTGGTTTTAGATACCACCATTCTAAAAACTGCAGTATTTTGCTGTTTGAGGTTTGGTTATATTTTTTGTTTGGTAAGTGCTATGTATATATATATATATATATATATTTTTATTTATTTATTTATTTATTTATTATTTCTTAATTTTTTTTTCATTTCCCCCAAAAATCTTTTAAAACTCTTTCTTTTCCCTTTCTTTTTTAAAATCCTGAAAATCCTGAACTATGTATTACAATTTAAACATGGTCTAACACTGATATAAGAATAATCCTTCTGAAGTAAAAGCATTTCTTTAAGAAATCTACAGAGAAACAATAAAAGCATGAGGCAATGGTTTATTTAATACACATCTTTAGATAGGGGATTTTTATTATGTCAATTCTTTCTTAAATCTCTTCAACAACTTCACAACAGGCACGCCTTTCTCCTTTATGCAATTTCCTCAATAGACTGGTGCTCTTTCTTTAGTATCTCACTGAGGAATGACTTTTTCCTCAGGATATAATCTAAAGGACCCCTTTCCATCTGATATGGGATATTTCCTGTATCTCATCCATTCCAAACTCAATATACACAGAGGAGAAGTTTAGTTGAGATGTTGGAAGTACAGTCTATAAAAAATAAAAAAACAGAGTTCAAAACAGAGTATTAGAGTACTAAAATGTGCTTTGTCCTGAGGTTTAGGACAATTCTGTGCATACATTCTAAAATAAGTTTTATGTAATACATTCTGCTCAGGTCTCCACCATTTGGCATATCATGCATTAAACTGATAATTACAATAAAAAATGTTGTAACAGAGATAAGCAAGAAGACCATCTTTGCAGCTTATTGTTTGCATGCTTTGTTTGCTGCATTTCCAAAATTGTTTCCATGTGATTTAAACATTTGCCCAGCTGTGTGATGTGCAGCATCCTGACATATTCTTTCACTTTAATAAACAATTGCCAGATTTTGTGGAGTAACGTGTTTAATCAAGCCTGAATACCCTGGCTACAAGACAAAAAGCAAATCTGCACTTCACATTCTGTTTGAAAAATGGCTTCAGCAGAGATGCACACAAGCATTTCCTCGTGGAAAGAAAAAGAACATGTTAAGTTATTCCATCCCTTCTTCTTTTCAAAAGATAGATTATGAGCCAAATTTCTTTTGCCATTCTGCAAAGAATTTTATTGGGTTTCATAATTACAGATGGGAAAACACCATCAAGTACTCTTCAGAAGTTTAGTGGCTCTTTAGTATGATGGAGCTCATCTGCTTTGAGTTCTCTGAGTTGCAATCAGTCTATAAACGACACATGTTCTGTATTCATTTCCTGAACATAAAAACTTATACATTTAATTAGGAACTTCTAAAAACGTAAAAGTATCTTTAAGTCCTTTAACATCCCATTTTCAAATAAATTCACAGTTACTGAAAACTATGTCTCCTACATCCTAGAGCAAGTATAATGAAAAACAACCAGATACATTATTTTGAGAGGCTTTTACTTTCTATTAATTCGGTACCCCAAAATTATCCACAGAAGTCTAATCATTAGTAAATACAGTCCATCAGTGTGTAACCTAATCTGGTCCTCCTCAAAGTGGGGTTCCTGAACTTCTGCGGGTCTGTTATCCATACATTGGTGGTCCGCAAAACACAAACAGAGGACTCATAGAGTACCAACCAATTAAAAAGGGATAATTGGTATTGGTCCAGTCATTGATGATGTTTTTTTTTTTTTAAGACACTGAGTTGAAATATAAATTCAACAAATGCTATGTTTGTTTAAACGTGTGAGCATTTAGGGTGGAAATTTTGAAATATAATTCCTACAGTATCTAAGAGTATGAAAGGCCCTTTAGAAAACATGTTATCAGTTCGAGGATTATAAATGGTCTTTGGAACGATTTTACTGCATGTAAGGGGTCCCTGGCCCTCAAAGTTTAAGACCAAGGAGCATAAAAAAGGGTTGGGGATAAGGTTATGGAAAAGTGTAATGCTGGGTTAGATTATTAAACAACTTTTTGGGCTTTGAAGACAGAATGACTGAGGTCCTATCGACGTTCTGTTGCTGCATGTAAACACAATGACTGTTTAAATTAAAACTGTTGTTTATTCTGAAATCTTCAATCATCTCCTTTGTTTAGTTCACAATTAAGCTAAGATGATTGTCTCCACACCATGCCACAAAGTAGTCCACTAGCTCTCTTTATTCAGCTTTTTGTTCAACTCTGATACACCTGACAACTGCAAAGCCATCTCTGTGTTTTTTGCAGATTATAGATCTCTGATTTGTACTGGAAGTCGTAGGTGTACAGGGTGGCTGTAGCTCAGTGGTAGAGTTGGTATAGTATACATTTTTTATTATTTATTTTAAAATGTATAACACTACCATTTGTAAGTTAAATCCATTGGGAAAAACTGATCCATGCGTCCGTCTTTAGTCAGATTGATTATTGCAACAGCGTCCTCACAGGTCTACCTAAAAAGTCAATCAGAAAGCTGTAGCTGATCCAGAACGCTGCTGCCCGTGTTCTCACTAGAACCTGGAAAGTAAAACACATCACCCTAGTTCTTAAGTCCTTACACTGGCTGTAGCTCAGAGAATAGACTTTAAAATTCAGTCTATTCTCTGTAGCTCAGAGAATAGACTTTAAAATACTCCTACTAGTTTATAAATCATTGAACGGTTTAGCACCAAAGTATGTTGGGGTACGCTGTCACTATACCAACCCATCAGACCACTCAGGTCCTCCAACTATAGCTTAATAAACATTCCTAGAATTAGGACCAAACAGAGAGAGGCAGCTTTCAGGTTCTATGCTCCAAGTTTGTTCTAATCTGGAACAAACTTCCAGAAGAATGCAAAAATGCTGAATCGTTGGGCTCTTTTAAATCAAAGATTAAAACTATACTATTCAGAGCTGCCTTTGAGTCCTAAATTGCATTTTTGACCACTCTTTGATTCTAGTGATGTTATTTTTATTCTTATTTTTTAACTGATTGTGTTCCATCTGTTTTTAATCTATATTCTTTTTGCATTAATTTGTTCTTTACACCTTTTATTTCTTGTGTTTTATTTGTTTTTAAATTTCATACTCTCACATACATTTTATTTTTCATGCTTCAGTTTCTAAATGCATTTCTTTTAGTAATGATCTGTTTTAATTTTCTTACTTTTATCATGTATTTGGTTTCTCTACCACTGAATCATGTAAAGCACCTTAAATTGCATTCGTGTTGAAAGTGTGCTATATAAATTACATTGCCTTGCCTTGTAATGACAGGATTTTCAAGGAGTAATAACTGTCCTTCCCAACTCTCTGTCAATATGTAAAGACCTAAGATGACAGGAAAGGGGTTAAAGAGTGCGAAAGGAGAGCAGGGTCCAGGGTAGTCTTGCTTGTCATTTCTACCCATAGAATAAATGCATTTCAGTGGCAAAACCTTAAAGGGGTAAGCACTGTCCTGCAAATGACCAAATCGTTCGACATGCGAAAAGACACAACAATATCGGCTTGATGGAACGCAAGGAGAGGAGTGTGCTGGGATTGGACTTGCTTGGTCAGGCTTAGAACTGGTTGATAACTGCCCAGAGTTTCAGTTTTTCTTTTCAATTTAAATAGCACTGATTTCCCCTTTACATACAGCTGGGCCCTCATGCACACTGCTGTGTGTACAGGCCTCTGAGCTTGATAGGTCCTCTTGGCCCCAGATGACCCACTTACATAGTGGCGCTGCCAGCAGGACCTGAGCCAGCCTATTCTACAAACCCTGACAGCCACAAAATAGAGTCCTTGACCCAGAATGCTAAACCATATCCAATATGACAAAAGAGCAGATGAAGCAGATGGGAAACAGATCTTACTGTAAAATAATATGTGGGTTAAAGAAAGGGAAAAAACTGTTTTTGGCTGTAGTGTTTTCCAATGAACACTAAAGAGCTACAGATGCAAAATACTAATGAGAACCTCTGGTTTTAGTTTTTAATTGCTACCTGCTTGTGTTTATTATTCTAATTGTGATTTAGAAAGATCTGATGTGACATTCATATGCATGACTAATTCTTTATGTTCATGCACAAAAGCAGTTGGAGCATAAGCTCATGTGCTATGAATTAAAATGTGTGTTCTCAAATGAGTGTGATCAAGTTTGACCTCTTATTGAACATGTCTGTGAGGTTCTGCACGAAACGGATGGTGGAAGACAGACAGAGAATCACGACTGCTGTCTTTACAGAGGAATTTTAAATAACTGCGCTTTCAGCACAGGAAGTATAAGATCCTTCTCTACCCCAGATGGCTTTTTTGATTGTGGTTCTGCTGAGTGTTTGTCTCCCCAACTTATCTGTGTACATACAAGAAGAAGACACACTTAAAGGTCTCATGGTGTGACTGAAAAAAATGTACTGATCGAATCGATGCTTTGTATCATTCATGATAGGGTTTAATGGACCCTGTGTTGTACAAGGACAACTATTGTGGTTACATAACTTGCTTTTTTTTGTATTATGTATGGTGGAATAGTAGAGTAGATAAGAGAGTGATGATTCATTAAGTTCACAAGATGATTGACAAAAAAAGATGAGATTTTAGCAAGATAAGCTTTGGTTTTGTATAGTGCAAGCTATCATCTAAGAGAAAAAAGATACTTGAGCTTTGTACATCAATCAGAAAATAATCCTCCATTGAGTTAAACAATCAACAGCTACAGTGTTTTACACTCAACAAAAATATATAAACGCAACACCTTTGTTTCTGCTCCCATTTTTCATGAGATGGACTTAAAGGTCTAAAATTCATTCCAGATACACAATATTAGCATTTCTCTCAGACATTCTTCACAAATCAGTATAAATGTGTGATAGTGAGCACTTCTGCTTTGCTGAGATAATCCATCCCACCTCACAGGTGTGCCACATCAAGATGTTGAACTGACATCATGATTAGTGCACAGGTGTACCTTATACTGTCCACAATAAAAGGCCAAACTGGAGTGTGCAGTTTTGTCTCACAGAAAAATGCCACAGATGCCACAAGCATTGAGGGAGCGTGCAATTGGCATGCTGACAGCAGGAAGGTGAAACAGATCTGTTGCTCGTGCATTGAAAGTTCTTTTCTCCACCATAAGCCGTCGCCAAAGGCGTTTCAGAGAATATGGCAGTACATCCAACCGGCCTCACAACCGCAGACCACGTGTAACCACACCAGCCCAGGACCTCCATATCCAGCAGGTTCACCTCCATAATCGTCTGAGACCAGCCATTCAGACAGCTGCTGAAACAATTGGTTTGCATAACCAAACAATTTCTGCACAAACTGTCAGAAACCGTCTCAGGGAAGCTAAACTGCGTGCTCGTCATCCTCATCAGGGCTTTGACCTGACTCCGGCTCGTCGGCGTAACAGACTTGAGTGGGCAAATGCTCACATTCGATGGCGTCTTGCATGTTGGAGAGGTGTTCTCTTCACGGATGAATCTCGGTTTACATTGTTCAGGGCAGATGGCAGACAGCATGTGTGGCGTCGTGTGGGTGAGCGCTTTGATGATGTCAATGTTGTGGATCTAGTGGCCGATGGTGGTGGTGGGGTTATGGTATGGGCAGGCATCTGTTATGGACAAAGAACACAGGTGCATTTATTGATGGCATTTTGAATGCATAGAGATACCGTAATGAGATCCTGAGGCCCATTGTTGTGCCATACATCCTTGATCATCACCTCATGTTTCAGCAAGATAATGCACGGCCCCATGTTGCAAGGATCTATACACAATTCTTGGAAGCTGAAAACGTCCCAGTTCTTGCATGGCCAGCACACTCACCAGACATGTCACCCACTGAGCATGTTTGGGATGTGCTTGACCGGCGTATACGACAGCGTGTACCAGTTCGACTAATATCCAACAACTTCGCACAGCCATTGAAGAGGAGTGGACCAACATTCCACAGGCCACAATTGACAATCTGATAAACTCTATGTGAAGAAGATGTGTTGCACTGCATGAGGCAAATGGTGGTCACACAAGATACTGATTGGTTGTGAGTCCCCAGACCCCCAATAAAGAAAAAACCTGCACATTCCAGGGTGGCCTTTTATTGTGGGCAGTATAAGGTACACCTGTGCACTAATCATGATGTCAGATCGGCATCTTGATGTGGCACACCTGTGAGGTGGGATGGATTATCTCAGCAAAGCAGAAGTGCTCACTATCACACATTTAGACTGATTTGTGAACAATGTTTGAGAGAAATCGTAATCTTGTGTATCTGGAATGAATTTTAGATCTTTAAGATCATCTCATGAAAAATGGGACCAGAAACAAAGGTGTTGCATTTATATTTTTGTTGAGTGTATTTCAAACATACAAAGCTGCAGAGTTTGCCATATTTAATCAGCAAAAATTGTCACTTATGAAGTTTTTTCTTAAAAATCAATGAGAATTATGTTCATTCCACAGGGGCAAAGTTGCTGCCTTGTAACATGAAGGTCCATGGTTTGAAACCTCCCCTGAAGTCATCTGCGCTGAGACTGCATGTTCTTCCAATGCATGCATTATTTTTAGGTACCCTAGTTTTCTGCTAGAGTCCAAGAACATGCTTGTCAGCTAAATTTGTGGGTGTGGGTATGACTGTGTACATGCTTTGTTGTGTCTCTGTGATGCCCTGTGAGTGTACTGCTTGGCTCTTGCCCAATGACCATTGGAGATGGGCACCTGTGACCCTCAAAGGTAAGTAATTGTAGGCAATGAATGGATGTTTCTTTGGTTCGTGGAATGGGCAAGAGGTAAAACCTCTCAGTCTATCACCAACAGTCACACCCAACGAAGGCAATTATCATTAGCCGAGTTACCAAACATGCATTTTTCATGTTAGGTGGAAGTTAACCACAGTACCTAGAGAAAACCCACACAAGCAATAGGAGACCACACAGTAAGACCCTGGGCAGGATTCAAAACCATGACTTCAGTGACTGTAGATGTTGAGTGGAGATATGTGCATTTATGTGAGCATTGGTTTAATTATGTGGCCTCATGATAAAAAGGGTGGGAACGTCTGGTGTAGCACAAGCATTTCTGATAAATTATTAATAATATTTGATCATTTATTCAATTATTCAAATTCATTTTATCTCACTGTATTTCTTTTACTTACTTTGCTTGTTGTTGCTGTTCTTGTTCCAGTTTAGAGTGATCAGGTCATTCTTCTGAAAGAATATTACCAAAAGTTGTGTTGAGAGATTCATTAGGTATACTTTTTAACACCTAAATCTGTCTTTGAATCTAATGCCAACCTCAATTCTCCAACTACACTAGCTGCAGTATTTGTCCTTTACTCAACCTGAGCATGCTATGAGAAAACACATTTGCTTTTTCAAAGGTTTAGCCAAAGGAGGACATCTGCATGAAACCCACTCTTGTGTAAATACAAGAGTTTGTGAAAGCAGTAGGAAGTTTCTGGCACTCAGAGGCACTAAGTCTGGCTCCCCTCAGTGTCTAGATACCTCATGTCACAATGGTGCCTAGGGAAAGCAGCACAGCACCCTTGATTGCTTTCTCCTCCTTCTCCTCTCTTCACTCTGTGTAGTGATTAATTCGGCATTAAGTCAGTTGTTGCCATTCCACAGAGAGTCAGAGAACCCGGGAAACATTTAAACTTTGAAAAGACCTGTTGTACGACTTGGGCAGAGTCCAGGTCCTTATCGTGCTAAGCTCCTTCAATGTCCTAATTATATGTAAGATGTAGAGCTTTTGTTTTCACTCAACCCTCACCCAACATAAACTTGCCTAAGCCCATCCTGAGACATCACTTTCAGAGCAACCTCCCTCCTTCATTCCTGCCTTCTTTAGAAAAAACCTCTTAAGCTGTTGCTTTCTGCTTTTAAAATTAAAGGGGAAGATTGTGTTGTTTTCAACCTGGACCTTATTTATAGCACAAATTATGTTCATTTACTCACCTACAAAAGTTTGGATCCACTTGGAGTCCATCGGGAGAAGTACATATCCATTTGTGATCAGTGTATATCCATGTAATGGTAGTCCTGAGGGCACACAAAGTGCTTCCTAAGGAGGCCATAATGCATTTTCTGCCACAAAACTCCTTCGTTTAATTTATTTTTATTTATTTAAATTATTAAACTGGAAAATATTAAAGCAAGTAGGGCTGACTCAGTATAAACATTTTTTTCCAACAGGTTCCTGAACATATAACTCAGACAATCATAAATATCAAGACAGAACAATCATGTAGGCACATACAGAACAAGACAGAAACAATCATATGGGCACATACAATACAAAGAGAAGCATCATGAGGGGAATTTATGAAAGTACCTTCTTTAGTGGTTGCAGGTTTATATGTTCATTGAATGAAGATCACATTTTCTTTTAAATAGTCTTGCTGATGATATAGTCCTAATGTCCTTTAGGGTCTCATTCAAGACTTTTTTTAGCACATAAAAGAAGGAATTCTATCCATAGGAGTTCCTAAAGGCTGGTAAAGGCAAACATTCCATTTGTGGCAGATCTAGTTGCATACTCGGACCTTGAGCTGCGTTTTGGGAGCAACACGGTATACACTGTCAGAGTGTGTGTTTAGTTATTATTTGATTGTAAGTTTAATTCCATGATTTATTGCTTAGTTTGGGAATGCCAAACCATTTGACTGTAGTAATGCAGAGCAATGGCGAGTCCAGACTGGCAGCCTGTTGTGGATCTTATAAGCTCTAGATAGTAGAGTTTATCTATTTGAATAATTGAATTTGTTGTAAGTGGGCAAACAGGAAGGCATTACCGCAGAGTAAACGGAATTATTGCATGAAGAAATGTTTTAGAGCTGGTGCGAGACAGATATGATCTGATTTTACTATAAACATACAACTTTTGATTGAACTTTCTGGTTATAGTTTGAACATGTTCACAATAAGTGAGGTGTGAGTCAAGAGAGACCCCCAAATACTTGTATGTATGGACAACAGGATGTTTGTGGCTGCAAAGCGTAATGGGTATGATCTAAAGAAACTGTCTCAGAGATGAATAAAAGTACATGTATCCTGTTTTCTTAATGTTAAGTGTTAAGTGATTATCTTTAAACCAATCATATAAGTGCAGAAGATCTGTGTAAAGTTTGTCATTAATTATAGTAGTGCTTAGGCCAGTTAGGAAAATAACAGTGTCATCACTGTATAAGAGAGAACTGGAAAAATTAAGCACGCGAAGAAGATCATTAAATTACAAAATAAAAGTAAGGGCCCTAAGATGCTGCACTGTGGAAAACCCCCCAAAAATTAAGTGGCTGTGATGTTGCTGAGCCAATTTTTGCAGTCTGACTTCTTTTGTTTAAATATGACGCAAACATGTTTATTACTGAGCAGGACAAATTAAAAGAAATAAGTTTATTTAACAAACTTTGGTGATTAACTGTATCACTATATTATTGAAAGTCTATTAATATAACTCCAGTAATATGACCTTTGTTTAAAGATGCACGTATATGCTCTATTAAAAGCAGCACAGCTGAAAACATTGACAGGTCGGGTCGAAAACCATGTTGGCAGTGACTGAGCAGGTTGTCATTATGGAGGTAAGTGATAAACTGATTATGTAATACTTTTGGAAGTTACTTGGAAACTGTTGGGAGAATTGTGATTGGACGATAGTTGAAAAGATCAGTGGGATCACCACACTTAAAAATAGGGGTGATCTGGACTGATTTCCACAAGTCAGTAAACACAGATTGCCTAATACATAAGTTAAGTAGATGAAGAAAAACTGGTATAAGAGTACTATCACGAGGTTTCAGAAAAATACATGGTCAAGCTATTTACATCAAAGGCATAGAAAACATTCAAAGTACACAAAAGATTTAAATTTATTTTTATTAAAAGAGAATTGATGAGATGCAGCTGATACTAATGGAATAAATAGTGGCGCAGTACATCTGGAAGATAATACATGTACAGAGGTAATAAAACAGTTTTTATTAACACTTTTTATTAACACTTTTTTATGATCAGTGAGGAGGGTACCATTAATGTGTAATTGAAGTATGCTTGTGGATTTAGATTTTTTTCCGCCTGTTATGAATTGGATTGTTTGCCACAAGGTTCTTGGTTTTGAGACTGTTAAATTAATTTGATTTTCATAGTAAAGCTGTTAGGCTTTACACAACTCAAAATGACATTTGTTTCTGATCTGTGTGAAAATACACTTTTACTCTGATGTTTTTGATGAGCTGTATGATTTAAGAGAAGAGGCCTTCCTTTTAAAGAGCTTTAAATATAGGCGTATATTTTTGCCATACAGTTTCCAGTGTTTTGTGAAAGTTTGACTGTGGTCATGATTTTGCGACATCTCAATACTCTAATCAGTTTCAGTCAATTCAGCATCAAATGCAGATGAACTAATATTTGGTGGCTTGACAGTATGATTGTAACTGTAACTGATTTGTAAAATTAATAACTAGCTTAAGTGCCTCAGATTCAGTTGACTGTTTTTGTTATGCATAGCTAATACTTTTCACCTCAGAGTTTGGGGTTCCCTAGAATTGCTTCTTCATTGCCTGCATGGGTGTCTTTGCAGACTTTGAATCCAACTACACTAATAGTCCTGTACACTAAAAGTCCTGCTCACACTACAACTGCCATGGGGCACTGTAGTAACGTCACTGGAATGGCACCTGGTTGTAAGTTGTATTAAAAGCCTGTAAATAAAACAGGAAGAACTCAAAAAAACACTGCTGGGCACCCTGAACTCTGAGGGGAATAATAGTAGCTATGAATAACAAAACAAAGGCACAGTGTGTAATTTTCGGCCAGTAGGGGGCAGTGCATACCTAAATTATCAAAAGCATGGGGTATCTGTGTCTTCGAGTAAGAAACTCAACAACGGAGGTCCAACTAGTGCTGTTTTCAAACGCTTGATTCCCTGAGAATTATCTATTTGCAGCGACATGACAAGCACATCAGTCTCTCTTTCATCACTTGGAATTAGCGAAGATGTAAAAATTTATTTATGGCGAAACTTTTTTGCATTTTGAGGGGAAATCAATGTTTTAATAGCGGGCGTGTTCCGTGTGCTTTGTCCATCCGGGCTCTTGTAGAAGTAAAGACATCAACTAATATGGCTTTTTCCTGAAAAGAGGACCCGCGCCTATGTATTTTAAAACTGATTTTGTGGTTATATTTTACAATATTTTGCAATTAGTGTGTTTTACATAATTATTATTACATAATATTGCCGTGCCACCACAACTCCCATTATTTGAATATACGCTGATCGCAACTGGATATAAACTTCTCCCGAAGGACACCAAGTGGCTCCAAACTTGTCAAACTTGGTGAGTAGGCGAAAGTAATGCATGCTATGTAAGCTGTATGCTAAGTAAGATCCAGGTTGAAAAAAACAACAACTTCCCCTTTAAAAGAATAAGGGTATGCAACATCGATTTGTCTTGAACATGTGTACTCATCTTGATATGTGGTTTTCTAACTGTGGCTCCTGGTCCAAAAGAGCCATGTGTCTCTGTGTCTCCTTGCTGTTCTTTCCAAACGCTCTAATGCTGAAAGAAGCAGTGTGTGTAGATTGCATTTGTATTCTCATGCAGGCTCTTGAAAATGGATTCACATCCCTTAAATATTTTGATAGTTGGAGTGAGTGAATGAATTTAATTCAATTTAATTCAAGTATATAAACAGCACCAGTTAACAATATATGTAATTTCAAAGCACTTTAAAGGTTGTTTAAACTCAATAATCCATACTTTCCGATCAGTTTAAAATTTTCTATCTAAAGAAATCCAGCAGATTGTATAGAGTCATTGACTTGCACCATTCACTCCTCCTCGACACATGTATAGCAAAAGCAGGCATTTGGATGCAAAGTGTCATTAATTTCATAGCAGTCCCTCATACTGAGCGAGCACAGTACAAGGGACTGTGGAGAGGCAAAACACACTTTATATGAGCATCTAAAAATTAACAACCTGTTTTGAAGAGTTTCAACTATTTTCTCAAGAATTTTAGATAAGACAAGAAGGTTAGATATAGGTCTGTAATTAAGTCATCTTGATCAATAGAGTGGGTTTCTTAAGCAATGGTTTAAAAGGTTCTACAGTTACCTTTGATGCTACCTCACTTATGTTCATGCTGCATGTTTTTAATGCTCAATTTCGATTTTCTGATTGCATTTGATTTTTTTTTTTTTATTTTTTGTTCATACTATAACTGAGATGTGACAGCAAACCCCTTTGAGTGTGAACAGTTTACGACCCTAAATCATCCAACATGTGCAGAAGAAGACAAGACATTATATACATTGCACGCTGTTTACGGAAGTAAAAATTGCAGCTACTTTTCGTGCAGCAGTTAGTCAATTTCTGCCCAGCTGGAACTGACAACATTTCCACTAATCAAGTCCAAAATATATATTTCTGTTTATTGACTGACTCAGTCTCCAGCATCAGCCATGTTTGCTCAAATGTCTGGCTGTTCCTGCTCAGATTGCAGCTGCGGTGGATAGACTAATGATAATTTCATCAGCACGGGAATGTTGCTCCAAATCATCAATCCTTTGTTCCAGAAGTTCAATCTTTTCATCAATCTTCTTATTGCTGTTTTTAATAAAGGGTTTCAGCTCTGAACACTCATTCACAAGGCCCAAAAGGGTGGTTTGTTGAGTCACACTTTGTTAATGTTCTCAGTCATAGCAGTAAGTTGCTTCTTGACTGCTTCCAATTCTTGTCCAACCTGTTTAACCCTAGACATCTTTTCCAACAAAATAAAAAGTAATTTCAAGTACAAAAATTTCTAGGTAGACTTAATGGATACTTTTCTGTTCCAAATGCTCCATGTGGTCCCAGGTCTCTGCAACAAACGTTCTCCAAAACAGCACCAATTTGTCAAATATTTCCAGAAGAGAACAAAAAAGCACAATAGGTTCCACTTTGATTTAGTCAACAAATACTTGGTTCTCTAAAGGATTCCAGTGGATTCCAGTGAGACTCCATGCAGAGAAAGTGCAGAAGCAGCAGCCATCTTGTTAATACTTGTCCCCAGATTGGGTACATTGGGTGACTTATAAGAGTGGAGGTAGGAGCTCTCAGATGGACTACATCTTATGTAGATGTTGTGATCTGAAGGAGATTAATGACCTCAAAGAAGTGGTGGGCAAGAGTGTAGCTAGACAGCATAGGGTGGTGGTCTGTAGGATGACATTGATGGTGAGAAAGATGAAGAGAACAAAGAGAGAGCAGAGGATCAAGTGGTGGAAACTTAAAAAAAGAAGAGTGCTGGGAGGTTATCAGGGGAGAAAAGACACAGGCTCTTGGTGGTTAAGAGATGCTCCCTGATGACTGGACAGCTACAGCTAATGTGAGAGAGACAGGTTGGAGGGTACTTCTGTGTGTCATCTGTAACAAGGAAATTAAATAAGGGGAGTTGGTGATGGAACAATGAAGTTCAGGAACATACGGAGAAGGACTTTAGCTGAGAAGATGTGGGACAATGAGAGGACTGAGGAGAGCAGACAGGAGTACAGGGAGATGCAGCACATGGTGAAGGTAGAAGTAGCAAAGGCCAAACAAAGGGTGTATGATGACCTGTATGCTAGACTAGATAGTAATGAGGAAGATTTGATTTGTATAGGTTGGCGAAGCAGAGATGAAAAGGATGTGCAACCTGTAAGGGTGATCAAGGATAGGGATGGAAATATACTGACTTTTGCCAAGAGAGTGATGGGAAGATGGCAGGATTACTTTGAAGAGCTTATGAATGAGTAAAATGAGAGAGAATTTGGAGTAGAAGAGGTGAGTGTTTTGGATCAGGAAGTAGCTGAAATTAGTAAGGATGAGGTAAGGAAAGCTTTGAAGAGGATGACGACGGGAAAGGCAGTTGGATCTGATGAAATACCTTTGGAGGTATGGAATTGTCTAGGAGAGGTGGCAGCAGAGTTTTTGACTAGGTTCTTCAACAAGACCTTGAAGACTAACAAGATGCCTGAGGAATGGAGGAAAAGTGTTCGCTGATCTTTAAGAACAAGGGAGAAGGAATAAAGCTAATGAGTCATACAATGAAGCTTTGGGAAAGAGGGTCGGAAGCTAGGCTTCTGTCAGAAGTGAGCAATTGTGAGCAACAGTATGGTTTCATTCCAAGAAAGAGTACTACAGATGCAATCTTTGCTTTAAGTATGCTGATGGAGAAGTACAAAGAGGGTAAGAATGAGCTGCATTGTGCATTTGCAGATTTAGAGAAAGCATATGACAGGGTGCCAAGCGAAGCGCTGTGGTATTGCATGAGATAATCTGGAGTGGCAGATAAGTATGTTAGAATGGTGCATGACATGTATCAGAGCTTTGAGACAGCAGTGTGGTGTGCTCTAGGAGGGACCGAGGAGTTCAAGGTGTAGCTAGGACTGCATCAAGGATTGGCTCTGAGTCCCTTCTTGTGTGTTTTGGTGATGGATAGGCTGACAGATGATGTTATATAGGAGTCTCTATGGACTATGATCTTTGCAGATGACATTGTGATCTTTAGTGAAAGCAGGGCGGAGGTGGAGGAAAAGCTAGAGAGATGGAGGTATGCACTGGAAAAGAGAGGAATGAAGATTACTCGCTGCAAGACAGAATACATGTATGTAAATGAGAGAGACACAAGTGGAATGGGGAAGTTACAGGGAGTGGAAGTGAAGGAAGTAGAGGACTTTAAGTACTTAGGGTCAACTGTACAAAGCAATGGAGCGTGTGGAAAAGAGGTGAAGAAGCGTGTGCAAGCGGGTTGAAATGGCCGGAGAAAAGTGTCAGATGTAATGTGTGATAAAAGGGTTTCCGCCAGAATGAAGGGAAATGTAAACAGACAGTATTGAGACCAGTGATGTTGTACGATCTAGAGACAGTACCAATGAGAAAAAGACAGGATGCAGAACGGGAGGTTTCAGAACTCAAGATGTTGAGATTCTCTTTGGGAGTGACATGGATGGATAGGATCAGGAATGAGTACATCAGAGGGACAGCTCATGGTACATGTTTTGGGGATAAAGCTAGGAAGGCAAGAAATAGATAGTTTGGAAATGTTCAGAGGACAGAGACATTGATTATATCGGAAGAAGGATGCTGAGGATGGAGCCACCAGGCAGGAGGCAGAGAGGAAGAAAAAAAATGAAATTGATGTATGTGGGGAAAGACGACATGAAGTTGGTGTGTGGTCAGAGGATGCAGAGGATATTAATAAATGGAGACTGATGATTCGCTGTAGCGACCCCTGAAGGAAAAGCCGAAAGAGAATGATTTAATTGACTAAACTCAAATACAAATTATTGCATATATAAAAATTAATTGAAGGCTGTCAATTCACTCTGAAATAAAAAAAAAACTATAAAAGAATTGTTCACTCTCACAGGATGGGGCGGAGATTGTCTTCGTCATCTCAGGCCAACTTCAGGCACTTCATTCAAGCTCACTATCCCCTATGAGGCCTTTGTAATCTGGAGGGGAAGTGCAATTTACACTGCTGATAGTGGCCCTGAATGATACTGCCTGCGCACAACTCAGGAAGGGGTGACGCCGATGACCTCAATGACCAACATCCATTGAGAACACCCTTGCTCACACACACAGTGACCAACAGCTCTGATGACTGGTCCATTGAGAAACATGGAACAATCTTTTTTTCTCCCTTTTTTTGGCTTTTTGACATTTTAAAAACAAGAAGCGGGTGGTACATGATTTTCCACTTTTATTGATAAAATTTGAAAACGGATCCACCCAACTTCCTCTGGATATCCCTTCATGTTTTTTATTTAATTAAAAAGTATGTCAGGTAACCTCAGAATATATATCCATTTTAGTCTCTAGATATGTAATACAGGACATGCCCTAAAAGGCTTTCAGCTGTAACTGTATTGAAATGTGTTTCTATTAAATTTTGAATGAGTGAATGATTTTCTCTGTACCTCACAGTTATACACACCCATGATGGTCTATCACATAACCCCCCACCCTCCCATCCCCACATTTACATTACAGTTTGGGGTTGCAATGCAGCAAAGAATAAAGAATAAATAAAAGTTAAAGGTGTGAATACTTTGCCATTCTACCCAATAAGATTTTTTGCCCAACTGTTCTGAATGATTTGTTATTCCCTGTGTTGTAGAAGTATTTTAAAGCCAACTCTCAGAAATTGTTAATGAAAGTTTGTATCTGGGCTGAGATGTCTTTCATGTTTTCTTGTTTTGTTTGACCAACAGACAGTAGAATGAGGCTCAAACATATCAATGACCTCTGTAATCACACTTAATTGGAACCATCGGTTTGGAAAATGTGCTTTCACTGCCAATAATGTGTGTCCCTGGGCAGCTTAGTATAGAGTTTTGTGAACAGCTGGAACCATAATCGTAAATGCTGGTGGACTCTATTGATATTATGTTACCATTTAAAAAAAAAATCATGATTATTTGCAAGACTCAAGACTTTGGGTAATTAACAAAATTACCTAAACACCAAATATTTTATAATAGTTATATTGGACAGGGAAATAGTCTGCAGAGGTTCTATTTTCTCATTTTTTTTAGTGCTGCAGGCACTTCAGATTAGGCAGTTTATCTAAGTTATGCAAAGTAAACCATGTAGTCTCCTTTAAGGCTGCACATGCTGATTGTACACTATAGAGGCATATCCAGGCTGTGGTCCTTTTTTACGAGATAGGATACTGAGAACACAAGCAGATGCCCACTGTTTTGATAGGGGTAATGGTGTGAAGACCACCAAAGGACATACAGTTCAAGTAAATGGGGACCGAGAAGAGAAGCAGCCATCCATTGTTTGTGGATTTCTTGAACATCTTTATCTCCCACTTGTGCCCTCACTGTTGAAGTGCAAACCAGCCACCATGATGAAAAGGTTTGAAGTTTCCCAAGAAGCATTTATTTCGTAACTTTCCACTACACTGAGAAAGATGTTATTTAGTACAACTTAAAATCAGGAAACAAATGTTGAGTTTTAAGAACCATACAACAAAGCCCTGCTGCCAGATTTATAAATACCAGATACCAGGTAACAAGTTGCCAAAAAAGCTTAAAAACAAAAGCTGTCAATCCAGTTGACTTAAAGATCAATCATGGCACTCAAATTAAGGCAAAATGGCCAACTCTTAAGATGATCTACAGTTCAAGATCATCTAAGTCTCACATATGTTTAGGAAACATTCTAATACACTGCTTCATAACAGTCCTACAATAAGGGAGCTGAAAGATATGCAGCATCGCTTTTATGTTATTTCAACACTACAGCATATGACATTTGATTAAGCGAACGCAAGCTCTCCCATATTACCTGTCATAAGAATTGAGAAGTGCGATAAAGTTGATACAAGTGCTACTCTAATATCACAGTAATCACCCAATAGTATTATAATCTATTATTATGCAACACAATGCAGACACTCAGTCTGCACTGATAAAGATTTGTAATTGTTGGTCGGTTACATGAATTACTTGGGTTAATAATTATTTGCAGTGAATCAGGAATCATAGCCTTACGTATTCATTAATCTAGCTCCCATGAGTTCTCAAGCTGTAAGAACAGTGTATTTGTGAAATTGTGAAAAGCAAGCAGAATCAGATCATTTAGAACAGGGGTCTTCAACTGCAGTGCAGGGGAGCTACTATCCTGGAATCTTCAAATGGGTCCTTGCTCCAACACAACTGAGTCATTGGCAAAGGCCTGGTAACAAGCAATTCAATTAATTCATGTGGTTTGGATCAAAGATCCATCTAAAAGCATCAGGACCGGGGACTGGTATTGGAGACCCCATGATAGGGCGACTGTGGTTCAGGGAGTTTGGAGGTTGCGGAGGGTTGCCGGTTCAAGCCCCAGAGCCCCTATATATACCTTTCCTCTCATGAGGACCTGGAGATCAGGCAGACAGCCAGATGCACGTCCTACTGCAGGACTGTGATTGTCCTCCATTGAATACTTGGAGTACTACCGGCTGGACGTCCCATTACAGGACGGTGATCGGTTGGACGGCCTGATGGTCCTCCCTTGAGGACCTGGTGGTAAAGGAGGTAGATCATCCTTGAGCCCTTCCAGGGCTTCTGATTCCGGGGTCTGGAGACAAGGTGTGGGCGTTGGGGCCTGAAGGCTCAGGCAAGGTGCAGGCAGGGGGGTAGTGTACAGACTGAGGCAGCGGCTGACGGAAACGGGGACTGATAAGGGGTGAATTAGGCCGAAGACTGTGTGGCTAGAGCAGGGTATAGCTGATGGCGCCACGTTAGCTTTTTCCTCCTTCCAAGAAACAAAACTGCCATCATCTCAGCCAAGGCAAAGGCTCGTACCTCCACCAGGCAACATGGGGAGACCTGAATGCCATGTTACCTGCTACAGAGATCCAGTCCAGGGAGAGGCACCCCAAGAGATCCCGAAGGGGGCTGGTGCTTTCCCGGTAGTCTCCTGGATCCATTCGGATCATTCTGTTAGGGTTTGCTGTTGGATTAAAGAAGGACCTGGCTGCAGACATGAATTACATGTTGAGGAGGATGGAAGCACGAAGACGGTAACAACATCAGGAGAATGAACAAATGAGGTGGGATTAAATAAGAAGAGAGAATGAGGATCAGGTGGGACTGATTAGGAACACAGGTCAAAACAATCAGACTGGGTTTAGCAGGATGGAGTGATGATGGTTCTGACAATCTGGTGCTGTCTGAAATGATCAATCTCTGATCAACAAATGTTTCCACAGAGATGTAATCTTTGTGGAGGTTTTCCCAAGCAGCATATGTTGTCCTTCAAGCAGATTGATTAATGACAGGCTTTTTTAGCCTTAAAGTATTCTCTGCTGTTCTTAAAGCTGGACTTCCTGACATAATCGGCATATTGTTGCAATCATTATTTGCACCTGTAATTTTATAGTATGCTACTGCATGCTGCTGGAGGGGTCCCACAGATGTCATCAGACATTCAAATCATTAGGTGATTTTTTAAATTCAGTACTGATGGAGTCAGTTCAATTATATGTTTATTTACAAAAATCTACACCAGAGAAAGCATAGGTGCAGAAATTAATTCAAGAATCAGTCTAATGATCGGTCTGAGCCAAACCTATAATGTTTAGAAGTAGTTAGTAAAAATGCTCACGGACCACCTGTTCCTCTAAATAAATCGTGAAACCAATTAAGTATAGTGGTATTGCTGGGATAGATGGTGGGCTTCTAAATTAAATTCTGCTTAGAGCCCTGTTTTATCTTGGGCCGGCCCTGTCACTGTATCAAGCTGTAATTATCTAAACAAATCCCATATGCTTGTTATAAGGTCACTGGGTTAGAACATGTTGTGCATACTCAGCACACACACACACAAAAAATCCCTTTCGTACATATGACCACCCTTATCTGGAATGGTGGAGGTAGCCTATATAAAATAATCGGTTCCACTGGTAGTACCAGAGTACATTTTCTGATCTGATCCCGCCCATAAACTGGGGAGAGAGTTTACGGGCTCACTATAGAGTCCATCGCCAGTGGGATTGTTCGAGCTGCAGCCCACCCCTCTCTCTCTGCAGTATGCATGTTCGCCAGGGAGTCCGCGAAGCCCTCACGTCCCAGCTCTGCACTCTTTCACCGGTCGGACAACACCAACTCAGCCAGGGCGGACGGTAGTAGAAGTGGATGCGGCAGCAGAATAGCAGAGATCTTGAGCGCAGGAACACGCGAAGTTTCCAACAGGACTACAGGCTGCCTGTCTCCCTCCTCTGAACATAGACAACATGCATGTGCTCCTCTGGGGCTTGGGGTTCCTACTATTCCCTGATCTCTTGAATGTAATCGCATCCACAGGGAGATTACTCCGGAGTTCAAGTACAGGTAGGTATTCCCCCCAAGCATGAGATCATTTGGAATACAGGGAATGAATGAACTTTCAGTCCCACCTGTAGCATACGGTCTTATGTACTGGTTAAATACCAAAAGTAATGAAGAACACCTTAACTCTCAAGTCATTTTTCCACACATCTGGACCGTTTTTACTTGAATTGTATCCCTCCTCTTTTTTCCACCCCACAGTACCAGAGCATTTAGCCGCTTATGAGATTGTAACACCGGTGCGAGTGAATGAAGCCGGTGACAAGCTTCCAGCCGGTGTGCACTTCAAAAGGAAGCGACGGAGTTTGGACGAGGGCATCGGTAACGCTGCGGATCACTGGGCCGCGGCAAATATCCACTACAGGATATCTGCTTTTGGGAAGAACTATCACCTCAACCTCACGCAGGATTCGGGATTTATTGCGCCCGTTTACACTGTGACGATACTCGGAGCGCCCCAAGGAGATAACGGGACTGCTTTTGCAACAGATTCGGAAAGGGGGGAGGAAGAGGAGGAGGACACGGAGTTAAGACACTGTTTCTATAGAGGACATGTGAATGCACATACACAACACGCCGCAGTCATCAGTCTGTGCTCCGGACTGGTGAGTTTTTACGCACAGCCACAAGTCACAGGATTGACTTACAGCCGGTTCTTCATATTTGGATGATAAATAGTTTCTTTAAAATGTAGCCTATTCAATAAAAATAAATTAAATCAAATCAAGCTTTATAGGAAGCAGATTTACAGAATTATCAAACAGTGATACACTTTTTGAACCTTTGTTTCAGAGCACTTTCAGCTTTCCTCAACTTATTAAGCCTGGTCTGACTACACGTTCCCACTTTCAGGCTTTTTCTCCCGGCAGTCGGTGACGTCTTAACGCACGTTTGATCAGACAGAGTACCGTTGTTGCTGACGTAATCACGACCAGCCCCCCTCAAAAAAGAAAAAAAATCCCTGGGCTGCTGAAGCAGGAGTTTTGTAAGGGATCAAAAGTGCACTCAAAGTTTAGTTCATAGAAAGCGCTCTGATGTAACAAGATATTAATTTTACTTCTTAAAAGAAAAAAAATCACACCCATTGATCGCATTTTGTCTATGAAAAAGTTATGTTTTTTCCAATTAAAATCTGCAAAAGTGTAATTATTTAATTTTAAGTTTAGCCACAGATTCTCAATTGAATGCAGATCTGGACTGTATCTTAGGGTGGTTCTCCTGCTGGAATTTGAACCTAGTCCCCAGTCTCCAGTCTGTTGCCCATTCTAGAAGGTTTTGTGTCATGGTTGTTCTGTTTAGCTCCATCCATCTTATAGAAGAAAAGGATGCCTACTGCATGATGCTACTACCACCATGTTTAACACTAAGCTTGTTATGTTCGAGGTGATGTGAAGTGGAAGTTGTAACTTCACAGTCATAACACTCAATTTTGGTATCATCTGACCAGAGTAGGTTGATCCATAGGTTTGCTCTGTCTCCTACATGGATAGGGTAAACCTTAAACTGGACTTTTTGTGGCTTTTCCCCTCTCAGCAAGGGTGGATCTAAGGATAACATGACCAAAGCTAATATTGTCAAGACATTCTTCCACCTGAGCTGTGGATCTCTGCTGCTCCTTAAGCATTATCATGAGCATCTAGCTTCTCTTTATTAAAGTCCTCCTTGCCTGTCAGATAAGCTGACAGTATTTTAGGTTTTCAGTTACATCAAACTCTTTCTGTTTGTGGATAATGGATGGAACTTCTGTGAGAAGTCGAGTGTTTGGGATATTGTTTTATAACACAGCTTTATCCCTGACCTGTCTAATGCTTTCCTTAGTCTTCATAATGCTGGTTGTTTACCAGTGTTCTCCTATAAACCTAAAAAGACTTCAACAAACAGATGTATTTACACTGAGATTCCGCTACAACCAGGTGGACTCTATTCATTCATTAGGTGATTCCTAAAGGCAATTGACTGAACTTTTTCGAGGGGGCTGAATACCAGTGCACACCATATATTTCTACTTTACAGTAATGCCTACTTCATGTTGGTCTTACATGAAATTCCATCAAAATGTTGAAGTTTGTGGTTATAACATGGCAAAATGTGAATACATTGTGGAACTTGTCTCCCCAATAGTGCACATGTAGGAGTCTATTTCTTTTCAGTGAGTTATTTTGATGACCTGTGGCAGACATAATCACACTATGCCAGCATTATATCGGCCTTTTCCCCATGACTTGCTATGATGGCTGTCCGTAACAAATGAGCAACAAGTCAAATGTACCAGAAGGTTGGCTTGTAGCTTATCTGGAAAATTGCAATATTTAAGTTGCCCAGTCACGCTAAAGGTGTCCTGTGAGCTACATGCATCAGTAAGAGGGCTTCTGAAGGCATTTGCCACAATTAAGAGTTCTTTCCTGGTAGACATGAAAGATTTGCTTTGATTCCGTTTGCCTGGTTTGATGATAATACGTACATGCATGGAAATTCTCTTCTTTTGTCTAATTATGAAATTTGTATGAATTTTCATATTTGATTCAACAGTATGTAAACAAACAAAAAATGATCTACATTTGAAAAAAAAATTCTTATAGCAAAAAAACTTAACCCCTGTTCCTTAATTTTAATCTTCATTCAACAAATGTATCAAGGAAATTATATGGCTTATTTGGAAGATTCAGACTGACTGGGAATTTGATTACATCAATATAGTTATTAAAAGTTGGGAGAAATTTTACACACTGGTTGCAGCTTTGGAAGACATAAAAAGTATGTAGATTATTTAGAAGACGATCCATCGAAGGATTAGTTTTTAGTTGATTTTTTAGTGACAAACTCTTAAGAATGCCCTGAAATACTTTCAGAGGAAATTGCGAAGAGGTCAACATGTGGATGTGGGTCAGCTGCAAGCCTTCAGATGACACTGCATGGAAATGCCCAAGTGACTGGGATATATATATATATATATACAACTACTGTGTTTTTATAAACCAAGACCAACTTTTTGCATTTTAATTTGCCTCTGATAGACAAACTGCTTAGTCAGTTACCTATGCCAATTCACTAGGGAACAATCGGACATGTAGCGCTCATATAATGAAACTTAGTATTTTCTTTAATGCCAAGGTCCTTTAAGCCTATGGTTTAAGGACATTCTTCTTTTCACATTTGCAATATTGCCAAAATAAGAAAAAAAATAACCAAAACTAGAGATTCAGAACAAAATGCATTTTGACCAAGTCGGATTATGCATAGTTGCTTATGAATTGGAACTGTTTGTAAAGTGCTTTGAGATGATACTTTTTGTAATTTTCCATAATAATAATCAACTAAATTATACTTAGTTCCATGGAACTGAGCTGATGATGGCACCATAATGAACAAAAATTTGTCTACTTTATTTGATGTAATATTTATGTTTTCTTTGTTGAGGATGCTCTTTAACTACTGTGGGGTTTCTTTCTCTCCGTTGCAGTTTGGCACTTTCAGGTCTCCTGAGGGAGAGTATTTTGTGGAGCCCCTGCACAGCTATCAAGGGGAACACTATGAAGAGGAACACACCAAACCTCATATTGTATACAGGAAACTTTCATCCAGGAATCACACATCCGAAGAGACCTCAGCTTGTGACACTACAGGTATACCACGCTCCAGGATCAGTATGCATGCACCACACTTTTTGCAAGACAAGCCTCCTACAAGGATGCATCCATGCAACCATAACCTCACCGCCAGCAGATCTGAGCTTAATATTGCAGTTATATTGAATTTCATTCATAAATGCTAAGATCACCAATCAGCTAACCTAAATATTAGCTCCAGTCGTCCCTCCCCCCACTTGGTGGCAAAACTCAGCAGAGTCTGCTGCCTCTGGGCTGGGACCTCCCAGTGGCTGTGTTTAAAAACAGTGTGTATGTGGTTGTTTTTATGTGCATGGAAGTGTTTTCATGGGATGTGTGTGGTTAGTGAGTGGATGATTTTTCTCATGTGCATGCAACCTTTTAAACTGGTTCCCACACTCATAATCAGGTGTAATCATTGAGCCACACATGCAGCCTCCCCTATCAGCTGCAGCAAGAGCTGATTATGCAACAGTAGCTGCGCTTATCAAGTTATTACAATAATTGTTCTGTGCCTATTAATCGAAGCAAGGCTTATCTTAAAGGGGAGAAATGATGATTATGTAGCATAAATAAAAGATGAATTACTTATCAATATTGGCTCAGCATGAATGAAACCTGAGTGTGTTAACGGGTTTGGCTGTGTTACAGCATGCAAGGTGCAGTTCTTGCAGCTGCTGCACAGCTAAAGGAAGCTTTCCAACTCTCACACGGGGACACAAAAAAAAGAGATCACTTGGAAGTTCACCCTTGTATCTCCCCATCTCAGTTTACTGGCTGAACTTCCTGTTGACTCTTGTACTTCCTCTGTTTCTTTGAAAAGCAGCTCTGGCAGACCCACTGCGATATCCATGTTGTGTAAACTGTATAATAACAAAATAACGCCAACTTAAGGTGGTCAAATAATCAAAACCATGAAAATAAATGGCAAAATATTTTCCCTGTTGTCCGCTCCAGATTGTTGCGCAGCTGTTTGGTGTCACTGCGTATGAAAATGTTTATGTGAGTGTGTGTTTTTCTTTTGATTCTGTTGCACAGCATGGCTGAACATGTAAGAAAAGATTGCTGGAGGGAGCACAGATCTGACCAAAAAGCCACATGAAGCTAGAAGTGATTAAGGACTCACAAAGTTTATGTTTTACCTTGCAAAAGTACCGATGCCCTTCAAACTTCTGCACATTTTGTCACGGAACAACCACAAACTTCAGTGTGTTTTATTCAGATAAAACTGACATAAGGCAGCCCTTTCTGTCCAAAGGTTATTCAGATTACCTTACTAGTTTAAATTAGTTATTACCTAGGAAAGCTTTAGGTGCAACACACTTTTGTGGGAATGAACAGTTTTCTTCATTTTCCAGCTAAGATAAATATGAAACAGTGTAATCCACAGCTATCATGTTGGAATACTAAATATATATACAGTACAGACCAAAGGTTTGGACACACCTTCTTATTCAAAGAGTTTCCTTTCTTTTCATGGCTATTGACATTGTAGACTCACACTGAATGCATCAAAACTATGAATTAACACATATGGAATTATGTAGTATTTTTACAAAAAAGTGTGAAATAACCTGGCCTACAAAGTCACCGGATCTGAACCCAATCGAGATAACTTGGGGTGAGCTGAACCGCAGAGTGAAGGCAAAAGGGCCAACAAGTACTAAGAATCTCTGGGAACTCCTTCAAGACTGTTGGAAAACCAACACCTCTGGAAGCTCAAGAAAATGCAAAGCAGTAATCAGAGCAAAGGGTGGCTACTTTGAGGAATCTAAAATATAACATATGTATTCAGTTATTTCACCCTTTTTGTTTAAGTACATACAGTAATTCCATAGATTATGTGTTCATTCATAGTTTGATGCCCTTAATTGAGAATCTACAATGTAGTCACGAAAAGAAAGGAAACTTTTTGAATGAGAAGGTGTGTCCAAACTTTTGGTCTGTACTGTATATATTTTTATCATCAAAAGTATTATAAAAAAGAAATATGAAAATGATCCAGTGTTCTGTAAACCTGTTTTCTTTTAAATCACTTTCAATATAGTTTTGTGTATTTGGTTATCTCTTGGTTATCTCTGCTGAACATTAGGTGCATGCAGTGGTTTTGTTGTCCCATCTTGGTTTTCTGTGATTTGGCATCCTTAATGAGTGGCAGCCTTGTGTGTAGCACTCTTCTATGGCTTAAGTTAGGCTTTACCTTGTCTGAACTCACTCCCCCCCTTTTTTTTCAAAGAGAGGGAAAGGAAGAAAAATGGCAGCACAATATTTGAACAGAAACATCATAACAGATCCAGAGCAGAGATGTGCTCACTTTACATGTATTTTAAACTTTAAATCCTTAACCACTTCCTCTTCAGAAATAATCATTTATATCTTATCTTTCTTTTTTTGAATGAATGAATGAATGTGTATGACTTCCAAATTGTATCTGTGTTTATTTATCCATACCTCATCCCCTCTGTGTTGTTCTTTAGGACATAAACACAGGCATAAGAGGCAGAAGGCGAAGAGAAGGGCTGCCCCCATTCCTAGCGTGGCCCCTCTGGTTGGCGCTAGTATACTGGACGACCTGGGGTCACTGAGTGCCAGCCTGACCGGTAGCGCTTGGCTCAGATCAGAGCACGGTATTACTGGCAGCAGACCGTCAAATGATAGCAGTGGTGACTCAGGACCTCACAGGAGATCAAAGCGCTTCCTCTCCTACCCGCGCTTTGTTGAAGTCATGCTGGTCGCTGACAGCAAAATGGTGGAGCATCACGGCAGTAACCTGCAGCACTACATACTTACACTGATGTCTATAGTAAGTGTGACTGTGGAGGACTGGTTCGTGGGAAAAGGATGGTTGGGAAACAATGTGCATTGCAAAAGCTACTGTTTTTATCCTGTCACATCACAAACACAAACTTAAAAGCAATTTACTGGGATTTTAGGCGATACCACCACAAGTTAGTGCATCATACTGATGTAGAAGGACACATAGTTTTCAAAATTGGTTACTAATGCAAGTCTTAAAGGTGCATCTGTAATCAGCCCCCCACTAAGTCAATACTTTTTCTAACCACATTGTGCTGCGATTACAGCTGCAAGATCCGAATAGTATAACTCTGCTTTGCAGATCCATATACAGAAATTTTTTCACATGTCTCTTTCTTTCTCTTTCTACTCTTGTGTGTTGGTTTATTGCATAAAATTCCAAGTTTGTGGTTGTAATGTGTCAAAACATGGAAAAGTTCAAATTGTAGGGAAAAGGGCAATCCATGTCAGGAGGAATCAACTCTTTCAAGAGACCAGGGGTAAGAAAGGACATCTTTAGTTAGACTCTGTTTTAGAGCTTTGATGAAAGTTAAAAAAATGATCTCAGGTATGTCAGAAAGAGCATTTACCTTCAGACACTTCAAACACCAGTTTCTGTAGGCTTCTGGGGCTAGTGGTCTTCAAGGAAAGGCTGAGATAGTTTTGCACATGGAAAAGGGCTTGTTTACTCTCTTTGCTGATGCTTATTTTCTATACAGGTCTCCTCCATCTATAAGGATCCGAGCATTGGCAACTTGATTAATATTGTGATTGTTAAACTAGTGATACTCAACAGCGAGCTGGTAAGTTTTGCTCTGTTTTGCAATATTACTCGTTTCCTTCTGAAACTGAAACCATCTCTGTCTTTTTTTCTCCTGCATGTTTATCAGGACGGTCCAGCTATTACATTTAACGCACAAACCACTTTAAAGAACTTCTGCATCTGGCAGCAGAACCAGAACATCCAGGACGACAACCACCCCTCCCATCATGACACAGCCATCCTTATCACCAGGTGCAGGAAAATTATTTGCTTTCTCGTTGGCCTAAACACACTTTTAAGTCTCTAAAAATATCCAAATAACCAATGAACTTGGGGTTGAGTATGTAAAAAGATAGGCTGATCAAAGACTGGGGAAGGGTTCTTCTTTTCATGCGGTGCCGCTGACCGTGACCTGTTATCTTCACCTTTCACCACAGGCAAGACATCTGCAGAGCGAGGGATAAGTGTGACACATTAGGTAAGTGGACCAATTCGACCAGAAAGCTATGTGTTGATGTCATCATGTGGGAAAAGTAAGACAATTCCTGTGTTATGCAGGACTTGCGGAGTTGGGGACGGTGTGTGATCCGTACAGGAGCTGCAGCATCAGTGAGGACAATGGACTCAGCACTGCGTTTACCATCGCCCATGAGTTGGGCCATGTGTGAGTACAGCAGCCCTCTGCAAATGTCTTTCTGAACAAGAAGCCTTTGGTTGAAATTAAGCAATATTAGAGCTTCAAAAGTCATAATTTGTCCTGTAAAAGTATTCACACTTGTTGAAAATTTTCCATATGTTTGCTATTAGAAATAAAACCTCAGTTTGATTTACATTAAGAACCTCTTAATTGGGATTTAGAAAAAGCATACATATAAGAGCATGCTATGTGTACCATGGTGATATCATCATACTGTTAGTATGATTTTATTTACTATGGTCAGGATAGCAGATCAGTTGAATTAATGTATTTATGGGATTACTACACCTAAACACAGCCTGAGTTACAATGGTATATGTATCAAATCATGCCCAAGTCAAAGCCCAATGTCTTGCCCAAGGACACAACGACCAAGACAGAAGGTCGCTGGAACCGGCAACCCTCTGATTACAAGACAAACTCCTAACCCCTGAGCCACAGATAACCAACTTGAACACTAACTTCCTGTGACCCTGCAACTATTTGTGAACATAGACAAAGAATAGAGGGATTTTGGTTTTAGTGATACCTTTGTCTGCAGCCTAGGGTGAAAAGACGACAACCTCCTTGCTCACATTTGAAATAAAACCAATTTGTTACGGCGCTAAACTAGCCTGTCCAGCTAACCAATATCCAGACTAGGAAAGCATGCAACCTAACGTCGCTCCCTGTGAGTTGTGATTAACGTGAAAGTGACCTATGCTTACCTATGTGTGTGAGGCTTTCCTGCAAGCATAGGGGCGTGTGGATGGATGGCTCCCTCAGACTGGAAACTCCTTTGCCTCGGTCCACTCGGCCAGCCAAAAGTTTATTCGGTTGTTGGTCGTTTTTAAATTAAAAACATTGACACTACCTCTTTCCCCAGTTCGTGGTCAAAAGATAATCATCCAAGTTTTTACTCGAATCTCAGGGCCAATTCACAGCATCAGTTTCTCCACCGTTCTCACCCCCCTCAGCCATCTCATCTAGGGTTGTCAAAAAAAATCAATATGTAGATATTAATCGATACTAAAACTGGTATCTAAATTATATATTGTGTTCCTGTGGTATCGATATTTTGGAGTCTCGTAAATTTTTCCATTTTTTGTAAATATATTTTCATATTGAGTGCGGTGCTTTTTCTTATTTTAGGATCTCAATTTTGTGTCCACTTGTAAAAACACTCCTGATACTTGAAAGTTTAAGCAAAATTGTTAACACTAAACAATTGTTTACTTTACATTATTGCACTACAAATTAAGGTAGGTATATCAAATGAATGTTTTTCGTTGTACGTTCTTGTTCAATAAATTGGTGTTTTTAAATTCCCTTAGTATTGAAATCAAGTATGAGGTTTGAAATTATTGTATTGTGACAACACTAGTCTCACCACAAACATTTTTAGACCTCTCACTATCACCAAGCATGTACAATCAGTACTGGCTCTATTTCATCTCACCTACAAACTACAAAATGACCCAAATTAAGGGATTCTTAACAACTATTTCCCTTTTCTTTCAGCAAAGTGCATTGCCCAAAGTGTTCAGTCACTGTGAGCAGGGGTTTTAAGCCCTCCTGTCGTAAGGCTTTTACAGTCTTCAACATCTCTTTCAAATGCTCATTCTTTTTTTCTTTATTTTTTTCTTTTGGATTTGGCCAAGCAAAGACAATTACTATACAAATAAATTAATGGACCATCCGAAACAAACTTGGTCCAGTCTGTATTACATGTAGAACATTCATGATGTTCAGGTGCAATAAAGTCTCTTAAAAAAAAACAGTAAATAAACAAATAAATAAATAACGAAGAGAGAGAAACAAAAAAAATTAAAATAAAATAAAAAAAAGGGGGGGGGGATAGGAGGGTAGTATCAAAAAGTATACACCATTCATGAAAATATAGTCTTGTAATATACTATTTTGAAACAAAGACAACACCCGACAGAAGGACAGCCGCGCCCTCCCCATCTATATAATTTCCTTTAATTAAATCAATGAAATTCTGGATTCGTGGGTGCTTTAAATTGTATCCATTTGTTCCAAATTTGATAAAATGTACTTTTCTGAACTCTTAATTGATACTTTATTTTTTCCATTCTAAAAATGTCCAAAACAATTCCCACCCATTCTTCCTCAGTTGGACAGGTTGTGCTAAGCCACCTCCTCATTACTGTCTTTTTACAGGCCACCAAAAGTAGCTGGAAGAGTTTCAATTCAAATTTACACTTAAAAGAAGGGAAGTAACCGAAATATAAGACCTTGAAACATAGGGGTATCGGGATGTTAAACACAGACGTTAGGGAGGTATGTATGTCCTTCCAGAACTTCCTTACGTTTGGGCAATCCCAAAAGATATGATAATGATTGGCTGTGGGAGAACCACATTGTCTCCAGCAGGGTCTACAGTCCCCCTTGTATTTTTCTTGGTGTGGTGTTTTAAAAAAACGAATAATATTTTTCCAGGCATTTTCTCTCCATATTATTGAACTTGAGTTCGACCATTGAAGGGCCCAAATATTATTCCAGGTCACTACAGATATACTTAGATTTGACTCCTTTTCCCATTTTCGCTTAATATACAGAGTATTCTCCAAACTAGCTTGGGAGAAAGCACTGCAAAATTTAGCAATTGATTTAGAAGGGATTACACTTTTTGATATTTTTAGAATATTAAAAAATTCAGTTTCCACATCAGAGAGATCAGACAACTTACAATTAGCATTAGTATATGATCTTAGCTGCAGGTATCTATAAAATTCATTTTTCCCCAACCCATGTTTGTCTTTTAGTGAATCAAAACTTCTCACAACATTTCCTTCTACAAGAGAGAAATAGGTTGAAAGACCCTTTGTTATCCACAATTTCAAACTGGCATCTTGTTTATTTGGTAAAATATCCGAGTCATAAGCAAACCATTTAAAAATTCTTAACATATTTTGTATTTGATATATACTAATTACCTTTTGCAAAAGGTAACAAATGCACATATTTGCCACTAAACAAAGGTCCGGATTATTGAATTCAGTTTTTATCCGCACCAACTACTGATAACATGGCCGACTGCTGCCTGGTAGCAAAGCTCACTTGTTATTTGGCCCTGTATAAGGTGGATAGCTTAGCGACAAGTGGTGCGATGCTGTACCGGTTTACACCAATCAGCAGGGATCACATTTGCATACATTGCAGTGGCTTAAATGTGTGACCTCGGATATTCCCATCTAAAATGTTTCTCTGTTTTTTCTCCAAAGTCCCCACAGGAAGAAAATATAAATTCTCTGTTATTTTCAGTGGTAGCCACAAATTAGTTTCCCGAAAATCAACAGACCACAATGATAGTGGGAACAGAGCTATAGATATGAAGCATAGAGATGCTGATAAAAATCTGCTGTCTTTTTGTACCATCAACATTATTCAGGGCTGAGAATTGAAATTTTGCAGTGTAATTTTCAGTGTACAGAATAGACGTTCAGATAGGGGACTCTTATAAGTACCTTGGTGTTCACTGAAACAATAAACTGGACTGGAGTCACCACTACACTACAGGAAGGGTCAGAGCAGACTCTACCTGCAGAGGAGGCTGAGGCCTTTTGGAGTCTAGGGAGTGCTCCTGAAGACCTTTGTCTTTGTGGTGGCATCATCCATCTTTTTTGGCGTAGTATGTTAGAGCAGCAGTTTATCTACAGCTGAGAGGAAGAGGTTGGATAAGCTCACCCTTCTGAATCCAGTGCAGGTGGTGGGAGACAGAAGGACTCTGGCCAAAATAACATCACTGTTGGACAGTCTCCCACCTCATCCATGATGTTGCAGAGCTCCTTCAGTGACATCCTAGATGCATGAATGAGCTTTTTCACAGGCCATTCAGCCCAGCAGCTGTTAGACTCTACAACCAAAATTGCTTCCATAATACTCAATATTTACACCCCTGCAGTAATTTGCACTTGATTAACATTTCTGCTTCTGTTATTTGCATGTCTGTTTTTCATAGTTTATGTTCTGTTAACTTCTTTTAACACATTTTAATGGAGAACTAAACATGCATTTCTGTAAATATTTCCAGGTTTTTAAATGATCATACTCAGTTGCACATTCAAATCTAAGTATGTCACTCTATTTTTAATAACTGCACAGTACTTTGATTTTGTTATTTTTTCCTTGGTGTACATAAATTCTTGATTCTGTCTTTTATACTTTTCTTTTTTTCTTATGTGAAACTAAATGCTTCTGTTACCTGTCACTTTGCTGCTGTTACAGCTGAAATTCCCCTTTGTGGGAGAACAAAGGATTATTCTATTACATTCTATCTATGCTCGATTTAAAACTTGTAAATTTATGAGACTTTTCTTTTTTATTGCATTATTTTGCACGCATGTTTTATTGAATTACATTTTCCTCTTTTTTAGGTTCAACATGCCTCATGATGACAGTAACAAATGTAAGGAGGATGGAGTGAAGTCACAGCAGCATGTCATGGCTCCCACACTCAATTACAACACAAACCCTTGGATGTGGTCCAAGTGTAGCAGGAAGTACATCACAGAGTTCCTCGAGTATGTTGTGCTTTATCATCATAATAATGTACATCCATCTTGAACAGTCTAGCCTGATAGAATAAAAATAAAATGTTGAAAGTATAATCTGTATCTAGTTTAATGTTAATGTATCCAATGATATGCCAGTCATGTACGGACATTTAAGAAGTATTTTTGATTTGTCTCTTAATTATGTAAAATAATCATCCATAATCATAACCATAATTTATTTGATCAGGCTTTTATATGGTAAACCTTAAGCAATACATTGTTGGGAAGTAGAGGGAAAACCAAAAAAATGGGGGGGGGGGGGTTGGGTTTAGAACACAATCTGAAAAGTGGTATTTTGAGATGAAATCCAGTGCAACCAACTGCCTTCAAAAGTAACGTTAATTCAGCTTCTCTGCATTTCTTAAAAATCTGTAAAAAATATTAGTGAACAAACAGGGGACTGTTAATCCGAGAAACATCCAAGAGGCTTATATTAACTCTGTAGGAGCAGCAGCTGTGGGAGTAGAATCTGTCAGAAGTACAACTGTTCATCATGCACTCCGCAAATCTGGAAGGAGGAAAGCAATTGCTGAAAGAAAACCACAAAAGTCGTACTGGATGCTGGCCATAGCAAAAATAAACAATAAGAGACCCTCGTCTGTAGAGAGCAAAACTAAACTTCCTATCCCACTTGCAAAACACTACATTTGGAAGAAACATTCCACATTAAATTAAACAGACCATCCACACGGTGGTGGCAGTATTATGCTCTGTATTAAAAGTATTATGTTTTTCTTCAGCAGAATTAATTAGAGTTGGGGAATTTCTGTGAGATGTTGGGTTGAATCTTACATTCTAACACCGTAAATTGAATAATCCTTTATTGTCCCCCGAGGGGAAATTCAGTTTACAGTACAACCTGTCCATCCAGGTCACTGAAGGGCTTGCGGCCACAGAATGGCGCTCCCAAATGACCTTCAGCATACAGCCGGAGCTTCAATTGATTATTTAAATCACAGTCTGTTCATAAGGTGGAATGGTCCAGTCAAAGACTGAACGTAGATCCAATTATTATTTTGTAGCAAGATTTGAAAAATAATGTCCAGAGATAATCTGACTGAACTTGAGCTGTCTTGCAGACTGGCTTGCAGCTATTATTGCAGAAAATATGGAGGCATTGGGTCATTGGGGCTTAATGTAACCTTGTGTTGGTCAAATAAAATCCAAATAAGATACATTAAAGCTTTTGTGGCAAAATGCAAAAACAAATAAGGCAAACAGAGGTATTTTCCCTGCATTGTTTAAATACATGCTCTTCAACAAGACCTGCTAAATTAAGAAGTAATATAAGGAAGATCATGTTTTATAACTCCTGCTGCCTTGTAATCTCCTTTTTCCCAAAAGACTCCACAGTCTCCTGAGAAAGAAACAGATACTCTGACTATAGAGAAGGCGAAAGTAATTGCTATTGAAACCCATAGTCCTTTCCTAAAAGCCAAGCTATACTGAAGTCTCTCTGCATCTCTGAGTGAGATTACCTCTTAATATTTATCTGCAGCTGAGCATAAGCAGACGTCTTTGTGGATGTATATGTGCAGATAACTGACCACTCCCGCTGTACTGAGCGTGTTTTCTGTCTGTTTGTGTCTCTTGTTTTTCCCCCCTTTTTTTCTTTAAGTCATTTTATTTTTATTTCCTAATAGCACAGGATATGGTGAGTGCTTGCTCGACGAGCCCGTTTCTGGGCCGTACACTCTGTCAAAGCAGCTACCCGGGCGGATATACAATGTCAATAGACAGTGTGAATTGATATTTGGGCCGGGAACGCAGGTGTGCCCCTATATGGTGAGTGGAATCAGCGTGAAGGGTTTTAGCTTTTTAAAAATATCTTTGTTTACATAAAAAAAAGTTTAATGGTTCTCTCTAAAATTAAATTCTTGCAAAAAAACAAACAAACTCTGAGCCCACAGAGAAGGATATATGCTTTTTAAGTGTTGTGCTGTATTTGTTGAGTTTTAAAATATCATTGTTAATGTATGATACATATTCCTGTGTGTAATTAACAGACTCAGTGTCGGAGGTTATGGTGCACGAGTCCAGAGGGTGCCCAACGGGGCTGCAGGACTCAGCATATGCCCTGGGGTGACGGCACTGACTGCGCACCTGGAAAGGTAAGTGTCATGCGTAATCACAGAATGACAATAATGTTTTGTTTTAAAGTCTGTGTGAAACAAGAATGTGGGTTCCAGTAAGAGAAAGGAACCTTAATGTTCTTAGAAAACTAACAAGAGTGGATTAAAGCTGAATTCCAGCATGGTTTAAATCCGGAACGTTGAAATGGAAATGACCACAGCTTGACGGTGTTCCAGATTCAAGTCAGAAAATCAGTGGAATTTGCTGTTTGTGCTGTAAGAAATAGAGCAGGTCAATCCGATTGTACTGTATTTGATATATCTGTATTTTGTATATTGAAACACTGCAGCAACATGTTCACTCAGAGGCGTGTGCAATGTTATCTTTAAGAGTAATATATTGAGCCACAATCACAGAAGTGAAATATCTGTTTATTGTTGGATCTTAAGATAGAAAGTTTTATCTTTCTCGCCAACCTGGGCTCAAAATCCAAAATGGCTGCTAAGGTTTACAACCTCTGATAATGAGCATGTTGCTAAACCTGGACTTAAACTTAACTGGCATACAAAGGTCATGTAAGGTCATGAATACTTAGGTTTTCTGTAAATAAGCCCGAGGGAAGCTGACCACAGCTTGTTCACACTGAGCCCCAAGAGAATAAAAACACATTAATGAAACTTTTTAACAGTGATGAACTGATCTAAATTTTTGAGTCAAATTTCCTTTTACCTAAATCTTTCCACCAATTCCAAATCCAGCATGTTCCATGACAGAACAACATGAATACTAGGCAGGCTAAACTGGAGTAACTTTGCAGGAATCCGTTTAGGCTTCATGTTATCCACTGAAACTCTTTCGCTGACAGTCTTAATAAGCCTAAGAAATGTCTCAACAAGTGGTTATTTAAGTTGCCTCTTTTGACTCTGTTTCCTCTGAATTCCTTTTGATCACCTTACTGATACCGATAAAAAGCTAACTTTGACTCAACACCCACCAAAAACTTGAAATGTACAAATCTTCTTATTTTTCCATATTCTTATTGACTTCATTCAATATTTAGATTAATGCTGTGTCAATTAAACTTAATTTTCCTTTTTTTGCTAAACTTCAGTCTATTGGCTTCATTTAAGTATGCTCTCTACCTTATTTTGTTTATTTTGTTCTTCCTTTCATTATTCTCACAGCATTGCAAACACGGCCTTTGTGTTCCCAATGAGCACGATGCCACGCCTGTGGATGGGGCGTGGGGGATTTGGAGTCCTTTTGGTACATGTTCTCGAACATGCGGCGGCGGCATAAAGATTGCGATGCGCGAATGCAACCGACCAGTGTGAGTAGCCTCATGTCTTTGCAGTCATGCATGTGAGGTAGACCTTGTTTTTATCTGCTGAAGTCAGTGTTGCATGGATCAAACCTACTTAAGAGGATTCTTTCCATAGCAAGAGTTCATTTAATCAGGCTTTCTGAAGGCAGACCTTACAGAGATGTTTTTCTGCTAAATACACACATCAGTCAGTCTCAGTGAGGGTATCCTTTCATCCTGGATTAAAAGTGTCAAAGAAAAGAATGAAAGCTAATAATGAGTAATGTTGAAAAATTGCAAAAATGGACAACAAGCTAAAAAGAAGCTATGATATGATGTTAGTTGCGTCTTAAACTGTTACTGTACTGTGTTGCACTCTCAGGCCCCGGAGCGGAGGAATGTATTGTGTTGGTCGCCGAATGAAGTTTCGGTCTTGCAACTCTGAGCCATGCTCCAAGCAAAAAAAGGACTTCAGGGAGGAACAATGTGCTGTTTTTGATGGAAAGCACTTCAACATCAACGGTCTACCTCCTAATGTTCGTTGGGTTCCCAAATACAGTGGAAGTGAGTCTTTATTTTCTTTTTTTTTCTTTTTTTAAATATTTTCTACTGTCTGATGGCAATTTTGGCTCATAAAAAGCAACCAGAATAAGCCTTGCACCGATTAGCCTTTGTTTTGTCTCCTCCGTCAGTTCTGATGAAGGACAGATGTAAGCTGTTCTGCAGGGTGGCGGGCAGCACTGCCTACTATCAGCTCAGGGACAGGGTCATCGATGGCACGCCATGCGGACCCGATACCAACGACATCTGTGTCCAGGGCCTGTGCAGGGTGAGCCTATTAGTACTAAGTGATTAAAGAGATCTCAGCTGCATCCTCTGGCAGGGCCCATTCGTGTGCAGCTGTTGTGCCTTTAATGCTTTCCACATCCTTCCAACATCTCCAATACTTTGCCTAACCAGACTGTTGTCTCAAATCTGACAGATTTTTAGTTTGAAAGCATGATTGCAAACATGCCCTGCACATCAAAAGAATCGGTGGGTTTCCTTGTGTACATTCGGAACCACACAGAGTTTGGGTTTGACTGTTGTTCAGGAAGTCCCTCTGTCCCTGACAAGTGCATTCTCATCCAAATATTTTCTACTTGTTACATCAGAAATCTGTTTAGCTTAGTGTAGACTGCATTTTTCCATGCTATTTTTTAAATAAATATTTGCATTATTTCAGTTAAGTGTTACACACAAAACAATACAAGATAAATCACACCCTTTGATGATTTCCACATTTTGTCACAGTACAAAAAATCCTCAGAATATGTGTTTAAATGGCAATTTTCAATCAGTTTAAAAATATACAATACTCTCTGCATTGGCCACCTGCCATATCAAATATATTACGTTTTTGACTGGTACCTTACATAATGTTAAAAATGTTCACGCAGAAGTTCACACTTGCTCAGCCAGTAATTGTTGTTCATTAGCAACTTCTTTAAGAAGGTTCTGCTGGAGGTTTCTTCCCTTTAAAAGGGAGTTTTTCCTCTCCACTTTTATTATGTCCTTGCTCAGTATGAGGTATTGCTGTAAAGTCAACAACACAATGCAGGAGACTGTCTACTGTTGCTACATGTTTGGTCAGGATGGGTGAATACTGCAACTCAATGACTCGACACAATCTGCTGGGTTTTAAACTGATTAAACTGATTGGAACTTTAAACTGAAGGATTAATTGGACTATATGTACAATTTAATTGACATGCCTTTTCTTTTAAAGTGTCTTAAGATCACATGTGTTGTGAATTGTAAATGTATAAATAAACTGACTTGAATTGATTACATTAGTTATGAGGTGTAAAGGTTTACATAGAAATAGCCTATTTTGTATGAAGTTGTTTTGCTGCATCAACCTCATTAATAAAATGCTTGTTTTGCCTCTTCCTTGATGGAGCAGCAAGCAGGTTGTGATCATGTTCTGAACTCTAAAGCCAGAAGAGATAAGTGTGGTGTCTGCGGAGGCGACAACTCTTCCTGCAAAACTGTAGCAGGACCATTCAACACTGTACGCTACGGTGAGCTACAACCATTAATCACTCTCAATGTTTGGTCTTACGGGTCTTGTTTCTGTGTTTTTAACAACCTTTACCTTTGACCATAATTTAGAAAAAACAGAACATAATTTCTTCATAGTCATTTTCATATGAGGGCTAAAGCTGGTATCCTAACAATCTAATCACATTTACAGGCTATAATGAAGTAGTGCGGATACCCAGCGGTGCTACAAATATAGATGTGCGTCAACACAGCTACTCAGGGAAACCGGAGGATGACAACTACCTCGGTGAGAAGATGGCTATCGTTTGCGTTGATTGTTTTAGCAACGATGTGCTCGATGGTTTGGGGTTGTAGTCAATGGCATATTCTTTAACTATTGTATAAATGTCTGCCCCCTTATTACGATATAAGACCTTGTTCAGTTTTAATGTAAAGTCATGTTCCGTACACTTAAACAGATGGAGTTCAACATTAAAGTCGTACTAATCTTTTAATAAAACAGAATTAGGCCTTTTGGTAAAAATCCAGCATGTCAGACAAGTTGTAAGATTGATGCCCTGTGCTAAGGTTTGGTTTTTAAACTTACTACTAGTTTTAGACCGACTGTTATCACATTTAAGCATATTGTCCTTGTTGTTTTTTTTACTGTGTACATGGATTTACAGCACCCTCCAAATTAACATTTAATTGTCACATCAAAATTGAAACTATTCATTTTTTAAGTCCAACGTTTGATTCTATTATATATTTTCAGTAGTGAACAACATTCACATTAAAAAAGAATTGTTTTTTAGATAAGTTTTATTTGAAAAAAATTAATGATGCATCAATTTTTATCAAACCTAGAAATTCTAAAATCTGTTACAATTATGGGTGACTATGGTTGAGCTCAGTAGGTTGAGTAGTTGTTTTGCAATCGGAGGGTCGCAGGTTCGATTCCAGCTTCCTCCAGTCACATGTCGTGCCCCTGGGCAAGGTACTTAACCCCAAATTGTACCAATAATTGTATCGGTGTATGAATGTGTTTGTGAGTGTGAATGGGTGAATGTGGCTCCAGTGTGAAGCGCTTTGAATGGTCAACATGACTAGAAAAGTGCTATATAAATTCAGTCAGTCCATTATTAATCTGATCTCAATATCTCAGAAGACCAGTTCATTTAGTCCACTCTAGAAAAATGGGGGAAAACAACATAACATACTTTTGAGGTAAGGCAGCTTGTCGTGGGCTCAATAACCATTACCAGAAAATAAATGTGTCTGAAGAAATTTCTAAATTTCCGCTTTAGTTTTTTCAAGTTGGCCACAGTATTAAGGAGTGTTTAAATAGTAACCCATTTCTTCCTTTGACTTCCTGAGGCCCATCACTACCAACTCTTCAAAATGGGAAAGGCTAAGCAACATAACATTCAAGTATATTTAGATTTCATAAGTCTGGAAATGTCTACAGATAAAGTAAATAAAGTCAGCTCTACATCACAACCAATTGATTATATCTACATGTCAGCTGGTTGTTTTAGAGGTTTAACCATTTAATGCTCCCAACATCACAGACGTAAACTTGGAAGTTTGCTAAATGCAATGGGAATGACTGTATCCTTGATTCAGATAAAAATCTAGCTTTGCATTCCATGATCCAATAAGGGATCAATATATAGAAAGTACCTGATACCCACTGTAAGTTTTGGTGGAAGATCTGTGATGCTATGGGCTTATTTCTCTTTCAAAGCTTCTGCAAACTTTGTTTGGTTGCATGACAACAAGATATTTTAAAGAAAAATCTGGTACCTCTGCAAGAAAACTGTATAAACGTACAACATTGCTTGTCAAATCAGTACAGGAATGGATAAGGCATAAACTTCTTTCTTGGTCATATCAGTTCCTGTATGTATAACTTGTGTTGAAAATGTGGACAAGATAAAGAGAAGGTTGCATTTGAGAAGACTGTTTATTTTTGGTTGCAGCATATTTCTCAATGTCAATCTCAGAACACAGTTTAACACTAATCACCCCTTTCTGCACAAAGGGCTTACAAAGTTTTTTATATGTAGTAACAGGCAGAAGATTTCGACAACGATCTCCACTCTCCACAGTCATAATAATGTAATGTGTGAAATGGTGAGGAAAGAAAAGACAGGAAATTAGCTCTGTAATCGCATTAGAGTGAATGAGTGCAGACGGCGGTTGCTGAGCAGAACAGTACGCCCCTGGATGGACTTCTTCTGGAAAAGAGGATTATTTTAGTCCAGTAAGGCTTTACTTCTGCCTGATGTCCTTTTCTATCTCTAGATGAATACTTAAACCTCTGTGTTTCCACTTGCATGCAGTATCTTGTGATAGTTTCATGTCTTGTTAGCTAAGAATAGCTTTAAAATCCATAGCATTCAAGAGCTGATTCAAGAGTGTTTCAGGACAGTTGAACAGACACAGCTTGAAATCAATTACTGAAGTTAAACGGTTCTTGTCTTCCTATAGCAATATCAAACAGCCGTGGAGAATTCCTTCTCAATGGAGAGTTCATTGTGAGCATGTTCAAAAGGGAAATCAAAGTGGGAGATGCCATCATCGAGTACAGTGGCTCTGACCATGTTATCGAGAGAATCAACTGTTCTGACCGCATTGAAGAGGAGATCATTATCCAGGTAAACTGCTACTGGGGCAACAGGGTTCCTTAAATGTTGGCCTCCCAAAGCATTCACATCCCTAAAATGTTTTCACATTTTAACATGTTACAAACACAAACTTTAATTTGTTTTATTGGGATTTTGTGCATCAGTCCAACAAAATGTAGTGATAAATTTAAAGTTAAAGGAAAATACAATAGGTTTTTAATTATTTTTAAATAATAGCGATCCAGATTAAAAATGTATTTGTATTAAGCCCCCTCTGCTCTAATACCACAAAATGCAGTTTAAAATAAATTGAGTCAATTAGTCATGGACTCCACAAATTAGGGCCTCTATTTTAGAATTGCAAGTAGAAAGTCAATGTTGAAAGAAAACTATAAGTGGAGAAAGCATCAATGCAAGAAGGTGATTTGGTTAGTTGAAACCTATTTTTTTTGTCTCTAAGCAAAATTAAAGACATTACAGGAAGAAAACCTGTCAGATGCTGCAAAAAAACGTAAGGCTGGGGCAGTTTGTCTTTTAAGGAAGGTGACCCTACAGAGAGATCTACATTGTACCACTTTGGTTTAAAGCATAATATGTTTTAAAATGATTCTGAACTCAACAAAATTAAGAATCTGTTGGACCCTTCTTCATGATGTTCTTTCATTGTGACTGGGCTTTGGCTATCTTGCAAAGATAGCTTTCAAACAAATTAATTCTCTAAATGTCCAAAGCGGGTAGATAAATACCCAAAAGACTTATGGATAAAGCTCCTGAAGTTTGTGACTGGATCGTGACAAAATGTGAAAAAGGTCTAGTAGTGTTACTTTTGCAAAGCACCACAACATTGGGTGAGTATATAAACAGCGAATTTAGTTAAAAATGTTATTCTACTTTGGGAGGTTTGAATTGTTCACATTCCCATATACTCACTGTGTTGTACTGTACTGTACTGTGCTCCCTCCAGGTGCTCTCTGTTGGAAACCTTTACAACCCAGATGTCAGTTACTCCTTTAATATCCCCATAGAGGATAAGCCACAGCAGTTTTTCTGGGACGCTTACGGGCCCTGGCAGGAGTGCAGCCGCCTGTGCCAAGGTGAGGGGGAGGCACATGTGGTTGGCAGGCCTCAGTGTTAGAAAAGATTGAAGATAAATGCTATGTTTATAGCGAAGATAACATGGGAGATAGCAGACTTGAGATACTCATAATCACAGATATACACAGTGGGGAATAGTCTTGGTTAGAAAACACATTTTGTGACCAAATGAATGAAATTCATATTTATACCAAGTAAGCTATGATATATTACCTTGTTTGACATGACTGAGTTTTTTTCAGGGTAGTTAGGTCTGTGGGGGTGGATTGCAGGTAAACTCAAAAAACTTTTGCTCTGCTACAAAACTCTTTGTTCTGTGTAAGAATCTCTTTTGCGGCTTTTTGACACAAGTCTGTTGGAAAGAACTGTGGCCAATACTGAGAGAAAACCAAGAGCTTCACAGTTGACAGCAGGTTACACATCCAACATGTAATGTCCTCAGCAGGAACACACTAAGCTCCTATTGCACTGAAATGCAAAACTTAGTGGTTCTATTCTACTATTTGCACATTAGCTTTAAACAGATGCTCCATTGCATCAGTTTATTAAAATTGTAAAAAAAAAAAAGATACATAGATGCATATGAGATAATGGAGTCACAATATAAATAAATGATAAAAAAGTTAGACTTAAAACATGCAGATTAAACAAGAGATAGTCCCAAAGTAGTTAGCACATTCCATTGGATCTCTGTTTGTTTCTTTGATATTTTTCTATCTCCTGTGAGAGTGCATGTTAAAGAGAGCTAACAAACAATGATAAAATAGATACAATTATTTGCATCTGGACTTGAACTGGACCATTGTAACACAAGAATGTCCTTTGTCTGAGTCCATTCCACTGCAGCTCTGGCTCTATGTTTGGGGCTGATGTCCTGATAGAATTGAAACTTCTGCCCCAATTCCAAGTCTTTGACAGCTTATAAACAGGTTTTCTGTCAAGATCCCCCTGTATTTAGCTTCATCCATTTTCCTATCAACTTTGACTAGCTGGTGACCCACTCAAGAAAAAAAAAACTTCTATTAGTTTTGTTCCATTATGGATTTCAAAAGGACTCAGAACTTCAGCAAATTCTGTAGCGGTTAGATCAAAAGCTAAATACTGTGCAATACGTCACATGAAGCTTAAGTGATATCTGAGAGTGGGCAAATGTAGGGTACCCCCTACAGACCAATTGTTCAACACAGGGTTAAGTCATCGACAGTCACCCAAAAATTTCCCAAATACATTTTTTTTGTTGTTGATTTTTTTAGATTGCACTGCAAGCACCAACAGAAAAGTTGGTTCGGCCAATTAATTGAAAGCACTACATAGAAAACTTAATTTGATAATATAATTTACTTTATCAGTTCTGAATTTTTGTATCTCAACAGGAGAACGCAAGCGTAAGATTCTCTGCAGCCGAGAGTCGGACAGGGTGGTAGTGTCTGACCAGCGGTGCCACAGTGCAGCTCGGCCGACTGTCATTACTGAGCCCTGCAACACCGAATGTGAACTCAGGTCTGTTTTCCCCATTCAACCAATTTTTTACTGCATGAACGGGCCTAGTGGGGTACTCTGCTGCACTTTGTATGGCTCTGTGAAGGACTCATCCTCTCCGTCTCATATCAGATGGCATGTGGCTCGGAAGAGTGAGTGCACAGCCCAGTGTGGCGTTGGATATCGCACTCTGGAAATATACTGCGCTAAAATAAGCCAATCAGATGGAAAGACCCAGAAAGTTGATGACCGGTACTGTAGCGGCCAACGCAAACCTGAGGACAGGGAAGGTTGCCATGGAGATTGTAACCCTGGTGGGTGGGATTACTCACCTTGGTCAGAGGTACGATTGTAGCGGGAAGAGAAGGAATTCATTTGATTCTTATTGGAGTTCTTTCTCATTGATGGTCAACTGTTTTGTTCGTAGTGCTCAAAGACCTGTGGCGGGGGCAATAGACGTCGAGGGGCAGTGTGTCGAAAGTCATCTGACGGTGGCGATGATGAGAGCAATTGCAGTCAAAGGGATAAACTGACCGTCCAATCCTGCAATGATTTCCTCTGTCCACAATGGAAGACCGGTGACTGGTCTGAGGTGAGTTGAGGCATACTTTTTACATTTTTTTAATCTCAAACATGTTAGGGCATTTACTCAGGTAGCATTTAACTAAAATCAATACAAAAACCTATGTGTATTTCTGTGTTTTAAATTCATGTGGACCAAAATTATTTCTTACACTATGAGTGTCGGGAAAGTGGTGTTTGCAGGGTAAAAGGTTGTTTAACTTCTGCCCAGGTTATAGACGGTGTAGCTTGCGAAAATATGGGCTGCATTCCAGGATTTTTTATTTTTTTTTTACATCTCCTGCATGTTGCTGCCAAAACACTTGCACTATTCTATATACATATGTATATATACATAGGCTTAATCATGCTTCCTCAGAATCTGGCTCCAATGCAACATCAGTTTTCTTTGAAAATGTCTTACAAGAAAATATATTCAGATACCTGGAATGCTAGAGTTGTAACAACCATAATCAATTTATTGACTTTCTGTTAGGGGTGCAACGGTACCATGTTTTTCAAACCAATACCGATACTTGAATCTGAGTACTTGCCATTACCTAGTACCAATGCCGATACCTCTACCTCACAAAAAATGAAAGAAATTGGAAAACAGATTTTATTTTATTCTCTACTTTTTACAACCACAAAACAAAATTTTCAAGTGAAAAAGAAACATTGTCTATGAAATTATTGTGGAGTTTCCTAATTTTAAATATTGGTTTATGGGATCGGTTAACTAACAGATAGTGGTACGAGTACATTTGGACAGTATCGACCGCGACACCCGATAACAGTATCGTATCTGTGAATCCCTGATAGCTGTCATTGTCAACCTTTTCCTTTTAGTGCCTTGTAACATGCGGAAAAGGCTACAAACACCGTCATATATGGTGCCAGTTTGGTGAGGACCGTCTGGATGAACGCTTCTGTGGCGAGTCCAAGCCTGAATCAGTGCAGACATGCCAGCAACAAGAGTGCGCCTCTTGGCAAGTTGGACCATGGGGACAGGTGAGTTGTCCCTGCTTATTTATGATATTTTGTACCTTTTAATAGTTTTAAAATTTCCGTTAGTTTTAGTTTTTATTTAGTTTTGACTTTCGATTTTCAATCCTATTTTAGTTTTAATTAGTTTTTAGGTAGTTTAGTTTAGTTTGAGTTTTTTGAAAATGCTTAGTTTTAGTTTAGTTTTTCTAGTTTCAGTTTTAGTTTGAGTCTTTTTATTGAACAAGTTGTGTACCAGGGCAAGACTTAATAACAAGAGAAATGTATAACAGAAACTCAGAAAATGATTATGCTTTTTAAAAATGTAATGTCATAGGCCAGATGAACAACCATACAAATCAGGCAAGTATAAAAGATATATGGCAGACTAAAGTTCCAACTTCTGTAAACACAGTAACAGCACCTGTGCGTTTAAAAAGCCTAACAATTACTGCAGGTGCTACAGTTCTATAAAAAACACTGACTAGCAACATAAAAAAACAAAAGCCAATTAAGCCACCATGAGTACTATTATGCTTTTGATATTTTTGCACACATTCTAGTAATACATAATCCCAAATTAGACTCAAATAGATTCTCTCAACCTTTGCTGCCATGATGCTAGGCGGACTGCGGCTACAGAGACGACTTGACTGACGTATTTACAGTAACATGTTGGAATAATGCAGTAGTACGGAGCCCCTAAGGGGAAATGGGAAAAAAACAACTTACTATCTTGTGCACACCACTTAGTATCTCATGCACACGAGAAACTATCTTGTGCGCACAAGACTGTTTCTCATGTGCACAAAATGGTAAGTTGTGCGCATCACTTAGGAACTTGTGCGCACAAGATATTTTATACTGTGTAATCAAGGGCGTCAATTTGTTTTTAAAATTGCTAGGGACAACAACCATAAACTTAAGAGTAGTTCAAAGAATGCAGAAGACATTTACTACTGTTGGAGCGGTAACTTACTATATTGCATGTATCGATCACTGGGTTTACATTTTGTTTGGTTGCGATGGTAACAGGAGTCACTTGGAGATTATAAGCACTTTGCTATTTACAGAGTAAGACGACTGGAACCCGTTTTGGACCATACACTTTGAACATATTACATTCTGACACAAGGAAGTAAAATAAACTGATGTGCTTTTGCGCAGCAGTCAAGAAAAACTACAGCTACCCAGCTTTCCTCTCTTTCTATCAAAAAACAGTGAGCGAAATACTGACAGCCGCTTCTTAATGTCATAGCCTGCATCCAAGTGACTCCTGTTACCACCACCATCACAACCAAACAAAATGTAAACCCAGTGATTGATACATGCAATATAATAAGTTATCTCCTACAATAGTAAATGTCATCTGAATTCTTCAAACTACTCTTAAGTTTATGGTTTTTGTCCCTAGCAATAAATAAAAAAAACCGACCCCCTTGTTTACGCAGTATAAAGTATCATGTGCGCAGAAGTTACTAAGTGGTGCGCACACGAAACCCCCCCACCCCCCAATGTCCCCTTAGGGGCTCCATACAGTAGCCAGTAAAAACCACCAGTAAAAAACAGCCTGTAACCAACAACTAGAAACTAGAGAGGAAATACTTTTTCATCACACACAACCTACACCAGCTTACACAGCTCCGGTTCCGGTTGTTTGCAGTTTTCCTGCAGTTGCGGTGTTGGTTAGCAATGTCAGGTTGCTTGTTAGCACAGCTGTTATGATATTTTTGCTGCAGACTGTTGAATCACTGTTCCAATCGCTTCTTCTGATAGGTTGCAATCCAAAGGCGTCTTTTATTTGCCATGAAAGGGAAGTGAGCCAATGGAATTGTATAAAATGTTCCCGTTCTGTTGTTTTTATCAAAGCAATTTGTGCAACCAAACGCACAACACATGATTGCATCTGTTTCTGGTGACAACGCGCAGTAGAGCAGGAAGTGACATAGAACAATATTTATAGACTTTATACTAATGTGTGAGACACAGAAATGAAAACTAGGCATATTTTCTAAATAAATTCAGTTTGTTTTAGTTAGTTTTGTGAACACTTATTACAGTTTCAGTTTCATGTTGTTGCAAATTCTCGTTTTTATTTTTATTTCAGTTAACAAAAATGTTTTTTCACATCTAGTTTTCATTATTTCGTTCGTTTTTGCTAACAATAATAACTTTGTTTCGTACACAGTGACCATGTTTTGTTTCTTTTTCCCTACAAGAGTTTAACAAAAAAAATAGATTTCGGTTAACACACAGCTGACAACTACATTCATGGGCATAAGTATGTAAACCCTTGCTGCTTCTATCTGATTTACGAGGGAAATTAGCAGCAGGTACCGATAATTGATTACCTGATCATCATCTAGTGCGACCACGTCTATAAAAGATGGAATTTTGACAGATTTTTGCTCTGACACAAGGAGGGAAGATAGTGATTACTTCTGCAAAGGGTTATACAGCCATGTTAAAAAAAAATCTAAGGTCCATCAAGTCTACATCTGCAATTAAAGAAGTGTAAATGGTTGTCGTCCCCTCATAAGTATTAACCCAAACATAAATGGTTCTAAGATCTAATTGAATATAATTAAATTATAGAATATTATACTGCAGATTTTTATGTAGCTGTTTTTTTTTCAAAGTGTACCTCCCCTCCTCCACAGATTCCTATTGATACATCATATCCTTTGTCCATTTAGGCACATTACTGCCTCAAACCATACATATTTAAATATGATAGACTAAACAAAGTAGTGCATAATTTTGAGGTTAAAAAAATTATAGTTTATTTTTTTATTTTTTTACAAATAAAAATATGTTGAACTGTTCCATGCATGTAGGACCATCACAGTGAACCAAAGAGATGGCGGGTTCATGTTGTGGGAATTATTTTTTAAAGGCAGGACAGAGGAGGTTGTCATAGTTGAGAGGAACATGGATGAACGTGTAACCATGTTAGAAACTGCAAAAACCTTGAAAGTGGGGTTAATTTTACAGCAGCAACCCCAAATATACACCGAGAGCTGCAGCTGAATGTTTTAAATGAAAGCATATTTGTAAGGCAAAGTCCACACATATATCAACTTGATGAACATTGGCAGGACTTGAGACAAGACTGAGAATACAATAGGAACACTTTATTCCTATGATTTTATACGTTGTTTTTTTTAACCATATTTCAGTTTCCTTTTTCAATTGCCCGCTAGTTTTTTGTCAGTTTCTCACATAAACCTCCAATAAAACAGCCAAGATGCTGGTTAAAGGAATATATATATATATATATATATATATATATATATATATATATATATATATATTTACATTTTAACTTGACATAGAGCAGACATTAATGAAAAATGTACCTATCCACATATGAATGGAACTTGACAGCAGAATTTGCAGATTCAAATCACTGATTTGACACTACTGTATATAGGTCAGCTCCTAAACCTCTGAATCAATCAGTAAATGGGATTTTCCAGCGGTTGATTTAGCTGAGAAAGAAAGATATGTAGGAAATGTGATTTCAAAATTCACCATATAATGTTCACTGACACAGAAAATGTTCAAAGCTAGTTCTTATATATTAACAATGTAGACAGGCCAGATCATCTGAATAGCTGTGTGATAAGGGCTCTTCCTGAAATGATGCATGAGAATGTGCGTTCTCAGTTTGTGAATGTGTGCGCAAAACTTAACACCCAAAAAATGTGAAATATTTCTGTGCTTCCCATCAGAGGATGTGCGCATGTTAACGTGTATTTGAAGCAGTTTAATGAAGCGTGGCCAAATGGTAGCTAAAGCCGCCGCCACACAAGTTTGACCCTGTTTCACCAAAGGCAATGAGCCAGAAGCGAGCGCGGGATTGTACCCTTTGACTTGGCAACAGTGGAAAAAACAGACACACCAATGTATATGAGCTTTTTTTGTTCCTCTTTGGTAAAAAGCCTCCTTTTTTAATGTGGCTGTGCAATGTTATTTTCATTGGAGATTCCATTGCCTCCTTGGATAAACCAACTGTTTTTTGCTTGCCTCTCTGTCTCTTTCTCACAGTTGTTAACATTTCCCCTCCTCTCCTTTTTTTTCCTCTCTTTGAACCCAGTGCACTACCTCTTGTGGGCCAGGCTACCAGATGCGAGCGGTGAAGTGTGTGGTGGGCTCCTATGGTGCTGTCATGGACGACACTGAATGTAATGCTGCCACGCGACCCACTGATACACAGGTGAGAGAATGGCGTCTTGTCAGCATACATTCATCTCCTGGCTTAGAAATGTCCATGCACACTAACACAGATAAATACAACCATTTCTTTCCTCAACTCTCTCTGAAGCCTCACCACTTCCCATATTTGGTCTGTTTAGAAAGGTACAATGTCTTGAAAATAGGTTCACAAATATAATCAAATTTTTTTCACCTACCACATACATAATCTGAAAAGTGTGGTGTACATTTTTACTGAGCATTTGGAAGATGAACCTCCACCCCAGTTTCAAGTTTTGTCTAGCAACTTACTGAGTTTCTTCTAATGTCGCTCTGAATTTCTTTAAGCCGTTTAACTCCCTTCTACACCATGCAGAAAAACATAATTACCCCTAGCTTGATGTTGCCTCTTCCATGTTGTACACTGGGTGTGTTAAGGGAGCTGATCAGTATAACATATTGTTACTCATAGACCACTATTAAGCTGTAGGCTATAAAGTCTTAGGTGGTCTTATCTGACCAGACCACCTGCTTTCCTATGTTTGCTGCATTACCTACATGTTTTGCGAAATTTTGCAGAACTTCTTATGGCTTTTTCCCAAGTAATGGCTTTCTTCTTGCCACTTCTCCTTGAAAACCAAACTTAAGAAGGCCCCAGCTATTAGTCCTGTTAACAGATTTTTCCATCTGACACGTGGATCTCTGCAGATCCTCCACTGTGACAATTACCCTCTGAATTGCTTGTCCTCTCAGTTTTGGTAAATAAATAGGTCTTGGTAGATTTGCAGTTGTACTATGCATTCCCTATTGCCAGATGATAGATTGAAAAGTGGAACATTGCTTTATAATTGGACTCTTTTTTTTAACTTCCCCCTTTATCTAATGTGTTTCTTGTTCTTCTTGATGCTGCAATGCTTGCAGGCCTTCACTGGACAGATGAATTTATACTGAAACTAACAAACACACATCTGGACTCTACTCACTAATTAGGTGACTCCTGGATTTTATTTAAGGGGAACAGAGTAAAGTTAGCTAAATATTAATGCTCATCCCACTGGTTAGCCGTTTATTGGAAAACAAAAGTAACAACCACTCATCTCCAATCCACTTCACAATTTAGCAGTACTTTGAGATGGTTGATCACATAAAGATCCAGTAAAATGCATTCAACACCTTATTCAATGGAAATTCAAAAATACTTTATTGATCCCAGAGGGAAATTAGGTAATTTAACTCATATTATTAAAGTTTCTTTAAGGAGTTTTCATAAAAAACTGATAGTTGTGGGCAGTGGTGTGTAGTAGCTAGTTACATTTACCCAGTTACATTTAATTGAGTAACTTTTTAGAAGAAATACACCATACATTTTACTTTTACTTGAGTATTGCTTTTATGAAGTATCACTACTCTTAAGTAAAATTTCTAGCTATTCTCCGTACAATAATAACTTTAATAATAATAATAACTAAGAATTAAGTAATAATAATAATAACTAATAACCATCGTTAACATTGCTAAAGGGAGAACAAGCTTGTTTTTACCAAAAATGCAAAAGAACCATAATGTTCATTGTTTTAATGTTATTTTCTATCTGCCAAGCCTGCTGTGTCATTTGGACTTTATGTGAGGATACCTCACCCTGGTCTAACATTTACACATTACCTACTGTAAGTACTGGTTCCATTAGTTTTACTCAGAATTTTTTTTGTGTGGAATTTTTATTTTTATTTTACTCAAATGTGTTCTTTTACAATTACCTAATTTATATAAAATGTATTTTAGTATTAAGAATATGCATCTAACTTAATATTTGTGTTCAATTACATAATTTATTGTTATTACATCATATGTTCTCTAAGCAAGTACTCAAATACTCAGTACTAGCCTTTTTATAAATACTTTTTTCCCCTTGAGTAATTTTTTTGGATGACACTTTGTACTTTCACTAAAAAATATGTTGAAGTAGTGCTAACTTTACTCGAGTACAAATTTTGGCGACTCTACCTATTTCTAGGTGTGGACAGGAAGGACCTAATGTAGCGATCTGTGTTACATTGAAACTGAAGAAGACTCTGACTGAGGACACTTTTAACTCTGTTGTATGATAGTCTTGTGAAGAAGATGCTCAGGGTTGCCCATAATATTATTCATATGAAGAATATTTTGCATCATCCTCTCTAGAGATTCCACAGTAGTCCATAATTAAGTTCAAAAGCTAAGCTGTGAAATGACTGGAAATAGCTTTTATGGTACCATGCCATTTATCTTAGGAAAAAACTAATAACTTTACTTTAAATTCCTTCAACACAACTGAATATAAAAAATCTGGCCTCTGCAGAACTTCATGACATGATGAGACGGTAATTCGGTCATTTGATTCTGGTGTGTTGGAGTGGGGATGCATCTAAAAGTTGCACTCTAGAGCTGGATTTGGAGACCCCTTATTTAGAAAGTTTAGATTCGTAACTCATATTTCCAAAAAGCTGCTACCTTTCAGATTCCTGAAAGAAGCTGAAAAGATAAAAAGGAGCAACTTTTCTGTACTCGATTCAGCCATCCCGTGATTTTTAAGTTCCTTGCACCTCACAAACACTGTAGATGGCTAACTTTAAGGCAAGGCAAAGCAATTGTATTTGTATAGCACACTTTCAACACAAGGTAATTCAATGTCCTTCATCCCTCAATAAATGAGTGCTTTTACCAGGTCATGACTGTTTAAGTACTGTCAGGGACCTAACAGTCAGACTACAGGACAAAGTATATATAGTGTAATTCTCTTTTTTTTTCTAAAATAGTGAAATATAGAGTGAATACCTCTAAGATCTAGAAGAAGGACCCAAAAGAAAATGTCAGCTAATACAAACCTAAATAAGGTAGAAAACAAAAAACTGACCTCCCACAATAAACAAAGGGGAATATTTACACAAGGGCTAGACCACAAGAAACAAGAAGGGGAGAGACAAGGAGACTAAAGCCTAGTTTATGCTTCTGCTTTTTGACGGAGACGGATTGACGCAACGCCATTATCCATCAACGCAAGGGCACTCCGTCACCTACGCAAGGACGCACGGAGTAGAGGCCCAAATTTTAACTATCCGTCTCCGTCGACGGAGAGCGTATGCATCTGATTGGTCAGTTTCAGTCACAGCCAGAGATTGCTTCACCAGAAGGGGGCTCTATAGTCGCTGTAATCAGTAGTTAATGAGGCGTTTGGCCACGATATGCTTTATATTGAAAGGATAATTTATCTAATATGTTCCTTTGGCGATTTTGAACACAAGGAGGTGTAGGAAAACAACAAAAAACGGCTGCTGTGTTTTGTTTCCATGTGTTTCTCGAGTGTTCTGTAATCCGCATTTCTATTAAAACGCTTTACAGGTTAATCAAAAATTACTTTCTGTCGTTCATTGCTCCTTGAGGAAGAAATTCACAAGCCTAGAAAAAACAGAAGCGGCGCTGTGTGATAGTAGGCAGAGACGCCATGAAAACTTAGCACCCCCTGCTGTCCTGGTCAGGCAACGCTGAGAAAACAATAGAGAATGAAGTGGAAGAGCGGAGTACTATAAACAGAAAATGTCTCCGTCAGTACGTCTGCGTCTGAGTGCAAATTTGCGGTCGGAGAAGCATAAACTAAGCTTAAGATAAACAAAATCAGTTCACAAGTGTGAAGACACCTAGGGAACTGATTTAAGTAAGCTAATTAGAACTACAATATACAATGTCAAAACTAATACAGCCCAACATAAAAATGTGTATATAATCATAAGGGTTTTAGAGATCTTGCTAGCTTCTTCAGAGTGAAGTTACTTGCTTTCAGCAACCTGATGAAATCCTCCACTCCCTGGAGTCGCATTTTTAAGAGTCCTCTCCCTCAGCCAGTTCTCAGCAAAAATAAGACAGTTAAGGATCAAAACATTAGGTGTTTAATAAAATGTGCACCCATATCACCAAACATCTTAAACCGATGTTACTAAAACAAAGTAGAATCATAAATGTGCTAGTGTGAAAGAAATCTCATTTAAAGAAATACCAACACTGACAGATGGTTGGAGGAACATCCATAGGTGTGGTAAATCCTAAAATCAGATTGTATTTTATTTTTGGGGGATTTTTGAGTTTCTAACAAGCCAGACCACATGCAGGACCGATCAGTCTAAAAATAACGACCAGTATCAATCGTTGGTCAGATGCTCCTCTTTTATAAGTATAATAAAATATGTTATTGAACTATTGACTATCCTCAAATTCATTTGAAATACTTTAAATATATATTCAGAATTGATTCTGTAATTGACATAAAAGTGATGACATTAAAGTAATGGCTAATCTCAAAGCAAAGTTAAATACATTATTCTATATATTAGGGTTAAAGATGTTAAATTTTGAAGAATATTTGAAAGTCAATGCCCAGTGCATATGGTAAATGGTAAAAGTGGCCCTACAAGAAAAATAGTAGAAAATATAATATATTCATATTTTAGGTGGTTTTGATATATATTCCGTTTCCATTTTGAATGGAAGGGGGTACAACTATATATTTATAATCATAAACATTCATTCACACAGGCATGCACATTTACACACGTACACAAACAAAGAAACTATGAAGAAACATACAGTATTTTAAGCTGAATGAAAGATTTGTTTGGTCAGCGTGGGGCGTAAATCCATTTCAGAGGGCTGAGCCTGCAGAGTCAGGATGAGGCCCCCCTCTAGTCGCAGCAGTTCTTAATTCCGGTGCCTGGGTCGGCAGAGACCGGTGACCAGTGACCCTGAAGCAGTCGCCTCACCTCGTTGTAATTCTGATCAGCCAGCCATGAATTGGGCCACCAGGCCGCTGTTCCCACCACCACTCTCCACCCAGCAGGGCTCAGAAAAGGAGCATTTTAATACAAGGAGAAGAGGGGTGCAAAGAGAGAGATGCAACATAAGGTTCTGATCTCCTATGGGATTGGTTAAAGTAAGAAGTGTAAGCATGAATACATGTGGCAGGAAGTGTGTGTGGAGCAACCTTTAGCACTGCTGTGGGGTCTATTTGTTTCTTTTAGGAAGCAGAGTGTGGAATGTGTAGTCTACTTAGAGACTGTGAGACCTGATTAAGGTCGTCATTCCTAGAGACAGGGGGTCAGAGGGCAGCAGAGGGGCAGGGGTGGAGGAGGAGAAGGCGGAAGGTGAGGGACATGGGGGTGGATTAGGGGTGGAGTTTATAACCACGCCAGCATGGGCATTGTAGCCCTAAATACCACTCCACTATGACCTGTTATGACAGGGATCAGGGCTTTATGCTGAGTGGCTTACTGCCACAATCCATAGTTTGAACTGACAGGGCAGACCCTGATAATGTTGTTTTGATAAGGTGGGGGGAAAAGGTTGATGGGAAACATACCCACTTTCAAACATGGCGCTTAAGGAATATAGTTGAACTTGTTAGCGGTGGACCCGTGTCATAAAAGCCTCTCTCTGATATTCCAGGCATTTTGTTTTCAGGGACAAATGTTGTTACAGTAGAGTAATTTTCTTAACCTTCGCATGAATGGGTGTATGTGTCTCATATTTGACAGGACTGTGAAGTGGCCCAGTGTTCTAGCAGCCAACCCGTTCCCTCAGGAACTAAAGTCCCCTCTCACCAGGGCCACAGAACCCAGTGGAGGTTTGGTTCCTGGACTCAGGTTTGTTCTCTTCACAAATTTCCATAATGTTTGTCAGTTTTAACGTTTTGCATCTCCGTAACATTTCTCCTCTTCTCGACAGTGTAGTGCAAGTTGTGGCAAAGGCACACGGATGCGCTATGTGAGTTGCCGTGACAACCAGGGTGGTGTGGCAGAAGAGTCGGCGTGTGCTCACTTATCAAAACCGCCTGCCAGGGAAGTGTGTTCAGTTGTAGCTTGTGGACAGTGGAAGGTGCTGGAATGGACAGCGGTAAGAAAGCGTCCATAATCTTAATGTGGTTTGATGATGATGATTCATTTGTTTCAGCTCTTTAGTCAAACAGCATCATGAAGACCAATAATCACAGCAAACAGGTTGGGGATAAAAGGGTTAGATTATTGAACAAAATCCCAAGCTTTGAAGGTTTCACTAGTCATTAATCACACTCAAAAAAATACTCATTGGAATTACACAATTTAAAAGCTTGCAGTTTTTTCATCCTATAAATATATGCTGGTTCAACCAATTTCAATTCAATTAAATTGTCTAGATGTATGTGAAGTTTGTTGAACCAGCATATATTTATTGGATGGAAAAAAAAGGCATAGATAAATTCTGTTAATCCAGTCAGTCACTTTTTAGTGCAGAAAAGCTGCCAAGAAGAACATAGTATCTCGGGAGGAGCTATATAAGTCCAGAGCTTGCAAGACAATTTACACTCATGTGCTCAACAAAATTGGGCTTTATGGAAGTCTGGCAAAAGAAAGTAATAGCTGCATTAAAAGCCGTACTAAAGTTAGCCCCAAGCCATGTAATAGACTAATCATTTTATTGTCCTACAAAGGGGAAATTCAACTGTAACAGCAGCAAAGAGATCCTGGAAAATGTTAATAGAAGCATTTAGATTCACACAAGAAACATACAAAGTACAAAAAGATCATTAAATATATTTGCAAATTTAGGACAAAAATTACAGAACCAAGTAGTGTGCAGTTATTAGAAATGAAGTGACATACTCTGATTTGAATGTGAAACTAAGTAGGATAATTAAAAACAAAAACAAAAATACAGAATTTTAATGTTTAGTTGTGTGTTTAGAAAGTAAATGTATTATTTACAAGAGGTTAAAAGAATATAGACTATGAAAAAAAAAGATGTGCAAATTACAGCAGAAGAAATGTTAAATTAAGTGAGTCAAACAGTGCACAATACAGCAGGGATGTAAACATTATTAGGCCACATGAACACATGTTCAATCCTGGTGTTGACGGCATCATACTGTGGCAACGCAAAGCAGAGACATTTCTAAAGTGCTGTTCGCTGTAAAACGAGAAATGTGTTTCTACAAAAGTACAAAAGTTACAAATGCACTGATGGCTTTATTTGTAAAAAAAATATTTAACCATTAATCAATATGTTTTTTTCAGTCTATGACAGTATCTCAATAAAACCAATTGAAATTTGAGGTTGTAACAAACCTCAGTGGTGAATAAATACTTTAATAAAGCAGCATATGTTTCTTGTCAGGAGACATTCTGACAGTTAAAAGAGTATGCGACATGAACTGGAGAAGAGAAGTGCAACAGGGGCAGAGGTGTGAGTGTGTGTTTTTGTTACATGTCAGAGAAACAGCAAGAGGACGTAGCAGGAAAACACAAGTTTCTGGAGCTGATCCAAAAGACTGTAGCAAGGGGCTTTCCTTGTTGTTTACAGATGTTTCTTATCAGAGCCATGGTGATACAATACAGTCAGTTTGCTCATTGTGCTCGGCACACACAAATACACCACCATAACCAACAACTCATATCACCGACCCAAAAATACCCAGTGACCATCTGAAAGGAAGCAGTTCATCTTAAAGAAGATCTACAGTTCTATAGATAACTACGCTCCGACATATATTTTGGACAGACACATTACACTGTGAAAACCTTCTTTCGTCTCATCAGAGTATGTTGTAATATAGCCAAGGTAATTTTATTTGTATAGCACACTTTCAACACAAAGTAATTCGAGTGGCTTTACATTATTCGGTGGTAAAGAAATCAGACATATGATAAAAGCATAGAAAGTAAAAACGGCAATTAGGAATAAGACACAAAAAAATATGTATTCTGCCATAATGTATTGAGACACACATCACATGCATTAATGAAAAACAGTCCTACAGTATGTTAAGTCAAAAGTAATGTGAGAGAACAGTTTAAACTTTTGAACAGTGTTCCCTCTGGACATGCTTTTTAGTAGATGGCTTTATTTAAGGACTACTCCTTAGGTAGGAGCAGAGGGAGATACCAGTAGTACTGGTAAAATATCTGGGTTGTCATTATTCAAAATAGTGTTTAACCAGAAATATATGCTAAAATATGTTTTTATTTACTCTTATTACCTCTGATTTTGGGTGGTGTGCAGCTGGAAGCATTTCAGCTCATTTCTGAACATTTCAAAATGTTTTTTTCTGATCCGTAACTGTGGTAACAATGTGTTTTTTGTTACAACTGAGCTGATAGGCATCCCAAAAGCTCAAATGATACCTGAACTACAATCTGGAATCCCAAAAGGACTTGAAATGGAGACTTCATAGATTCAGAACAGGGTCAAAGACCAAAAAGAGAAGAAGGAAGTTCAAAAAATCAGTTCCAATGATCATGATAGGCAAATAGCATATCCCCCATTCCAGTGCCTCTCTACCAAGTTTCCTAACCATCCAGTTAAACAAAAGCAAATGAGCTGTATTAGCGGTGCCTGTCAACAACTGATGTGTCATCCAGGGCATGCTACTATGAAATATTGGTGAATGGGCTATATTTCTATAGAGTTTTATCTAGTCCAGAGGACCCTAATGCGCTTCACACTACATTCAGTCATACACACACATTCACACACTGGTGATTGCTATATTGTATATTGCCCTGGGGCAGAGTGACTGGAGCGAGGCTTCCGTCCACTGGTGCCACTGGGCCGTCTGACCACCACCAGTGACCAAGGCGGGTAAAGTGTCTTGCCCCAGGACACAACGTTCGAGACTGATGAACAAGGGGTTAAAACCAGCAACCCTTCAGTTACAGGACGGGCTCCCTCCTGTACAGTCGTCTGGCAATAGTGTTGAAAGTAATCTTGAGCAACAGTTTTTCAGGCTTTCTGACAATATTATAGTATTTTTCATTTCAAATTGGTTGAGGATGAATATTGCTTCAGCTGGAAAGTCATGCTCCTTGCAAGCAACATACAGTAGGAAGAAATTAGCTCTGGCTCAACATCCAGAGATTTAAAAATTGTTGTAAAAAGGAGCTGCAACCATTAAAAAAAAAATTCCAGTCGTTGTGGCAAAACCTGAAATTGAAATTTCCTTGAGATAACCGTGACCTGGATGAATGAGAATATTCACAGGCTTAGTGGAAAAACCTGGGTTTAATCCAGAGATGAGGTTTTTTGCATCCTTCCCATCTTTCATTTCGAACAATGAGTAGAAAACGTTTACATTGATTTAAAATACATTGACTAATACCACACGTTTGTGTTTTTTAGTGCTCTGTGACGTGTGGCCAAGGGAAGACGACAAGACAGGTGTTGTGCGTCAGTTTCAGCGACCAAGAAGTGAATGCTAACGAGTGTGATGTAGACGATCGTCCAGCCACAGAGCAGGACTGTGCCATGTCTCAGTGCCCGTCCCGCTCTAGCGAGTCCCGACCTTTGCCGTCCTCACCAAACACCATCACCAGGAGCAACATCGGCCGGATTCACTCCCACCAATGGCGTACTGGACCCTGGGGAGCGGTGAGGCATCTAACACATATGTAAAGATTATTAAATGTATCTGGAAACATAGTGCTCTCCAAATCTGTTAAAGATGTAAGAAAACTCCAAAAACGAATGAATCTTTTATTGTAGTATCTTAATGAGACAATAAAGGATTATTCTATTCTTACCTTGAAATGTATGAAAAATCCAAGAAAAAAAATCCTTGACTTCCTGTTACCCTGTGGTATAAATATAACCCATCTATTCATTCAAGTAAGGCTGCTGTGTCTTGATCTTCATAAATCAGGAAAGGGACATAGAAAAAGAGCTTTGACAAACAAGGCTGGATGAGGACCCAAGTTTATCTTTCCTAAGGGACATGGAAAGGGAGGTAAAGAAAAGGCCATTCCAGTAAAAAAAAAAAAAATTCTGTCCTTATATCATAATTGTTAACATGGAAGTTTGCTAAACTTTGCTGGGCCATGAACTTTAACTGTATTTTTCAGTCACACAAGACTAAGCTTGGTCTTTTCAGCAACAGAAACTTAATTGTTGTTGCAATTTGTTGGTGTTAAACACAGACTGAATATGTAGAAAAAACACCAAACAGTAACTGTTAAGTATGGTGAAGGATCTGTGATGCTTTTGGGCTGTTTGTCTTGAAAAGATCCAAGGAACCTTGTCAGAGCACATGACATCATGAATGTTTTGTAATACCAGGAATTTTTATTGAAAATTGGTGGCCTGTGCTACTAAGCTTAACAATGTGTCATCAACAAGGTAATATCCAAAACATATAATATCCAAAATCTCCATGAATATATTAATACTATGCCCTATTGACTCCTCAAAACTAAATCCTGTAAAAAACCTGTGGGATCTATGTCTTTTATTAATTAACCTTTAAAAAAAAGTAATGAATGGACTAAGAGTTGTCCTCTTTGCAAAATGTATCATACAAATTATTAAAGGTCTCCTTCCCTGAAAATCATGAAAAACTGGGATTTCTCAATACAGTCAGTCAGTTGTAAAGCATGCTGCATGTGACTATTTTATCCAAACTCAATTCCCTGTATCAGTTGGAGAAACAAAATAAACCAAAAAATGTCAGACTCTGAACAAGCCATTCATGCTAATATTATTTTGAATGTGACCGCCCACAGGAGGGCACTATTGTTTTGGCCAGGTAGCTGTAGCTACGAGAAGCTAACAGTTACAGTAGCAACCCTAAAACAGAGCAAAACACATTCGGCATTTGTCGAGATAACACATCAACAAACAATTTATTTTTTTTACCCACAAAAGAAGAGCTGAAGAAGAAATGGTTGTAATTTGTCTTTGGAACGCCTCTGGTAAAAAAGCGATGTTCGGTTAGTGATGTGTTCAGTCTCTTTGAGCACACTGATTTCACTGCTACGGATCATACCGTACTGGCTTTGCCTCAAAGCTGTTTTTGAAACCAGGATCTAGACCAAAGAGATGGAAAACTAACCCCCAGGCTACTATAAGTAAAATATAAATTGTCAGTAACCTGCTAATATCTGTGACCACATCCACCCAGAGTTGTAGCTTGTATTAAACAGTATAATAAAAAATGAATGAAGGAAAAATGTTTATCCTGGGTAATTTGTGGAAAAACATGAATTGCTGACAAAAAGTCAGTATGGGTTCAGAAATAACAGATCAACAGCATTGGCATTGATATATTTAATGGACGAGATAATAGAATGTATGGAGAATAAGAAGTACGCACTCTTCTTAGATCTAAAAAAAGCATTTGATACTGTCAATTATAAAATTCTAATAAAATAACTGGAACGGTACGGTTTTAGTGGAGTGTTTTTGAACTGGTTAAAAAGCTATGTAGGGAATAGGCAACAATATGTACAAAAAAAAATGAATATAAATCTAATTTGATGGATATAACTTGTGGAGTACCTCAAGGCTCAGTATTGGGTCCAAAAATGTTTATTATGTATTTAAATGATATTTTCCGGGTATCAAAGAGTCTAAAGTTTGTAATATTTGCAGATAATACAAATATATTTTTTAGGTGTGGAATTGCCACAGGTTTTGGAAATGATCACACAGGAATTAACAATATTAAAGAAGTGGTTTGATATAAATAAGTTATTGTTAAATCTAGATAAAACCAAATTTATGTTATTTGGAAAACATAAGAAAAATAGTGGAAATTTGCGTTGATAATGTATATTTATAAAGAGTAATTAAATAAAATTTCTTGGTGTGATCACCATGCATTACCTATGTTAGGGGGATTTTGGCATGGGGCATTGCCGTCCTAAGGAAGATAAAGCACATATTGAATCAGAAAGCACTGCACATATTATACTGTGCCTTAATATTGCCATATATGAGCTACTGTGTAGAGGTCCGGGGAAACGCATACAAAAATAATACACAAACAATAACGATTATACAGAAAAAGGCCATTAGATTAATAAATAATGCGGGGTACAGGGACCATGCAAATGCACTCTTTATCAAAATGCAAACTATTAAATTCCAAGACTTGGTCAAGTTTAAAACAGCACAAATAATATATAAAGTAACAAATAAAATGCTCTCAAAAGAAATCTGTAAGTTGTTTATAGAAAGAGAAGGTGGGTATAACTTATGATGGAAGTGGAATTTAAAAATACAGAGTGCTACAACAACTTTAAAGAGCATGTCAATCAGAGAAATTAAATTATGGAACAGGCTAACCCAAGAAATAAAAGAAAAGTAACAACATAAAGCAGTTTAAAATAAAAGATTAAAAAAACAAATTTTAAACAATTATAAGAATTAACAAAATTGGGTTAACCCAGGACAGAATGGTGTTTTAGTTTGTTTGTTTCATAAATTGTGAATCTGCAAATTTACACATTCTGTCTTTATTTATATGAAATAAACTATACTGTGGTGAGGCTTGTTTTTTATTTTAGTTTGTTATTTATTTTGTTTTTTTTTGTTTTGCTTTACTTTTGTTTCAGATGTTGTCTGTTTAAATTAAGACTAAGACAAATTTAATGAATAAAAGCTCAAACTTGAGGGGGTAGGGCCAAATAAGTGTATACTTCTAAGTACTCCTTTTCAAACAAAAGAAGGGAATTATATTTTTGTAATGATTGAGAATGTACATATTTGAAATAAAAATGAACTGAACTGAACTGAACTTTCCTTAAACCTAACGTAAGCTTCAAACCACCAGGATTAATATCAGCAGCTAAATCTGGTTTTTAAATCTGGTGGTAATGCTACAATAAGATACGGATTTATTACAGTGTTATTCATATATATTTTAAGGGGTGCTAGTGACTCTAAAGATGAGTGTGCTGTGTAACCTAAGGCACTAAAAAACAACCAACATTCAAACAACTTTGACAGTTCAGGAAGCAGGAAAAGATCTCCTGCCTGTAGAGTGTTTTTTTTAAAAAGAGTTTTGGTCAGTGTCTCTGTTATAAATGTAACTTTTAGCCTTTAAGTATCTAGGGAAAGTGCTCAAGCTATTTTTTGTGGATGTTCCTTCCTATGTTTCTTGGAAAAAAAATATAAACAGCACCAGCAATGCTGTGACAGCAATCACAAGGTTTTTTTTCTTCTGGTTGCTTTGTGTGCACGTTATTTACACATAGATTTAAATCTGGCTGGTAACAGATAATGTTTAGGATTATTGCACAATAGTCATTTTTAGTGTTAAATTAAAAGCATCAATAAAAATATATATTAACCGATTGAACAACCCGGTGTTTTCACGTTCCCCATTTAACATTCTAAGTTTACACTTCAAACTCCGAAGCAGTAAAAGTCCCTCAAATTAGGAAGTCTAAATAGGAGGGTTAGAAGAACTTAATAAGTCAAATTCCAATATGGCTGTCTTACATTATGAGCCCTAGTTTTAATCAAAATGTCTGCAACTCTGTAAATTGTCCAGGCTGTGACTGACTCAGCCGTTGTTTCTAATCATACTTGTACAGCATTCGTGCCTCATGCATAAGCCTAATGTGTAAAATACAATAAAACTTTTATATTAGTAGTTAGCCTGTTCACCAACAGTTAGGAAATTCCAGCAGCAGTTAGCAAGTTTTGGTATAAAAGCTAAATAGAATACTGCATAAATATCCAACTTATTTCCAATTTATTCATATTTTCCAAACAAATGGAAAAATGCCTATTAAAGCCAGCCCAAGTGCCACCAGTGTTACATGTATGTGATTTAAATTAAATTAATTTGACATTATTTCAGGGAACGTTTTTCATCTATGATACCTTCTCTCTATTAACAACAGTGCTCCAGCACATGTGCAGGAGGTTTCCAACGGCGAGTGGTAGTGTGCCAGGATGAGAACGGTTACCCTGCCAACAGCTGTGAGGACCGCAACCGACCCAGTGAGCAACGATCCTGTGAGTCAGGCCCATGTCCTCAATGGGTCTACGGCAATTGGGGAGAGGTGAGATGCCACTTCATATAAAGTTTAGATAAGCATTTGGTTGTAAGTGCTAAAATGGTTACTGCTTTTCTTTGATGCACATACAAATGTGTCCTCTTTTGTTCCGTCCTGAAATCCTTATTGTCGTCACTGAATTATAAAACATCTGTTTGTGTTGTTTTCAGTGCACTAAACCTTGTGGAGGTGGAATAAAGACAAGGCTGGTGGTGTGCCAGCGTCCCAACGGTGAGCGTTTCAACGATCTAAGCTGTGAGATCCATGACAAGCCACCAGATCGGGAGCAGTGCAATACTCAGGCGTGTCCTTCTAGCCCTCACTGGAGCACAGGACCATGGAGCTCGGTACGCTCATAAAAAAAAAAAAAATCACATATTTTCAAGTTTCCACATTTTTTCTGATGCAACAGTCCTAAGGGGGCAGAATGACTTTGATGCTTTTGCACAGAGATATTAGTTGTGGTTTTTTTTATATTATTACACTTAACTCCTTATCCTGATTCCTCTCTGATGATTGTTTAGCATTTCTTCAAAACATTTAGAACATTATTGCACTTAAATGAAAAGTCATCCTCACTTGCAATGTGCCAAAAAACTGAAACATTACAACATGCTTCAGTGACAGCTGTGACCATAAAAATATTTCTTGTCAGTCCTAGGTTACAAAAAACTGTGTTGTGCTTTTAGTTTAAAAATAGGGTCATTTCGCAAAACAAAGATGGCTCTGTAAAATATTGGTTTGAGATAATTTATTTTTTCTTTTTAATTTATGTAATTACTATTAACTTCAATAACTGAGGAACTCTTTGTATTCATGTATTTAGCTAATTATTGTTCATATGCAAATACTGATTATCTTTTTTTGAATATCAGGAGAATACCATAGATGCCTTTTCTTTATTATCCAAAGAAAGGTTTATAATCCTCAAATATGAGTTGTTACACAATACAGCTGTAAAAGCTATTTAGTGAGCATTATAAGCAGAAGCAAGCATAGGATATAAAGTGGGTTAAATGCTTTATGTATGGTATTTGTTGTATAAACTTTTTTAAATTGCTGTTGTTTTGAAAAATCAGTTTGTCTCAAGGCACATGTGGTTTTTAGCAAAGTTACTAATAATAAGAAGGCACTTTATTTTACAGTTTATGTATTTATCGCCTGCTGAGTTGGTGCATTTAAGTGGATTTGTATGTACTGGTTCTAAACACCTTCATTTGCAGCAGAGAGCAGCCAGAGCCATTGTAGTCTAGAGAATCAGGCAGAGGGTTCTATGGGAGAATTAAGCTAACAACCCTCCAAGGATAACAAAAATTCAAGAGCAAATTTCAGTATCTAAAACAAGTGAAACTCAAAATTTTCAAATAATTTTAGGCATATGATAAAAAAGTTTGTAATAAATTTTTTTTACATTTTACTTAACATGATAGCTGCTGGATGGCAGTAATATCAAGTATTTTCTAACAGTCTCAATATGATGCTTTCTTTTTTTTCCAATTGAGTACATGTGTGTTTATGCTTTTTTATTGACGTAACATTAACAAGGCAAAAACTGCCTTTATAAACTCATTGCAGTGTGTTTGAATTTTATTTGAGTGGTATTTGAATAGGTTGTGTTAAATGAAGCTCTATCACTATCACTACAAGATATACGATAATTGCAAGTATTATAAGTACCCACTGAACTGCTTTTATTTTTTATTTTTATACCAATAACAAAGATTGGAAATTTAAAGTAGTTAGAGGCTCTAATACACATTGCTCAAAAATGCTTGATCTGAACTTTAATATTTGAGATCAGATTTTCTTAACTAGTGTTTTTGTTGGCTTGCAATCAGATTAACCATATGATTGATTTTCACAGCAAAAGTTTTTAAGTATAGATCTGGTAGTTGTTGGCAATATGGTCATGAAAATGCTCCCCTTAACATAGCAGCTTGATTAATTCTAATTACTTGAAATCTGGCTGCATGTCACAGCAGTTTTGCAATATTTTTTTGTTTTATTATATTCTTCAATTTCAACATGCAGTTAGCATAACAACATGAAGGTTGCTTAGGTAAAAATATCCAGTCTACAGTGCATTTTGTTACGAAGCTCAGTGTAAATATACCTAACTTAGAGTTTGCTTAAAATACCAGTAAAGCTTTTAGTAGTAGCTGCTTTAAGGGGAACACATAATTAAACTTGTGTTAACTGTTGCCTTTAACAAGCTTTAAATTTGTTTTGTTGAAGTGCGCTGAGATTGAACAGATGACTACACTCCAGCTGTGGTCATTTTTACTTGAAGCATCAACGCTCCTTAATACAATGGCTTTGAAAGGAAATGCTGGAAATGTGTTTCTAAAACTACGTATATCTTAGCTTTATTCTCCCATTAGAATTTCACCTTTATCCTCTGTTCTGAGATTTTTCAGACTACTGTCTACTTCAGTAAAATATGGACTGTTCATAACTGCTCCACACAACTGAACTTGAAAAATATGTCTCTTTAAGTACATGTCAACTCTTAAGTGCCTAAAATATCTCACATCAATACTTTACAACAACCAACAACTGGTGTATAAGGACTGTAAAATATTGTGTCTCACTGAGTTTATGGAAATTGTTGTATTTCAGTTTGTAGGATTCCTTCAATAGAACTTTTCTTAGTGTGGCCAAAAATTGTTTGAAAGCTCTCTGCCCTAATATTGTTTGATAAAAATGTTTTATATATATATATATATATGTATATTAGTTGATATTTGGTTTGTACTGTAAATACAAGGAAATTCAAAATATATTATTCTGTGTAACACTCCATAATACCTCACTTGAAACTATAACAAAATTTAACTAGCCATCAGAAAATGATAGTGTATTCTTCCTTGGTGCTTTTTGCCAAATATGGGATAAGTTGTGAAAATCATCATATTTTTGCTTTGTCTGGTTCTTCTCGTGGTGCATTGCTGTTTGATGCTGCCGGTTGTGTAATTTTATTTCTTTCCACGTGCAGTTGATGCACTGACAGCTAAAAGCAAAGAGTAGTCAGTTTAAAGTTTTTTACATTTTTCATTGAATATTGCTATATTGTCATTTATTGTCAGTCAAACACAGTAAAGCATTTGGAATCAGTTTCTAAATGTTGTGCTTCAAACATGCAATTTCTGAGACTACAGGGGAGGTTATTGGTGTTTTGTGTCTAGAGCTCCTAATGTGAGCCAGTCTAATGTGTCTACCTCAGTCTTAGTTATGATTGCTCCCTCTGCACCATCTTTGTCATCCCTTGTACTGGAGTAAGCTGGCTCGATTCGGTAATGGGGCTATCCAGTGCAGGTGACAGCCCTAAACACAGAGCTGAGGTTTTTTTATATTTCACCCTAACTTAGCTAATTTTCTGTTTCGAGGAGAATAGTGATAGTCCAGAATCTGTGGTTTGGGACAACTTTGCTTACAGCCCACCTTGTTGATTCCTGGCCATAAATGTCTGTACCGACATCCCACTTTATTTTAAGGGCCTGTTAACACAGCTGTGAGTACTTTTTTTTTTTACGATAATTTCCTCATGAGAACTATTTGTTTCAATGACTCCCATGTGTGATTGCAAAGAGGCAAAAAAAAATCTAGATCTAGGTTGAAGTGAATGACAAATTGCAGTGGATTTTAGTATTCCTGGTTAAATTTTTCCGTCTGTCCAGTTTGCTTTATGGTCCGTTACTTTGTGTAAATAGCACTACTAAAAAAATAAAATTTAACAGGCTCTTAAAATAAGTATATTTAATGTCTCTCATTCACAAATTGCAGTATTAGTCTGTTACAAGTTTTTGTTCTCTGTATATTTATGTAATTACTTGTATTTATTGTTCATTTATTATCATGCTGTCAGTATTGAATTTTTTTATGGTTTTGTTGAATTTCTGTGCATTTCCAGCAAAGGTCATAATTAAAGTGAAATAGAGGTACTATTCAAGTCGTTTATTTCATTCTTATTTGAATAAACAATATCTTGATATATGCAGTGACAAAAGGTAAATGAAAGCAAGGCAAACTGAAACATGGATTAAAGGGATGGTACAGGATTGTTGAAGTGAGGTTCTGCTAAAAAGTTGTGAGCAGGTAATATCTTACTTGTGACAAAGACCTTTCTTGCCATGTTCATTTTGTGTAAATCTGGATTAGTTGGTCCAGGAGGCTGAAGCTAATGGATAATCTGAATAAGGCCAAAAACAATGTGCGCTTCTACTTTCTTTAAAAAAAAGTCCAATCTCCAAAATGTCATAACAGTTTTTGCAATAACTGTTTTATCTACTTTTTACACTTTGTCATCTTTGCATTGATCGGTTAATTACACTAAAACAAATTTATCAATTATCTTCCCGTGTGAAATATACTTAGAACAGGACATTTTAACAGGAAGTTTCTTGTTAATATTAGTAATTTAATAGACAGCTATGAAATCAATAAAGCAACTCTAATCTAAACTGCTCTTGTGCTTTTTATTTTTTATACCACCTCTATATTTGGTGGTTAGTAAGACAGAAAATACTTTTCATGAGCAATTCTCAGTATTTCTTCTTTCTGGAAAATGACCACCTTTTATCTATCCGTGCTTAAGGTAGAAAATAAAAAGTAATTGGCCAATTTGAAACTAAATTGCATAATGTAAACATTATGACAATTTAAACGTGAAACCCCCCCCAAAAAAACATTCAGATTAGTGGCTTTGACGTTTTTGGATATCGAGTCTTAAAATCCACCTTTAGACCCCCTCTTGGACTAGCCATTTGCTTCCACCTCAAGGTTCAACTAATCTGGTTTTCTAGTTCATAAAGAAATCCAGAAAGTTGTCTAGTGCCGATAAGATATTAACTGTCTACAACTTTTTAACATAACCTTTTTTAAAGTCCTGTGTTATTCCCTCTAAAGCATGCTACATGAACTGAAAATAAGTCTAAATTTGGAATTCCCTCCAAAATTGTCTCATGTATTATGCTGGCATTTCTCAAACTTTCATTTGTTGCCATAAAATATGAGTTTTTCATAACTCACTGATGAGAAGTTCACCCCAACCGTCCCCAGATAATTAACAATTGCATGTATTTCAGGAGGTTTTTTTTCAAATAACCCTCTAAAAACCAAACAGCCTAACTTTTTATATTATTTTCACCTCATTTCCTCATTGAGCTTCATGTTTGTGGGTAAAATAATGCAAATATTGGAGATGCCAAAATCCAGTTAAGCATACCGAATAAGTTTAAAATGCACAAATGGCTGAACTGTTTTGTCTTGATATGATCATGGCCTCTGCTTTGATTTAACATCTTCATCAAGTGTTGAAAGTCATTTCCAACCAGATGAATCTTTGTCCTGCTTTGTGACCCTTCCCAACTCATTCACCGTGCTCAGTCACTCAAAAAGCCGCCCCGATGCTTTTTCTATGATGCATGGTGGCGAAACGTGGCTTTGAACTAGCTAGGCCTCATTATTCTGGTCTGCTGTGTACTGGCAACTCGGACTACAGTGTGAGCCTGTGAAAGCTTCTGGAATAAGGGGAGGTGTGAGCAAGACAATACAGTAGGCTAACGTCAAAGGTCACCTTTAAATGATTCACATGTTCTTCTTGGATCATTATTCTTTCCGCATATGCAGAATTTAGCTACACGATATAACAAGGAATTTGGAATTAATATGTTACCTGTACCATATTTGATCAGATTTTTATATTTAACAGAAATGTTGAAATTTTTTTTAATATAAGGGCTGGTGGAGAACAGAAGCCTAATGAAAATGGAGAATTTGCACCATAGCACAAAAAAAATTTGGATGTAGGAGTGGCCTCACTTTTGAACAGAAACCCAGACTTGTTGGTATGAACTGGACAGTAAATAACTCAATTTAATAGGTTAAATCCTTTTTTCCTTCCTTTATCCTCTGTTAAACCTTGACCTCGGGTACAATTTCCCCACTTGACACTTACATTCAGAAGAAATACCTGCTGCTTTTGTTTCTTTCGGGTTAATTTCATGTGGACTATTTTCTGCTTTACCTTTAGGTGATACCAAAACAGTCTTCCTTTTATTCTAACGTATCATTTACCACATGCTTTTTGTCCCCCAAAAAAGATATAAGCCACACAGTCAAAATCATTTTTATTAAATCTCAAGTACATCTTTAAAACTTTATTGCAAATTATGTATATCATTTTTCAGTAACAAAAAAGTAGTTCATTAGTTGAAGGATTCACCAATCTACAAACACAGTTGCACAAATTTAAACAAACAGCACAACACAGATTTTTTTTTTTATCTATAAAAAGTATTGGGAGTTTCAGTAGCTTTTCCTCAAATCCTCCTACCTTTCCTCCTCCTTGAATGATGCGAGAGGTTGCAATGAGTTCCCGTCCAGTACAGTCCCTTGCCAGTCTGGACAAAGCTGCACGCTGAGCTGTGCACCCGTTCAACCCTGAGCCTGTCGCTTTATATCCATCGCCCGTGTGAAACGCCCCCTTTTATTTTTCCGAGCACAGTCAATCCCAGCTGCAATCCCTGCTGTAACCCTACTGTGTGTGTGTGCCTGCCTGTCACACCGTGTTAGGCCTTCGATAACTCGGTGAACCCGGACATGAAAAAACTGCTACCGGGTGAACAGGCGTGTGTCGGTATTGGACTTTCCTCTTTATCTGTTTTTCCCCTAACCAATGAAATTGTTACCATTTCCATTTATTTCACCCCATTTTATTATATTTTTTCCTGTCTATTGAAACTGAGATTTCCATAAGTTTGTTATTTATTATTGGCTAAGCAAAAAAAGATAACTTCTGATTCACATTCCTCCCTTCCTTCGCATGCTGCAGTGCTCAGCCTCCTGTGGAAGAGGTGTCAAATCCCGTAAGGTGAACTGTGTGACCGCATCCGGCCGCTCCATCCCAGAGGAAAACTGTCGTCACTCGTCACCCAAACCCAGCAGACAGAAGCGATGCAGAGGTGGAAGATGCCCCAAGTGGAAGACTGGCAGCTGGGGAGAGGTATATATTCCTTCTTTATTTGGTTCTCACGCTGCCAGACGTGTCAGCCCCCCCACCCCTTTTTTTTTACACTTTAATGCTTACCAGCTTGTTTGCAACTCTGTCTGTGAAACACATGCTCCATAACCTGATAGTATTTAAACACTATATACAACCACTAACTAGGACAGGGTGCCTTTACAGATCACAGCATGGTGGGCCAAGGGCAGATGCAAACAGAGGTTGAGACCAAGGCTGTGACACTTTAGTGCAGACAGTTGAACAGCTGGAGGGAGGTGCACCCTCTTTGATCTCATGTCCAGCCAAAGTAAATATACCCTTCTCTGTATTTTCTCTTCCTCTGCCCCTCACCTTCCTTTCCTCTCTGTCCCTTTTATCATCTCCCTCAGTGTAGTCTGTGCCTCCAAAATGGAAACCACATGTTGGGTCTTTTTACTTCAGTGTGGTTCAAGAGCCCACTCTCTCACGTTTGTCCCAGACAAACTAACAGAACGCATCTGGGCATCTGTAACGCGCTTGTTCCATTTTTTTCTATTTCTTTTGCAAGCTTTTCTTTTCCCTCAAATGTTCCTCCCTCCCTTTTCCCTGAAGTCACTCCATCGCTCAAGGCAGTGAAACACAAGTCCTGTGCACACGTCAAGAGAGGATGTGCTTCTCTTCAAAACAGCTGTGGAACAGCACGCATGCCAGAAGTAAATGGTCCTCCGTGTCATGTTTTCAGTCAGGAGGGGCGATGAAAAGTGGTGGAAGGAAAATACAGTACCTCGCTGAAGTACTTATACTGCTTCAACTTTTTAATCTTTTGTCATTTCTTGGGATTTCATGTGATAGACCAAGACAATGGGAAGGGAAAAAAAAATTATATATATATATATATATATATATATATACAGTTGAGGTGGCTCGGACATCTGGTCAGCATGCCCCCTGGACGCCTCCCCGGTGAGGTGTTCTGGGCACGCCCCACCGGGAGGACGCCCAGGGGAAGACCCAGGACTCGCTGGAGGGATTATGTCTCCCAGCTGGCCTGGGAATGCCTCGTGATTCCTCCCGAGGAGCTGGCCCAAGTGGCTGGGGAGAGGGAAGTCTGGGTCTCTTTGCTTAGGCTACTGCCCCCGCGACCCGACCCCGGATAAGCGGAAGATGATGGATGGATGGATGGATGGATGGATAAATATATATATATATATGTTGATTTACTTGTATCCTTTTGAGTTGTCACATGTGTTTATGTTTTATGTGCAGCGACCTTGAGAGTTTTAAAAGGCACTCACAAATAACATTTATTATTATAATAAAATTGTACGGAAACTTCAAGCAGGGCTGTGTTAAAAAAAATTAAAAAAATATCCAAAATTTTTAATATTTATTCAATCCATTTCAGGCTTCAGCCTCAAACAGGGAAACTTGTTAGAATTGGTAGGAAGATGAATAAAGCTAAAATTACTAAAATATTTGAAAAAAAAAAAAAAAACTGTTAGAAACTTAAAGGACTTTAGACTAGGTTCAGAGGTGGGTAAAGTTGCCAGAAATTATACTCAAATAAAAGTAGCACTACTGCAACATATTTACTCAAGTAAAAGTACAAAGTAGTAATCCTAAAAATCACTAGAAAGAAAGAGTAAAAAAGTATTTTATAAAAAGAATACTCTAGTATTGAGTACTTGAGTATTTATAGTTATAAGATCATGGCATATATTTACTATTTAAAAATTATGTAAGTGAATACAACTCTGAAGTTATGTACATATTTTAAAGAATATAATGGATATAAATACTTGAAATAACTGTAAAATGCTTGTGTGTGTACAAAAGAGGTCTCACTTCCCCATAAACTGTATGTGTGAGTCTCATGCAGTTTTGGTTATACCAAGCATTCAGTTTTATTCAGTAATTTTACTTGCAGTGAATGGAGTACTGAGAGAGAGAGGGTAGCAATACTTCATAAAACTATTACTCAAGTAAAACTAACAAGTACGTCTAGTACCACTACTCCAAAAGTACAATTGTTAGTAGTTCACCTTACAGCAGGGCAACAACCCTAAACATACAGCCAGAGTTGCAACTGGAATAGTTTAGTTTATTTTCCAAGTCTGAAATCCAATTAAGAATCTGGAGCAAGACCTGAAAAGTACAGTTTACAGACACTAATAACCGATGAACCTAGTTTTTTCAGACTACCTAGTCAGTCGGAATGAAAACATATGCACACTAAACCTATCAGGTATTTTGGTTGAATACGTAAACTTCCAATAAAATGAAGTTTGAAATTTTAATGTGACGAAATATGACTAATACTTTTTGTAAGACGCTACATGTATTTTATAAACCCATGGTAAAGTTTTAAACTTTAAAAAACAGAGATAAGGCGTTCGCCTTTTATTTTTGTAATGATGTGAAAAGGTGATTTCATCTCTGAATCTGTAAGTAAAACATTTGATACCACAAAGATCGCATTATCACAGTGGCAAAAGTTGATGTCTTCTATTTGCAAAAATAGGGGTTTGATTATAGTTTCCTCATGTCACCTGTCAGTCTGCCCCTGGAAAAGGCACTTAACCCCAATTTGCCTGCTGTTTGCATGTTAGTGTATCAGTGTGTGAACGTGTGTGCAACTGGGACTCCAGTGTAAATGCTTTAAGTAGTCAATATGACTAGAAAAACACTATATAGGTTTCGTCTTTTAGTCTCTAATATCTGTAGAAAATGTTCAATAGAAATGTTTGTTATTCTCCAAAGTCATGAAAAAATACTTTATAGCTGAAAAAAATAATATTGACTTTATAATCAGTTCTTGTTTAAATAAAGACTATTCCATTATATATCTCTGGTAGAAATTATAGAAATTATATCTATAAACCGACTTGGCAACATCAGACAGTTAAAAAAAAATAGTCTCTTCAAAAAATTGGCACAATGTGACTAAATTGGTAAATATCAACATAAAGGTTAACATAGTTATGTTCAAAGAAACTATACAACACTACATTACAGGACTACATTACAGGATAGACATTGTTTAGAATGGCTAAAAAGGCAATACATTTTTGTTCAGCTAATAAAACATCAGTGTAACAGAATTATACTGTTTTTGATGTTGTACTGGGTTAGTCATACATTATTATATGAAAACAATAAATAAAAAACCTAAAAAACAAACTGAAATCTATAACACAGCTCAGCGCTCAACATTAATGTCAAATATACCATAATCATTTAGCTAAAAACTTCACAAGCTTTGTTTGTCGCTAGAACTACAGAGGAAATTTAACCTCAGTGTATGTAATTTTGATAAAATATTTCTTATGGCTAAGGTTTTACATCCCTTGCTTTCAGTGTTCAGCCTCATGCGGTGATGGAATTCAGCGAAGGGAGGTTTTCTGCCAGGTTGGAGACCGCCGCAGCCCCGCTGAGCATGGCTGTGCCCAGCGCTCCCGTCCAACTTCCAGCCAGACCTGCCGCGTCGCAGATTGTCCGTCTCGCTACCGGTGGAGAGAAGGGTACTGGCAGGAGGTAAGTCGGAGCAAATGCCTGAAGGTTTTAAACACTGCAGCCTGTAAAGTCTATTTGCAAAAACCTGTAGTTTCACCGCTCTTCCTTACCTCGGCTTGGATGAATGTGCTCCGTCATATCTGGTGAAGTGGAGTCGCTGCTCCCATCAGAGACTTTACTGTGTTGTCAGACGGCCAGAGAGATGAGGAGGGGAGGGTAGAGGCAGCAAAACCCCTGGTGTGAGTGGGTTTTGGTTTTTTTTCCCTCTCAAAAACAGAGGAGACACTGAGCCCCAAAAGCAACATACACCGGAGAAAGAAAAAAGCGTTTTTTTTTCAAAATCCTGTCAAACTTTATAAATGCATCACAAAGCTGCAAAACTATTTAGAATTGCACATCTGTGTATACACCTTAGTCTGGTTTGAATTGAACTGGAGTTTCAGAAGCTCGACTAAGCTACCCAGACAAAGTGATTGGGAATCAGACTTTTCTGCAACCAACCCCCCCTGTCCCTGTATTTGCGCAGCCCCTGGGGAAGTTAGGAGACGCGGAAGTGCAACTTTTCCACAACATAGTAGTAGTATAAGAAGAATATGGTGGCTAAGACAAACGTAAGCGGCCGATCTGCATGTTTGTATTGATGAAGAGAGGGTAGATTGTGATTGTTAATATCCTTCTTTGACTCCATCTGTTTCACTCCCGCCAGCCTCTGTTTATTGCCTGAGAGCCGTTGGAAGCGAACTACTATAAGGCTAACATGTAGGGGCGCATATCGCCATCTATCGTCGGGGAGTTGAAAGTATTTCATTTAATAATTTGATTTACTGAGTGACATGTAAACTGGGACTCGGCTCTCAACAGGGAGCGAGCCCTTAGTCTGATTACTCCAAAAAGCTCAATGTGGATCTGCATGTAAACATATTGAGTGTATCATCCCAAATAGCAACAACTAATATCCATCAGTAGAATAATAGAGAATCACAACATGCGATATCAACGTCATCAGTAAGGGACAAGACAAAGCCAAAGTACCCTATTTTTTTTTATCTGAAGGGGTGCAATATTGCTGTTGAGAGGCTGCTGCTGGGATGTGTTGATCGAACACAAACATAAAAAAAAAAACAGGATAGGATAGCTGGTAGCTGATTAAACAAAGTTTATAAAGTACATTATGGAATAATTATTCTTGAAGCTGTGTCTCAATAAATAAACCCTCATATCTGACTGGTTAACCTCCGCAGCAACTCAGGTGCTGCTTTAAGGGATATTACACCCCAAAGTAAAAATGTGTCTGTTGCCATATTCCCCCCAAAAAAGCATTTTGTAACTAGCCCAGTAATTACCCTGAGAAATAAATGTCATTGGAAAAAAAACGAAGAAATAAAAGCTAACTTTGTTAACTTTGTTGAGATAAATTAAAATGGCTAAAATATACGTATTAGGAAAAAATGTAGATTTGAATTGTTAAAAATGAAAAATATTTCATACTAATAAGCTAAGCCCCACTCGCAAAGCAGAGCAGCTGACGAGTGGAAGCAGAGGCAAAATCATGCCATCATCGAGCCATCATGTGACTGACAGCAGCCTGATCACTTTAATTAGCTAAACTGTTATTAATAATTAAATGTTGATGTTGAAGCTTATTGTGTCTTTAAAATTCACTGACATTATATGTTCAGTCAAGGGTGCATTTAATACGGGACAAGAAAACAACTTTTATCTCTCCATTGATTCTCATTTATTATTTTTGAAAGTAGGGGACCAGAGCCGGTCTACGGAGAGCCTTGCCACTCCTTAAGTCCCATTGTAGTGAATTTTGTTTGCAGTTCCACCAGAGTTCCATCGGGGGCGATCGCCATGAGTGCAAGATGAATGGGAGTCTTTGGAGCTAGATGGCTAAATTTGTCTCTTTCACCCGATTGCCATTGAGAAATCTCAGATTTGATCGTAGGTTTTTGCAAGTTCAACGTGGGTTACACGTCAAAAGTTGAATGAACGAGTACGTATGTCCTTTTGTTTCTTACAGGTTGAGTTGTTGTTGCCCATAACATCCTAGAGTTTTGCTAATGAATGCTGATTGGTCAGTGAAGGACTGATTACAACAAGATGTACCGCTTGACGGCATTGTGGCATCCGAAGCGGCAGCAGAATATTAAGGCGGACTTTTTCGCCCCAGTTTTTTTTTTCAACCTAATAACTTTTTAGGGGCTGCTAGCACTGTTATCTGCCTATGGTTATGTCACTGTGAAATTAAAATGGAAATATAAGGATTGTCGTAAACCAGTATCTCTGGTTGTACGATGTGTATGACGTTATTGACATTTTAAAATACTTTTTAAAGCAAATAGGTGACTCTAAAAAATCTACACCCAGGAATGTGTAATTTCCTTGCATCTCCTTTCAAACGCAATATTCAAATTACTGGACAAAAAATTATATGCTGAGAAAAGTGGATTTTGAGGGGTATTGCTCCATAGACCACCATTTACTCTGTACTCATCATGAGAGCGCCCTTATATGGAACCAGAGGGGAACTGCAACCAGTTCAGAACCCGGAAGTACAATGAGAGTGGCATATCTCTCTTTATTAGACAGTCTTTGAGGGGAGCCATGGACCGGAAGTAGAAAGGCTTGGCTTCTGCTCCCCATTTCTCCATTCTGCAGCCAGCCCCAGCGGATGAGAGGGGAACTGCAGGTTTTGTCACGTCCAGAGTGGATTCAGTTTTGGCAAGCGGAATTTACCCCTTGAGTAAGAGCTGGTGTACACGCTGAACAGGTCATGTGTTCCCTTTTAAGCCCAGAACAAAGATACACGTGACAAATAACTATACATTCACATACATTTTGAGACTTTCTGGATAAAATGTTTTTTGAAAAGTGTCCTCTGTAAGTAAATGCATTACTCTTCATCTTTATAAGAGTGAAAAGTGATAAAAGTGATGTGTGTGTGTGTGTGTTTGCCAATCATTATCTTCCTGTAGTTAGAAGCTTCATGGCAAATGGATGTAATGTGTACATGTCTTAGTAAGTAGTTAGACACGCTAAAATTGTAGTGCCTGTCAACACAACTTAACATAACTCTTCCAGTTGTCAGGGTTCAGCATCACAAGAGTAACCAGGAGCGGCTGCAGCAGGATTATGCCTTGTTGATACTTGTGATGCAGCTGTATTCTTTCAACTAGAAGACTGTAATAGACTGAAATGTCACAATGTTGACATTTGTCTTCAGCCTGGATATATTTGTACTCTAAACTTTCAACAAGATTCTTCTTTTGATTGAAAAATAATGATATTTTCGTATTTTTATGTTAATGCATTTTATCTTAGTTTCCTTAAAGCAATATGCATTTTTTGCTCTAGTTCACATGTTTGTGCTTTAGATAATGAGAAACAAGAAAAAAAGTAGGAAATACTGATTAAACTCCCTTACTGCCAGGGTGTTTGATACAGCTTAAGTGGGTGAGTAGGAAATTCTCACAGTATCAGAACGTTTTTACATAAATTACACAGACATTTCGAACAAATATATGTAACTTGATCTGAACATGTTTATATAATTAGATGCCTCTGTAGCCAGCTTGATGTCAGCTGGTTAACAGACCAGAACAATATGTCTTCCACTGTTTTTCACCTTCTCGGTTATTTCCAAACAGTCGGATTTGTCTTTGCTGTAAGTGGGGTGAGAGTGGAGGGACTTTTAGGCCATTTATCTTGCAATGTGGAGCAACATTTGGGGGATGGCAGCCCTGTTCTATGTCCAAACAATTGATTAAAAAACCTAATTTGTATTAATAAAAATTATTAAAATACAAAAATTGGATAAAAAATGTAGTCACTGGAGCACTTAAATCCCTTACAAGAAGGATGTTAAATTGTAGGAGCAGTATAACGAAACATTTTAGCAGTGTTAAAATTGTAACATTGGCATGCTTAAATCCCACCGATATGCCCATTTCTGCTCCTGCTAAGTATACTTTAGGAGTATTTTTATCATTTGGGTTGTGTTCTTCCTTCTCTTATCTTTTGTTTTGATATTTTACTCAATTATTCATCTTCTTACTTTCATCTTTTCCTCCACTATAATTTATTTTGTCTCACCAATAGAGGATAGAATCCAATGTTATCCTGTCTTTTTTTCCTGTCTTGTTTCCACAACAGTGCAGTAAGTCCTGTGGATCAGGCTATCGAAGACGAGCATTACAGTGTGTTGATTACAGCCATCACGAGGTCCATGAAATGTACTGCGTGAACCAGATCAGACCACCAAACATAGAGAGCTGCAACACACAGGCGTGTGAGCTAATCTGGATCACTGGGGAATGGACAGAGGTAAGCAGTTTTGGTGTCTCTGTGCTAATTATCTCTCATTTTTTAATTCAGACTTCTGTTCATTGAGAAGGACAATTCTTCATAACAGTGTTTTCCTCTCTCCTCCAGTGCTCAGTGAGTTGTGGTCAGGGCTACCGTCAACGTTTTGTTTCCTGCAGTGAAGTCCATGTGGAAAATGACAACTATGAGTACGGCCATCAGTCCTTGTCTAATTGCCCTGGAACCCCTCCAGAGAGCTACATGGCCTGTAATCTGGGCACATGCCCACCTCCACAAGAGTGGAGGGCTGGAACCTGGGGACCGGTGAGTCCATCACTTTTAGTTGCATATGCATGCTGCTCATAAAAATTTTCTTTGACCCCACTGCTTGCATTAGTTGCAAAAATTAAAAACATGGTGTTATGACTGGTCAGTGGGTGGCCAGGTCACAGCATGAAGGGAGATAATTCATCCTCAGCAGACCTCAAGCAACCACACGTTGTATTGCAATTTATGGATGATTTATTTAAAATAATGGAATACAAGGAGTGTGTTTAAACGACGATACAAAAAAAGGTGCCGGGTGTAACTTTTGGATGAAATAAAGCCTAAAACAACAAACAAAAGGAACTGCCTTGGGGTTAACCAAACCTTCCTACGAAGATAAAGGAACTAAATCACAAACACGTATCTCCCTAACTATGGACAAACAGGAGAAAAATGCATATCAAAATAAAAGGCATTTCACCCATACAAACTTAGTTTGACTTAAATAATGGAAGAAGCTGCACAGACAAAAGTGTTGCTGCTTGGGATGAGGAGTGGACACAACCAATCTGCAACAGCATCGCTGTAAGCATCACAGACTCTTCAGGCACCAATCCAGAGTTTCCGAATTCTGGAGATCACCAATCCTGAATGGGCAACTGCTCATTGAAATGTACTTTTTAGATTTAACACAGCGGAACCTTAAGACCGCAGTCGTAACTGATGGCAAAACTAAACAGCTACCAGCTCTCACAAATTTTCACAGATTAAGGCAATTTAGCAGCAGCGTCTCAACAGTAAGATTTTACCCCATCAGATAACAAAATAGGCTAATTTTGCTTTGCATGGTCCTTATTCTATGCCATTCATATATTATGTTGCAATTCCCTAGATTCTTGTGGAACGACTGGCTTTATTCAGGAGGGTTTACTATAAATTATTTTGCTGTAAATCGTTTTTAAAATCTCATGCTTTTTTGCCACTTTTTAAGGTTGAGCATCTGCCCCTTCAACGGCCTCTGCATGTCCCTGTTAGAAGCTAACTATTAGCAAGTCTACAACAAGGCAAAAACGTTCCGGATTGTATTATTGGGGAGATAATACATGCAAATTGCATTTATTTACTCAAGAAAAAAGGGTGTGCAAATTATTTTTTCAATAGAACGCAAAAGAGGCAAGACGTTATCATGAATATTATAAAGTAAAACTTTTAACCCGGTTGTAATGCTGTTGTTTTTCATCCACTCCTCTACCAAACTTCAAACCTCCTAAACAGGAGCTCAAGAGCATGTCTTTCTCATTAGGCATTTGTTCATACTAGAGACCACAACAAATTTATTGGAAAAAAAAGAGTGAATGAGACCTTTAAAACGCACTAGTGAAAAGTGATTCATATTATTTGCATAAGCAGTGGGTCTCTGTGGAACTTCAAATATTTTTTTCCACACAAATCTGATTTTAAAAATGTGTTCACACCATCTTGTAACCACTTAAAGCTTTACAACCTAATACAATATAATCCCACTTATACAGTGGACATCTAAAGTTTTAAACAATTATGATTAAATAAGATGTAATTTACCAAAAGTGGATTTAAATTCCAAAGTTTATTAAAGGATTGACAGACGATGCATACCTGAACAGATTATCTGGATATGTTTACACTAACGTCTGCTAGTTTCTCTTTGTAAAAATCCCCAAAACTGTATTTTCACATTTTCCCCGCATCTGTGTAGAAATTATGGGTAACTTAAAAATGGAATGCTTAACATATTAAATCATGCCATATTGAAGTTAAACTTACATTGTTCTGATTTTCTTTCCTTTTATACAGTGCTCAGTAACCTGTGGGGATGGAGTCATGGAAAGGACTGTGCGGTGTGTCTCAGCAGAGGGACGAGAAAGCAATAGATGTTCTCCAGATGCAGAGCCTAACACCAGAAAAGTCTGCAGTAATCCAAGATGTGAGTGCTACAGGATGACCTGAATGCTTTTACAGTGTATGGGTAAAGACAGAGATGCACCAATCAGAGATTGGTGTAAAATGTCTAATCTTCTCTTTAATCACTCTGTGACCAACTGGTACTGATTTACTCATATTTATGCTTCTCTTTATATTTATTATGAATTAATGTACTGTAAGAAACAGATACATTTATCGCTCCTTCCTGTCATGAGTGGTCATGAATAGATGGTATTAAGGTAGTGGTTTTTAATTATCCTCTGCTATGCATCTTTAGAATACATATTTTTTTTTACAACTAACTTCAGTTGTTGCGTTTCATTTTATTGTTTTAAGTTTTAAATCATTTCCAAGTTCAGTTTCTTAACTTGATGTGTTCAGTCTGTGTGATTATCAAAAGAGAAATAGTACAAATGATTTACCATGGTGTGGATTTTTTTAATTTAAGACATTAACTTTCAAAACTATAAAACTGGTTACCACTCACAGGGGACGTTTTTGTTGTTGTTTATATACATTCGTGATGAGGATATATCCATATTGGAGTTAATGGTTCAACCTCTAAATAAAGCATTTCCATAACATAACATAAATAAGGCATGTCCATAACTTATTTAGGGCCTTATGAAATCTGCTTTATTATTTTCCAAATTCCATTTTAATTCCTCCCCTTAAAAAACAGCAGCACTATATCAGGAGCAAAGCTGTTTTTCCGATGCATAAAACTTGCCCGTTCTGACCCTTGTAGCTTCAAATGTATGTATGTTTTTGGAGGGTGTTCATGTTTTTTGGGAGATTTTTTTTTCTTCTTCTTCTTGACCGTTTTATTTCTTGTGGAGAAGAGAGCTGACCCCCACCTGCACATTTTCAAAATGTACCCGTTTAGGGGCAAGGTCCCGCCCTCTGTGGATTATGATTGGGTATTGGTCCTAAACTGGTCCTAAATGTTATAATTAAAATGTTAATGATAATAATTTAATGTAAAGGGTTTTGACTATTTACCTTTAGTTTACTATAAATAGATGATCTGCATTACCACACATGACTTAGCAAAGTGTATTTTCTTGAATAAATAACAGCATATTGAGTTACATTGTTTTCTTTCCATTGTCTTCAAGGCAATTTGCCTTCTAGGTGTCTTGACATCCAGAGCACAAATGGTCACCTTCCTGACAGTGAACACTTTATCAGTGTTCAAGGAAAAGCTATCAAGGTAAGATAATGGTTTTAATAAAAATTGATCTTCTAATGTGCTGAGTGCAGAAATAATTTTTTTTTTTTTCATGTGAAACAGCCGCTTGAGAGGCCTAACATTTTAAAGCGATGATCCTCAAACTGGGATCCCTGGACTCGTGGGGGTCCGTGATCCATACATTAGGGGTCTACAAAACACACAGGGTGTTTTTTTCTTTTTCACAATAAAGCCTTTCCATGTTGAGAACAGTGTTTTGATTTCAACTTCAAAAGATTTTCATCTTGCTCCACAACGCACAGTGATATTCTACTGGAAAAAATACAGATGCGTCTATATGTAGATAACCAATTCTCAGTTTCATTTTTATCAGAAACGTTTGGGCAGAAATGTCATTTAAAAGCTTCAGAACACTTGTACTTGAATAGATTATTGAAGAATTAACTTATTATTCATACCACAAATAATTTTGTTGTTGTTGCTCATTTGTACCTTTTCGGTCGTAAAAATCTGATCACTTATTTTACTGATTTCTTAAAACAATTACATTAAGTTGTATTTATTTTTCTTCCATCTTAATGTTCGAAGTGAGAGGAGAATCCATATTGTGCCATCACAGATCAAAGCTGCGGCTGCTGCCAATGCTGAGTTGCGCTTCATGTGCCTCAGCTCCCGGTGCAGCTCGGTGTCCAGGTCGCAGAGGATGCTTTCGAGAGAGAGAGAGAGAGAGAGAGATAGAGAGAGAGAGAAAGAGAGAGAGAGAGAGAGAGAGAGAGAGAGAGAGAATGCTAAAATGCTTTGTAACCAAAGTGAATGTTTATTATTTGGGTAAGAATTATGATTTTCAACACTGGAAGCTGCTAAAAACATACCAGGTATTTACAGCAGTATTACAGAATCCATATTGTGCCATCACAGATCAAAGCTGCGGCTGCTGCCAATGCTGAGTTGCGCTTCATGTGCCTCAGCTCCCGGTGCAGCTCGGTGTCCAGGTCGCAGAGGATGCTTTCGAGAGAGAGAGAGAGAGAGAGAGATAGAGAGAGAGAGAAAGAGAGAGAGAGAGAGAGAGAGAGAGAGAGAGAGAATGCTAAAATGCTTTGTAACCAAAGTGAATGTTTATTATTTGGGTAAGAATTATGATTTTCAACACTGGAAGCTGCTAAAAACATACCAGGTATTTACAGCATATCTCTGTCATAATCCTGCATCAGCCTGGAGGAGGAAGCAAACACCGCATCGATACCTGCCATACCAGCATCTAATTAAAACAAATAATTGTCAGAAACTGGGTTCGATTTCTAGATCTGTTGTTAAATCAGAAAAAAATATAGTTAGTGAGGGCTACAGCATATGGCTAAAACATGATGCTGGAAGCACAAAATAAGTATTTGAAGGATATGATAAACTACTTTGTTTAAATCTGTCTCTGTTCGAGATTCCTCCTTTCCTCTCCACGCGTGGGCGTAGCCTTGACAGTTGCGCTGCAATGCTTTAGATGACATTTAGGCCCAGCACTGACTAGACTCTGTGTCTGTGGAAAGGCAAAATGATTTTTAAAACGAACCTGTTATGAACCGGTTAAACTCTGGCTCTAGCACCCTCTCTCGGTTCTTCCCCAATGAAAAAAACCCTATGAGAGTACATACTCTGCTGATTATCACAGTGGATGAATATTCAAGTCTGTCCACTGCATCAAGTAAAGCAAAAGCCAAACAAGCTTTAACCAGAAACCAGAATAGTTACTGTATGTTCAAACGGAACGTTGTGTTAAAATTGAACCAATTAAAAAATCTTTAAAATGATGAGTAGAATTAAACAGCTTCATTGGAATTGGTCCAATCTTTTCATTCTTATTTTTTAACTTTAAGATAAATTAAATTAGTTAAAATAAAACTTAAATATTATTTATTTATTTAAAAAATTTCAGATGACTTTTATTTAAAGGAAGTCTTCTTTGTATGAAAAAATTGTGAGCATTTAGGTTGGAAATGTAAATAGTGTATATATATAATGTCCTACAGTATCTAGGAGTATGAAAGGCCGTTTTGAAAAAAACATCAGTGTGAGGATTATAAGGGGGTCCTCAGAAAGATTGTATCCCTTGCAAAGGTTTCCTGATCCCCAAAAGTTTAAGAACCCCTGTTTTAAAATTGTGAATCTCAACAGGTATCTATGTGATTGTATTTTTGGAGTTGTCAGTGTAATTTGTTTTCCATATTCTTTTATACTTTTCCATAACTTATTTTTCTTTCTATAACCTCTTTGCCCTTTTCCTCTTGTTTACCTTCTCTTCCCCCCAGTTCATTTCAAACTCTCATTCCTCTTTTGTCTTTTTTGCCCTCAGGTCTATTGTGCAGGAATGCAGACAGAGACTCCACAGGAGTACATCACCTTGACAACAGGAGAAGAGGAGAATTATTCTGAGATCTTTGGCTTCAGGTGAATCTCTAAAAGGATAACAAGGAGAGCTTGGTTTTATCCCAAAAATCCAGCTGATTTATGGCCTTGTTTTAATTGAGGAAATTCCACTAACATTTAAACTCGGGCCTGGCGCCAGAGGGTGGGCCTGGCCCATTCAAGTCCACCCGTTAAGCTATTGGGGCCCCCTAAAACAGATTACAACTCCACTGTAAATTAAGTTGCAATTATGAAATGCATTGACCCAAAACAACCAGCAAATACAACCTTGAGTGACATTCTGGTCCACACTCCAATGCGCTAATTAGTTTATTGCCCGATGCCGTTAAATGCAAATAAAGCCCATTTTATACTCCTTGGTCTGGGTAGTTGCAGAGACATGGAACACCATTATCTATCACCACATGGGCTTTCCGTCATTCATGCAAGGATGAACGGACTAGTGCTCAATTTCTTAACTATCCGCTGAATGCAACACAGAGTGCACGTCTGTGATTGGTCAGCCCAACATCAGTCCCAGATCATGTAGTCAATGTAATTAGTAGTCAATACAGCTTTTGGGCACTAGATGCTTAATATTGCAAGGCCATTTTATCTAATATGGTCTTTTGGCAATTTTAAATACAAGGTGCAGAGAACAAAAAAATAGACAGCTGTGTTCGTTTCCATCCGTTTTCTATGAGTTGCGCTTCAAGTAAAAAGCTTTCCAGTTCAATTCAAACTTGCCCTTTGTCGGCAATTGCTTCTTAAGTGGAAATGCTGTCCTGGTGTAGAATTGCTTTACAACACTGACACCCAATGGAGAAGTATAAAGGGAAAACATCTCTGTCAGTAAGAGTGCATGTGGTTGCAAACTTGCTGATGTATAAACTAGGCTTAACAAGTGTGCTGTGTTATTGTTAGGGTAACATGCATGCTAACGGTAATTCTGATGAAAACTGAAAAACACACAAGGAAGGAAATGATCAAGATTTTGAGCTGCAGATTATGTTAGGTTCAGGAAATAAGACGTGTTGTGGACTAGCTATTTTCTTGGAGGACATTAACTGGACTTTTGTGGATGTAAAAAGTTTTTGGTTCAATATTTCTCTGCTTTGTGTTTTGATATCTGGCTTTTAACAGTAAATTACAGAGGGGTTTGACAAAAGTGTCTACTGTGTCTAAAGTTATGATCATATCATCAATGGAATGAAGGATCTCAGTGTTCAAATGATGTATAACATGTATGTGTAAAAACACAGGTAACATACTACCAGTGGGACATAAAAAAAACACAAAGGGGTTAAATAAAAACTGGGCGCCCCCGTTATAAGCCCCAGCTAAATTTCCCTGCCCCAGATTTGTGTAAACTCAAGCTGAGGGTTTCTCTGTGCTTTTCCAGGCTCAATGACCCCACTCAATGTCCTGCCAATGGCTCTAGAAGTGAAGACTGTGACTGTCGAAGGGACTACACCGCTGCAGGCTTCACCACCTTCTCTAAAGTCCGCCTGGACCTGAGAAGGATGACCATCATCAGTGAGTAGCCCACGCATACACAAAACAGCACCCAGATCTAATGTTTATTCTACTTACACTCAAACAAGGTCTTTCTTTTCCTTTTAATCATGTTCATGTTCAGGGTTAATGGGATCAAGATGTCAACTGTTTAAACCACAAACATTAACAAGGCTTAAATAAAATTGCTGTTGCACTACTTAAACTGACACTGCCAAAAAGACTATACATGTATTAGGGCTGCAACGATACTACTTTTTACAAAGCGATACGATACCGATACTTAGAGTATCAATGCTGATACTTCTACCACACAAAAAATGCAATGAATTGGAAGGCAGGTTTTATTTTCTTCTCAGTTTATAATAACAAAAATGAGGCTGAATTACATAAAAAATAAAGAATTAAATAAAATGACCACAAAACTAAAATTTCAAGTTAAAAAATAACATTTTCTGAGAAATCATTGCGAAGTATCGCTTCATGGTATTGGTTAACTTTAACCTCTTAAGCCCGAGGCTGTTTTTTCTGTCAAAGCGTAGCTGCAAGTCTTTTCTGTATATCTCTTTAAACAAATTAGGATTGAGTAAAAATGCATTCCACATCTTTCCGATTTTTATTTGTAAAAATTATATCGGAATTTGTGGATTTTGACAAAAGAGTTAAGAACACTTTTCAAAACACTGTAAAAATTCTAAAACACTCGTTCATCATCACATTTGCACCGATATAGGTACATTGTGATATCTTTTCAAACAATTTTGAATTATTCTTGAGACAATAAATGTAACTTTCTCCTTTTACTTGATGTTTAGCTACAGATTGGCAGTTTGCTTTCACTCGTGATGGCAAAAGTGTCCCATTTGCTACAGCTGGAGACTGCTACAGTCTGGCCAGCTGTCCACAGGTGAGAATCAACTAAAAACACTGAACTTAACACAGGGACATTTTGTTGTTACAGTCTGTATTCATGTAAAACATGTCTTAAAGAACACAAAAAAATCAGCTTCTTTAGCAGTCTAGGAGCCAGCTAGAGAGGCACTGGAGTTTGTAAAATACCTCTATGGCTTGTTCGTTTTTTCACTCTAAGGACTCAATGGAGATAAAGATTTAAACTTCCTTCTTCTTTTTAACAAGGCTTTTTATTCAGGAGGTTCATTTATCCAAAGCAGCATTAAGGCACTGATGTACTCTAAGACTAACACTATTGTGATACATAACAGAGGACTGATGGTTGTATGCTTATATCAAACCTAGAATATTTCAATGGAAAAAACAAATCACAAAGCCACAGTTGGTCATTTCCCCTTCTCTCTTCTGTGCATCTCCTTCAGTTCATCTTTCGAGTCTTATTCTTCACATTTTTCTTGAATTTTGTAAGCTCACTCAGCTGCTCCTGCATATAAACATCTTTCCCACTGGGTATGATATACAATGTAAGAGATGTAAGAAGTGTATGCTAGCCCAGATAATATGACTCTTGCAGCGCAGCATCAAAAACAGAGTGAAAAATATGTCACACATCAGGTTTTCCCAGTAGTTAATGCATGAATGGTGCCCTGGGTGTATCCACTCAACCCCTTCAAAATATTATGCAGACAACGTCTTAAAATGGCAAAGCTGAACACGTTGCAGAGCTTGTTTTTATTTTCTTTTTTCTTGTCAAATATATATTGGTATCATGCTAAGTGTCAGTGTTCAAAGTTTCTGGGACTTCACAAGCTGTTTTCCGTGTCTCTGTTGTTCATGTTCAATGAGACGCATTAGTTTATTTGTCAAAATGCGCGTTTTTCTTTATTATCGCAATATTCTTTCATATCATTTCTGACTTTTTATATCAACTTCTCATGTTGCTGTTTTGTTTTAGGGACAGTTTAGAATCAACTTGTCAGGAACAGGTTTCAAAGTGGCTGAGGACATTTCATGGATCTCCCAGGGAAACTATGTCATTACTCACATCCAGAAATCACAGGTACCTCATCACACACATCAGTTACAACCAGAGAAAACTCCTAAACATGAAAATGTAATGATATTTAATTCCTTTGGATTTACCTTCACATTTGGTTCATAAATCTCAGACTGATAGCTTTTTTTTCTTCTTTTCTTGTTCATTCACTTTTTTCATTCTCTACAAAATATTCCTGTTACTTACATCTCAGATGTTTTGGATCCATATATTCCTAACCCCCTCAACAGAACCGCATCTTGATCACCATCCATTCAATGCTGTTTTAAATCAGTGCTGTTTAATTCAATGCTGTTTTAAATCAGTAATTCATTCAGAATTGAGTGTGATTCATTTTGCCCACATTTCCTTACATGTAAGCCTTAATAATTAAAACTGATGAGAAAAAATAAAAATTAATCTCACTATGTGTAAAAAATATACAGAATGTATTAGTATGTCTATTTGAATAGAATTAATGAAAAACATTAGCTTTTCAAACTGCTGATATGTTCATTAATATTTCTTAAAAGTGCGTTATTTGCTTGAGTAGCAGTGTCTGGAAGCTCATATCATTATTTCTGTGTCCACAGGATGGCAGCAGAGTGACAGGGATCTGTGGAGGGTACTGTGGCAAATGTACCCCATCCTCTGGTGACACTCTGCCTGTAACAGTTGAATAGATCTGCAGCAGCTGAACAGGTGCAGAAAGTATTTTCAGTTGGTTCAATAGATAAAGGAAATGTATAAATGCTATGTGACAGGTAACATAGATGCTGTCAGCATTTTTTACTTATTTAACACATCTGCTCTGACAGTTCTATGTATTATGCTCTTTAACAGCTGAATGTTAATCTTGATTGCATGATTTGCTTTGATTTTCTTGCAGTTCTGTGTGTAGTCTTCTTCTGGTGCTCATTTTGCGATCCTAATCCTTAACAATGGTGCTACAGCAAACTTGGAGCTCAAACATCCCTCACATCACCTCTGACTCATTTTGTGTATAGTGTAAATTATTCTGCTGTAAGTACTGTAAATAGACTGATTGAATCTGTTATTTATTCTACTTGCCATTTGTTTTTGTATTGTAAAATTATTTAAAGGTTTTGTTCTCAAACGCTTGCGCCAAACATGTATACTATTGATGCAGTTTTCGTCAAACTTGCCTTCCACATTTAGGTTTTAATATTTAAATTCAATGTCATGATGCAGTGCAGCTATACGCGTGTGTTTTTTTTCTCACCAATGGGTCCAATAACCGTGTTGTGATTGTTACCAGACCAAGTGTTTTCATGCAGGTTTCTTCATAAAAATGTCAATGTCTCCTCAAGGAGCAGCATTTATATATTCAAGTATTATGTAATGGCTATTAACCACTAGACCATAAGTGGTTGTCCTATAGGTCTTGCAGTAACTTGATCCAACTCTCCGTGCACTTCTGTTTCCACTTACTGAGCCACCATACTCTGATGCAAACTTCCTGTTCAATTTGGGTGCCTTACTTTTACAACCCCTCTCATTTTTCCTTGGATGTGCTACATTTAAAGCTCATCTGATATGAAACCAGGTATCTGAAGCCAATTGGACTGTGTTCAAGCAGCTCTATGGGAATGCCATTATCCCTAACTCTAGGCTTGTTTCCACTATCGGAACTTCAGAGTAATTTGACCAGACTTTCCCAATATGCGAGTGTTTTCACTTCACCTGATTGGTTGTAGTTCATAATCAAATGAGAAGACGTAGCCAAACAACTGGTTTTGTAAAAGTAAGAAAACTCGCTGGATTAGCAAACAGAAAGAAAAAATCTCTGCTTTTCTAAATCTCTTTTTATCTCTGCTGCTCTGGGCAACTTCTTTGCGCTGATCAATGATGTTATTTGCTGCTGAGATGGCAGACATCAAAGAGAGCTAAATTCCTGTGTTCCAGCATACCTCTCAGCCGGCTACTAGAAAGTGCTGTTAGCCATGAGTGTTTTTTTTTTGCTTTTTTTTTGTTGTTTTTACCAAACAGTAAGCTTATCTCTACTTGGAACAATAAAATGAAAAAAAAAGACTTCACCTCGAGCCAAATAAGATTCCACAGATACTCTGCAAACGTAATGAAAATTGGGGGGGTTTGACCCTACAGTACAAGTCAGTCTGCTAAATTCACAGGCCTTGCAACTTGAGTTCTGTCCATATACTGCTTGTGCTTCCTGTACCTCACATTCTTTCACCATCTGAATCTGTCCAAACTGCTCATCTTTTCGCCTGAGCTTTCTGCTTTGATGTTTTATATGAAGAAATCAGGGTACTTTCTACTTTGTGCAGGTTTCTGCTCCTCTCTATGACCTGATCTAAGATACAAAAATGTCCAGATGGAAATGTAGGGATTAAATATAACTAACCAAAAAGCCATTTTACTGTTGTGAGCCATTGTGTGCTTGGTGCTATTTCAGTGCTTTATGTGTGCGTTCTTCAGCCAAAGGAAATTCACTATAGTCTTCATCTATGACTCAGCAACCATTAAAGACTATGAAAATAGACTGTGTCTTATTGATGGTCATAACTGGCAAATGCACTTCTGATTGTCAGAATGTAGTCTATTCAGGTTCTCAGGTGTCATAACGAAGGGATTATTTTTTATTTAAGTATATTTGTCCTTTTTTTTTACACTTAACTTTTGTTTACCGAGTAACAGAACATGTATCATTGCTTTTAGTATTGTAAAAGGCCTTTATATGTATAAATCTTTTATATGTGAGTATTTATTGTATCTATGTATGTGAATGTACATAAACCTTCACTATAAAGGATTACGGACGAGTGTTACAAGAAAATGAACCTGTTTGCAGTATAGTTTTTCTGTTTTATCGATACACTTATTTATATTTCAGCCCTATCGACATAAAATGTATGATCAGAATTTTGCTGTGTCATTTTTAAACTGTGACTTATGCATGAAAGCAGAAGGGGCAATAATTGGATTTTAATAAAAATGCATGATTTACATCACGGCTCTCTGTCTGCTCTCCTCACTAATAAATCAGTGTCACACCAGTTGGTTTTGTGCAGTAAAAAAATGTCAGGAGAAGATGATTGTCTGCTTAATGGTTGTACTGCAAAATTCCACCTACATAACGCATCTGTGTAATTATGATTAGGCGCTCTAAAACATTAGCACGGTTCGCTTGTTTCCTGATGGATGGGTTGAACAGAACTAATCTGGTACTGGCAGTAAATTATCAGATTAACAGCTGTCACCAATGATGACTGTAAGGAAATGTTTTAGTGTAACAAACTGGTGGCAGATTAAGGGCTGTGCAGTAGATCAGTTATTAGTAATGTTGCCTTACAGCAAAAAAAGTCTGAGGTTCAAATTCCAAAGAGGGATTTGAGTTTGAATGTACTCCCCCTTTGATGTGGTGCATGTTCTCTTCATGTTTTTAGACTTCCTCCCAAATTCCAAAAACACGCTTGTTAGATTTATGGCATCTCTAATTTGCCCTAGGTATGAGTGTGAGTGAGCATAGTTCTAAGCCTTTTCTTTTGCCCCGATTTTATGTCAACAAGCTTTGTAATGATTTAAAGGTATTTTAACAACAGTCCCTTTTTAATCTTTATAAAAATTAAAGAGAAAAAAACATTCTCGATTGTTTGAAGTTTAAGATTCACACAGACTATCATAGAATGGACATTTCCAGCAGTACTTCATTGTCTCTTACCAGATAAAATCAACACCAAAATGCACTTTTGCTTTCCTTCGTGAGAGATTATTGAGTTCCTAATGTGAGATTATTGGTTTCAAGTGTGGTGTGCAGTTGCATGTAGCCCCTCTGAGCAAATACTTTTGAGAACCACCTTTTGCTACAATAAAGCTGCGTCTTTTTCAGGTACCAGCAGTTTTGCACAACTAGAGACTGAAACATTTCCCCTTTATTCTTTTTCTCCCATGAAAACTTTGTATTTGCTCCATCCATCTCCAATCAATTATCCCTTTTAAGGAAAAGCATCTAAGCACCTCACTCATTGTATTTGTTTTTGGTAGGGTCCATCAGTAACAGTTGTCTTGTCAACAGACTAAACCCCCCCCACACACCTGGATATTTGCTGCTCCTCCACATTAACCACACACTTCTCTGATTAAGTTGCTTCTTTGATTAATCATCTCCTTGCCCTAGTTAGTCATTTTAAGCAGTTGGCCATGTCTTGGTATTTGCAGTTGTCTTTCCATATTTAGATGATTGTTTCTGTTAGATGATGGAAATTTGAGTTTTTATTTAATGGTCTCACTTTACTTAAAACTTTTTTCACAGCTGTATCAATGCAATATGTTCCTTCCCCATTGAAGTTGATCATTTTCTAATGTTATCTAACTTCCTCAAGAGGCTTTTGCAAGACAGCTGCATAATTGAGATCATACTGAAAATAATTATATGCACTGGATGTTATTTAGGGGTATCAATGTAAAATGAGGTCAAGGCAAATGCATGCTACACTTGTCAGAGTCTCCTTTTCAAATATTTTTCCAAGCTTAAATATCTTCTAGCCATTTGTGACCATGAGGGGTCCTTTCATTATGCATCCGTCAGATCATGTGCTGTGACTACTTTCCACAGGGATATCCCTTTGGCTGACTGGTTAGCATGCCTGACCTTGCCACACATTTTATTTGTTCAGCATTTTGTATTGTAAATGATAACACCCACATACAGTAAACCACTGAACCAAGCCTCAGTAGAGATCTCTGGATTTGATGTCCAACAAAAACACCACCACCAGAAGCTAAATCAGCCCTGACTTATGTGGGTCTAAAGTTCATGGGTGAGATGTTTAAGACATGCGAAGCAGAATTTAGGAATAATGGAATCCTGGCCCATTTCACTGTGCTAACACCCTCTGCTTGCTGCTGACAACCAAAAAAGGATATTTTCCCTGCTTTTACCTAGTTTTTTTCTTTGCCCTCAGAAATAAAAGCTGCAAAAAGCCTGTTTCTGATTTGATGAGCTGTTTTGAAACTCTTAATTTAGATTTACAGTAAGAAGGTGAGCTTTTAAGTCTCAAATGTTATCATCATCATTATTCCTCAAGGTAATCTGGGATGAGTTTGAACTGAGGCCATCTAATGCCACAAACACACACACACACACTACTGTACATCTACACACATAAACACACACACACAAAATCTAGTTGTTTGACTTCTAAGTTCTATTTTGCAAGGAGAGTGTTTTAATTTTTTTTCCGTAAGTAACGGACAATTCCATTTCACTGAATAGGCTCTGACAATTAGAAGGTCAATCTGTACAATAGATAACCAAGCTGCACCAAACCCACAACCAGTGTCATCCCATTCAAAAACAATGTAGAGAAAATGTCTGAATTAAAAAATACTTAACTACTCTCATCACCACTTTTCCCTGGATTAAATCATTTACAAATTAAACTGATCCTCTTGCTTGATATATTACCACACATTGTATTTACATTTTTCCCATCATTGGGTCAGATCTGATTCAAATAACTAACACATCCCTCCTACAGGCCTTAAAAACAGCTGTTATCAAACCACTACTAAAGAAGAAAATGCAGAACTACAGATCAATCTCTAATCCCCCAGTCATCAGCAACATTATTGAAAAAGAAAAAGTGTTTCAACAGCTAAATAGCTTCCTAAAAATGAAACAATGACCAACTATTTTTATATTTTTCAGTTTGGTTTCCCTGCTCACCACAGCACTGAGACTGCCCTCATTAAAAGTTTTCAGTGAGATCCACATAAATACTGACCGTGGTAGAACCGCAGTTCTGGTTCTTTTAGACATCATCTGCAGTATTTGACACTGTTGATCATAAAATACTACTAGAATGACCGAAGAGCTGGACTGGACTCTCATACAGCACTTCAGTGGTTTGAGTCTTACCTCAAGAACAGGAAATTCTTTGTGTCAACAGGCAATTTCCTATCAGGGCAAACACAAATCCACAGAGACAGTACCGACAAGGAAACGACAGGGACAAGAGCTGGAGGTTGCAGAACTCATGATGCTGAGATTCTCTTTGGGAGTGACACAGATGGATAGGATCAGGAATGAGTACATCAGAAGGACAGTTCATGTTAGATGTTTTGGGGATAAAGTCAGGAAGGCCAGACCAAGATGGTTTGGACACGTTCAGAGGAGAGACGACAATTATATTGGTAGAAGGATGTTGAGGATGGAGCCTCCAGGCAGGAGGCAGAGAGCAAGACCAAAAATCAGATTTATGGATGTGGTGAAGGAGAACATGAAGTTAGTTGGTGTTTGAGGGTAGAGGATGCAGATAATAGGACTAAATGGAGATTGATGATTCACTGTGGCGACCCCTGAAGAGAAAAGCTGAAAGAGAAAGAAGAACAACAAACAAAAATCACCTACGGGGTCCCCCAGGTCTCCATCCAGGGGCCTCTCCTATTCAATATCTACATGATCCCAGGGAGCGGTTGGTCATTGTCAGGAAAGGATTTAACAGTTGAAAGGCATTTTTTTCAATAATCTTGCTGATGAATGGGAGATTAGAAACCTGTAGTTCCGCATTAATGTGTTGTCCAGTTTGTTCTTCTTTAGAAGTGGTTTGATGACTGCTGTTTTTAAGGCAGCAAGAAGCAAGAAGAAAGTCATTGTCATTCAGAGTTCAATTTCCTTTCATTTTTCCAGATGTCTGTGAGTTCTCTGCATGCACAATAAAACAATGTGAAACAGGCTGATGGCAGTATCATCCTGTGGGGACCCTCTTCTTCAGCAGGGACAGGGAAGCTGGTCTGAGTTGATGAATATATCAAATAATCTAAATTTGTTTATTTGTTCCTCATTTATTATCTATTTATAAAATCCTTAAGTAAACCAAAAATAAACTTGAGGGCCATGCATATTTTCTTCCACTTCTCATTGGTGTTGATGACATGCAGTCCAAATGAAATGCATTTTAAGTTCCTTAGAAGAAAAGAGAATAGAATAGAACAATCCTTTATTTTCCCACAAGAGGTAATTCAGTTGTAACAGCAGTGAAGGAAGAACAGAACAGAATTTAAGAGTCCAGAAAAAATATGTACATTATGGACATGGTTACCAAAAAGTACTGTGCAGTTAAAAAATACAGATACAAATGTGGCATACACAGATTGTAATGTGCAACAGAGCTGCATAGTGAAAATATGTTTAAATTATTAAAACAGAATGTGAATTAAAAAAGTAAAATTATGCTTCCAAAAGTTAGTATATATAAAATAAGAAAATACATCTTGGATGAGAACTGATGTAAAAGACATACTTTTAAGGTGGTCCAAATCATGATAAAATAGTCTTTAAGGAGGAAGGAAGGATTAATTCCATCAATAACGGTTCTGGGGCCGCGAATGAACAAATGCACGCTATAATTCACTCGCAGCATCTCTTAACTACACTTTCTCTTGTTGAAAACAAGGCCTTTCATTGGCTCGAGAGCTTCAGGGTGGAGCTGCTTGCCGGAACTCCATTCATTAATGACGGAGATTGTTTGGATGGTTACCCACAGCGCTTTTTATGTGTAAATCTTTAGGGAGCTTCCGCAGCGAACATACGTCGTTCTAAAGTTTCCACTTTTACGCCCTTTCAGGTGCGAAATAAATCAGTAGGTTGACCTGTACTGTTCTGGGATCAGCGCGTCATGTTGAGCCGCCGCTCTAAGGGAAGGGATTCCAGCAGATCGGTAGGTTGGTAGGGGATAGTTCACGTAGATCTCATGGTTTTTATTTGTTTGTTTTGTTTTTGTCGTGTCTGACTTGTATTTACAGTGTTGATGCGTTCAGCTTTTTTTTTCAGGCTGTTTTTTTAAAGAAGTTTTTTTGTTGCTGCTTTTTTCTGTGTGTTGCTGTTCAGTCCCGTTTCTATGGAGATGGACTGTTGTACTCTCTGATACTTGAGCCGTCACCAACTCTACCATGATTTTTCTATTTCAGTCTGTGACTTTAAGGAACGTCTTGTTGCTTCATGTGATACAGATGCTGCTAATGACTGACATTTAAATTAGGTCTAATTGTGCTAAAGAGACACTATAAGAATTCTAACGCAACCCATCTCAGTCAGAGTAGCTGCTTAGATTTTCTAATGAGAATGTTTGCATCTGCTTGAAGCTGAATCTCTCATGCTCTGCTTCTGTTTATGCAGCTGAAGCCTACAGGGGAACAGCAGAGAGGGCAATCTTGCATCACTTGTGGAGATCAATGCCCTGGCTTTCTTCTGCACAAATGGAGGTAGATCATCGCTTTACTGCACGTTAAAAAAGTATTCAAACCCTTTTTGACATTTTTACATGTCACCAGGATACAACCAAAAACTTTGTTTTGGGGATTTTATGTCATAAACCAACTAAAAGCAGTTAATAGTTATGAAGTGATTTTCACAGTCTCAATGTTTTGTGCATTTAAATTCAGTTTAATTTACTTTGACACCCCAAAATAAAATTTAGTGCAACGACCTGCTGTAATAAATCCCCTAACCAAATGGAGTATACTTGTGTGTTATTTATTTTTGGCATGAATACGGAACTCCTTTCCTATGATACAATATGGTTGTGGCAGCATCATGTTGTGGGGACACTTTTCCTAAGCAGCAATGAGAGGAGTGACAGCAGGGAACCAAAGTTTAGATTTCCGATGTGCTCCTGAAATCTGTCCTTTATTGGGGAATTCTAAAAAGGTATTATTGGCATGAAAAAACCCCCGAGCTAAATGCAAGACTAGCCTGGACTAAAAACCTGTTAGAGGCTGTAGATGACTTGAGACTAGTTTACAGGGTCAGCTTACAGTGACAATCACTCTGAACATCCAGTCACAGATGTAGCATAATGGTGTAGAACAAATCATATTCATATCTATGAATGGCTTTGTTTAACTCCAGACCTACATTCAACTAGGGTTGAATTTTCACAGACCCTTTGTGGCTGTTATTACAGGGAAAGAAAACAGATCTATTAAGTATTGACTCCTGGCAGATGCATGCAATTACATAGCATATGTTCTAGACTTTCATTTGTAAATAAATAATACAATAAAATGAAAACTTTCACAGTTATGCACTACTTGTTAGTCTATTACATAGAAATCCAATAAAATACATTGCAGTTTGTGTTTATAAGTGCTACGAATACTTTTAGAAGGTGCTCTATGTACGACATACACATAAAAATCAATTACATGTTGTTAGAATCAATACCATTGTTTGTTTGACATTTCCTCACATGCCGAGCACAAAGAGAGCAAAACCTAGAAGTGATTTCCTTCTTTGTTGTTGTGACATCCAATCGGCTGATTAAGCTGCTGTTAATTTGGCAATACACTTTTTCCCCAAGCAACAACTCCTCAGGTTTCCTGTTCAAGTCCAGTAGCTTTCAGAAGTAACCCCCCCCCCTCACCCCCTTTTAAGACGCCCATCTCTTTGAATAGAATCAGCTGCCGTGAGGAAGCCATTGTTCTGCTTCCCAATGTGCTGGGATTTTTGTTTTGTTTTTTCTTCGTATTTTTGGTGATTACAACCCGTACACCATGCAGGGCTGCCTCCTACTGCCTCTGTGAAACAGGTTTTATATTGTATAGAGATGTGATGTTGCTGTGATTTAAGTTAGGGCATTAAAGTGTGACTAATATGCGTAACACTGCTGTGGGGAAGCAACGGGTAACACACCATACAAGGCACTTTAACATATTATAAATTATGTCCACTGATTTCTACTGAACATAATTTATACAGTTCTAAATAATTATGGTAGAACTAAAGAAGATAATGAGCTACTTGGCGTGGTTTGGTGTGAATTATTTGTGTTCAAATGCACTGGTGTAGATTCTCAGTCATTCATGACATGGCATTCAAGGACAAGTGCTTATATACTGTCTATGGCAACTGGACATAGTTTCTTGTTTCTGGAAGACATTTCACCTATCATCTAACAGGCTTCCGAATATGGCTGGGACTAACAGGTTTATAAGTTATAGTCAGAAAAATCACACTAATAGGGCCATTGAAGACTCTAATGGGTCCATTAAGACTCATATGGCATTGGCCCTGCCTTCTATTTAGCTCAATGTGTGGGTCATTATATTCGATGGTCAAAACATGGCCCTAATGATGCCATGTCTGTGATTTTGGTAACATTTTCCAAGGTGTTAATTGCTGAGAAACCTCCAGGGGAGACAAATCAGAGCTGCAGAGTAGGTGTTGGAAAGATTAAATATGGGGCCCACTTTCTCTCACCTCAACCTCTGACCATAACTGAAAAAGCCTTTTGGATTAGAGGCAACACATCTTCAGGTAGCAACAAAAGGAGCTCAGTTGTCTTCTCTTTAAGCACCATTTCCCTTGCTTATGGAAGAATGCTTGTAAAATTATAGTCTTGGGAATTGTTGTTTCCTCAAAGCTCTTAAGATGCAACCTAAAATTGCAGCACACCAAAATTATCCTAAATAGTGTTTCTCCTACCAAAATAAGAACATATTTGGGCTGCAGCAAGCTTGGATTTTTCCTCTGGTGCCCTTAATAGTAGTTAGACTCTCTGAACCATAAACTCCATCCAGTCCCTCTGTACTTAAAGCAAAGTAACAGGGGCAACAGCAAGCTTAGGAATGCAGACATTTAATTGCTCGGCTTTCTAGTCTCACAATAAAAAGCTAACATTTTCTTCCCCAAAAGGCTTAAATAAACATCAGTAGGAACAAACTTTAGGATCCGTGCAATGCAGAAAAACTTCAAGTGACACTAAAGTTGAAGTAAAAAAGGAGCATCTAAAATACTTTGTAAGAGAATGGATGAACCTTGTAACATGTATTCCTTGATATAAATGCTTATTTTATGTGATGACATGTTTCAAAAGCACTATTTATGTGATTTTAATTAGGGATGTACTGATACCGATATTGGGTATCGGTGCCGATACTGTTTTTATGTACTGAATCTTATCGGGTTAAAGTTAACCGATACCATGAACCAATACTTAAATGAGGAAAGTCTGCAATAATTTAATAGAAATTTTTTATTTTTCTCTTAAAATCAGATTTTTTTGTGTGGTAATTTTTATCTAAATCACCATCATTTGTTTTAACAAACGGAGAAAAAATTAAACCTTTCTTCCAGTTCATTAAATTTTTTTTGTGTGGTAGAAGTATTGGTATTCAATATCTGCAAATACTCAAATCCAAGTATCGGTATTGTATCGGTTTAAAAAAAGGGGTATCGTTGCATCCCTACTTTTATTTATATGTGAGCAAACTATTTGCCAAGTGCTTTTTGGGAGTTATTTGGGCTGAAGCTATACAGTGCCTATTCATTTTTTTTTTCTCCAGAAAATTGGAATATTTAGTATAATTAAATACAAAACCAATGTATATGATTGGAATTGTATGACATAAATGGGCACAAAAATGCATAATTTAGTAATAAAAAGAAAATTATTAAACGTTTGAACATTTCTGTTTATGCAAAATGCTATATGAAGTGGCAGGATCATGCTGTGGGGAATTCTCTCTTAGCTGTTTCAAGTAAACTGCCAGAGAATATGGAGGTATGCTAAATTAAGGGTTATGGTTTAAAGATCTATAAAGAGCTGCAAAAGACTGATGACCTTCCAGCAGTACAAGAACATTAGACTTACTGCCAAAGATGTGATTAAATTGATTGATCAAAATATATTTGTGTGTTAGAAAGATCAAAATAAAGACCTAATTCTAATAGAATCATTTGAAAAACTATTATTTTTGTTAAATGAAATTTGGAAAGAATGAGCAAAAAAAATATTTATATGCACATTCTGTGGGAAAGCTGGTTCTATAAATTAAATCTGGTGGACTGCGTATAAACGTAAGCCCAGAATTATTCATATCCCTCATAGTTTGAGGTCTAAAGCTATCTTTAAATTTTGACCAACATGTTTCTTCTCACTGGAAGTAAACAAATGTTCCAGAGTGACCCTGCAAGAGTCCTAATAGAGAATCAGTGGATGGGAGCTAAAGATTAGGATGATGGCAAAAAGGTGTTTCATCATCAAATATCATGAGCTCATCATCAAATATTATTCATCAAAATACCTGTTTAAAAAACATCTGGTCAGTAATATTTGGAAGTGTTTGAATGTAGTCGTGCAAATAAAGATTTGTTTTTTTATTAAGGAAGTCAGAAATCATTCCCACTTCACAATAAAGCACTACTGTGTGTGGGTCCGTCACATAAAAACTAAATCTCATTAAAATATGATGGAAATGTGATTATGTATGTTTGTACTATATATGACTATATGCAAAAAATCTGATCTGCTAGACTTTCACTAATGTATACAAGCACTGACACTAGTTTTATCTGGCCTCCTTCTCCCATTGACCCTATAGACGGTTCTGCCACTTTGAGCACACCAGTGTTTTTCCGACTGTCCCTTTCTTGTGAGCTGGCTGAGGGTGTTGAGCCATTTCCTATTCATGCTGAAGAAAGAGGAGACAGTGTGGTGTTGTGTGCCTTCAAGATCTCCCCTGGCCTACCAACACAGTGCCCTCAAGAATGTTCTGCTGTTGTTAGGATCTAGCGTAAGTCAGACCAAATGCTTCATGTGTACTGCCTTAGAAGTTTTACTCTCATCATGGGCATGCATATCATAGCAAGTTTTGTCTTTTTATTTATGTATTAGAATTATTCTTAGTGAGGGGAATTATGATGCAATGTAAAACACGCATTTTTAATAAATCAAAATTTTCTCTAATCAGCACAGAGTCAAGATTATTCATGTAGTCTTATATATATATATACATATACCCCAACAAATATTCGGATGAATGTCTCTCACCAAGTTTCAAATTGATACAAGCTCCTGGGATAGTTTTGATTGGATACTTGACCGCTCATATTGGTTCTCAGATTGATGGCTTTTATTCAATGCTTTGAACCAAATTGTCGCGTTCTGTTGAAATGAAATTGGTGTGAATTACCTGGATTGGTTTTGTAACCACCACCGTCGAAAGTGAAGTGAGTTTTCCTCATCATAGACGTGTGAGGCTGTTTTCCAAGAAATAAGCTCCTCTCCAAAATTAGCATCCTCAACTGAATTTTTTTGATTAGACGAGACAAATTCCTTCTGCCTGATTCTTTTATGGTTAGAGAAAACAAATTCTGAACTATTTGCCATTGAAAATAACAACAGTCTTTGGAATTGTCAAGGTAAGGGTTTAAGAAATGATTACCCCAAAATTTTTCAACCATCCTTCATGGTTGAAACATGGGCACAGCAAGGTGTTCCAACAGGACAGTGATACCATACACACATCCACTGGATTTGGTATGGATGGAGTAGGCTAATCTCAAGTCTTTAGAATGGGCCCTCTTTAGAATTTCAGTCCTCCTGAAACATTACGGTGATTGATTTATTGATTGTGTTTATGAGACCAGGTCACTATGTCACTGTGATAGGTTGTTCCATTTCGTATAAGAGAAGTGATCAACTATTATGCCAGAAGTATGCCAGGCTGGCTACAAAAACAAGGTAAAGTTATTTGGAGATTTTAATCCAAGTACAGTTAATTTGGGGTGTATTTGTTTACACTGGTATGTATGATTTTCACTCTTTCTGAATCAGAGAAACTTTCTTATGGGTTTTAGTTTTTATGCTTTTTTTTTTTCTTTTCAATTATTTATTACATTTTATAATGCATCATCATCCCACCCTGGAAAATGACTTGTTCTTTATTTAAAATTTACATATGAACAAAACAGGCTGCACGGTGGCGCAGTGGTTAGCGCTGTTGCCTTGCAGCAAGAAGGTCGTGGGTTTGTATCCCGGTCCAGGGTCTTTCTGCATGGAGTTTGCATGTTCTCCCCGTGCATGCGTGGGTTCTCTCCGGGTACTCCGGCTTCCTCCCACAGTCCAAAAACATGCATGATAGGTGAATTGATCACTCTAAATTGTCCCTAGGAATGAATGTGAGTGTGAATGGTTGTCTGTCTCTCTGTGTTGGCCCTGCAACAGACTGGCGTCCTGTTCAGGGTGTACCCTGCCTAACGCCTGATAATTGCTGGGATAGGCTCCAGCTGCCCCGTGACCCTGAATTGGATAAGCGGTTAAGAAGATGGATGGATGGATGGATATGAACAAAACACTTCTTATATCTGCCTTCCTGTACTTTATTATGCTGATGTAACTATAGAAGCTTAGTCAGCTGCTCAGGGCAGGTTCGTATTCGGAGCGATAGTACATGCTCCTCCTGAATTATTAATTGCTGCCTTTAGGTTGATTGATTTTCCTTGTGCTAATGAGACTCATTACCAGCTTATTAACATGAACCCTGAGTGTCACTGTGATATTTGATCAGCGAGATCACATTACTCTCTTTTGCATGCATGGTGCTGGAGTGTTTTAGCGCTTGAACGTTACACTTGACCTGCTTTGCAGCCTTGGCTTGTTACACATATGATCTCTAGCGTTCTGCTACGCAGTCGGGAAAAGCCTGGAAAAGTATTGAATCTACATGTTATATTTTCCAGGCCGGATAAGTATGAAAAAAAAAAAAAACAGTTTGGTCAAATATCTCTTTAAATACTTTATCCTCTATCTCATGGTCTATACCTTGTTCCCCCTTAATTTCCTTTCTTTTTTCTCCCCATCTAATAGCACAGACCATAAACTATGACTGTTTTTCTTCTTTTTCTTTCAGCTTTTGCCAGAGCTAACTTCAACAGAACAAAGCCTGTACTTGTTTGCAGCCGGGTTTAAGGTGAAACATTAGCTGTCTAAAACTGAAGGAAAGGAAGAGAAAAAAGGAAAGTAGAGGAGATACCGCTTGATGCAGAATGACAGTGACTTAGGTTGAGTTTTAACCCAGCTGTGAATGGCTCACTGACGTCTGTCCCCTCGGTAACCCAGTTCGATCTCCATAACACTGGGCGACTCAGCTATTCACTGTGTTAACAAGGCAACCTGGCTAATAAAACTGTCAGAGTGCTCTGGCGTATGAATGTGTTCTGGCTGTTGCAGGATAGAATAGGGGGAGGAGGTGGGACAAATAACCTATTGGTGGCTGGTGCTAAACAATAGAACCATAGTGATTTATTTGCGCTTTGGCACGGAGATGATAAGCCTTTTTTTAAGTTTCTGACTTGTTGATCTATCTCTTTTGACTATCCTTGGAAGAAGAAGATAGCCGTAGTGTACAGTGCCTTACCAAAGTATTCACATTTGTTAGACTTTCACACGTACCGTCACATTAAAACCCACAACATTTAATATGCTTAAATTGGTTTTATGAGATAGATAAAAAAGGAAGTACTCAAAGTTGTGAAGTGGAAAGAAAATTATGCCTGCATTTGTAAATATTTTTACAAATAAAAAAATCTACTATTGTTTAATTTACAATAATATCAACCCCTTTCGATCTGAGAAATGCCATCCAATAAATAAAATGCTTAGATCAAACAATTTCAACATGTTTTATGTATTATCAGGCGTTATAATGGTTTAGTCAAAGCCCAGACCTAAATCCCTCTAAGAATCTGTGGCAAAACTTGAAAACGGGTATTTACAGAAGGTCTCCCACCATTCTGGCTGTATATTATTATGTAAAGAAGATTCTGATTAATTTCTGTCTCCAAATGTACAAATCTGAAACACGCGCCCCACAAAATATTGACAATTTTTTGCTCCTGTGTGTTGATCAATCCCAAATATGTGACTGGAAAATGACAAAATCTAAAATATTAGGAGCATGACTGCTTTTTTATGTGTTTGCACTAATATTATATTATATTATATATGTGACTTGTTAAACTGTGCCTGTAAGTGGTGTGTTTTGTCTTTGTAATCTTGGGCAGATTCTCTTTAAAGCGTTTTTTATTTTTAAAGATATAAAGGATCCTATGATCTATAACTGGAAATCTGAAATGAATTATATTTCTGACTTTTAGGCCCTCGGATTTATTAGAATTAATGTCTCTCCTTTCATCTGTCTGCTCTTGTTGTCTGACTGATTTGTCTTTTATCTATTACATTACTTCATTTTGTCTCCATACATCCCTCCATCTAAGCCTTGTGTTTGCCCTTAATGAAGGAGTCTTTGCAAGGATTATGAGTAGTGATGTGTCCACCAGAAGCTGCCTGAGATCCTTTGGGACCCTGCTGGTCAGCTATTAGATTCTGAAGAAATCTTAGCCTTTAGAATATTAAAGCCAGGCTCATGTAAGGGAAGAAGACACTGAGCTAAAAGATGGATAGCTGAATTCCTGCAAGATTCCTCCTTTCCTTTCCCGTCACTGCCTTTAAATAATGAAAACAAAAACGGAATCCAGACACACTGCTTGATGTGTCTTGTTGAATGCACATATCATTTCGAGAATTATAATACTTTTCAGAAACATTTTAAGGATGTCTTCTCTTCTTTTTCATCTCAGTAATCTTCCTCCATTTCAGTTTAGAAAATCACCTTGTCTGTTTCAGTTTCAGCCTCGCTTGCGCCTGGTGTGTGTTGCATTCCCTTTGTGTTCTGTTTTATGTCCAAGTGGGTGATAAAGCACAACAGCAGTTGGTGTCATTTCATCCACCAGGTGGGTTCTGGATGTGTAACTGGAAACCCTGTGAGGTGTCAGGTGTCTGTACCACTCAATGGTTCCCGTAACTTTCTGTCATTAGTGCTATAAGCATAAATGCATACCAACCAATGGTTTCAATTTGGTAGCCTAAAAGATGTAAAATAACAAAATCTGTTACAGGGAGCTACGTTTTGTGGTTCCATGATCATTTTCCTTTATGTGGAGGGAAAGGTTCTCCATATGTTTTTTTTCCCCACTGTTTTCAAAGTCTCAAAAGGAATCAGTAATATCAGTAGGAATTAGTACCCCCTTTCAAATTGCTTTTTACTTACCAGTATTTAAATAATTTAGTTTCAACTGATTTACATGGAAATATGATTGCAATGTGTAAAGCTTTGGAAAAAAAGAACTCAATACTCTTACTTATTTTTTCCTTTCTTTAGTGAGCCAGAATAAACCAGCAGGTGGCAAACATTACTCACATTAACTCCATTGTGTTTGTTCCTATGTCACTTTATATTCCCGCTGTTACACAGGAAAATGTTGCCTCACTGGTTCATTTCTTAATGGCTAGGAATTTTAGAATAAGTAGTTTGTTTGTGAAAAAAGAGATGCATTTTTCAACTGAGACCAAAAAAAGTTTGTTTCTGCGTTAACAAAGATTTAACATCCAGTGCTCTTCAGACACTTTATGGGAAATGCCATTTTAAATAGTTAAATGTTTGAAGATAAATATCAACTGATTTTAAGTAAATACGTTTTAGAGACTAAGTTTGTCTTAAAACTATCCACCAAATAGTTCAATGAGGAACTATGGTTGGGCTAGCACTGACTTTGCAGAGGAACTGCATGAATTTTTTGGGAAGTGGATTATACAAACAAGCTTGAATTGCTTGTCCAATCACTATTATTGGTCTTTAACCAATTTAACAAAAATAATTTTGAACCAAATACCATTTTTCTGCTTTACCTGAATTTCTTGTAAAATATTTTGCACATTTTTGCTAAATTAATTGGGAATGGTTTCTATGGAAACTGTAGTACATTTAACCCTTAGCTGTGGACATAAAAAACAAGGGGGATCTGATATGCTATATATAACACATAGGTTAATCATTAAAACCATGTATTCTTTACAAGCTTTTCACCTCATATAACAATTTTCTCCACTTTCTTATTAGCAAAGATCTTACTTGCCCACTGACTCCTGCCTTATTAATTCACCTAGATCTTTTGCCCCGATCCTGATCCGCGCCTTTAACAAGGGCTTGTTGTGCTGAGCTGCCTTTGAACTGTCTCTGACATTAAAAGGAGGCAGGCTCATGGCTGTCAGAAGCCTGGAGAGTTAATATTTACTGTACAGAGGACTGAAATTTCCAACCCGTTTGCACGGGTTAGACAGCTAATTTATATCATCCTGACTCATCCCCCTGCTGGGATGCAGCAAACCAGTTTAGTTTTATCTCCTGGTTTAAATAAAGGCAGATATTCCATTACCTGGCTTAGTTTAAACATCCAACATTGACTAAGTTCCTATTCTGACTTATTGTCCTGTTATCTGCCCATGACAGCTGCTGGTCTTGAGACATATCCTGACTATCCAGGAATATGTTTACAAAGAAAATCATGCTTAGGATGTAACTTGTAATAATTATTCAAAAGGTTCTACTGAAAAATATAAATAAAAAGCCTCTTTTTGTGCTTAAACCTGTATAAAAATCATTCATGGTGGCAAGCTAGGCAATAGCGTGGTAGTAATAATACAGAGAAAAAAATGCTGTTTTGTTTTTGTGTGTGCTGGAGTTAGTTACTGCCTACATTTAATTCTTACAATGAGAAAATATTCAGACATTTAATGCACTGCATGGATTTGACTTTTTATTACCAATGCCAACTTGTTGGAGGCTTTTTTACGTCTGACCAGCTGGTTATTACTTTTTCAGACTTATTTTTACCACAAGGACTGCATGTAAATATAGGGGAAAAAATGCTTTAGTTTCCTCGATAGATATAATAGTTCAAAATCGAACAGAAATGTAAGGAGTTACAAGATTATCTCCATTTTTACATAAGGCAAAGACAAGCCAAGGTAAATTTATTTTTATTGTACACTTTCAGAAACCATTATATTCAATGTGCTTTGTGTGATAAGGGGAAAAAAATACTTAACTTTAAAAACTGATCGATTCGTTTAACAAAAGAACGGACTAATATTTTAAGATCATGGGATTGATAGATGATCATCAGCTCTGATCGACAGGTCAGAGACTAAAAAGTCAGATTTGTTTTTTTAAATATTCATTAAATGCATAATGCACAACAGCATTTACCATATTTGATGTCAAAAGCGTCAGCCAACAGCTGGTATGTTTATTTTGTTTTTGTTTTTTGTGTTTCATAAAAATGAGATAAAGCGTGGGGCCACAATGTTTTGATCCATTAATGGGGATACTCTGCTAATTCCTTGATTTTCTCTGGTTTTAACTGCTGCATCTTTTAAAGAATCTGAAGCAAAAGTTTTCTTTTATATTTTATATGTAATAGTGTTTAGAAAGAAAACCAAAATTGGCATTGACCAGGAGAAGCCAGATTTGTGCATCTCTAGTTAATAGAAATAGAAACCCTTAAAAGATCTGCTTTTATTTTTACTCTGTAATTAATAACGTAATTTGCTGTTCTCTCATCCAACTAAGCTTATCCCTTTTGGTGCCTTGCTCCACCTCAGCCATCCGGCACCTATCCATTCCATCCCCCACTGTAAGGTCCGCACCATGGTTTATACAGTTCACCACTTCAAAGGCCGCTTTGAACCTCTCCTCCTCATGTTTTATCCCCCACCCAACCCCGTCCCTGTCTTTATCCTACTGCAGCACCTGTTCCTGTTTGAGATAAATGAGATAATTATAGAAATAAATAAACATATCTTCCTCATGATGTGTTGTAACACATAGTACTTGGTAGGTGTTATGATTTTGGGACATGTCAGTAGGAATCATGCTAGAGTTGGACAAGGTGCAGAGTTTTCTGTTTGCAGCAGCCACTAGAGGTCAGTGTAGTCTAACAATCTGTATCATCTGTGAAGTAAACGTCTCATTCCCTTTACATTTTCAGTTGAACAATAAGCTCTTATGTTCTTTTGACATGTGTATTATTTTAATGACTTCAGTACTGATTTTATTACAGATCCGCAATCCCAGCGGGAACCAAAAACTCATTTGCCTGCTCTGCACACAGTGTTAAATTATTTGATTGGTTTATTGATTCACCCGCCCCTCTGATAATTGGTTGGCTTTAGCAGCAAATTGACCTGAGAGTTTGAGGTCTCCGTATCATATCGAGAAAAGAGGCCCTGACAGCTACTCCATCAAACAGCACTTAGAAGAAAAACATAAAGATTATTTGTTGTATTGATTGATGAAATGAAGTCTTCTCCTAAACCACAGCTCCTACTCTTTATCATCCATCTGTTCCTTTCCAGTCCACATATTTTACTCACCTGTTCACACACTTTTTGCTCCTGTATCTGTGTGTAATTTGTTGTCATCTGAGAAGTGGGCGATGTGTCGTCTACTCTCTACTCACGCTCCCACGAGTCAAGGCCGAAACTGAAAAGCCAGATCAGACGGTATGGTGTCCTGCTTCTTTTCAACTGGATCACACAAACTTTGCTTTGTGTTTGGGATTTTGTTGAATTTGTGCACATATTGGAAGTGGGGTTGGGTGTGTATGCCTATGATGGAAAGAAAGAGTTTAGAGAGAGAGCGGGAGAATGATATCAAATTGGCACTTAAACCATCATCTCATGGAAGAGAGATTTTCATCCTCCCAGGGTCAGAATGCAATTTTGTGGGTCTTTTTCTGTAAAGGTTCACATCAAAATATGACCTAAGAGGCGAGCGCCCCATGTGCATGTACATTTGTCCAGAGTGATCACATGTCTTCCCCTAACTTCTCCCCTGTTTCTATGCTGCCCCCTTCTGAATAAAGGCCACAAAACCTTAAAAAAGACTTAGATGAAAATACATGTTGATCATAACCATTTTGTGTTAGTTGTATTACATTTATTTAGTCCTAGCTAATTCCAGGTTCGACCTGCTTTTACCTTTAGAACATTCTAAATTCTTTGTTGTATGGATTCAACAAGGAATAAAAAAATCTACAGAAATGTAACATGGCAGCATCGCATTGGTGTACATTGAAATCATCATGTTCAACCAGTTTGAGTTGACTTGAGCTTTATGACAAGCTGTATTGTCCTGTTGGAAGTACAATGTGGTCATAACAGTATGGAAATGTTCAGCAACAATATTAAAGTAGACTGAGGTGTTTCAATGATGCTCAGGGGCCGGACGTATGCCAAGAAAAAAAAAATCCATGTTAATATACTTTCACCTCCACCAAGCTGTTATGTTGTTTACCCCAAATTCTATTAATGTTGCTGCTGAAGTTGAGACTCATCAGACTAGGCTGTTGTTTTTTTTTTACCTGTTGGTAAAATGCCGCCGCTGCTCTAGCCCATCAGCATCAAGATTTGACACTCAGAGATGGTTTTCCACATACCTTGGTTGTCATGAGCAGTTATTTGACCTGCTGTTAGGTTTCTGTTATCTTGACCTGTGACATCAAAATGACCTTTTACTTCACACAGCTGCTACACACTGAATTGTTTCTCTTTTTTGAACCATTCATTGTTAACCAGCATAAGGGTTTTTGAAATCATCCGATCTCTGGTGCTTGGTCTGAACTTCAGCAGGTCATCTTCACAACTTCTGGATGCCTAAGAAGATTAAGTCACTGAACCATTTGTGATAATAAGCAACTGAAAAAGTGTACCTTTATAAAGTGGCAAGTGTGTTTACATTTGTGTAATTTCCACCATTGTCTACATCTCTAAAATGTAGTTGCTTTTAAGACATACATTTTTATGTCTTATAAGAAAAGTCCCACTGACTCTTATGAACAAAGTGAGTATCTATTGATGAACCACAGGTCCTTCTCTGGAGAGTTAAAGCTAATAGACTAAAAACTTTGGGTGTTGGGTGATCAACTCCTCAGAGACCATGCCCATAGGAGACAAATTATCTGACACAACTGCACATAAACAAGGGAGGACATTAAAAGCTAGGGGTCAATTGTATGATAATTTTTTTAAGACTCAAGAAATGTCTCTTTAATCCACCAGAGCTTATTGTCTTGGAAAATTCACTACTACCACCAAGATCATTATATCCTATTGACATGGAAGAACAGTTACCTCTTGGAGGAAATTTATTTTGTGATACTTCTCAATACAGTTTTATTTGGTTTTAACTTCACAGATCCCACATTTGAATTAATAAAAAAATCAAAAGTAGTCAATTAATATTTTTTTAAATATCTAATGTTATTTTAATCTCATTACACAGTATCTTGACTTGTACGTTTTTCCTATCTTTCTGTTCACGGAAAGCGATAAATTGGGCTTTTATTGTTTTGTGCATTTATTGATTGTTCGCAGTTGAGATAAAACTTGAAATATTTTGTGACAAATGTTAAATATTAAGCCTAGTTTATATTTCTCTTTCAGTAAGCTTGCATAGGCGCATCAATGGAGACGTTCTCTTCTCAGGTTTTACATCACCACCAGGACAGCAGGGGGTGAATTACAGGAGCTCCTCCTACCATTACCATCATGTCTCTGGTCAACAACAGTGCATATACTTTTCAACTATTTGTTCTTAAACCAAAACTCTTCATTTGAACAACTTCAACATATTTCAATTTCCAAAAGATGATACAAAGCTCTTTACGCACTATTATAATAGAAGTTGAACAGTCTTAAATTCTCTTATGCAAGACATATTTGAGCTGCTGCATGTCTGCTGCTAGATAGCTTCAGCACTCTGTCTTCTTTTAAATGGTGGTGCTGTTGACAAATTTAAAGAAGTGGCCTGGTGACCAAACACAGGCTTGCACTCTGTAGTTTTCAATAGATTTTAGAAAATAGGGCTTATCTGCATCACCCTCTGTGGGTCTGCCGCAGAGCGATTGCGTGGACAAATGATGTTGCTGCATGTTTTCACAGTTGTGTGTTTTATAACATTTTAGTATACAAGGTAACAGCACAAAATATATCTCCACATTGGTCAAAGACAGAATCCTTCTGTTTCTCTTATATATCTTAAATGTTATGTTCTATAACCACCTCCTGGTCCAAACAGGAATCCCTCCAGTTACATCCCTCCCAGTAACCCGCTATTCTGTTTTTAAGGGGAGTGGTGAAGAATTCCAGTACAACCTCTTATTTTGAAATATGAGTCGAACCTGATTTGGAAATTTGAACTTTAGACCTGTTGCAAACAAAGGCTTCTAATAGTGTTTAAAAGAGGTGCTTTAAATCATGGTATTTCAACTCTCCCTCACCCTGGTTTCTTTTACCCGAGTAATTCAAATTAGAATTTAACAGAAACAAAACCATTTAAACTTCCAGAGCACCATGTAATAAAAAAAATTGTTATGTCAGATTTTAATGCAAGGCTGTTTGTGCTGCAACACTGATCTTCAGTATAGTAACAAGTTCTGCTGTCCTTGACAGAATTGAGAGCTAATGTGACATCAGCTAAGTGACAGGATGAGGGCCAAGTCCAGGGGCGAAAGACGGAATGAGCTGATTTGCTGAATCAAAAGACTGTTGTATCTATGTCAGAGGGCAACCTTTAACTAGCAAATCCCCATTTCTCCCGTCTAATCCCCCTTTTTTGGGGGTTTTCCCACAACACTGAGCTCATCTTGAATCCACCAGCCCTAGTCAAAATGCGGCTGAAAGGCTGGCAGGAAGACCCTGGGTTGGCTTCAATCAGCCTTTTATAATGTTAACATCTACTAATGTTAACACAATTCAGTGAAAAAAGTTAAGTAAAAATATTTATTACATGTCAATCCCTAACTTTGAAACCTTTGTATTGAGAAATAATTCATTATTAAGGAAGATGACTGAGGTTCCATGCAGTGCTGAAAGAGCTGAGAAAGTCTTGTATTTGCTTTTATCGGTCTTTAGGTCTGCATAGTTGTGGACAAAAACAGCTGAGGATGGAAACGATTTGAAAATGATTATATTGTGGGTTTTTTTAGCTGATTTTAATATATAAATTAGATCCTTTTTCTTTTATGTGACAAATCATATCATTAAATATAATGATAAAATGATAATTAATGTGACTAATCATATAGTTTAATATAATACTACTACTACTACTACTACTACTGATAATATTCATGATAATAATAATTAATACATGTGACCTATCATATAATTTAACATAATAGAAATGATTTGAAATGGAATTGAAAAGAATAATACTTTATTGTCCCACAAGGGGAAATTCAGTTTACAGTACAACCTGTCCAAGAAAATACACCCATTAACATTTTGTTTTTGTTGTTACTAGCTGAATCCATGTGCGTTTAAAAATTTAAAAAGTTTTTCTTTTTTTTTCTTTTTTTTAACCCTCGAAACTTTCCAATTCAGGTTGATCTGGATTTGTGGGTCTGGTCAGGATACCAAACGAAACAGAAAAATTGCTATTTTTTGCATAACATATGATAAATAAATGTATGTGCTTTAAAGGGTATTAGGTGTGGAGGATGTCAGCCCTTATTTGTACAGTCTAAGTGTTTTAGGTTTTTTAGAAACTGGTGATCCATTTTAGTAAAGAAGAGAAAAAAACATCTCCACTTGAAAAAAATTTCAAATGTCCAGGTTATCAGTTGTCCAGGTTTGGGTACTCTAGCTGACAATACTTTACAACCTCTTTCAGGTCATATTTCAAAGGTTGTAGTTTAGGGAGAGAGGAAAGCAGATTTAGGTCTGGGGACCGATGCTTAAGAGGAAAGTTGACTTTTATGTCTGGTATTTGCTGAAAAATACCCAACAAAGACCCCTTTCTTTATTTCTCATGCATGAAAGTAGGTTTTGTAGAGATTTCCTGATATCATACACTCCCTAGGACAGAGATGCCAAATTCATTTAAATTTTTTTGGCCACATCAAGATCATGAATTTCCTTAAAGGACCGGTTGTGGCAGAAAGTATCAATAAAACTATCTTTAAAAAGCATTAAAATATAGATAAATATCTGTCACTGCATTTGATAGGTACTTTTTAAAATTAAATAATCCTGAAAATGTTTTCACAATGATGTGATTGAGGATTATTCATATAAGCTCTGATTTAATTTGACAGATAAAATAGTATTTAGGTGCACACAAATAGGAGTTATGGTCCTCTAGAGTGTAGAGGACCACATAAAGTGCAATGGAAGGCCAGATTTGGCTCTCTGTCCTTGAGTTTGTAACCTGTGCTCTAGGACAGTAGGATTAGTGGCAAAAGATGCATGTCAAAAGATATGCCTTCTTTTCTTTTAAACAACCCATACCAGCTGTTTTTCTAAACCTGTTAAATTCAAAAACATTGATGGTTCTGATAAAACTATACACAGTTGAAGTTCAATAAGCTGTTCGCTTATGACCAACTTCAGTTAGGCAAGCCCAATGTCTGTTAAAGGTACCAATACAACCCCATTGATACACATTCCCTTGGAAGAGGTTCCTTGGAACCTTAGAAGAGAAACGGGCCCACTGTATCACAGCACCTACACTGTACTTAACAGTGACACATAAGGCCTTTTTCCATATTAATACTTTTTCTTTATACTGAAAGTATTTGTTGCTAAAATATTCAATTTATTTTCCCCCCTAAAAGTTAAAATGAATCTAATCTGAACTCTGCGTGTGCACTGCAACTCTAATGGTCGCCGTGCACACTTATTGAAAACACGATTTCTTTTCTGACCCAGTAAAGATATTGAGGAGCGGTTCCACACAGACGGCAACATATGCGTTATATATCTGCTTAGTATCTTGTTTCATATATAGCTGATCAGATGAACTAGGCTGAGGCCCGTGATCTGCATTGCCTACCTCATTTAGCCGAATTAAGTTTTTTTTTTTTTCATTTCAACCCCTTCTCATTAAAAGAGAAAAAGAAGAAAATGTTGCTCGTGGCTTACGCTGACACACACTCATCATTTTCTCATCTGATGAATCGCTAATCCTGCGCAGAGATCAAAGACTTCTATATTTATAAGTGGTCTTGGGGTGGTGATTTATCCCTCGTTTGATTCTCAGGAGATCAATCCCTGTGTGCATTTTATTTTTCTCATGTGCTTATTTATTTATCTGTACAAACCAAACTTCTTCCTCATTAGGGTCTCTTTAATGTCCTCAGCAGGCAGAGGGTAATAGGGATATAATGAATGGCGTGCAAGAAGATTTGGAGTAAAATGTAAATTGTTTGCCTGCAGCTTCGGTGATGAAACGGGAGACAGACGAATCGGATAAGCCGCAGTGCCTGGAAACTCTTGTCTCCTGTCATGTGGGAACACGGAGCTCATGCTTGGCCGTTTCACGACTCTTTTTTTTTTTTATGGAACATTTTATTTCCAGCTGGCAGGCTTATGAGTCTCTTGGTTTTGTTTGTTTGTTTATCTTCTAATGTGTTTAAGGGTCATTTTGTTCTCCGTAACTCTTTAAGAGCCAGTGTTAGAGCCACATCTGTGTGCGGTGTGGTACAAATGACGCTCCAGTTATCTCTTGATCTGGTTTTCAGACAACCAGGTTGAGGCTTTCAGCTCTGTGAGAGCAAATACTTTGTAGTGACTATGGAAGCAGACCATGGTTATTGACTACATCTGTGGATGCTGGAGAAGCAAACCGGTAACCCCACTCTTCTCGTGTCTACACTGATATTTGAACCCTAACGCAGGTGGAATTTGAAGCCTTGGTACCGCACGCGTTTGTGGTGAGTGGTATGAGTCGGTGCATGTGCATTACAACAGGTGCAAAGGGCTGGACGCTCTTTGTTTAACCCTGATGCCTGAAGGCGCTTTATGTACTATGCTGTGAAGGTTTTCCTTCACAAAGGGAGATAAAAAATGTTTGTAAAGAATGGAAACCTGTATTATTAACTAGCTTGACATATGAGCCAGAAAGCGTGCCCCTGTTTATGTCAGATGGTGGGCAGCACCCAAAACTCATCTTTTATCCCAGTACAAAGAGTGACACATTGGCCTTGTTTCCCGCTTCATTTTGACTTTTTATTAAGTCTTGAAAATAAAACTATCTCCATGTGCCTGTAACATCCCTCCCTCGGTTTGCTGAGTTGCAGCTCATCTCGGCCCTGTTTGGGAAACACAGACACTTTAATTCAACCAAGCTGTGTCTGAATGATGACTCTTGAGCACAAGAAGAATGGTTGTTAGCTAGATTATTTCTTTGTATCTTCTTTGTGGACTCCTGCCTTTATAAGCATGTACAGCTTTTATTGGGATTTTATGTGACACAGCAGTACAAAACAGTGTATAACCAGGAAGTGAAAGAAAAAGGACACATGTTTTATGTGTTCATTTTTTCACAAAAGAAAAGTGTGGTGTAAAATCCAGTTCAGGACCCCTTTTAACACTGTCCAACTAATTGCCTTAAGAATACATATGTTCTGTGAAGGACTCAGATATTTCATAGATTTATTGTAAAACCTACAAGAAGAGGGACATAGCAGATACGTCAAGGATAGAAAGATTTAGAAGTCTATAAGCATAGTTAGATCTTTAAACAATGCCAGAACCTTTGAACATCTTGTGGAGCTCTGTTTAATCAGTTGTCCGACAATAAAATGTGTATCGCACAAAAGCAAGACAGGATCATCCACCTACACCGACAGGCCAATAATCAAGAGATTATTGATCAAAAAGAATCATAGATGCCTGTTCTAACATTGGATGAACAGCGGAGGCCAACAGTTCCTTTGTGAGAATCTGTTGATAAAGAAACAAAAAGTTGTGGATTTTACAAATCTGGTTTTAACGCAAAAGTGGGGAAAAAAGAAAGCTATTTTTGAAAGAACTCCCCACGAATTATGCTGCATTCCAGTTAACCTTTCCGAGTCGGAAAGTCGGAAACCTCGCAGTTGTCTCGCGTCATTTCACAGTGACACGCCCCCTTTAGATCGGAATATACGAGCTCCAACTCGAAACTCTGAGAGTAGACCGAGTAGTAAGTACTGATCGGAGAACAAAGATGGCTGCGCCCGTAGTTGAGATATATTTTCTTTGTATTCGCACTATTGGTCATTTTAATGTCATTTTTAAATGCTCTTACACACTTGTCTACATTTCTGCTTTAATCCGGTTACCAGTTTATACATTGCACGGCCTTGCTGTGCGTGCATTACAATGTACAGCTTTGTTTTTCATGCTGTCTGCTGAAGATGCTATGCCACTAACAACAATAGCAATTACTAGCCCGCCCGTCGACAGCTGCTGCCCTCAAAGCGTCCATGTTCTTGACGACTCAGAGTGTAGCGAAACAAACTGGAATGCTTTAAGTCGGGGATGACGTCATGTTCTTGTGTACAGCAACTCGGACGCCCGAGTTTCAGAGACAAATGGAATGCAGCATTACTGTTTGCAGTTTGCCACAGGCAAGCACCAAAAATGTGGAAGAAGGTGCTTTGGTCAAATGAGACTAAAATTGCAACTTTTAAATGACATGCATAATTGTCAATCGGGCCATTCTAAAGCACAGCTCATAGCCAAAGATCTCTACTTTCATTTAATCTGTCCAAAGGACATCGTTTGGCAAGTCTTATGGTTCACTTACAAGCAACTGACAAACATAGATTGTGCTGCCAAAATAATTTTAAGACAGAAGAGGCTTTTTTACGGGAAATATTTTCAAACTAACCGTGCTGTACATGTTTAGTCTGTCTAGGTGTATTGCCATGAATTTCTCCAGCTCAGAGTAATGAGAAGAAAACCCTTAAACCCTATTCAGTCTAATATCAGAAGTTGCGCTATATGTATTTTTAGTCCTTCAGTTTGTCTGACAGGTTAAAAAAAAATCCGATCATGATCTATTTTTACCCATCAATTTTTAAATCCTATGTGGGGGGCTACTGCCTATCTCCAGCAATTGTCTGTTTAATAGTATTTAATTGTAAATAATGGTCAATCCAACCAGCTGAACATATAACTATACATATAAAAATGAAGTTATACAATGCACATATAATACGAATACTTGTTACTGCTTCAAATGGTACCGAAATATTCACCCATAATCAAATCAAATAGTAATCAGATAGTGGGATTTCTGCAGAGGTTATTGTCATGAGGGCTCGGATTTTTGCCTCGGCAGATGACTTCTCATGATTGTTTAGATCTTTTTGTGGATGTTGAATCTGTGCTCAGCTGATGCACTGGAGACTGGAATTAAGTGTTACTTCATTTAATGTTTTAAAATGAGGAAACATTTATCCAATTAAAGTCGCCAGAGGTCAAAAAGACCATCTGAACCATTTACTGCCCCATAAACTACTGGAGGAAACATTGGGGGAAAGCAGCTGTAGGCGCTGGTGCTTGGCAAAGATCTGACTCTTTGGAGAGCGTCTAACCAGCCACACTAGCCACAGTCACGCTCCAGAGCCTCTGTAACTTTTCAACAAATGTTTTTATTAATGGATTTATTCACCTGGACTCTGCGAGTGAAGTTTAAAATTTCTGTGCTTTTGCACCAACTGGTTAGATGTGTAAATACTAATCTGTAAAAATGACAGACTTCAAATTTTTATCTCACTGTTTAAAAAAAAGGCAAAATACAGAAAATAGTATATAACTAAGATGTGGACAATATACAGAAGGAGATAATAAAATTACCATTTCAATCCTCCCTGGCTTAACTAACAATTTCTGGCTGTGCCAAACACACCTAAAGTAGCTGTGCCTGGTTTCAAAGAAAATAATGCCTTCTCTCACTGGGCTCCATTGTTACCTTCCTAAAAAATTTAATAGTGGCTGACCAACAGGCCCTCATTGGCGATCTCCCCCAAACCTGTCTTCAAAAAGTTGCCCTGGTCCCCCTTACCTGAGTGAGATTGGCCATTTTCTGCGTTCATCTTCCTCCTAGAGTGTCAATGAGAATAAGCCCCTTTAGAGTCTGAGGTCAAGATTCTCAAATGGAAAAAGATTGAGGGCTAACTCCAGGTTGGAGGGAGAATACTTTTCTCAAGCAGAAACGTTTAAGTCTCTTGGTGTCATATTCCTGAGACATGGACAGGCAGCCTAATTGGCGTCATTGCTGTCTGCAGTAGTACAGATGGATTGACAGATGGATGGATGGATGGATGGCAGTAAGAATCACAAAGAAAACAAGCTGACTCATCATAATTGTAGGTTTAAGGGGTGTTTGTTTTGGGCAGTTATGTGTAAAAAGATTTATTTGGGTTAGCTTACAAACTAATGGTGCGTGATATTAGTAGAGATGCTATCCCTGGCTTAGTGTGTGATTGATGATTCAGGAGTACACAAGGTAGAGTAGATGGGCCAAACAAAATTGGCCAATATGGATCAGTTGCCGGGAAACACTTAACCCATTTGTTTTTGGCTACTTGTGTTTGTTGTGACAGGATTGTGATTTGTCAACACCTGGGAACCCCAGCAGCTTATACAGGAAAGTAGTGAAATTCATTTGCCTATTCAAGAAAAGAAAAAAACGTCTGACAGTGATCTAGTGTCAAGAAAAGGGTCTTTGCTCATTCACATGGCTGCACATGTAAATTAATTCAGGGATGTCTCTTTGAACTGAACTGGCAATTCACCCAAGAATCACAATGTTTGCTGAGATCAAGTTTCAGCAATGGAAGCAACTGTGACGAAAAAAACCTCTGACAGATGTAAGGCGGCCACAGAGCACTCGCCAGATTTGGCAGGGCTGGTGGAGCGTGAGCGTGCTTGCATGTTCGTGTTGCGCAACAGAAAAGAAACATTGCCGCCTACACATGCTCGTGTCAAGCCTCACTTGTATTGAAAGGAACTCTTCTCTGTTGTATTGCTTGGAAGTGCCAGTTTCATAATCAGGAAAATTATGTTTTTATTGCCCCACAATGGGTGGTTAAATTAGTGGTCGGACTTCTAGGGTTGCAGAACGCCCGAAACGGAAGGATTTACTGCAACATGTCAACTTAGTTATTTCCCAGAGCATTTTGTGGTTGTAGTAAATTTCACATTTGCAGTTGTTTCGTTTTTGCTTAACACTAGCTGTTAATCCATCTCAGGGTCATGTCTAATATTTAATCAATTATAATACATTTATTTAGATCCTGATCTGTGTTTGCTGTCCAGTGTAGTTTTTTTGCAAATAACATAAAAAGTGTGTCTTCTGTTTATTCTATTTGTTTTTTTTGTTTTGTTTTTTGTCTTTTCCAGTAACACTTTCATACTGACAAATAATGAAGTCTCAAAGTAACAACAAATTTCAATGCTTGATATTAGCCTGTCTTCCATCTTATTTTGACCACTACAATAGGCAAGGCAAGGCAGGCAAGACAATTTTATGTCCATAGCACACTTTCAACACAAGGTAATTCAAGGTGCTTTACATTATTTGGTGGCAAAGAACCCAAATATATGATAAAATTATGAAAATTAAAAACAGAGAAACAATAAAACAATAAAACAATAAAAGAGAACATTTAGCATTTGATTAAAACAACAATTCAGGAAAAGAATAAAAAAAAACAAATTTGTCTAAGAAAATGTGTAAAAGAACATTTATGTAAAATTATGAAAATTGAGAACTGATGAAACACAAGAATCAATTAAAACATAATTTAGAAATAACAGTAATTAAAAGATAAAATTAGTCATAGGAGCATAAAATAAAATCATATATAAAAAGCATACAAAGAAAATTGGTCAAAAATCTAGATTTGAATATTACTCAAAAGCATCTCTAAAACAGCAGAGTTTAAATCTTTAATTTGAAAAAATCTAACAAATCAGCAGCTTTGCAGTCATCAGGAAATTTCTTTCAGAATTGTGGGCCATAGAAACTGAAAGCTGCTTCTCCTTGTTTGGTTCTGATTCTAGGGATGTAGGTATGATGGAAAGAAAAAAAAAAGATTTTCCTTAAGCAATTTTTTTCCTTATTAAGGGGCTGTTCTGGGACTTAGTGGGAAGGCAAGTACAGAAAGAATTTGTAAAGCAAAATCTGCCCTGGTGCAGAAAATATTTAAAATGGTCACACCTGAATCTGATAAATCTACACTGAACAGAGTTGTAGTTCATTTGGATCACTTTTGGCATTGCAAACTCTGCAGAATTAACTTATTTTTATTCCATAGTTACAATTTATGAAATTTGTCCTGTATTGGGAAAGATAAATAAATAATTTTCTTGAAACTATTGTTAAAATTATATTTAATTCTCAAGAACACCTGTGAGTGTTGAGTTATCATATCATCTTAATGCATAATCCCACCACAAATAAATATTTAAAATTCCAACTACTATAATTTGGATACTGCTCATATGTATAATTTCCAAATTTTAGTCTTAATTAAAACAAGGCATGTTTGTTTGCTTATTTTGCATTCAAAATATTATTAGAAAAGCAATTAATTTTTTTGTAAATAATTCAGAGCGACAGTGATTTGCTAGTGTGCAACTTTAGTGAGTCTTTCTCCTGTGTTTAACTAGAGATTGACTGAGAGTTGCAGTAATCCGCTGGCTGCCATCTGTTGTGTGACCTCCTCCTTATCGTAGTAGATCCATGCAACCAGTGTGTGTTTGTGTCTCTGTGTCCAGTAATGAGCTGTGTTTGTTTGTGTGTGCAGAGCACGACTGTCAGTCAGCCGTCATGAGCCAGACGAGGTTGGAGGTTGGAGAGTGTCTGAATGTGTATGTTTGTGTGCATGGGGGGTGGGGGGTCATTAGCAAGGACTGACAAAGGCCTTGTATGGGGGTTAACAGGGTCGTGATCCAGCCAAAGGTGCACATGTGGGACTTATTTCAGTTCATGTAGCAGAGGAGCATGGAGACTAGTTTTGGAGCTACTTGCTTAGTGACAGGATCAAATTACAGAGTTCATTCATTCAGTCATTGTTCAACTACCGCTTGCATTAAATTTCAGGAAGTGCATTCAAATTCATGCAAAGAATCTAAAAAACATAAACTGAAGATATTGTTGGAAGTTCAGTGCTCTGGAGACACTGTAAAGAGACTGTTTTAGCTCAAGTTAATTTTATGACTGGAGAGGCACAAACTCCTCTGGATCAGAGATATTAAACCCAGAATAGAAGCTTCCGTTTCAGTTTTTCAATTAGTTCGAAAATTGTGTTTTAATTAAATGTCATCAATTCCAAGATAAATTTGATAATATTTGGTAAATTGTATTATTAATTTTTGGCTAATTTTTATATTTATAAATTTGATAAGAAAGTATGATCTTATCTTTGTTTCTGTATGAAGTGCTGAGCACCTATCCTGCTCCACAAATATCTCAGTTACTCTCATGTAAAAATCATATTTACATGTCTTCATTTTTAAAATAAAATGTTCTTCACTGGGTGTGATCAATATTGTCCTGGACTGCTTCTATTCGGATAATTTTTTCAGAGTGTTTGGAGTCTTTACAATGGATAGAAGAAGAGGTTCTTTTTCCCATTGTGCCTATTGGGCTCAGCACTGCCCCCTATTAGTGAGACACAGTATTTACTGCCTTACCTGGCACATTTTCATTGCATATTTTGCCTACGCATTTAAGGCTAATCAGAAACACTAAATTTTTCATGACATACATATATTAGAGTGTAGAATATTCACACGTGTTGTACTTGTGTAATCAAACATCTTTATTGTCGATATAAAGAGAGACAAAAATGAGCATTTGCCAACTACCTGCTTCATTTACTGTGCGACACAGCGGCGCCAGAGGTGAGGTACAACACAGCACTGCCTTATCGCACTTCAGCCCTCACGAAATTTGTAAAGCCATTTTTGTATAAGTTCAACTTGATTTCAATCAGATTTTGACCATAAAAATCTTAACATTTAAAAAACAGATAAGTTGAGACATTGGTTTGGTGACTATTATAATTTTTTCTGCCGATTCTATTTTCAATATGACAGGTGGGGCCCAGATCACACGTCGCTGCTTATTTGACAGAATCCGGTCTGCTTTCTTATCAGCTACTCCAAACTCAACAATGTTGGAGATACAGTAGCCTACTGTTTAATATAAAGCTAATTAGTCATGATTTTAACATCACCCAACATGTAAAAACAAAACAAAAAAACTCAGACAATAATTAACACGAAGTATGACTGTATGTCATCCATATTAAAGGAGGAGGGGGTCAGTTTGAAGAAATTTAACTCACGAGTGCTGTGGCCGGTGCTGCAAGTAACTGCAGCCACTGCGGGAGCGAACACAAAACGTAAATAAATCAGTGACGCAGCGTACTTTCAGGCCACCGCACATTGCGCACATCGCCAGCTGTATGACAACAAGCAACATGTCAAGTGGCAAAGTAAGTAATAGTGTTTAATCAACCGCATCTGAAGTCCGGTACTTTCTCTTCCTTCTGTTAAATCGAGAACACGCAAGAATTGTAGATAGACGTCGCATCCACGTGTAAGTGCGGGAAATTCAGCCACCGAATCGCAGAGTATTTTGCAATCACAGACTGTTCAAGATAATTGGATTACACATGTGTGGACTCATTTTACTTGGTTTAAAACGCTTCATTACCCAATACAATTACAAAGAAGAAATCCAGACCCCTGCTCCTTTGACAATAAAGCATAATTTTTGCTCATAGCTCTTCTGTCCAAATCAACAATGTATTGCACGCCATCAAAATGAGAACCATTAAAATAAAATAGAAAAGAATAGGAGTTCATTACCATTTGCACAGGCACTAGACAGTACAGATATATAGGAAATTCTTGTGCATTATTTGAGTCAGGCAAGTCAAAAACACTTATAAATAAGATGAGGTAAAGTAAGAAAAACAAAAAATGCAGTAACAAAATGCAATAAAAAAAAATGCAACATAATGCTGAACTACTGGCAGGATAATCAAGCTTCACTGGACTTACTTGCTATCACATGTTCTGTTTTTTATAGTACGCTTACTTATGTTTTTGTATGCTATCGTAGAGTGTGGATCGAGCCACATTTTTCTCTCCAACAGAGCAGTAACAGCGCCCGACAAACATTAAGATATTTTTTCCCGAGCCCGACCCAACTCTTGTGCGCAGGGTTTAATACATTGAGGGTACGGATTCTTACTCCTGAACAAACCCGGTTGGCTCAACTTGAAGGGTTGTAATAAGATTAAACTTACTCTAGAATGGAGCTTTTCCCTTTATGTTGTGTAAGTGACGTAGGCCTACAGAAGGTAGGTGCCGGTGACAGTTTTTCCATTTAAACACAACACATTTCATTCATTATCAGGTTTAAAAAAAATGTATTTAATTGAAAAATAAAAGTGCCCGGACCGTGTCTGAGGTGTGTGGCACCTGCTGCAGCTCAAACAGTAGGTGCTCCTCCGGTAGTTTACAGGTCAGGAAACGGCTCGTTCTAACGAGAGTCTTCAATTTGTGGTCGCTACAATGTTAAACTTTTTGTCTGAATTGAATAACGTGATTGCAGTCTCCAATAAAGCGAAGCGCAGATTCTGCCTGTGGAGGCATCAGCTATGATTACTAGGATTGGGCACCCAAAACCGGTTCCAAATAGGAACCGGTTCCTAACGTCCTGTTCTGGAACGGGACGTTAGGATTATTCACAGGCTAGCTTAAGTTTGAATATACTACCAGTTGCTAAAACTGTGTCAAATCTATTCATAGCTGTTAAATGCCCGCAGAGTGATGCTAGTATAAGGCAGTCTGCAGTTGCTGTTGCTATTTCGTTAAACCGCCAGAGACCCCGGCCAGCAAACAGACAAACCCCATTCACCATGGCAGCAAAGGGAAAGCTGTCAGCGGAGCAATTTGCCAAGTGCCACAGAAAAGTAGAGGCGTATGTGGTAAAAATGCTGCAACCCATTAGCAACGTAGAGTCGCCCTCATTAAGGTAATGTTAAGTAAATGAGATTAACTTTTAGCTAAATAATTTAGCTTTAGTTACTTTATTTACCCCTGATTTAAGTTACAGTTCAGGTTCAACTTTATTGACAGGTTGACATAACAGTTAAAAATGGCCTGTGTAAAGGCTTTTTCAAAATTCAAAAATAGAATGTGTCTGGATTTTTTTTACTCTACCGGTCAAAATGACAGACAAAAAAAATGTCTATCGCAATCTCTGGCTGAACCCAAAAACAAGATAGTTTATTTCCAATGCGGTAGTTGAAGGGAGTAATGAAACGTCTCAGCTCTATTCGTTTCCCTTGAGGTCGTATGGATCTACATTGTTAATTATAGTCGACAATTTCTGAAGGTATACAGTATCCCCCTTCAAGAAATTATCCATATAAGGGGTGCATTCATCTTTCTTTTTATCCATGCTTGCAACCTGAGTGTGCTTCTTAAACTTCAGCTTCTTCAGTAGATCTACTGCTGCTTGCCCTAGCAACAAGAGACACTGAAGATGGCTCCAAGGGGTAGTGGTTGCTTTGCATGTCACATGTCTGACAAACACTGATTAATATACAATAAAATAAAGAGCTAATCTGATTTAATTTATTTATATGAAAACAAATAAAAGGATTTGTTTCACTCTCATGAACCAGAGGGAAATATAAATATATTGGCAATAGATAGTGTGCAGAGTTTAGCACCAGGCTGTATTCCAATGAAGTTTACCCACTGATTGCTGTAAATTTTGTGCACAAACAATAGAATAAACCCTGTTTGACTTTTATCATGGGGTTGTTTGGCTGCATTTCCTGGCTGGATGATGTTGCTTTCTAAAGTGTTTTGTCACTTCTAGCTTGTCAGAGAACAGGCAATGACTCTTGGAGTTTATATCACATGCGGAATCTGGTACCTCTCTGCACAGCCAGGCTATAGCTGTTTTCCTGCTGTCTATTGTTTTTTGTGCTGAGTGACGGATTTTTCAAATGGTGAGGCGCTCCTTCCAAAGGGAGTGCAGTAGAGTTCAAGGGTGTGTAAGTAGAGGGATTTGTTAAAAAGTTCACGTTAAGCATACAGCGGCACAAAGCTGTGAGTGGGGAGCTGATAATTGTCCTGTTTTAAATAGAACGTGTTATTCATCCGAACAATCCTTTTTCAGTCTTAACCTATATGCGTTTTATGAACTTTAGTTAAGCAGGGTTGTTGTTTTTTCTGTCATCGCACAGAATTAGAACATGTCTTTCATTCGAGTTGGTTGCTTTACTCCCACTCAGCTGCTGTTGCTTCTTCTAATTCGAGTTTTTGCGTCATTGCTGCTTGTTCTCTAACTATCCTTGGTGATATTTCTGACAGACTTTGAGGTATGAGTCATCCAATTTCTTTTCTGTTTTGTCCTGAAATAGGTACTGTATGATTGCAACAGCGGTCTCCTTCCTTTAAGTGACGGTTAATATTTGAGAAATGGAAGAAAGATCAGAGCAGAGTTGTGGGAGCTAATGAAGGTACATGATGAGGTCATATCCTGAACCACTATGTGGGGGTGTGTTAACTGAATAGGGTATCTTATCTTTTACAATACAAATTTGTGTCATATCTTAATGTATTCATACTCCTTAAAATCTTAATGCATTGTAATGGTGTGCCTTGCATTTATATTTATTTCATTTTTCTCTGTCACCCCTAAAATATAACTCAGTGCAACCAATTGCCTTCAGACATCCCCATATTAGTTTAATTTCTGCTATTCTGTGAAAGCCTCAAAGGTTTGTCTGAGTACTTTAGTGAACAAACAGCATCACAAAGACTAAGGAATGCAGCATACAGTTCAGGGATAAGGTTACAGAGAACTTTAAACCAGAATTAGTTAATGAAACTGTATCCCAATCTTTGAAAGTCTGAAATCAAAAACTTGACAACTAGAAGTTTTAGGTTGGTGTTCACTCCACCAACCTAAAAGAAAAGAGCTATACCCCCCAAAAAGCTTCCACTTATTAAGCCTCTTTTCATACCAAATCAATTCCAGTTCTAAACTGAACTTAGTGTGTACAGACCACCAGTTGTTTTCCTTTCCACTCCCACAAGCTCTATCTAGCAGAGATGAACTGATTTTTTTCTTAGCACCAACTCAGAAGGAGGGTCAGAAGGAAAAACCATGGTTAAATTTGTCTTTGAAATGCCTAATTTGAGACAACAAAACTTAACTTCAACATTAGTAAAATGTCAGATCAGCATCAGAATAAAACAGGCTCATACTGACATAGAGAAAAGATCAAGGGGTGGGAAAATGTTTGTTACGCACTTTAGCCACTATGTTTTTTAGACCAAGCTTGGAAACAAATGGGGGGGGGGGGAGTGTCCTTTTATTTTGAGAAAATGTGAGAAAAACGTTTTCTTACTTTACAAAACAGCCCTTCACCCTGGCAGATAAAAACATTTTTCTTCAGCATTTTCTAAATCCCACCACTGAGGTAGCATCCAAGGCCAGAGCTGTTCAACACACTAGACTGTCAATGATTTGTGTTGTGTCTAATTCATTCTCCACATGGTGTATGCAATCATGTGCACAGACAGACCGATAGACTCTGACTAAAGACAGATGCACACAGTCTGGTATCTATAGACGCACGAGAAAAACAGTGTGACCTTTATTCCAACCCTCCGTTTCAACACAGCTAACATTAAACAAGCATCACACATTTTACGTCTGTACGTTTGAGACCAATTTTTAAAGGTAAGGGCATGTTGGCTGATAAATGTAGATCCTTCTGGATTTAATAAGACTCACAGGATTCATTTCTTATGTCAGGTCTGTGGAGCGTACAGACTGAAATTGGGCAAATCAAGATGGTTTGTGGGAAAGAAGACACGGTCTCTGTGGATGCCAGTTTTCAGCCAAACTCATAAAGTGTAATGTTTTTTGAGCATATTCTATGATCAAACTGGTTTTTAGTTGTATATTGACTTTTCATTGCTATGAGTTGTTACAAACAAAATTACAGGAAACTGTTAGAGCCAACTTTGATAAGAGTTGAGTGAATTTTATCACAGTTATGGGGACCTCCCCATAACTTCAGCACCTTATGAAAGGGGAAAAAAGTGTCACTAGTAAATATGGGCAAATTTTGGCCTTGTGTTGTCTGGCAGACATATTCACATCTCTTGAGTTTCTAAATATTTTGTCATGTTACAACCAAAAACATCCATATTTTTTCTATAACGCTGCAATAAAAAGTAGTGAATGGCTATTAAAGTGGAAGGAAATGGTTTTCATAAAATGGTTATAAATAATTTAGGGGTTGTGTGTAATTGTGGCATGTATTTATAGTCAACCCCCTTTACTCCTGCTCTTAAATAAAAAATAAAAAAAATCAACAACTGCTTGAGGAATTTAGCATATTAGTAGATCGATGCCAAATTGGCATGATTAACAAAGTCCACACAGGATTGTATTAGATTACATGAAAAATTTTTTATTTAAATTAAAATGTTTAACTTACATTCATTTTTTGTGTCAAAGACAGATAACATTCCACATCACCATGAACACATCATCCCTACTGTGAGACAAAGTTCTAGAAGTATTCTGCTATGGGGATGCTTTTCTGTAGCAGTAACTGAAGCAATACGCTCAAAGTTGATGGGAAGACTTCTGGAGCTAAGCACAGGTCAACCCTGGAAGAAAATCCTGCCGGAGGCTGTAGAAGTCTTAATGCTGGTGGTGAATGTTATCTTCTAGCAGGATGGAAAATAAAAGCTAAAACCAGAGCTACTTCAGAATAGTTTAGAACAAATCATATTTGTGTGAGGTGTTTGAAACCCTGATCTGAATCCAGTTCAAAAATTGCTTGGCATGTGTTATTTTCCATACAACCAATTGAGCCCACAAAAGATTTAATAACAGCAAATTTTTTTGCATTAAGTATGTACTCTGGGTAGCACAATACAAATTAATTCTTCTTTAGTTTCCTCCAGCTGTTTCCCACTAGAGTGTATTGATATTTGTTCTATCATGGTTTAAAGTGAAGAAAATTTAGAATTGAATGTTTTTTCCATAAACTAGGTGGTCTAATAGTGTAGGAAAGTTTGTAATGAGCTTTTCATTACGACCTTTCTCATACATTTTTTAATGGCTGAGTTTCAGTTGCTGCTCATTAGTTGTAAATAGGCCTACGTCTTTCCTTGAACTGGAGACATTGTCATTCAAGACAACAACATTTTAAAAATGAGCAAAAGATATTGGAGGATTTCTGGTGGTTTCAACCTTTATCGTGCCAAAGGGAGCCTCACTTTAATTCTTGCTAATTAATGGGCAGAATTTTATGTCAGCAACTGAGAACCTACAAGGTTAGGTAACGTTTGTCTTATGAGAATTTGCTATGCAAGAAATGTTTCATTTCAAAAAATTGAAGAAAAGCAGATCTACCTCTTTGTTATCTTGAATGGAATATTGTCTTTTTAAGTAACTCCATAGCGGGGGTATTGTAGAACTTTAAAAAAAAAGTAAGAAAAGAAAATCCTAATAAAAATTGTTGAAGTGTAACTTCCATTATAGTTAAAGATGGTATTTTCAGTTTTCTAAAAGAAGCGTGATCTATAAATTTAAGAATTAACATTTAGAACTGGTAAAGATATAAGACTGGAACACTGAAAAGAAGCAGGTAGTGTATGTGGCTCAGTATTTTCTGTTTTTTAGAGTGTGTATATACATGAATTTCTTGATTCAATGCTTTTTAATTTTTTTATGTAGTTTTTGCTTTTTATTGAACATTTTGAAAACAAATTATTATGGTACAGCCCCTTTTCAATTTTAGGGTATTTCTTCTTCACTTAGCACATATAATCCCTAAGTTTTTAGTTTTTTTTGTAATGTAAATTGAGGGCATATGAATGAATTTCCGTGGCGTTGTATTGAACAGTCTAAATATGGTTATTCATTGCATCAAAGGAATCTATTTTCTGTTTGGAGATGAAACCCTGACATTCGAATAAACAGGCTATTCTAAGTTCCAAATTGTCGCTGATGTTTTCCACAAATTGGCTTTTGTGTCCAATTTCAGTTAACTTTAAAGCAGTACTGAAGCGTGGCGAATTCCAAATTACTTGTGGGGTCCTTTATGGCCATTTGTATTTCGTCTGTGTCCAAACTATGATGGGGCCAGGCTAATAGTTGACAGCAGATGATCCCTTTTTTTAATGAGATTTTTTGCTTTCCCCACCATCTCCGTTTCGGCTCATGGAGTCACAAGGGAATCAACTTAGTCGAATAGAAGCCCTGAACCATGAACAGAGGAGCCATGGTCCGCAGCAAGGACACCAGCACAGAGAGAGGGAGGGAGAAAAGACGAAGATGGTGAGAGAAACAGCAGGGTACAGAATGTGAGGGAGGAAAGATGAGTCATTGTCATGCATTGATGCTGATGTTCATTTCAGACACATATGAGCACTGAGAGGTTCGACTGATCATAAGAAGATTTATTTTGCTTTTTACAAATGTGGATCTGTTAGATTTCTAATTTGTTTACACAAAAGTCTTTTTATTAGTCTAACCAATCCTCTCAGTATCTGATAATCTTCATTTGATTTTTTCAGGTATTACACAGACATTTCCAATAGATTTAAAGAACTGTCTTGCATTTTTAGCTCATGCCATACTCCATCCACCATCACTGGCATGTATATACTCAGTTTGGAGCTAAAGTGATTGTGTCATGGCCTTAACGGATCAGGTTAGGGAAAAAGCATAGCAGACGTACTCTTCAGCACAGACGACTTTAGTCGCAGAAACAGACATTCTGATTTTCATATTTGTCCATCCTCCACACATCTAGAGGGAAGGAAACTAGAGCAAGCAGCGGAAGCCCATTTTAATATTGGGTCACATCTGGTAAACACATCAAAATCTGGTGTCTAGATGCATGATTGATAGGACAGCAATGTAGGTTGATGTAGATGATATTTCCCTCCCAAACAGATCGAATTATTTCAACAATGAGATATTTACATCTGCTGTAGAATTTAAAAAATACATCTGTGATGCCTAGACAGTGATAGTATGCTTTGACTATCCTCTGTATATTAAAGGACATATATAATACAATTTACAACTTTTCCTTTTAAATTGATTTTGGTCTTATAGTTCTCAATAGTTACATTAACTGACCATGCCCAAAGCTGTTAAATATGTAGAAAAAGTGTGTAATAAAAAAAGTAATAAACCAAAGGTGAAGACAAAAGTTGTTGCACAGCACTAATGGTATATGCAGCACACTAAACTCTTGCATTAGTACATGCAGAATATTTGTGATGACAAAGTGTCCAGCCTCAATTTCAGGTCATAAACTGAACATTAAGTTGGTTATTTGGCCATTAATGTGAAGGAAGACATGAGAAACATTCTCTGACTCTCTGATATCATGTCTGCTCCAGTTCTGACCAGCATTGTTACTGCAATATGCATCGCCTTGCACCAGCACACGTCACACGACTACAGTGTCAACAGAATCTACTCTGTATAACCAAGCTGTACTGTGATTTTGTTAAACTGTACTAGATGGAATTACTAGAAATTGTTACGTTTCTATAGCTTATCGGATTTTGTTTCACCAATGTGGGGTTAACTACACTACGGTAATATTGGTGTCCAAAATTAGATTTTGAGAATGTTGTCTGTCAGGGCACTCAAACTAAGATCATCTGCATTTGGTTTTCTCAAAATGTGCCACTTGGTACTAAATCTTCTGAAAACTAATGCACCACATTATGTAGTTTTGAAAGGAGGTCTAAATGATTAGGTAAACTAATAGCTAAAGTTATTTGGCTCAAATCAGAAGAAAGATAATTGCTACTGTAAGTTTTTTTTTAATTTGATAAAGCTATAAGGAGGCTTATAAAAAGGTTTTATACTTACAGAAGATACATCAAATGTAAACCCACCGTAAAAAAAATTAAGCATAATGGAAAAACCCAGAAAGACAATTTGCTGTTACTTTGACGATCAAGCTGTTGACTCACTATCTGCTGCTATGAAACAACTGAGGAGCCAATTTTTCCAGATTTTTCATAATCCTGGGGGAAAAAAATGTTTTACAAAGCTCATTATTTTAAAGAGTGAAAACTTGGTGGAAAGGAATGGTCTCACAGTTTTAAAGATTTACTAGTTAAAAAAATTGTGGAAAATCCGATTTCTGTTTTCAGCTGTTACATGCACTATATACGTTGGAGGTGCTGATTCTCATCCCAGCCACTTTAGACTCTGCTGCAAACCACTCCAGTGAAAACTGTACATCACATTCTGATGAAGCCAGCAGAACCACATTATTTGCGAAAAGCAGAGACCCAACCCTGAGGTCACAGAAACGGATCCCCTCATCACCTTGGCTGTGCCTAGAAATCCTGTCTATAAAAGTTATGAGCAGAATTGGTGACAAAGGGCCGTCTTGGCAGAGACCAAATCTCTTTCATAATCCATAAATGGCAATACATATCTGTTTGAGAGGTCAGGGTGTGAAAGTGTGTTTCAAATGTATGGTTAACGCCTTAAGATATACTGGCATGATACACATTCTTAGATTTCAGGGTTTCTGGACTTATAATTTATTTATTCCTTTGAATCAGCTGGTTACCTTTTGAATTTAGGCAGTGCTTTTGTCTGTCCTTAGATATTTTGTTGAGTGTTGCTCAACAATTGTAGAACAGAATCTGTTAAACATGTGACCTGCTAAAAATTGTGTTTGGATCATCATAATCATCATGATGAGACTTTTCCATGGGGTTTCTCCTTTCCATAGTTTTATTTCTGTAAGCACTTTTAATAGACAGTTAAATGTACCCAAAGCTAATCTTCAGATATCTCTTAATGGATTCATAATTTTTCTCACTCCATCTGTAGATTCATATCAGTAAATGTATGGTAGTCATCTACCCATTACAATGCACATCGTCATCATCTACCCGTATTATCAGCCAGCAACCCCCTTTCCATTTTTTTTTTTATGACTGATGACTTCCTTTCAGCTCCAACAAATCTTAATGAGTCAATCTGACAACCTTTATCCTCCGCTTAGCTTGGTCCACAATGAAGAAAAAGCCACTTTGTACTGGAAGCTATGTGCTTCTTTGTTTATTGTAGAAAGTGGGAGAGGTAATTAGGAGGAAAAAAACATTCTGAAGACTGTAGAGAGGCTATATAATAAATATATCCTTGTCACTGATACTGTCCTTCTGTATGTGTTTGGGTGTATCTCTCTCACAAAGCCGCATGCTGCTTTTCAAAAGCCTTCTTGATCATTCCTTTGTTCCTAATTTTCTCCTTCCCCTCCCACTTTTCCTTTCTGTCTCTTGGCGGGGCGTCAGATAGAGGAGGATGTATGACATCTGTTTGATCGGGACTTACATTTGAGCATTCCTTGTTACCTACTGAAATGCATCTTTAGTATTTTATGATATATCTTGTTTGGATTCAGGATGTTAGAGATGAGTAAGAAAACAAACAAAACAAAAAAATTAGTTTGTTAGACGAGGACAAAATTCAGTCCCTAAACTATCAACATGTCTGGTTAGAGATAGAATGAAAAGCAGAGGCAAGACACCCGGGACATGAAAGGCACTAAACTTGAACGAGTCAATTTAAAGTGTGGCTTTGAAATCAGAGGCCAAAGCCAAAACCAAGCATCATTAAACTGACAGCCGGCTGCCAGAAAGCTCATTGTCTCATTTCCATCTGCTTGATGAACCGTCTTAGACTCCTGTCTTCCTTCACTTTGACTGTTTCCTGTACATCCAAGGATAAAGAACAGGAGTCTGGTAGTTTGGCAGCTCTTTGTTAAATCCACTAAGCAAAAGGATTTCCTTTGTCAAGGTGAAGTTAACTGACCCCCTTTTTGCTGACAGTCTTCTGTTAAGTGTTAACTCAGAACACAAAGGATGTGCAGTCCATGTGTCCTGAGAGTTTAACTAAAGGGATAGGAATCATTATGTAGAGAATAAGAACTACTGCCCCCTACAAGTTTGTCATGTCTATGAATGTGCTTAAAAACGCACTTATCCGTTTGCGTGTAGGTGGGTACATTTTTCTGAACGAGCTGAGGAAAATATTTGTTTTTTTAAACCCAGCTAAGTGTGTACATGGTCTAGGAAGAGTTTACGCGTACTAATTTTGAAAATAAACATTTTCTGTTTTTTTTTCTTCTTCTTTTGTATCTACATGACACATCAATATGATAATGAACAAAAATCACGTGTAAGCAGTCTTTCAAATTCCCAAATTCTGAAAGCCAAATTATATTAAATTTGAAAAGGAAACTGTAAACTATCAATCAATACATTTTTTATATCCATGCAGAATCACTGAGGACTGATGATGATCTCTACCAGTCATAGCATATCATACCCCTGTTATTTTTGTTAAATATTGTTCCCATCCACTTCTAAGAACGACTCTGATGCACAAGCAATGTTTAAATAAAGTGAATTCATAATGGCTTAAAACAGCAGATTAAAGAAGTATTATCAAGAGTAGAAAAACAATGTCTGAATTATTTTTCATTATTCATAGTTTGAACAAAATACTGTATGCGTTTTTTTGTGTGCCTCATTTTTCAGTACTATGTCAATTACCGTTTTTTGCTCCATTTCTGAGGATTCTTTAAGAAGAAGAGTGTTACCAGAGATGTACCTTTTCAAAGTTGTTAATTTGATGTTGCCTATTAATTAATGTTTTCTGAGGGTCACAGTAATAAATTCATCGTATTTACAGCTGCAAGTACAAAAATCTCAACACAGCAGGACACCACTGTTCTTTCTTGATCATGTCCATACCAGTTTCTCCAAAACAAGCAAGGGCCAGAACCTATTATTATTTTTTTTCCAGATCACAAAGTGGTGGTCTGCAGCAAGACATCTTGATGCTGTGGGGAGTACCTGGTTGAACATTTTTACTGGAATTAAAACAGTACATATGACTGGCTACAACAGCTGTTTGTTACCGTGGAGGCTGACCGTAGGCTGGCAGACAGAATTGCTGACCAAAGAGTCACACTTTTCTTATTTAAGTCTCTCTCCTGCTTGGGTGTCAAAAGATGTAATGCATGCTTGAAGTGTTGTTATTTCAGATAACTCTCTAAATGATTCAGGCCAAAATGTTTTTAATAATTTTATTAAGAAATGCCTCATTTCATACATTTAAACAAACGTCTTCTGGCCTTGGCTTTGACTCCATAATACAAAATAATGTAGTTTAACTTGAAAAGGGTCCACCCTGGACATAAGTAAAAATCCCTTTAAATCGCTAAAAATATATTTATTAAGAATTTGACTAAAAAATGTAGAGTAATTTTGCTAATGTGTAGTTTTCAAATTAAGGGTGAGTGATCGGCTGTTAGCCTGTGGTACAGCATCTCATTTTCCATTTCATTTCCCAGCTCACACCCTCATCCCTCCCATAAACCGTTTCTACATTATGCATGGAGCAGAAAGTGTATCGTAGTAGATATGAAATATGCATGAGGCCTTTTGTAATGAATCCCTCTCAAAGGAAGAAATATTCCTTGTTGTCTTTTTGAGTAAAGGGCTATAATCAATGAATTGTTCTTCTAAAGGCTCATGTGTTATCTGTCTGGTACTTTCTTAAAATGGCACTGAAAATGAAAATAGAAGATTGTTTTGCATGGCGCACGGTGTTCTCGTGTGGGTAAGAAACATTGAAAAAAATGGAAATGGACCTAAAGGTCAGTGTATGACAGAAAATGGATGGAGGAAAAGTGGAGGAGAAAAGAAACAAGGGCACAAACAGAGGTGACAGATTATCAAGCAGAAGGAAGCTCCTCTAGAGACTGTCAATAGAAGCAATATCAACTGATTGATTGTGTCACTGTGTCACACAGAGCCGATCTCTGGAGACCTTTTGTGTTTGTGTGAGTGCGATTCGAATCAGAGGGGAGGACTGGGGCCTCAGCTGTTGTCAGTACAGGGGGCCACGCGCCTCTTTTGGAAACACTCCAAAAATCTGGTATTGTGAAACATCAGCCACCACAAAAAGGATGCCTTAATTTTTTGGGAGTGCTTTTGTTTCCCCGCCTTCTTCCCTAAGTTATGATTATATTTGTTCGTGGAGAAACTGGAAATATAAGAATTCATCCCAGGTGTTTTGTGAGAGCTTTCATGTTTAAATGTGAGGTTTGGTGGTTGCTATCGATAGAGATCTGAAGAGGAGGTGGAGCCAAAGTTGTGGTTTTGAGAATAAATACAGAGTCTTCTTGTAAGAGAACACGCTGTGAACAGCTGACGCAAAAAAAGCATGAGACTCCCATGGAGAAATTTGGAAAGATCCGTTTGCAGAGTTGTGGTCAGAGCATGAAGTATGGCTTGACGGATGGATACATCACATCATCATTTTTCACTCGGGAAATTATTACATAAACGTATCACAAAGGCATATGCATGTGTGTTTTCAAACAAAGACATTAAAAAAGGGGAGAGATTATTGCCTTATTAGACATGTCTTTTTTTGTATGTGTGTGTGTATGTGTGTGTTTGCGTGCAAGTATGTGTAAAGATTCATGATAGTTTTATAAGATTCTGTTTTCAAGGTTCTGCCTTAAATATATTCTGCTGCAGATGGTCCATGTGTATTTACAGCCTGTAGTTGATTACTCATTAGGGGGGGATGTGTGTTTGCGTGTGTTGGGGAGGGGGGTGGGTGTGGGGGGGTAGGCTTCATGACTCTCACTGAGAAAGCCTCCTGCTGTGAATCATGGATGAGGGGATGACTCTGATGGGTAACTGACTCACTGAGCGTGTGTCTTGTTAGACGCTCACCAGATGACATGTCAGGCTGCTGACACTTCTAGCAGATGTGTGTATCCTACTGGAACCACTTTGCACCAATTTTGTTAGGAAGAATCTTTTGGACTTCAGTGATGTTTGCTTGGTATAAATAATTTTTTGTATAATCTGCTTTGTTTAGTAGTGAAAAACTCAGTATTTTCAGATAATGTGACACTGGGCTACACATATTCAGTGGGAACAGAAATGGGTGCAGCATTTTTCCTTTAAAATTGCATGTCTTTGCAGTTTTTTTTCCCATTTTGTAACTGATATTGGAGACATTTGATACAGTACTCTTTGTACCAATTATGTATCAATTAATATCAACCAAAGAGATATTTTCTAGCAACTTTAGCACCCAGTGATTTAACCTTTCAATAATCTGATTTGATGTGATGAAAAAAATATTATCCAATAAATACTATCTTACAGCCAGGGACCACTAATGATTTAGTTCTATTAACGGTCATAATTTGTCATAACGAGGCAACTTGACCCTACTGACAATTTTGTGAAATACTATCTCTTCAGAAGCCATGGCTGGTATGATAAGAAATATATAATAGTACTTAATCACCTTAAATTGAGGATGAGGACCCAAACAGGAGGTAGGAAGAAGAGAATTGAAATTTTACTACCCTGGAAATCCAGAGGTCTCGCAAGAGCACAATTTGAATTGTCTCTGCAAGACGCTCTGCCATCGAGCAATGATGCACGTTACTGCATTACGTGAGCAGCTCGGGAAACCAATCAGATCAGTGTATCTGATGTATCCGGGCCAGAGGCTAGCTAAGCTGATGACGACAGTGCTGTGACGTACGGAATCATTTAATAAACATTGGAAGATGGCTACAGATGAACCCCAGTTGTTTGAAAAGGCTTTGATCGCTACAATGAACGAGTTAGACTTGGCTTTTCATCTAAAAAACAATTAGAAAATGGTGCTTGAAACGTTCCTTTGAAAGAAGGGATGTTTTTGCTGTTTTGCCGACTGGATACGGCCAGAGTTTAATCTACCATTTAGGTCCGATGGTAGCTAAGCGTACGTCACACCGTGTATTGTTGTGATTAGTCGTGGCGTTATCCAATTGCGTGCAGTGAGAGTTTCAAATGCATGCTTGGTTCCGGCCCTCAAGTTAGGCCCTTTTCATTACTAATTGCCAGACCCTTAATCTTAATAGATTAGAGTCTGGATTTTTCCAGGCTAACATTTTACATGAGAAGCAGATTAATACAAAATGAAAACTCTAGGAATAAAACAATGAGCAATCAAGGAAATTCATGAGCAAGTTGGATCCAGCTTGGTGTGAAATACTTTTTATGTCACATGGTATAAAATGTTCGAATCACCAAGCAAATTTTTAATATCAAAGCCAATCCAAGTAAATGGAAAATGGATTTTTCAAATAAGTAATCCATTGATTTAGGGAACATGTGATCCAAACCAACCTAGCCCTATGTGAAAAAAATGACTTCTAAATTGAAAAATTGTTGCGACAAATAAATGAATAAAAGAAAAAGAAAAAAATTACCAGCTGTGTTACATTTTCAAAATGTAGCAAATTTCACTTTTAACATTTTTTGAAGCAACTCTTTCACATGTGTTATGCTTCATCTTTTTGTTGTTTTTTAACTAACATGTCTGAAGACCACTGAAAACAGGTTATTAGCCAAGATGTGGTGGAGAATAAGGGTGCATTCACACCAGCCCTGTTTAGTCCACTTGAAATGAACCATAGTTCGTTTGCCCAGAAAGGCCGGTTCATTTGCGGAGGTGTGAATGGCCAATCTAACTCTGATTCAGACCAAACAAACAAACTCTACTCCGACTAAAAACGTTGGCCTTGGTTTGATTGAAACGACCTCTCCTTCGGTTCGATTGCATGTGTGAATGGTAAACGGACCAGGACCGCACCAAAGCACAAAGCAGACTATTGTACAGAGCCCTCTGGCATTAGATTTAGGTTGTTTAGATTATATTTGCCCAGAGACATAAATGCTGGTTCTTGTACATACCTTGCTCTGTGTCTGTACAAGGAGGCCATCTGTGAAGGAAGTTGTAGTCAGGCAATCCTCCTCATTGCACACTGCTCAACGACATTCTCCATAGTCCTCTGCCTCATTCTATGTTCATCCTGAGTTACTTCGGCAGTATTTATCTGGCACATTTGCCAAATACAACAGATCAACCCTAAAACTGCTACAATATGCTGCTGCTCCATGTTTTTTTACATTCAGCAGTGCCAGAAGTTCCCCCACGGCATGCGGAAGCACAGCGGCGGAGAGGTGAAATTGTTGCTCAAAGTCCTGAACTTTCTGATAATAAAAAGCCAGTTTAATGCGAACCACACCAACTAAAGACAGTAACAATGTTGCAATTTTGGTCCCCTATCGAACCGAGTCTACTGGATCAGCTGTGAATGCAGCCTAATGTGGCAATTAGTATTACTGTGTCTGACCTGAAAACCTTCATAAAAACACCTGCACGGCTCTAAACTAGTGTATGGTTGCCACTTATGAGAGATTTATGGTTTTCATTTGGCAACAAAAAGTGAACAATGGGACCAGGAAGAAGACCCTCAATCTTTCATGTCATGTTTGCAACTTTTTACTTTCTTTAATCTAGAAAGTACTCTGACATCAGTTAATTTTTCTTTCTGCATCTTCTCTGTCTTCTCAAACCCCCAGTCGGTCATGGCAGATGGCCGCTTGCACTGAGCCAGGTTTCTGCTGGAATTTTCTTTCTCTTAAACAGGCGTTTGTCTTCTCCACTGTGGCGACATGCTTGCTCAGTATGAGGGAGTGGTGTGAAGTCAGCGACACAACGCAGACAACTGTCTACTGTTGCTACATGTTTGTTCAGGAGAAATGAATGCTGCAAGTCAACGACTTAACACAATCTGCTGGGATTCCCTAACTAGAAAACTTTTTAACTGAATTGAAATGACTTTTCGTCCTGGAGATTATATCTGTTATAAATTGGCATTATATTAATAAACTGAACTGAAATTAAATTGAACTGATGATAAACCAACAGAAATATGCTGAGGAAGCAGCATTCCTTTATCATACATTACTTTCATTATCCTCGTGTGTGTGTGTGTCCATGTGAAGAAGGTAAGAGGAATTTTCATGGGCAATACTTGTGGAAGCAAAATCCTGTGTTGTGAAATCTAAGCCTCCCCGTAAGGAGTCCGATTACATCTCTGGGGCTCAGTGAGGACACGGTTACCTCCTGGAAGAGACTGTGAGTGCAGTTAAATGGAGATTGGCCCTGGGGTTATAAAGTGTCTCTGCTGCCTTCCTTCCTTTTCCATTCCTCCTCTTCTTTTCAGCCCACGTGAGGCAGAAACAGATCGGAAACAGCTGTGAGAATTATTGTGTCTAATCGGAGCCAAGTTTGGCTTCTCGGTTAGCCTCAGACTCCAAAAAGACACGCTGCCTTGAAAATCCCCTCAGAGTTTGCCGTTCTGCTTTAAATTGGCTGCAAGTTTTTGTGTGTGCATTTCTCCACAGTGTTACCCATGTGCAATGGATAGCTTTCATTTTGCCAAAAGGCAGACTGCCAGGCCAGGGAGAAAGAGAAGAAAGGATGCTTACTCCTTCTCCTAACTTCTCTCCCCACAACACAGTCCATTTACTACTCTCTTTCCTTTTCAACATTTTTTTGATCCCCCTTCAAACAATAGCACAAATGTTTCAGGTCCTCTTCTCTTTTTTTGACCCTGTCTATCAGTCTTTTTTTGTTCCATCCACACGGTTCTTGGCTGAGGCTCAGCTCATGGTCTTCAGCCTCACCTCTCCTCTCATCACCGATCACTCTGGGTAGGGGAGAGGAAGGGGAGTTGTAGTTAACCTAATAAGCAGTCAGAGCTGACATCCAGGGACCATGAGATGATGAGTTCACAGCCGAATTGTTTAGACACACTGAATCACGAGGCACATTCCAGGCCCTTTTGCAGCTACACGCGATAAGTGTTTTCTTAAAAATTGTCTAGACTTCTGATAACTTGCTCAATAAACGCTTTGCTGATTTTATTGAGGATTTAGTTTGGTTGAAAGGCATAGTTTCAAATTTGTATGATCGAGGCAATTATAGTTAGCAATATTCCACTGTGAGTTCGGAAGATCTCAAAGGTGCTAAGGTATTAGCTTCTTGGGTTTTTACAGGCTTTTAATGCATCCTACACTGATCGGCGAATTCTATGATGTTGCAGCCGCCTGCCATTGCAGCTGTAGTCTGTGTAGGTTGTGTAAAGGGAGCCTATGAAAGCTAAACTTTGTCCAACTGGTCATTTGGTTAGTGCAATTTGGAAACACGTGAACCATGTTGATGTTTGTAGTAGCATGTTTTGTCTAACCGACCACTGTAGACCACTGAGTGAAAGTTCTGCTCAGACTGCAATTGGGATGGAGCACGGCAGTGATGTAATTGTAAGCGTGCGATTGTGTAGTTGGACTATAGCCTCGAAGTCACCTTGGAACTAAATAAATAAGCACTTATGAGACATTCTGAACTCTGAGGGGAGTCGAGCTAACATTTAATGACAAAACATTGCTTAAATGAAGGTCTTTTGGGGCAGACATTGTCTTATTACAAGCAGCAAATTTCCAAAAATCCTTCCTTGATTGACTCCCATTATATTGATATACGCTGATTGTGAGTGGATATAACCTTCTCATGAAGGAATCCCAAGAAGCTCCAAACTGTCTTGGTGAGTAAATTAACATTATATTTATAAATAAGGTCGTGTTGAAAAAAACAAAACAACTTCCCCTCTACCCAGGGGTTTGCTGAATACCTGGAGTGTCTCTTACCAACAGAAGCCCATTCTGTTTTATTGAGTAATTACTGCACTATTTAAAGTCAATCATCCACTGTGTATCGAGCAGTTATTTCTTCTCCCCAGATGATCTGTTAGTTCTTTGAATATGGAAAACAAAAAATAAATAAAATAAGACACTAATGTCACAGAAAAGTACGCTTACCCATTCTGATTCTGATGCAGTTAAAAAAAGAGTTTTACACCCGTTGTCCCAATATAAATGTATTGTACAAAATTAGGGAAACAGAAGCAACATGCATACTTCAAAGCCACAGTACCTGATGTCCTTTAAAATTAGTTTTATTTACTCACATTTTGACACGAATGCTGTGTTTTTTTGATACATCGACATGCTTGGCGAGATAATAACTATCTGATAGCAACTTCTGTGTACTTATTTATTGGCTGGGATTTTTAACTAAAGAATACCATTCATAAAGGGATCTTTTTTAATACACCTATATTTCATCATATACAGATGAATGTAATCAAACATACCATATTGATTTTCATACTTCATTTCTGCCCTGCATGGCTTTGCTTTTAAGCAATCACCTTAGACCCTAAAAATGTTTTTAGGAACCTCATCTATGCCTCTGGCCCTTACTTCCCTTTCTGTGGGACTATGGACATGATTGATAACTTTATTTGTTCCTTAAAGAAATAGGGGAATGAGTACATGATTTATTCTCTGCATGTGCTGTTGCAGGGATTAGGGGGTGGTTCATTCGTGGACACATCTTCTCATTCATGTCTTGTTTTTGGTCCTGCACCAGGTTTGCTTGTTGACTCACTGGTAAAGATATAAGTATGTATATATATATATATAAATAAAATCTTGTAGCATAATCTGTCACAAAAGAAACCAACCTTTAAGTTTTTTTTTAAGTTGGGAAAATAACTTCTCTAATTAAGATATAGATGTTCAAAATCATATTAGTGACATCCGTAATGTTTGCAATAACTCCCTTTCCACCTATAACATATCACATGGCTTGATCATATAGTGAGAAAGATCTTTGACCAATCCACTTTGTACAATCTATGTAAATCATCAGTTTCTAATTATTAAATATTCCTTTGCTTCAATGTACCTGATTCAAATAAATAGGTAATTAGCAGGACCTTGTAGAACTCGACTGCATGCTGAGGAAATATTTCTCCCATTCGCTTCGGGTGTGTTGGATTTGGGAAACATTTAAAAGTTGCAGAAAATCAGCCGTTAACTTTAGAATAATGATTAATTACTTATGCTCTGTTGTCTTCTTTCCAGATCAACAGATTTTCTGTAGAGTGAAGGTCACGGGACTAAAATGGCAGTGGAAGCATTTCCTGTTTTGGATGAATGTTAAGTTGAAAGATAAAATGAAGAAGCATTTACAGTTTACTGGAAGACTCTGTCAGATATATATTTTTTAAATGTCTTGCTATTTCAAAAAGCGGTGATGTTAGGCAACAAGGTTCCAGGCATTTGGGAAACAAACTAACTCACATCATGACAGAGCTCCCACCATACTAAACATTGTGCTAGAGGTGCTTTTTAACAAATTCCTTTTTTTCACTGTATACCCATGAAGAATTTTCATTTGACCAAATCAAATAGACCAAGTTGAATTCCCTGAATAAATAAACTTCGTTAAACAAATTTTGAACAGAAAAGGCTTTTCCCTGGCATGGCTGAATGAAGAGAGTCTAAAAGGTGTTATGGCATATTTGTGAAACTAAGATGTCATTCTTTGCAGCACTTCTGTAACAGTGGTCAGCAGAGCTTTATTAGCTCTTTACCATCCTGCTCAGTTGTGTTATATGGCAAAATAAACGTTTAGCCATGTTTGTTACAGTTCCACTGCTTTTAAACTTTCTAATTATTGCCCTGAATTCTCAAATGGGCCATTTTAATTAAGTATTTATTTTCTGATTGCCAGTTTTGAACTTATTTAGATCAATACCCATCTGCCATATAGGAATGCCATGTTGTTTTTTTCACAGTTTTTAGGAGTGGCTAGGAAAAGAAAAACTCCTTTATGTCTTTTTTGTACCCTAGAGAAACAACAGATCTAACATTTTTAAAGTTCCTAGGCATCCCATCACATTCAGAGTAAATAGAAGTACTTGGTGATTTGTGTTTTTGTTTAAAGGTGCTAAAAGTAGTTTACATTTTATGCATATTTTTGTGTCACAGAAGGGTAATACCTAGCATGTGTTATACATGGTAATGGACTTTTGTTTCAGTTGAAGTTCTGTGGATTATAGCAGGATAGTTTTCATAGTTGCAGAAATGAAAACATGAAGCCCCATAGTCTGATTCTTGTAAATGCTTGGATCTTGGAGAAACATGAACTAACTAACTCTAACCCTTATTCTGTGTCATTTTATGTTGTTAAAAACAATCATTTTAGCCTTGCGTAATTGCCCCTGCTTGATCCTCGAATAAATGTTTTATTTTTTTTTTATCTTAAGTGTGTTGTGAAGTGTAAATGCTATATGGAAAGCATGTGTATTTGCGCAGCGAAACTACACAACACGTCTTTGTTGTCAGGTGTGGACAGGCTCCAGCCCTGCTTGTTCTCCAGAAATACCTCAAGATTTACGGCTGCAGCTACACATTCATGAGAACAGTAGACACACAGTGTAAGCTACATAGACACGGTGACGATGTTCTAACCACATCACACTGACTGATGGTGCCAGAAACCTCAAGCTCGAAAGGTTAGGAGAAAGATTACACTTTCTCCATGTTCACATTTGTATTCTCGTATTTATTCCTTGACAAATGAGTGACATAGTGGGAGGATGAAGACCCTCATTCATCGACAACACTTTTTAGCCAAGTTTAGTTTGGAGTTTAACATCCTAAGACTCATTACAATGATACAGTCAACTCAAGATTTAAGTTATCCGCTACAGACTGAATCAACATCGGTGCAGGCTTTTTTACAAAATGCTCTTGCAGATGTTTCCATACACTGCTGCCACTGCAGGATTTACAGGGAAAGTAGACTGATGAACTGCTGAACAGGGAATACTGCATAAGTATTATGGTAAGAAAAAATAATAACTTTTGTATAGCTGAAAAAGACCCATATTGCAATTTAATTTATTACAGTAAAGCCAAGTTATTTCAGATTCATGCAGCATTTCTTTTAGTGCAATGACTCAACTGTCATCGTTACAGTCCCCCTGTACTTTGTGCAAAAGAAGAGAGACTCTTCCACTGAAGTCTAGCTGTGTATATACAGTGCTGTGAAAATGTATGGGCCCCTTTGATAAAAAACCCCATCCTTTTCTGTTTTTTATTTCTGTTTTTTCAACAAATAATTAGTCATCTCAGACAAAGATATTCTGGATAAATGTAAAATATTGGGGTTTCAGACATTCAGAGGTGGCTGTTCTGGTGTCCTTGAATCAGTGACCTACCGCATAACCCTAATTTGCTTGAGCTTAATATGACAAACTGATAGCAGGACATTTTATGCTGGAAAGCAGAATTTAGTCTTTATTAATTATAACAATTGTTCAGGGTCTGAACCACAAAACCAGCCTTGGAATAACACTACTACTGTAATTATGTTAGTTTTATAGCAGATGTAACATGAAACACACTTTCCAAAAGCTTTTGCTTTTGCCCAGAAAATAGTTTTACAAAATCTTGGGGATGCCTTTTGGTAAATACAAAAGAGACTAGATTAAAACTGGTTATAATGAGTGTTTTTTAGGCTGACAACTTGCCTTTTTTAGGTTGTTACTCCAAGTCAATGAGCAAAAAGAACAAACAGCAAATTAAACTGGCATTACTTTTACTAAAACAAAACTACAATTCAAAATTGCTTATGCCATATGCATAAGAACCGGTTATTGCTTCAATGATTGGAGAGATATCTTCTGTAAACTTGAAAAATCTTATGGAGGAATTTATAAATTCTTCTTTACGGAGTTGATTCATTTCATTGTGTTTTGGAGAATTTGGTTTACACATACCATTCCTAGATTCTCTCTGCACATTTCTTCTCAAGTTGAGGTCTGAACTTTTACTGTTGCAGGACTTTAAATATTTCATTTCTCAAGCATTATGCATCATGCTTGTTGTCTCACTTCATCACCCTATTTGTGCCAAAGTGTCAGCTGACATGCAGATCTCTGACTCTTGAATTTAAACATCATTGGTCTACAGAGGCATTCATGGTCAACCCAAGAATTTCCCAACCATGCTCTACAGGTCCAAAACAACCTTCAACTTGTTTTTCCACCACTTAACTTCATGGCTAGTTTTAGATTTGTGTGGTGTGTTTGCTTTCACCAAACAATGTAATGGATTAGGGCCACTAAACATCTCCGCTTTGTCTCGTCTGTCTTGGGGCGACAACATTGTTGAAGGGATCTTGTGGTTTATTAAGATGCAATTTTGCAAACCTGATTGTTATTTTGTTCTTTTTTCTTTCAACCCAATAATTATTGTAGAGTATTGTTCCAACTGTACTGTTATGAACTTTAGCGTAAACATGTTAACTGAGGTTTGTGTATTCTAACACTTGCCTTTAAGGAGATCTTTAAATAAACATCCTGGGAGCTTTTTTGTGATGATTGGCAACAGGTTCCTACTTAAGAATAATCTTTTTCGCTGTAGAATGATAAACACTTAGGATTCTTGCCTTATAACCTCTATAATGACTGATAAACTGAAACAGTGGCTTCTTTAAGACATTTTTAGTTGTTTGTCACTGAAGTTTTTGCTACATCTGTCAAAAGGTTTAAGATAGAAAAAGTAGCCATTCTGCTTTTATATATTTGCTCACACTTGCTGATGCCCAAATACATTGAAAGACAAGAACATATGTGAATTTCTTTATGCTGAAGTGGGTTTTTTTATGTGGCCTAAAGTTTTTTCAAGTCTCTGTGATCTTGTAAATCTTCAAATGAAAGTAATTTGGCTTCCTGCTCCCACATGATGTCACCACATATAAGTGCAAGAACATTTATGGGATTAGTACGAGCTGGGAATGAGCTTCGAAAGAAACACTTGACTGCTGTTGGCAGGCAAAGGGTGGGGTTAATGTTGTGGACTGTTTGGCTTCTCAGCAACCAGCTTGGTGGTCAGCTCTGATCGCTTCATCTGTTGAAAAGCTTGGCCACTCATTGACTTCCTTTGCACGCTCACACTTTTACCTTTCTGACCATCTGTGAGCACGATTTCTTGTCTCCTTATCACCTCAACTTAAAAATGTAGTTTACCCCCCTTTCTGCGGATCTTATTTGCTTATCTTAAAAATAAAAGATAATGTATTAGAGAAAACTATTTAAACATGTTTTCTTCAGGCTGCAGCTCTTTTGGCCTGCTTTTTCAGAAAGTGAAACGTGCATATTGTGTAAAATTCATTATACAGAGTAAAATACTTCAATCTTTTTCTTGTAATCTTGATAATTATGGATTTCAGTTAATGAAAACCCTGCTTCCAGTGTCTCAAAAAAGTTTTTTTTTTAAGAAACAAACAAAACATATGATAAAAGCATGGAAAGTATAAACAGCAATTAATAATTAAACATGAAAATCATAAAACCTGAAAAACATAAAAAATACAACATTAGAGGAATTAAAATACAACAATTAAGCATAATCAGCTAATTGACACAAAACACCTGCAAAGGTTACCTGAGCTTCTAAATGTTCTCTCAGTCCGGGTCAGTAGGCTGCACAGTCACTCAACAGATGTCCAGAAGATTATGACTGACACCCTCCTTAAGGAGAGTAAGCCACAAAAAACCATTGGTAATAAAGCTTGTTATACAGAATGCCATTTCAAGCGAATTTATAGAAAGTTGCAAGTAAGGAAAAGTCTATTTAAGTTTAAATTTATTTGCACCAGCAACAGAGATAACCTCAGCCTTGAGAGGATTGTAAAGCAAAATTTATTTAAGTTTGGGGGACTTTCACAATGAGTGAACTGAGGTTGGAGTCAGCCTATTAAGAGCCACTAAAGGCATGAAAATCCTACACATTGGCTACAAATGTTGCGTTTCTTATGTCAAACCACTCGTGAACCAGAGACAACATCAGAAGCGATTTACCTGTGCTAATAAAAACTGGTCAGTGATGATTTGGTACACTGTAGTTTCTAATGTCTTCTGTCAACACGGTCATCTAGCAGGAAATTAAAAGCACCTCCAGCTTCATTCTGCTGACAAGCTTTATTGCTGATTTAATTTTTTTTAGCATGACTTGGAACCTACACACGGAGCCAAATTTTCCTCAAACTACTTCAATGACTGTGGTATCACTATGCTTGAATGGCCAGCAAACTGGCCTGACCTGAACTCCATAGAGAATCTGTGGATTATTTTCAGAAGGTTGATGAAAGACACAAGACACAAAAATGCAGATGAAATGAAGGTTGCTATCAAAGTAACTTGTGGTTTCAGTAGGCGTGTTTCCACTATCGGAAATTCAGGGTAATTTGACTAGAGCATCCCAATACCCACGTGTCTCCGTGTCATTTAGCCGGGCCAACAGTTAATTTCGAGGCCATTTTAGGAAACAACTGAGTACCTAAGTGGAGGAATGTACTCAAAATGACCCGACCGAGTCAGATCAAGCAGAAATGAAGAAACAAGCCCTGCTGCTTCTATGTCGATTTAGTTGTTATCTCTGTTATCTATTGAACTTTTTCAATATTTAATGTCTTTTAGATGTACCTGTAGGTAGAGAAACTGGTATAAGAGCATGGGAAAGACTTCTTTTTCGTTTACTAGTCTAATTGCAGAACACTTTACTGATGCTAAAAATGGTTAACTTCAAGACTTTTTCCTTCAGTAACAGTATCATACACATAGTTGATGGTCGCCAACTGGAACAGGGAGTGCCAGACGCTTTTACTAATAAAAAATAAAATCAAATAAAAACGTTTTTCTGACCAGTCTGACACTAATTTCATACTGACTAGTTGACACTTTGTTCCTACCTTCTACCTTTTTTGTGCATGTAAAAAAACAACTTCATAGTTGTGTGAGTCAAAGCGACATTACTCTGGTGTATAAGAATCATAAAGCCACATTTCCCTACAGTATACTGTAGTAAGATTATAGAAAATGTCTTTACATTATCAGGTTTCAAACAGTATGAAACGTCCCCTGGCATGTGTGAATTGATGCATGGTCAAAACAAAATGTTACTTAGTAGACTGCACCTTTTCAGATGGATAAGATTTGGTCTGGCTAACCAAAAGTACAAATACATGAAATGATGGTGTAAATTGACCAGCACTGCTTTGAACATAAATTTTCCTTTAAGTATGTTTTCTATTAAGTTTATCTCACGGATTTTGGAAGATGAATAAAGGAACTCAAAGTAGAAAAACTACATTAAACAGACAAGGAATAGTCAGTTCACAGACCTTGTCTTGTCCTCTCAGCTGTTGTGATTTAAGTGAACTGCCAACATCTCACAGCTGTGCCACATGCCTTGCTTATTTTTAAACCAAGCCCTTATATCACACTTCCAGGCCCAGCCAGAATGTCAACCGTTGTTTCTGATAATGTATGTGTGTACATGTCTGTAATTCCCATGGGTTTCAACCTACACGTGCCAAAATAGCTAGTATAATTCTGCATGCTTGTGTTTCCCGGACTGTGTTAGCAGTTACCCAAAAATAGGAGCACAATGAGATTTTAACAGTCTGTACTGAAGGCTCCTTGAGTCTCATGGTTAAATCACATCAAATGTGACAAGATTAGGAGTAGTTCACATGTGTGAGGCCCAGTGCTGGTCCAACTGTTCTTAATAGTGATGTGAATGTGTTTGGAGACTGACAGAGTGCATTCCACACTGACATGCTGCTGGCTCTGCTGACGGCAGCCTCGCGTGAGATTCTGGTCAGCAAGTTGGAATTATTGCAGAGATAGTGCTGTAATTTTTTTTAGCTTAATGCAGTTCACTGTAAATCTTAATCTAAACTCTGAAATCGTCTAAATAAAAAGTTGCTTACTGTCTTTCTATAACTAGGTAATGTTCTTAATATCAGGGTTAATTTTTGAATAATAATTTGCTTGTGCACTGCACTAGTCAGGCATTTGCTAAAGTAACACTTGTTCAGACTTACACCCATGTGAAAACTCTTTTTACAAACTTCTAAGTCAAAGTGCCCAATAGTAATACAAAATTTCAAACTAATAGGCTTTTGAGGCTCAAGAAACCAATTTACAAAACTTATTTACAAGCAAGATATAATTGTGTGTACAATGGGTTTGCCACGATTACTGAAGCACTAATTGACTACTATGGCCAAAATAGCTTCAACTTGTCAAGTGTATACTTTTTAGGCTCCAGTTAGCATGTAAGTATTTCTGAGACAAACTGGTCAATGATGAATTCAGATACTATAGCAAAAGAAGATTAAAAGTGCACTTTTTTGCTCTTCTCTTGAACTATTTTTTTTTTTACTATAGTGGTAAAGTTGTGCACATTTTGGAGATTCACTAGTTCACTATTATGTAGGTTCAACTAGTCAGGTCGTGTTTTTAATCTCTAATAGTAGTAAGTATAGTAAGTATTTTATGACGTAACTATTGACTAGTACCATACCATTTTTAGCATCGAAAACTGATTACCTAGTTGATATTTTTGAAATGCTGCAGTTCATGGATCAAAAGTTTTCAGTAAGACAAATATTAGACATTTAAGGTTGTACTATGTAAGGTTTGGGAAAAACACTGTGCTATATGTCAAATAGGAAACACTTAGCACTTTTAAGGGTCACAGCTAGTTGGCTAGAGTGCCTTTTAGGTTTTACTAGTCAATGACTGATCATTTAAGACGAATGATATTTAACCAGCTGCAATTATTACTTACTGGTAACAAATTAACAGTAGTAGATGCTTAAGTCAACAATTATGACTGCAAATTTTCAACAAATTAAAGACGCTAGCTTTTTTCGGGTCTAGTGTTTAACATAAAGGCCAGAGGTATGCAGTGTTGGTAGACTCCAGTAGTAAACATTTTTAACCATACTTTTGGTCAACTAACAAACGTGTCCGAGACTCTTCCAAGAAAAGACTCTTCTGACATATTATTCTGGTTTAACAGAAGTAGCAGATATGGAGGAAAAAGTAAGGCTGTCAGTGCTCTTCAGGCGCAGAGTGTGGCATTTGATTTGGTAATTGAATGGTGTCCTTCACCCACAACCCCCCTCCTTCCTCCTGCTGTTTGTCCTACTGCCTGTGTTTGTGTGCTGTGAACCAATCAATAACAAGGAGTTAGCTCACAGCAGTGTATCATCTTAGAGCTGTATTGATTAGTTATATTGATTTTAATCCTTATTATCTTTCATCATCTGAATTCCTAAAAGGGCTGTAAATACGCCACTCATCCCTGTTCTTTTTTCATGTGCACTATCAGCACTGCAGTGTCTCATTACATCCAGTGTATCAAGGGACTTTTGAATGCGCTGTTATGAAGAATATATGTCTCATGTTTGCTGTTAAATATGTCACATAAGGAGAACACCCCAGCAAAGTAGATTTGTTTTCCTCATGCTATCACTATAAAGAGGACAAAGGTAACAACCTGCAGCTCTATATTACGGGTCGTGTTAACCAATTTGCAATATTTGACAAATTGTTTTTTTCAGAATGGTGATATAAAAATCTGAAGACTGTCCATAATTTTTTATAGATTAGTATTCACGCCTCCGACCCCTTGGTGCAAATGCCCAGATATTTTCAACTTTAGTACAGGTAACTGAATGAAATATAGAAAAGAATCCCATCATAGCATCATCTTAGACCATGACACCATATTCAATGCGTCTTGCTAACAGGGCACTGACTAAATGTTCTAAAAGTGAAAGAGATTTTGGTGCGTGACTGTGACCGGTGTGGCTGGTTATACGCATTCCAAAGAGCCTGACATGTTCCAAACATCACGCATGCTTCCGTTTCATTCAGAGTCTTTTTGACTTCTGATTCCTTCAGCCGGAGAGATGTTCCCTCATTTCAAAACTTTGGTTGAAGTGGCGCTTGATTCCTGTCACCAGTGTCAGCCTTTAGAACACGTAAACCCCCCTGAGAATTAATCTGTCCGAGGTAAAAAATCTCATGAAAATAACTTCTGCAGCCATCCTATGATTTGATTATTGACAAATAGATGAGTATATCAATTCCATGGGGAGCAGGAGAAACTTGTGCAACTCTGCATTCAGGCCACAGCAGGAATTTGTATTTTAGGTGCAATGGTTTAATTTTATTTTTTAAATGTAGTTCTCTGCTCAGCTTGTTTTGATTTAATATTATTTAAAATTAATACAAAATTGCATTTAATTTTTATTAAAATACTATCATTTAAAAAAATTGATGGGTAAAAATAGATTATGATTATGAGCTGAATTATTTGACCCGGTCAGTCAAAATAACAGACAAAAAACATGTCTAGTGCGGCCTCTACTCTATATATGAATAAGATCACATAATTTGTGTGCAATGTAGGGGGACTGCTAAGAGTTGCCATCAGCTGTAGTGGTATGAAAGAGTACGGGCATAAAACTATCACAGCTGAAATGAAATATGCACTTAGAGATGTGTTTGAGTAATATTCTAATATAGATCTTTGACATTTTTTTCTATTTATGCTTCTCCTAAATTGTTCTACATCAAATGCAAAATGTATGCAGCTAATAAAGCTGCTTTTTAATTTGTATGTGTGTTTCATTTTTAATCATACTGTGCTGGTCTTTAATCTACATAAGTACACACATTAAATATTATGGAGGCTACTGAGGGTGAAGAGTGCAACCAGATAAAGTCAGCTGCCACTCATCTCTGCTAAGCACAGCCACTGATAAGGTCGACCGCGAGGAGATGTCGGCACTCAGGAGCTGTCCATCATACAGAGGATTCTGTTTCCGCCAACTTCACTAAAGAGAGATGAAGAAGATTGTGGCTGGGAGGAATAAGTCATAAAATAAAGTCTGGATGATTGAGAAGGATGACTAAAAAAGGGAGGGAGTCAAAATAAAAAAATAAACACAGAACAGAATCCAATGTACCATAAATGAAAACGAAAAAACAGGTTCATGATTGTACCCAAAGAGTTTGACCTTCCACCTATGTTTAATTCCATTCTGAAATCCACTCTCCTTGTTTCCTTTATGTTTGCTCCTCCACGCCTTGATTAGGTTACACAGATTAAATGAATTACCATAAACATTTTTCTGAATTAAATTTTAGTCATGCTGAGACCTATCTGGAACAATAGCACATTGTTGAAAAAAATATTCAACATACTTTTGATAAACACAACCCAGATTGAGAAATGGAAGAAAGGCAGAGGCCTTATAAGAGTAGTAATCACAGGAAAACATGGTGGCTGTGTTGTCACATGGTGACATTTGGAAAAAATGAAGCCAGTCGGGTTCCTCTTCTCAAACTTATGTCCGAGTATTTAAGTCCCTATTTAGTTATTTTTAAAACATAAATCCGTTCCCACTAGCTCTCGTTTTTGTATTGGTTTCCCAAATTGTGTTATGTGACACAACAGATGTTGTTGCTCACCTATCTCTCTTCCCCATCTCTTGACATGGTTTTGGAAGTGGCCCGAGTGGTGTGCAGTTAGCCGAGGATTCTTAAGAGTCCTATCAAGAATGTATTACCCACAAAGAGACGTATCTGACTTTCATGGGATGCACAGCAATCCTCCATCTTCTCTGAGAGCTAATGAAGAAAAATGATGCACAGCTGAGTTGCTGTGTTAGTGGCAAGCTAATCTGATTTTGGTCCAAACCAGGGTTATAATAGTTTTAAAATGTTCATTAGTTTTACTTTTTATTTAGTTTAGACTTAAGATTTCAAATTCTATTTAGTTTAACTTAGTTTTCACCATTTGTTAGGTAATTTATTTTAGTTTTAGATTTTGAAAAAGCTTAGTCTCAGTTTAGTTTTTATTAGTCTCAGCTTTAGTTTTAGTATTTTCGTTAAACAAGTTGTGTACCGGGGCAAGACAAAAAAAGAAAAAATGTATAACAAAATCTCAGAAAAGGATTATGCTTTTTTTAAATGTATTGACATGGGCCAAATTAACAACCATACAAATCAGGCAAGTATAAAAGATAAATGGTAGAGTAACGTTCAAAGTTCTTTAAACTCAATAACAGCACCTGTACATTAAAAAGCCCAACGATTAATGCAGGTGCTATATTTCTATAAAAACACTCAGTGGCAACAAAACAAAAGCCAAGTATCTTAAGTACTATGATCCTGTTGATCATTTTGCACATTTGCGAGTTCTCTCAGCCTTTGCTGACATGATGCTAGGCGGACCACAGCAACACAGACAACTAGACTGACATGTTGGGAAAATGCAGTACAGCCAGTAAAAACAACCAACAACCAGAAACTAGAGAGAGTTTATTTTTTTCGATCAAAACAGCGGATACATGCACACAACCTACAGCTCCAGTGTAACACCGGCCCGAATGGCTATTGCTTGCAGTTGCAGTGTTAGCTTGATTGTTAGCCGCCGTATCTCACCTGTTATGAAGTTTTTTAGTTACTCAAAGAACTGAAAAATGCTCTATAAACCAAGAAGACCCACTACTCTCAAATCTATCTAATTATGCGTTAGTGAGCACTCCTTCTTTGCCAAGATAAACTATCCCACCTCACAGGTCTTTCATATCAAGCTGCTGATTTGACGGGATGAATATTATATATGAATGTAGGCTTGCCATAATAAAAGGATACTTCGGTGGATTGTAGCTGACTCCATGAGCATTATAACAACCGAGGAACTCTTTTCATTCTTACAATAATAGTCTCAAAATAGCCCCACAAAATAAGTTATCAACCTCAAAGAACTTTCACATTTCCTCATAATAGCTTACACTTAAAAAAAAAAATAATTTGCTGACGCAGCAACTGGGTAGTGACAAACTTTAATAGAGCAGTATTTGTTTTCTCTGGCATTTTGTTTTACAAGTGTTTGTTGAGCAGAATACTATAAGGGTTTGTTGTTTTACTCCTTATTGTGGAACACTGGGAGATCTATATGTCAGCCAATTAGTTAACCTATCTGCAGCAGCAGTCATCTTACAGCCAGCTTAAAGTCATGATGCCTGCAGCAAGGGAAACTTAGTTAGCTTAGCATAATAACATTACCTCAATAGGAGTGATGGTTGGTGCTCCTTTAGTTTACAAAATATGACTTAGACTGCTACTGGATTTTTTTCCAAAACAACCAAATGTGTATTTGTTTTAAAGTGTATTTGTTTTCTTTCAGTCAGTTTACAGGAAGTGTACAAAAGCAGTTAAGTGGAAGGGAAACACTAAATCCCTCAATGGTCTTAAACAGGCTAAGAAAACTCCAACAGGATGTCTAACATCTTTATATGACTCAGTAAAACTCTGGTTTATTTTGTGGATAATACTCATCCAAAGACTTAATAAACTTAACACTTTGCTTTAAACATTCTAAAATGTAATGACTGGTGTTTCAGCTGTGCTCTACTCAGCTTTCATCTACATTTAAAGGTTTTTGAGGCTATCTGAGGGTAACACTCAGAGGTTGCATGACACTCCAAGATGGGAGTCTCCAGGAGGCAATACAGCCTGTCTTTTACACACCATTAAATAGGGATGAAAAATATTTACAGTGAAAGGGAATATGCTCTCCATGCTCCTAGCAGGAAGAGAAAACTCCTGTCTCCCCAGCATCTCATAAAAAAGAAAAATATTAGGAGCAATGTGACTTAAAAGTTCAGAGTTTTTGATTATGGAACCTTCTAAAACCTACGAATACCATACCAGCCCATTTCTAGTTGTCCCTATTTTTGGATGAAGACGGGACTTCTTTGGCATACTCAAATGTCAGAGAAACTTACAGGCATACAAAGTGTTAGTTACCTTGTTGCCTGAGAACTTTTCACTCTGTCTCTGTGGCAACATGCAGAGAAATCAGACTTGTGTTTTCTCTTCATATCCTCTTTATAATGCCAAGTTGCCATAAATACAAGACTTCGAGGAGGCCTTATGGTAATTCACCCAGCTTGTGGGGCAACAAAAGCCTTAATTAGGCAGAATGCCAACCATATGGGACAGCAGGTAGGCTTCCTGCATGTGTGGTCCAAACATAGATAGACTCCTGAACATGAACTTCTTATTCATGTTGATGCAAGTCGTTCAGTAAAAGTGGTTTAAACAAACCAACACAAGTCTGTGTAGAGATTGATGGTAAAAATTAAGGCATCCACTAGAGTTATGGTAAAGCATAACACATAATTGTGTGTTATTCATTCAGACCTCTATGTTACAATTTAGTTTCAACATGTGAGTTAAGCAAAAATACTCCTGTGTTACCGTGTTAGAATGGTAGAGTTGTCATTAACCCTAAATCAGACGCTAAAAGCAGAAAAAAGGAGAGAAAAACTCAATTAGATTTATTCTTTGACACATACATTTTTTAACATGTGTGTAATTTGTTCAGAAGCAGAGGGAGAGTACCAGGTTTTGTTTGTTCAAAGGATGGTGCATTTTTGGCAAACTATATTTAATCCAACCATAGAGCTCTTCCTTGTAATCATTCAGCAATTGTGGCTCTGCAGCATTTTGTTAGTTAAAAGGAAAATGTGATGGTGAGATGTTTCCATTAATTGATTTATCAGAAGTTATCGAGGATTAATTTAACTTACATATTGCTAAATCACAAATACAAGAACTAAAAACCCACGTAAACCTAATTGTTAACAAGATTAGTGAGGACCTGACTTGGAAATCTGTCCACTGATTAGTTTATCCCTAAAACCAAAACACACAGCCAAAAACAATATAATAAAAAAAGGTGTTTTAAAATTACCCACCTTGCGACACCACACAACAATACTTGGTTAATATTAGCTACGTTGTGCATAAGGAAATGACTGGATAATATGAATTGTCAAGATGTGTATAATAATTATCATAATAAGCTGTAATTATTATAAAAAGACATTTTCTTTCCTTGAGGATTATGTGGTTACTATTTTCACACATGGGAGGTAAGTTGGCCAGTCTTACAGAAACAGTCTGGAAATACATTTGTATGTTCTGGCAGATGACTTCTAAGGTTTGGAGAGAGCCCTGTTCACTAGCTCCCTGTGCCTTCAGCCGGGATTGTGTTGTGAAATGGTCTCCCAGCTTTATCTCTGCATGCAACACGGAAACCCTAATTCAAATCATTAAAACATGTGATCAGAAATTTAAAATGTGCACGAGCCAGTAAGATCTGAGTCTCTGACCAAAAGTCAAAGTAAAGTCCCAAGTCTTAAGCCCACACTTTTTAGTTCAGGTCTGAAGTATTTTCTTTTTGCGACTTCAAAGCAACTCGAGTTGAACGCTAAAACTCGACTCGCCATCTCCACCACTGGTTGCTACGAACTGCTTGTCAACTGCCTGAAACAAGGGAAGTACACTGTTTGACTGAGCAACAGCGATTAGAAATATTTCTGGTCACAGAAAACATGAACGGCCTCGATGTAGGAATCACAGGATAACCTCCCATCCCTCTTAAAGTAAAACTGTGCAACAAAGAACATGTTTGTTGAAGAGCTGACTGCAAGCTGCCAAATTGATTTACGGTATCCATTCATTATTCTCCAATTATTAGACTATGGAGAACAATTATTAGACTATGGAGAACAGAAAATCAAAAGGGTATAGTATTATGTGCAGTAAGTACTTGAAAAATACTGCAAAGTTAAGTGGGTTTTTATTCTATATTTAAATAACTTTAACAATAGATTACTTTTAGCATCAGCAGAGATAATAATTCTGTGTTTTTAGAACGTAAGCAATCTGATTATGTTATGTGTTAACACGGTTAATTTGAACATTTCACACCAAGCCTAGCCCAAACTGATATCTGCGATCTGAATGGGACACATAACACTTCCCACTTCTTTTTTAACACCCTATTATTTACCATTGACCCTCCAACTACCCTAACCTTCATTTTGATCAGGTGAGGATTTCAGGTGAGGCAACAATATGGCTAATTTGATAGATGAAGGTCAAAGTCAATTATAGAGGCAGGAGAAGGAGGGGTAGCCAGAATGAAAAATGAGCTGAGTTGGGGGGTAGACAAAAAATGATCAGAAGAGCTAGAGGGAGCTAATGAAAGCGTAGGAGGATGGGTCAAGATGGAGGGACACCATAGATTAGAGAGAATTAATTAAAAAATAGTCAGCGGGTTATAGTGTGAAGGTTAGACAAAGGTAAGCAAAAAGGAAGAGGTAATTAGACAGGCGTGGTGAAAGGGAAGTGTCTGATTAGGGAAAAAGAGGAGAAATGTACATAGGGATATGGGAGGGATATGGGGGTGAGGCTTTGAACGATTAACTTGTGCAGCTGTAAGGATAGATGTGAGAGTGCAGGGAGGAGATGAGTGGGGTCCTGGGAGCAGTGCCAAGCTGTCCCAGTGGTGATGAATGAGGCCATAATGAAGTATCTGTGGTCTTCTGCCTCTGCCGCTGGCTGGAGAATAGCCGCAACTTTGGCAAGGCTGCAAGGCCTTCTTAATAATGGCCAGGGAGCACACAGACATACAGAAAACCACAGAGATAGACACCTTCACAGATCCTGCAACACACTTCTTCACACTAAAAGTTATGACAGATTATGCCCTCCTTCTTACCTCCCACCCTATTCCTACCACACACTAACATACACATGTTCTTACCTTCATTTTGTTTCTGTCTCGCCACCATGACCAGGGGTGGCGGGGGTGTGGGTTTAGTGAAGCAGCCTATTGTTCAGTGTGACAGGCTGGTAATGCTCCAGGAAATGTTGTTTTCTTTTCTTTTTTCTGGCACAGACACAAATGTGTGAGTGATGGAAATCAAGACAAATAGCACATTCCTCCACTGCAGTAAACAAGTCATGTTGTCCTGTGGTCATCAACACTATCACCGGCACACTCACAGACACCGTCATTTCAGCCTGCCAGTCCTTCCCTGTGCAAAGAACAATGCGTCTTAGTGTGAATGGAGAAGTCAGTCAGCTACTTGTTTACTTGTGTCTGCATTCAAGTCTGTATAATCATTGTGTTCATGATCCACAAGATGAACAAACACATCTCCCAGTTGCATTAAAGTTCTGGTAACAGATGTCAATTCAGAAAACAGATAAATCAAAATGTTTGTTTAATTATATAAATGAGGTAACTGCAATAAATTGTACTATGAAGGAATACTAAAAAGATCTAAACACCGCTCTCTGCCTGTGACGATCTCAAAGATTGGAACAATAATTACATATATATATATATATATATATATATATATATATATAATAACATTATTGTATAGTTTTATTATTGTATAGTTTAAATGGCAGAAACCACAAATTTTGGATTGCCTTTACAAAGTTTTCCAGGCAACAGATTACCACAGGTAAGCTAGGAATAGGTTATGCTTGATTTTGTCATCTAACTAAACTGTACCAAATACATATGCATTCAACAATGTTTAGATTTTTGTTTTTGCAAAATCTGGAAATCGATGCATTCTTTTGAACTTTATAATTATCCATTACTTTTTCTTGGTCTATCACATCAAATAAAGGCTCTGGATGTCTCATGTGTGTTATATATCTGATATAGCACTTCATGGGGTTTCTTCTTCTGTCTTTTTGTGTTGTAACCAACAAAAGCCTATCAGAGAAAGAACAGATGTTGTTTTTGAAATTCAAATGCTGTTCAGTATGGTTTGGCCTGAGGTATGCTTTGTGATTTTATTTGATTTTTCTAGAGGTCTCGGCACGTAAGTTCACGTCAACAGAGTGCAGGAGCTTTTGGGGAGAATCTGGAAATGTCCCTCTTTAGACGGGCCTGCGTGTGGTTGCCTGCCTCCTTGATTGTGCAACAGCACACTATCAAGATGAACGCTGCTGAGACCTCCTGTTCACCCCCAGATGTTGTAATAATCCACAACAAGAAATAACTGAAACCATCTGTGCTCTATATATTTTCATCATCCACATATCACTTAATGAATTCAGATTCTGACTTGTACTAAGCTAATCGTTACAGATCCCTCCAAAAGTATTCACACCTCTTAAACTTTTTCAATTTTTTTTCCAAATTACAACCACAAACTTAATTGTAATAAGTTTCAAAGGGATTTTGTGCTACACCAACACAAATTGACACATAACTGTAAAGTGGAGGAAAACATGGTTTTCAAATAATTTTACAAATACCGATATGAAAAGCTGTTTAGAGAGGAAGGAAAGATAGAGAAAGCGAAGTAAACGGCAATCCCAAAACAAAGATCTTACAGCTGCCCCGGGTTTTAGCTGGACAATGACCCGAAAACAAATTATATTTGTTTGTTTAGAATGGAACATCATTGCTCAAGACCAATGTTGTGCACAAATTTTCAAACCTATGGTCTTGATCTGTATATCAAGATCTGTTTTGGTCTTTGTTTCAAATTCCGTTTGAGATCAAGAGTATCATAGTTTAGACGTTATGGCTGCATTTTAATGCTACATAAAAAGTTCCTTTCTTTGATATATTTAAAATCGTCACTGTTTTCCTGTGTAAGGGAGAAGATGAGAGGACTTGGGTGACCTTGCTAATGAGCTGCCTCACTCAATTTGTCTTCAAATTTTTACAGCAGCAGCTACATTATTATGATTATCGCAATGCTCTTGAAAATGGGACCTCATTGGTTTTGTTTGGGTCTTGGACTTGGCCTGGTCTTGCTTAAAGTATTGTTTCTGACCTGGTTTTGGCTTAAGAGGTCTTGCCCACAATACTAAGGGGTTAAGTACAGTGCATGCCACACTTTTCAGGAATACTTTTGCAACACACTTTTTCCGTGCATCCTTTCTTTCAGTTAAAAATATATTATTGCACTGCAATGTTGTACTCTGATATTGGCAGTGATTCAGAGGCAATATTTGAATGAGGAGGTTGCAGAACTGGCTTGGCTTTAATGTCTGAACTTCGCTGACAGGCAATTTTTTACAGATCACTCCCCACAGGCCAAAGCAGCCGGAGAAACAGGAGAAATTGGGTGAGAAGTAGGAGTGGAATAGTGGATGTCTTTCTTCACTGTCCGCTCCTACTGTTTACTGTATGTGCCCACAGAATTTAATCTCTTTCTGTTATATTTGGGGGCAAACTGCTTAATGATTTCTTCAGATTGAACTTAAAGGTCTCATTCACTGAGAAACTTTCATAAAAAGTGGCTCAACTGGCCTATAATTGGCGAGAGACCATAGGAAATTCATTGAAAAAACAAGTGAATGAGACCTTTAAAACCCTTGTGCAGAATGACAAAGAGAAGCATCTACCAAACAGAAATTAAACAGATTACTTTATATTTTGTGGCTTTAGCAAACTGTAATAGCAGAAAGTATAAGGACATTGTTAGACTCATTAATTTAATGATATCCACAATTAAAAAAAAAAAAAATTCTTTGTACTATAGAGCAGTGGCAACAACACTTTACTTCCAAATGTAACAAGAACAAAATAATTGTATCAAAGCTGTCCTTTCTTCCTCATAGAATTTTTTAATTTCAAACTAAGACTACTGCGTATTGCTGCAAATGAAATTTTCACATTCAAAGTTTACATTTAATGTTATGTCTACATAAGGAGACCAAAGTAAGATCCCATTAGTAACTATGGTAAATATAACCTATTTAATTTCCAGATGTTGCTGTATTGCTTTGTGACTTTTTAATCTAAATGAGGACTGGTGATCCATGGAAAATCTGTTCAGACCTTTGCAATTCTACTGTAAATGAACAAAATCTGAGGACCGTTTTCAAAAATTCTATCATATTTAGCTTGTAAAAAATATTTTTAAATGCAACTTTATAAAAAGTGTTGCCCTCACTGCAGTTTCAAGCTCAATTAATTGTACTATGCAATGCTTTCTTTATCCAAAACTAAACAGGGGGTTGTATCCTTATTTATTTTTGACATATTCTTGAACTGGAGCGTTTCCTAGTTTATCTTAAGGTCACTGTACTTTTTTCTATGTGCAAGTCATAGCTTGCTGATTGGTCTTTTTCCAGACAAGTCATGTTTCTCTCCTGCTATAGTTAGCTGTTCTGCGACCTGCCACAAATCCCCCTTTTCCGGCTCTATTTCTTTCTCTCAGTCTGTTTTAGAAAACTTTCTTTCAATAATTTAGCCACCAACAGATTAGAGGTTAACCTCCTGCTACCTGGGATCATTGTGCCCACTTGCTGTGTCTTGCCAAACCTAAAGCCCAAATTGCAGCATGAGACCTTGCTGTAATCATGCTGTATTTCATTGAGCATTGTTCCAAGAACTGCTATTGCATGTCTGTAGTTTGTGCCCTGTGCATAGACATGTGGAATGTAAACATTAGTATGCTATTTTTCTGCAGGGCCAATGGGATGCTGGTTAGTGATTACACAAATTTTTTAGATAAAATAAACTTTCTGCTGCAGGGTGTTATTTGACTCATTGTGGGCAGACTTCTACAACACAATCAGGCATTTCAGGAGTCACTCATTTTCTCTTTCAAAATATGCATCTACAATATAACAGGGTGAAGGAAACACCTTCAAATGAGATTTGAAGGTGTTTTTTTAACAATAACATAGACTAACCTTACCAGAAAAATTCTGAGCTGACGATAGCAGAATAGCACTTTGCAACAAAGAGTTGACTTATCAGAAGTGTCTGTGTACGCCATCCCTGTGTGGTATGCTGGTTGCATCGTCGGAGATAAAAAGATAATAGGCTTATCTGAGTGTCAGAAAAGGTGATCGCTGCTCTCTCAAGCCATAAGGCGTCTCTCCACCGGTACAATTCGACTCGGATCGACTCAACCTCAGTAACTTTTACTCTCCACTGGCAGAAGTCTGGCTGAGCCGCGCCGTGCCGATACTATTTTTCGTACCACCTCAGCTGTGGTTCAATCCGTGCTGAACTGGTACTGAGAAGAGATGTCTGATTGGCTGGAGGGCGGAGTCACTGGAGAGTAACTGGACAGCGTCTTTTAACAACAAACCGACTGCCATTTTGAAACCTCACTACAGCGAGTGGATGTGTTTAGTGTTTGCTGAAGAACAATGACAACAATAAAAACCAGTGATGATCGTGGCGATGGCTCTCACCTGCAGGCCGAAGCAGAGAAACGGAGAACGCCAAAGCCCTGAACTCGCTGTCTCGTACTCTCGGTAAGAAGCAAATTTCATGTCGCTTGTATATTTTGTTCACAATATTAACCTATTCAGCTGCATATCATCTTCAGTATGACAGTTATCCAAATTAGTTCTGATGCCGTTTTTTGTTGTTGTAAATGACCTACTTACGTTTTCTGCAGCACAGTGAGACATTTCTTTCTATTCCTTAATTTTAATTCTTAGTGTATCTTTTAAAAGCACTGCAAGCATAGTACTTTAATAAAATATCTGCGATCCGTTGCATTGGGATCAACACCTTCTTCTGATGGAGCAGAAGCAGGAAACCGGCTTACGGAGGGTGGAGATGACACGATGCCTTCAATCTGTCTTCAATCAAACCTTCCCGGGATGCTGCAGACTAAACCATGATCCACAGACATGGGCAACTGGACTTTTGTTTCTGAACTTTTTCTATACCTGTCCAATAAAAATTTCCAAGCTATACGCTTGTATTATCATTTGCAGTTTCATTACACGCTGTTGGTGGAATCATTTTACCTAATTATGTTTGGCATCAGGGTTCAGCAACATTTAAAAAATCTGACAGCAACAATTGCTCTGGCTGTTACAAGTAAAAAAAGTCTAGCTCTGCTAAATAAGTAAACTGCATACATTTGAAAGCTGATGAAAAGCCGAAGCCTACTCAAATATGGGATATCTGTAAAACACATTGTAGTGGTGATGATTTAAAAAACTTCTGCAGCCACTGAGCTTCGGTGAAACCCAGAAGAACGTCTCATCACTGCAAGGCCCAGTTAAACAACCAAACAGACGGTCGGCTGCGACAACTTCACAGAGCAGTCATCTGAAACACGTACACACACAATACTTACTAATAAAGCCAACTTGTTAACGTAGGTTTTTACGCTGGGCTTTAGTGAATAAATAAATACCCAGAGCATATTTATAGCCCACCACATTGGGGTAGTATTTGCAACGGCTTACCCAAACAAGCTGCTGGGGTCCTGTAGCTTCATTTTCCTGCAGAGCTTCTCTCACACTCGTTTGTACTACTTCACCGTTATTTTTCTTGCAGCGTGTAGCTGGGGTCTTTATTCTTCGATGAGAGAGGCTTTTTCTTCGATGTGCGTCTACAGAAATCCACAAATTGAGCAAAAAGCTCAGGGTCGCTAGTGAGGTCGCATTGTTCTTCTTCCTCTCCGAGCCTTTGTTGACTTCCCGCTACATACTCTGGGGCCGCCCACAATGTGACGCACCCGCTCACTTTAGACGCTCTGATTAGTTGCAACTGTGAAGCAACACTTGACGAGTCGAACCCTGTCGAGTCGCGTTACCGATCGTAACGGTACAGTACGGCTCGGCAAAAGGTACTAGTGGAGAGACGCCTATAATGTCTCGCCTAAGCCAGGGTGATTATAAAAGACAATCACCACCCTAACAATCACCTGTTCACCATGCTGCCCTCCAGGGTAAAGTTCAGATCCCCCAGCCGCAAAACTAACAGACTGCAGAATAGCTTTTTCACCAGAATATTTTAAAATGCAATGCTGTAATTAACTTGTTTCTAACAATTTGCTATTTTATTTTATTGACACTTGATTTTAGATGAGTGTTTGCTTGTTGCTGATATGGCAGAATTCCATAAGGACGAGGCTTTAATCTTGATCAGTGTTATAAAATATTTTAATATGGCCAATCCTAGTACAAGAGCCCCTTTCTGGGCTTTCCCACATCTATCAAGTCATTTCTGCCTGTTTGTATGAGCTGTTAGAGCATTCTATGTCAAATGTTGTGTGTCCCTTGCAAACTCAACCAAGACACGAGGAGTTCTTCGGTTAGATTAGAGTAAGTGAAAAATCTCTTCACTGACTCCCTAGAATTTTGTTATATTCCCAAGATGCCTTTCCTAATAATTACTGATAAACAAATTGAAATAATCTTGAAATTATTTTTCAAACAACACTGTAGATCACATTTTTGTTTACGTCACATTTTGCACTTTTGAAACTGACACCTAACACCTGACACTAGCCAGGTAATCTCGTCAAACAGGTAATTTGGGAACATTTCAAAAGTTCTTATAATTGGGTGCAGCACTACTGTTTTTTTCGATGTACCTTTATTATTTACTTGCTGTTGTTACTTGCAGTTTTCTAATTGTATTGTAATTTTATCTGTAACCCGCCAACCCCCCCCCCCCCCCCCCCCCCCCGTCCCAGTCCCTGTCGAAAGCTACAGAGAACGCAAGTCTATGATTCGTCAGCATGCTACTTCCTTTAAATTTGTCAGCATCATCGCCATTTACGAAAAAAACATGCTAAGGATTTCTAGCAGCAGATTGAAAAACGTTTTGCACAAGCCAATTTATAAGTGTTAAGCATTCTTTACAATAGTTAGTGATTAGCTTTTTAACATATTCGTCCAAGAAAAACGAATTTGATTATTGAAAGAGGTGGAAGTTGTTCACGTGTTGAATTTTTATTTAAAATAAAGAAGTAAAAATGTTAATAAAGTGTTGTTGAACAGAGACATGATGCAACGGTGGGAGGACCCCCCCATAAAAGTGCTACACCCCGTTTTGTCCTGGCGGTCAATTTCTTAGCAAGACTTCCCAGGCAACTGAAAAACTCGAAAAGGAAAATGTCTCTGTCAATACATGTGCACGTCAGTGCAAACTTGCTGACAGAGAAGTATAAACTATAGGCTTAAGGGACAACCCTTGGGAACAAAATGACAGCAAATTGGCAAAAGGACAAGTTGACCCAAAGCTGCCTAAATTACATAACGCACTCAAGCAACCACATGGCATAGAATGTCACAGCAAATACATGAGGTTTTCTTGTGTCTCTTCAACAGTACAAGTTTGTATGCAGATTTGTTTAATTTGTGGAACCAAAGGAAGGAGTGGGAGATAAACATTAGTCGTAATTGAATACAGAGGAATGTGGATCAGAAGGGCCTGAAGTGAGAGAACACACATGTTTGCTCTTGAAAAGATTTCCCTTCACCACTGAGCATTGACTGAAAGTTGCCTTTTTTTAATCAAAATCAATTTGCAACTTTGTTTCCCACATTCAAAACTCTCTACTAGAATGTTCAGAGAAATAAAGAGAAACATCACTAATTTTGTCTTGAGAAAGTTTAGATCTATAAATAAAGTACTTCATTCTCATCCAACAATTTGACTTCCTCTCAGTCTCCTTTTTGCTTATTTTCATTTAATAACATTTTTCCTGATGTGAGTCTCTAAAAAATGTCAAGAACATTTTTTTTGATAAAGAGAGTAGATGTTGCTGCTATTGTGGTCCTTACAGACATTTCCTCTGTGTGTGTGTGTGTGTGTGTGTGTGTGGACCTGGTATTACTATCTTTGTGGGGACCAAAAATTGGAAGTTTACTATCCAAGTGGGGACCGACCTCCCTTGTGGGGACCAAAATCCCGGTCCCCACAAGTTTGAAGCAATTTTTGAGGCTTAAAATTTGGTTTTAGTGTCAGGGTTACACTTAGGTTATGGTTAGGTTGGGGTAAGGGTCAGGGTTAGGCATTAATTTTTGATGGTTAAGGTTAGGGTAAGGCGCTACGGAAAACATTATGTCAATGAGAAGTCCCCACAAGACATAGAAACCCAATATGGGTGTGTGTGTGTGTGTGTGTGTGTGTCTAATTGTGTGTAACCTCAGCAGAGTGTGTAACGTTAATGAGAGGGCTAAAGACAAGCCTCATCACTGGCTTTTAAGTCTAGGACAGAACTTAATTGGTGCTTAAATACTAGGTACAGACCTGTCGGGTCATGCAAAGCTATGTATAAATATCCACACTTAGGGCACTTTACAGGACAACGTTTTTCAGCAAAACGAAGGTATTTCTCTGAAATTAGGCCTGTTGTTTATACAGGAACGGGGTGCCAGGGGGGAGAGAATGCACCCTTTCGAAAACCGGTTCCTGAGTGGAGAATTCTGACAACGCTGGGTGATTCTTTGTCATGTAAAGAGAAGGCTGCCTGGGGACTTTTGACAATGGTGCCCACAGCATTATTGGACTTATGCACTCTACCATGTCTCAATTTGTAAGCCACATGGAGCCTGTGTTCTGGGTAATGGGGAGGAAACAATAGAACACTGCTTACACGTGGCACACTGCCATCTAAAAGCTGGGCATATGTACTACATTGCTTTCACCTGTCATGTACGCAGTGTCATTTGCACCTGCAAATCCAAACAAGAATGGCAACGTTGTCATGTAAAGTGACCCTCATGACCTCTAGTGACCCTAGAGCTGTGATAAGATGCCAGTGTAGGGACCAGATCTGCTTGGGTTGCCAGATTTGCTAGGGGAGCCTGCGCTTTCCAAAAACTTCACACTACGGCAACTTAACTCAGACTAACTACTTTGCAAGCACCATATGGTTACATTTTAAACATACATAAATGTTAATAACAGCTGCTGTGGGGCCATTAAAAAAACATGACATCTTTTCTGGTACTACTCTTTCACGCATGGGCTTTGGAAAAAGTTTGAATGGTTGTTAATTACCGTATTTTGATGGATTTTCCAGTGATGAAAAATGTTTTCTTCTTTTTATTTATGTAGAAAACCCCCCAAAAGATGATATGTTTAATATATACATCAAATCAATATCTCACTATCAAGAAGAAGTCTGTCAAAAGGATTCATATATGTACATTTTGCGTTTACGGTATTTATATAACATCCCTGCTTATTTGTATTTGTTTAATAAAGTTATTTAAAAAAAGCACAATGCATTCTAATGTCCAGCCAATCATGTAGTCTAATGTCAGCATCCAGCCAATCATGTAATGCTTTGTCATAAGTGTGTGTAAACCCCTCAAGCCGATCTGGTAACCCGAGCAGATCTGGTACCTACACCCCAATCGGAGACACTACTTCTAATGTGTAGGATTGTATAGATGTCCAAATCATGGTATCAGGACGATTGAGATATTAGCCTGTTTCAAAAGACAATGCCGGCATCAGTGAACTATTTATAAGTGATCAGACTTTAGCAGCAGCAGTGGAACACAATCTTTTTTTTTCTTCAGTGTATTAACTACTGTTATGCTGACATCACCCTCTGTTGTGGCAAGGTGTGATCTTCATTCATAAATCCAGCCTTGCAGGAATATTGCGGTAATATCACTATCAAGCATGCCAGCACGAATGTTCGAAATATTCCTGCATTGTGGCGTGTTCATATGACACACCGTGTCTGGAATAATATATACCGGCACGGTATGTCTTAAAAAAAAATATATATATACTTTCTCCCAGTTTCTAACAAACCTCCTGCAACAGATAAAATAGCTCCACTCCTCATTTAGACAGCTTCTATCATGCTGTGAAGCTCTTTTAGTGTTTTCTCCTCTTTCTTAATTTCCCTCCTGCCTGTAGTTTCACATAGTGACATCAACGTGTAAAAGTGCTAACCACCTTCAACCCCGATCTTCCAGATGTAAGTGTATAAGGGTCCCAATCAGTACATTTACATGCACATCTCAATCGAGCTTTTTGGAGTAATGGGCCTAATGGCTTGTCCCCTGTTGAGAGTCAAGTTCAAGTTTTCATGTCACTCTGAAAATTTAATTAGTAGATTAATTACGGTCAATCCCTGACGACAGATGGCGCAATGTACTCCTTTCTGTTTGCATTCTACCGCTGAGCTTGGAGCAGCACTTAGGCAGTAAACAGAGGCCGGCGTGAGTGAAGCAGACTGAGTAAAAGCAGGACATGCCCAATCACAATGAACCGGCTCTTCTTCAGTCCAAAAAGGCACAGATTTTCTGCTTTACATTATATTTAGCTGCCATATTCTTCTTATACTACTAGTGTGTTTTTGTTGATTTGTGCTTCCATGTCTCGTCACTTCCTGAGGGGGTGCGTGAGTATGGTCGAGGGCTGGGGGTTGGTTGAAGAGAAATACAATTTCCAGTTGCATTATCTGGGTAGAATCGTCGAATTTGTGAAACTCCAGTTTGGGTCGATGTAAGTCGGACTAAAGTAATAATTCGATGTTTGATTCACATCAAAGCTAGTTACTGGTGAAAGTTTGCTTTCCCTTTCTAATGCACCCACTCCCCAGTCTTCTACCCAACCATCTAGCAATGAAGCTTTCTCACAACTAACAGTGGTGTAATAAAACACACAAAGACACACAGATACACAAACTGCCAGTAGCCTGGTGGTGTGTGTCTGGCTCTGTATCTTAAAACAACACTTAGAGAGTCACAGCAGTTTTTTTTTCTTTCTTTTGGACGTGGGGGGGTTGGTTCTTTGAAGTCAGACAGTGACCTCCAACTTGTTCCTTTCTTGCAACCCCCTTTCCTCTATTTCTGTATAAACACTCTCTTCCACTACATCATTTTCCTCCCAGCGGACACACTTCCTGAAGACACATTCTGTTTTTGCCCGATTAATTTGTGTCGCAGAAACTGCTACCTTCTTCTTTTTAATTTTTTTATATTTACTTATGCAGACTCTTGCTGTGTTGTAATTTATTACTATTTCAACCAGCATCCTGAGGATAGTTCCCACTGGGGTCTGACTGATACAATCAGACCACAGGCCCCCACACAGCGGTGCATGTGGCTGTGGACCCCCATCAACAAACATTCAGAGATAATTGGAAACAGATTCAGGCTTTTAATTAATCTATATAATACAGTTAGATGCTGCTCTGGTTTCTGGCACAGCAGGTGTCTCCTATCACTCTCCCCTCCAGCAGCATGCACACATTCCACGTGCAGTGTCTTTCAAAAGTACTTATACCCCTGTAACTTTTCCATACTTTGTGACATTACAACTACAAACTGCAATGCATATTATTGGGATTATATGTGATAAAACACAACACAAAGAAGTGAATTAGTGTGAAGTGGAATTTAAAGGATACTTGAGAACTTGTTCTGTATAGGGCTTAGAGGTTTGTCAAAGAACATGTAGTCTACAAACAGTATCATAAAAACCAAGAAAAACAGGTCATGGATAAAGCTGTGGAGAAGGTTAAAATAGGGCTAGTTGTAAAACCATTTTCCAAGGTTCGACTATCTCACAGACCCCTGCTCAATCAATCACCCCAAAATAGCAAGAGTATGACACTACTACAAACTTACATGACCTTCCACCTAAACCTACATGCGGGGCAAGGAGAGCAATAATCAGAGAAGCAGCCAAAAGGACTATGATAACTCTGAATGAGCTGGAGGGATCGACAGTTCTGTTGGAACACTCTGCTGACAGTGCAACTTCAGTATTAGCCATGTATTTCACAAATCAGACCCTTGTTAAACCGTAGCAAAATGAAACTCATTAAAAAAAATAATGCAATGAAATCGTGTTCCAGGGCAAAATTCGGTATTTAAAAAAAATTAAAAGATGGGTTTTAGTTTAGCGGTGCTCCTGCCCCTTTAAGAAATAAGTGTTGCCTTGAGTCACGTGACTACGCATAGTCATGAGACATCCAGAGAGAAGCAGCGCTGCTAACGCAGCAACTGTATACCTATATTTAGCAAGTGTTTATTAATCTAGCGACAGTTTTTCAGAAAATGCGACTAGCGACAAATAAAGTGACTTTTTATGGGGTTATTGGATACTTAGACTCTAATGTAGAGCATGTTTGTTTGTCACTGCAGCAACGGAGCTGCAGCCGAACCAGAGCATTTCTAGCCCAACAGCTCCGCAAGCCAAGGTCCTGCTCAGATATTAAGCCCGCTGAGCTGTTGTCGTTTTTGATACTTTGCCTGAAGCCGCCTACGGCTGTTCCCACCTGTGCTCCGAATTAAAATATTTTCTGTCTAAAATAAAGGACTGCACACTAAAATCACCAATTTCACTCAGCCCCCGTCGCTTCCTCACCTTATCTGGTCTGTGGAATCACTTGTGAGTTTAAACTGGACTCTTAAGAAATACAGAAAGGAGTGAGAATCAAACACTGAATTAAAAGGCTGTTTAAAGCCTTTCAATAGCAAGAAGCCATTATATTTTAAAGAAAATTAAGTAAATTTGGCCACTACCAGACACTGAATACAGCAAAAAAAATGGAAAAAAATAATAAATGGAACGGTGGGGTGGTGGGTGATTTGATCACTGTTATCGTCCACTTACCGTCATCGAGGTGAAATACTCAATATACCTTGATATTAATTTTAGCTCATGTCACCTTGCCCTACCATCTTCATTTGAACATATTCCAGCTCATCCTTGGACAGGATTTTGTTTCAAAAGGGACAGAGAACTTGCTTAAAAATGAGTAGGTGAGTTAGGGCATGCTATCCTTTTCCTTTCACTTCACAAAGGCTTTTCTGCTTCTCATCCCTCAGTCAGTAAAGGACATTTTTAAGAGGCAGAAAGCATCTACCAAGGCATTTGAGGCTGCAAATTCCCAGTAGGTCAGATTTTCGGTTTGACTTTTTGGCCCCAAAATCAATATAGTTGACCAAAGATGCCAGAGGTCTTAATGAAACAATTTTGTCTGAAATAAAGCTCAACCATTCTCCATCCTCAAGTGTATTCACTTAGAAAGGTTTTCACTAACCTAGATTTATAGCACTTTGCTCTCTATCTTAATCAAACTGTCTACTTTCATGTCAGGACCATTTCTCTTACGTGCACCCACTGGTATGAATCTGTCATCAGTGTTCTTCCTATTGAGCTTTAATCCATAGAATTCCATACTAAACAAAGATGCCTTTTAGACATAGGTGTAACAGACGCAGGGTACGCGTGGTACACATCTACAGCATTTCCTTTGACAGTGCCCTCTGTTCGCCACACTTGTTTAGAAAGTTTCTTTCTAAACAAGATGTAAGTTGAGTTATGCTGTTGCATGTAGGTAATGTTATCTAAATGAAGCCTAGTTAATACATGTAAATAAATCATGTTAGGCTTGTTTGGAATACTACTGTTATCTGTGTTACATCCCTTGCTAGTTCATGCTAGGAATAAAGCCAAACCGCCTTCATTTCTGTGCATGACTTTACTACTTTCCACCTGTTTAAAATACATCTTTATCGTCACAATAAACAACGCAGGCTCAGGACGGATCTGCACAAGTAGAAATAGAATATAAGTGGCTAAGAAAAAAAGTATATGGCATAAGAGGGACAAAACTGCTACTCATCCTAATACTATTTCAAAATTTTGCTATCTACATTTTTATATATCTTTAATGGTATAATAGAAAAACAAGAGTCAGGGAGGAGACTTAAGACCAAAGGCCAGCAGCAAATTTGATGATTCAGGGTCTTCACAGGTAAGGAGAAATTAGAATTAGCTGAGAAAAAGAAATCCATTGGAAGGAGAAACCGGTGTGGTATCAAGACAGGGTTTTCACATATATTTCCGAATTACTCTAATTTATACTCTAAAATATGTTTTGTCTATATTTTAATAGGTAGCCTACAATGATCTGCCATCCTGAGCCTTTATCTATTATTTTTTAAAACCTCTTGACATATCCCTTCACACCATATATTTTTTACATAGTAAAATAGATTAGCAAAACAGATTATATATTAAAGTAAATTATAGTGTTTGTTCTGGTAATTTGGCTGATATCAGTGATTTTGATAACCTGTACAAAAAATGTGTATTCCGAAGCGTTGATCACTCATCTTATGTGTTATTTGATATGATTTGCTGAAGCCATGGCATGGACTCAATTATTCATTCATTAACCTGTTGTTAAATCAAATCAAATAAAAACTGAAATTTGAGCTAAATTGTTTCTGCTGAGCAGGTGGCACCTTGTCCCTAAAATAATTCTATTAAGGATAATAATGATACCTGTCTCTGAATGACTATTAATATTGCTGATAACCAAGCCATCACACTAAGATTTTAATGGTTCTTTAGCCCCTTTAGCCCCTAAAGAAAGTTGCAATTGAACGTGAAAGGATGATAAATCACTCAGTTGACCTCTAACCCCCCCCCCCCCCCCTTACTTTTTGCTTTAAGCTGAGGAAATCACTGTCCTACAATGTAAGGAAAAATACTTGACATTTTTGCAATCCAATACCTTGCTGTTTAAGAGTCATCCTTCACTGCAGCTTGAGAGTGTACATTGTCCTCTTCTTTTCCATTATTTTATGACTCAGGTAAAGCGAAGGATCTTTGTGCACTGGCTAATTTTCCTTTTAGAAATTAATGTTTCAGTTCTGCACTGATTATAAAACCAAATTATTTTATCATTTCACGACATTATCTAACAAATGGAGCTGGGTATCTATTCAAATTTCGAGAATCGATTCGATTCCGATTCTCTGATTCAGTTTGATATAGATATTGGTCAGTGCTATTAATTGTATACATTTTTTAAGTTATCTTAATTATATGCCTGTAATTCAATGGTTTAAGAGTAACACTTTACCAGGAAAAACCTGTATTAACACTTTCAGAACCAAGCCTTAAAATGGCTTTCCATATTTTAATTCCTATTTTAGCCGTAAAAAAAAGAGGCAAACAAACTTGTTAAACAACTAAACCAACTTTTTAACTTGTGAATTGATTCGACTCTTAGAATTTTTTAAAGAATTGATACAGTAATTTTTTTCCACTTTTTTCAATACAGACCTACTAACAAGAATAAGACAACCCTAATCTACAAATATATGGCAGATTTAGCAATACTTTCATTCACTAGAATAGATTAGATATGATTTCTTTACTTTGAAGCTCATAAGTGGACATTTATGGTAATAAACTATGATGGAATCCAATCTTTAGGCAAGAATCTCGTAGATTGACCCAAAGTGTTAATAATAACTTGCTCCAATAAATTGCTGCCTTATAACAACAGTTACAATGCACATTTTAATAACAATTTAACTAGAAAATTTCAGGAAATTTAGAGAAGGGACGGCCACGGTGTGCATGCTAATGCTAACTAGCATGCTAATGCTAATGTTAGCTAACATGTTGGCATTACTATAAACCCATTCAGTACCAAAATATAGTCAAAAAGCTAAAATTAGCTAAAATGCTAACAACAGCTAGCATGCTAATGCTAACTAGCATGCTAATGCTAGCTAACATGTTGGCAATACTATAAACCCATTCAGTAAAAAAATATAGTCAAAAAGCTAAAATTAGCTAAAATGCTAACAACAGCTAGCATGATAATGCTAACTAGCATGCTAATGCTAGCTAACATGTTGTCATTAGTATTAGTAGGATTAGTATGAAAATATACTGGAAAAGCTGAAATCAACTAAAATGCATACAAGTGCAATGTAGTACTGTGTATAACATAGGGATTTTGGTTCCAGCTTTCAAACAAGAAAAAAAAAAAATTTGCTCCCCCTGGGATTCAAACCCACTACCTCTTGCATTGTATTCCTGTTCCTTAACAGTTACACTACAACATCAGTTATACAGCATTGAGTTTTAGGCCATATGATCTGTTGTCTCGTCTCCCAGTTCAGCTTTCAGCAAAGAAAAATTATTTGCTGCTCACTCCTGGATTTGAACCCAGTACCTCTGGGATGCAAACCCTCTTCCTTAACCACTACGCCATCCGAACATACATACAACATTGAGTTTTAGGCCATATGTTCTGTTGTCTCCTCTCCATGTTCAGAGTGTTAAACAGCTGCGAACGAACCTTTCCCATTCGAAAACTATAGCAGCTATCAGGAAAATTATTGGAGTGTTAGCGATATTTATCCTTTGTGTTCAATTATTTCAAAGCACAACTCTCTATCTTATTCACAGATGAAATGGTACAGGCAGACAGGGGGACTGAGAAAGACAGAGACATGGTCAGAAAGACAAAGACAGATGGACTGACACATGGACTTGTTTGTAGTACTTCTCTCTATAGTACTGCATAGCATAACCTGTGTTTAAGTGGGGTTTAATAGGCCTTCAATGTGTATATACTGTGGAATGAACTTTAGTGAACTCTGATCAAAGGTGCTCCGTTTCCCCAGCAACAAGTGTGAGTGAAAATTGCAGCAGGTGCAAACACTTAAGATGATTAAGAGCTTAGATTTAGACTTTTTCATAAAAAAGTGCGCCGAACAAATCGTTCCCATTCGAAAACCGTACAAGGTATCGGAAAAATTCTTGAAGTGTGAGCGAGATGTATCATTTCTCTTCGTTCATGCCAAAGCAGAAGTCTCTACCTTATTCACAGTCCGAGAGGGAGCGAGAGAAAAATGACTAAGAACATCTCTCTGGCTGAGATAATCCTGACCAGCCACAATGATAAATTATAGGAGAAAAGCCCTAAAACTGGGTTCCACTTTGAGCGATCTAGAGCTCGCTGAGAGAAAACCGTGCGACATAGGGAAATTTTGAAATGATCCTGAGAATCACAAAGGGCGGCTCTATTTCATGACCGAAAATCATGTCACTAGTGCGAAATATGTGGCCGTGACGTCGAGTTAAATTTTGATGAGGACCTTCCAAAAGTTCATCACTCCACACTCTGCTTAACGAGCTGCTCCACTCTAAAAATGTCGATTTGGGGCAAACTTTGGGTCGAACAAAGTCAAATTGTGACAAAACCGTAACAGCTATCGACATGCGGTCTTCAATGCTGAACACAGCACGGACGTGGCTACAATCTGGATTTCGAATGGTGTTGCTAAGTTATTGTATGGCTACACAGTAAATCTTCAAAAATAGTGGATTTTTCATGATTTTGGGCCGTTTTTCCATTCATTTCCAATGGGTGTTTTTGGGGGTGGTTCTTCGCTAATTACGTCGCCATGGTAACTCCAATCGCCAATAAAAGTAATAGCACACCTCACACGATCGAGCCGGTCGTTTTGATGTATATATTGTGGGGGTGCACGCTACGGTACGACCCGCATTAACGGTGAAAGAATAAAGAGTCCGTTTAGAAGTGAATAGTAATAAGGGACTGCCCATGCAATTGCATGGAGGCAGTGCATAACATTGCTTTGCAATGGATTTGCACTGCCTCCATGCATTGCATTGGGCCGTCCCTTAATAAGGGACGGCCCATGCAATTGCATGGAGGCAGTGCAATACATTGCTTTGCAATGGATTTGCACTGCCTCCATGCATTGCATTGGGCCGTCCCTTAATAATGAATTTGGAACAAAAAAATTAGATCTTACAAATTTGGGCATCTACTGACACTGTTTCAAGAGTGACCAAAACCTAATCTATCACTTTTTATAAAAATAGCTTTACCACAGGTTTTTCCCAACTCAGCATTGTATTCTGTAGATAATGATTTCCCAGACCAGATATGTAATAATAAAAGCCAGCTGGCTACATCTTTTCCAATCTGTGAAGCAGTAGTTTGAAGCCAGGAAGAAAATTAAATATATTATTGATGTAGGTTACATATCACTCACCGCAATTAAATTCTATAAATCAAGCCATCAAACTGTGATAATGTGCTGCATCCAAGGAGGCTTGTGGCACTTTCTGTGTACCAAGAAATAATAAACCAGGTCAGTCCTGAGTAAACATTTTACTAAAAAACAGAGAGTACTGTGCAATTAATTCACTGACTTTAAGGCAAAAAATATTATTTGAGATGTTTGAACTTGGAGAGAGAGCTGCTGGAAACATCAAAAGTAAGCTTATAGAACTGCAGTGTGACAGCAAACGCAAGGCAAATTATGACTTAGTGATTCCAGCAGATACTTCCTGCTTTAATTTCTCGGATCATAATTGTTCGAGTAGGAAATTAAATATAATTTAAGGCTTGTCTTAGATCAAAGATCAATTGGGAGTGGCTTTGAAGAAAAATGTTTTCCTTCTGTAACAAGAATGAGGCAGCAGTCCATTAGGCATTTTTTGTTTAGCAAATTGGGCAGAATCATCATACAGGGCCCAAGAGCTGGGCAAAGCATGAAATCTTCCACACCCTCCTATTCCTAACACACAGTAGTATTAAGTAATTCAATATTATCCCCTTAAGTCCCTCCTATGCCGTTTTGATGTCTAGTCTTCCAAGGTCAAAAACACTTCACAGTACAGATCAAAAGGTAAAGATGTCAGAGGGCCTCCTGCTCAAATCTGCTCCTCCCTGACATCTGTTTAAACACTCTGATGATCTCTACAATAGATATTCCCTCAATCAGACTCTGAGAGGACTTCTGACCTTGTCATCATATTGTATTTTGTACCTTAATCCATTTCCTCTGTAGCATAGCGTTTTCAGCCTTGGACTAAAATTCTAAACTCTGTCAAGATTAACTCTAGCTCTTACAAAATGTATTATCAAGGATCTTACATTTTACAGAGAACCATATTCTAACTATATTATTTAGGGCATATATATTATTTATTTCCAGCTTTCATGTAAGTGAGATGAATGAGGAGGCATATGATATACATTTTCCTTTATTTATATATATATATATATATATATATATATATATATATATATGGAATGGGACTCGATTTAAAAAATAATTAACTAGAGGCTTTGTAATTAATTAATCTTGATTAACCACATTTTACTGTACAAATAATTTATATATATATATATATATATATATATATATATATATATATATATATATATATATATATATATATATATATATATATATATATATCCTTGTTCAAAACTGCACGGACCTAGAAGCAAAATGTCATTTTAAATATATTTCAAGAATGATGTCTTGGCTTTTTCAGTGGACACTTTACTCAGCCTATACTTCTGCTTTCATCATTTTAAAGCGTGCATTCTGTGTGGTTAGAAAGATTAGTTAAATAAAAATCTTCTAGAAGCCTTTCATGAGTTCAAAAAAATGACTCTAAAATAATCACACAAATAATTACTCTCCTGAGTTAGAAATTTTATCAGTACCAGTGATAGTTTACTTTTTAATTTTACAAAAATGAAACAAAAATCTGTAATAATATCCTGAGATTTTTTTTCTATTCAGTATAATAAAAGTAAAAAGCAGCAGTCATTAAAAGATGATAAAAACGGTAAATTCAGTGTTTCTTTTTCAAATTCATCCTACCTAGTCAATTTATAAATGAACCAGGAAATCATGCTCAAACAAATGCTCCGCATTGATTGTAATGCGTTAATTTCTTTGCCAGGCTGACTCTTCTGTAATTTATTCCACTCCAAGGAATAATCGCTAATGTGGTAATGAGGTTTGGCCAAATAGTAGACCAAAATGCGTCACTGAGTAGATGCAGACTGACCAGATGTGGCTGTGTAAACACCAAAGATCTAACTAGTGGCTGTGTGGCTAGTAGCTTCATAACCTTGCTCAGTGTTCAGCTTATAGAAAGCCAATCTGGTCACAGTGCTGAGCCTCTGGTAGGAGTCTGGGTACAAAAAGCCTCTGCAGGCTTTGCATTGGATTTATCAGAAAGTTTATTGAAGCCATTTTTTATTATTAGATTTTTTTTTGGTGGAGTGGGGGTTGTTTAACAATTGCCTCTTAGCGCTTAAAATTTCTGTTGTGAAATCAGACAGTGGTTGTTTTTTCATTTAGTGGTTTATGTGTTTGTTTTTTAATTCATTTGCAGTGCTGCACTATGACTGATTCAGTTGGTTAGTACTATTGCATGGGTTCAAATAACAGGAAAGTATTTACGTGGATCTTCCAGGTTCTCTTTCTAAATAAATAGTATTTTCTGGCTACTCTGGTTTCCTTCCACAATCCAAAATATGTATATAAATGGTGGCTTTTAAATGGTCTGTTTCTTATGTATGTCTCTGTTGTCTCTGTGATGGACCCAAAATTTTGAGACTTCACCTTGTTATCAAAAAGAAGTAGCAGGCTGGCTGCAGCCTTGAATGGGAGAATGGATAATTCATTTGTTAAAAAACCTGAATCAAAATGTAGGCCTACTTAATAATATTTTATTGAAAATTACATATTTTTCCATCATAATGAAATATTAATACAGATTTTTTTTATGAATGCTCTGGAATTCCTTTCTAAACATTTGAATGTGTAGATTCACAATACTATCTTAAAAAATTGAATAAATCTAGGCAGATGTCGCGGCAGAATTAGGGTAACCAGCCCTGTCACAGAATAACACTTTGTCAGGACTGGAAACACCCTTGATCCCAGTACATGAGCACTAATTAAAACCTGATCACATGAAAACCAACTCACATACTTCAAAAATGAGACTCAGTTTGGTGTTCTCCAAAAACTCATTCATTTTCTAATATTTAAATCTAGTTAATATGCTTTTTTGCACACTAGCAACATTTTAATATAGAAAACAGTGGGACAGCAGCTTTAAATTCATATTTCAAGAATTAAAATTTGACAACATGTTTTAATATTTACTGTTTGATAAAAAATACATTCAGGAGAAGTATTAGTGCTAAACCAAAGTAATATGATGTACTTACAGTAGTTATTTGATGTTGTTTTTATTTGTTTATCTTTAATACAAAATTTTGTAAGTTTGTTGTCATTTTATTAAACATAAAGGAAATATGGCTAGGGTCTATAACTTAGCATAAATATTAGAAAAACATAAGTCTTATTGAAGTAGGTCCTGAAGCAAAATTTATTTTCTTATATAACATAAAAATTGATTAGTTGCATGGTTTTTTGTCTACTTAAAGTACAGACAATTAGTGTTTTGCCGAGTTAGCCCAGAATTCAACTATAAAGTCCAAGAAAGCTTTTTTTGGTAAAACAAATTCTTACTTAAATTTGTTCAGTCATGTCTCATTTTTATTCAGTTGGATCCTGCCATGTCCAAATTTATAGGAAGCTGCAGTAAGTCAGTTGAAAAAAGTCAAATGATAGTGGGAGTGAAAAGAGCTTTAGCAGTAGCCTCTACATTTTAACAGACACACTTAAAGATGTGTTTTGCTCTTTTAACTCTCTGAGGGTCCCCAGAGTGTCTGCACATTAAAAGCTCTGTCCTCCTCAGGTTCTTTAAGTTGCATCCACTTAATGTGAAGCTAGAGGTACTCAAACTGATGAACACAGTTTGTAGGCCGACACAGGAACTCAAACGTTTGTCAAGCCTGCCAATCATGCGGGTGACAAATTTCACCCTTGTGCTCTAAAATACTCATTTACAGCTCAGGATATTTGGAATCTGAAAAATCCTTCTTTAGGTTTGTAGGATGTGATTCAGCAGATTTTTAATAGTTTAAGGGACAAATAAGGGTTTCTCCTTTTTGTCTGTAGCAATATCCTTGACAGTTTTTCTTATAAAACAAAAAAAGCACTAAAGTCACAACAGGCAAAACCATGAACAACAGGAATAAAATCCCACCAACAGATTACAGAGTCCAACGTGGCTTAGTTTCCAAAAATATGTAATTCATTGCACATGGGCACTAAATATGTCCCAGATGTGAGAGGTTTGCGTGTTGCTCAGGCACTGTTTTCTTCACCCCCAGATCAGTGCTGTGTCATCAAAAATACTCTTCTCTCTCACATTTGTTTCCCTACATGAGACACAGTTTTATGGCCTATTGTCTAATCATCTATTACTTCTCCAATTTAGAGCTAAGAAACCTTGTCATCACATTCAGCAAACCCTTCTTATTCATCTGATGTAGTGATTCAGTGTTGTTTGGAAAATTAAAGTGGGGCCCAGAAATATGGGTTCAGAACATCTGACTGCTGACTTTTTTGAACAATTAATGGCTCACAATAGACCAACAGCCACTGCTGGTCTATTGTCTAACCACAAATAAATACCACTGATCTTACCAATCTATTTGAAGGATCAGAAGGAAAGGCAGGGTCAGTTGCAACAGCTAAATGCAAAGTAGTCTTTAATCAATAGAGCAGTGGCAGGTTTTCCCAGACTTTAAGGTTTTGAAGCAAAGGCTTTAAGCCCGTCCATTTTGACAGATGTTTTACTCTTTCTTTTCACCACGAGTGAAAATTCAATTAACACAGGCCTGATCAATCCATGTACACACGTAGCTGGTTAGATTTCCCGCCACTCCTTAAAAAAAAATCTCCATCCACACATAACTGGATAAATTTGTTTTTTCAGCACATTCATAGACGTTGCAAACCTTTTGGGGACAATAGTTCTCGCAAATCCTATCCACTCAGAGTACCTTTCTATCCTTTAACTTCAGCATGCAGCAGTCATGGAGCTTGTAAAAACAAGCGAACAAATTGACTATGCCAACACCGCTCTGAGGAAATAAATGCTGTTTTTGAAAGTAAACACAGGTCGCACAACTGATGTTTGAGCATTTTTGGATGCTGATTGTGATGTTACGGCTCTTAAAACTCAGTTTTCATCCGTCAATCCACAGACACTGAAAACCGAGAAAACGCAGATCTCCACTTTGGCCAGAGTTTGTAAATAGATTTGTTATTGGTGCCAAAAATCTGCGATTACGTGTGGATGACAGGCCAAACCGTAGAAAAATATCTCCGTTTTGTGAGATACCTGGCTATGTGTGGACAAGGCATGAGTTGAGTCATTTACAGTCAAGGAGGGATGTGTATTGGCAAGAATCTGGTGATACGGTACGTATCACGATAAAAGGGGGATGACGCAATATATTGCAATATATTGTGATACTAAGAGTAAGACTATATATTGGGATTTTTCTAATTTAATTTAATAGAAAAATGTCATAGTATTCTAGACTATACAACCTGTTTCTTACATAACACATACAATTTTATTATTTGATGTAGTTGATCCACTGGAATGGATAACGTTTAAACAAATGCCACCTACCAGTCATACTTTTAATTTTACTACAAAAATTTGTCATTGTCAAAGGCTCCATTCACATTATAATAAATGCAATAAAAATAAAAAAACACATTGTTTTTGAATATTGATACAATATTGTGACATAAAATGTTGCAATATATTAGTGTATCTATTTTTCTTACATCAATACAGTCAAGTAATTAATGATACAGAATACTGGTCTGATACTGGAATTATTGGTAGAACACACTTTGTTCAGTTTCACTTCTGCTTATGGCACCAGTTCATGTAATCCCAAGGCACTTTAAAGGAAAAGTCCATTCAAATCATGTACATACATCACAGTTAATCCTTTATTTTATTAGTGGAATCAATAAAAAACAATTATATCTAAGGAAACCCAGCAGATTGCATTAAGTCTTTGACTTACAGCATTCAGCAATAATGTGGGTAATTTCACCAGATTTCAGCATCCCACGTCTAGGGATTCCTAAAGGTGCACGTTAAATTGATGCACATTAATTAAGATGATGCATCATAGTGCTCCTTATTTATATTTAGTTTCCCTCAGTTTATAGAATGAAGGCTGCATTTGGATGTTGTTTCTTTCACCGCCACCTTGAAAAATACCTAAATTCCTAAGGTTGCAAGTGTTGACTGAAGCGGCTTTATTTAAAATGGTTTTAATCTTTTCAACACCAGATGGTACATGCGATCACAACGTTTGGTGGCAGCTGATAAGATATAAATAATGTAAAATAATTAGACACAAGGGCAGCAACGGGTATCAGGAGTTCAGTGCATTTCCGTGAATCACAGTTTGTTTCTCAGGACTGATGACAATCTAACATGAATAATGATTAAAAAAAGGCAAAGTCTTTAGCAAAGTAAATTAATTAATTAGATTCTCAGATACCAATCAAGGAATAATGTTTATAGACATTGCTTGTGTAAACTAAAGACGTTATTTTTCTTGTTTCTCTGTTTGGTGAAAGTTATGCTTTATAGAGTCATAATCTGCTTTAGCTTCTTTATACTGGCATGATCTGTCTAAGGTATTCTGGATCACAACATGAATAATGATCCATCCTCTCCAGACCTGAAGCAACCACGTTAGTGTACAATTTATTAGGGATTTATTTACAAGCTTTTTGTATTTGTTCCAGATTATAAGTATTGATGAAGAACAGGAATGGAACTTCATGGTGAACTAAGGCCTAAACAATTATTAACCAATTTACTTACAAAATACATGAACCAACTGACCAAAACTTACCTCTAAGTGTTTACTAAAATTGAAGGAAGTTCAACCCTATAAACTCCTCAACATAACATGATGTTTTACAGACATCACAATGCACTAAACAAACAAGGTGTGGATGGTTGGAATGACTAGAGGAACGGACCACAGCGATCCGCAGCAGTGTCACTTTATACATCTGCCCCTTTTTAGGTGACCAGTCTGCCTTCAGCATTTTCATCTTTCTCTAATCATGGAAGGGCAACTGTGCACTGAAATGTTAATGTTAAATATAAGATTTTTCAGCACCTTACAACTGCAGTCATAACAATGTAGTACTATGGTGTTTCGCTGTTTGTTCCTATCCAAACTAGAATGATTACGAAGCAATAGTACAAAGGTGCAGAAACACAACAAGTCTTGGTTCATATTTTTGTGGGGTTGAAACCATAATTGAAACAGTTCTTTGTTGGTAATGTCCCATGGGTTTTCTTGCTCATATGTGGGGCCAGAATTTTACCCATTTGTTGACTGATTGAATCCAAGCAGCTTTGGAAGTATGGATTAGGCCGTCAGAGGGTAAATCTAAACAGTGTCCTCGTTGTGTGCCTTTGTTAGGTTTACCACAACAATGAGCGCTGGACCCAGCCTCAAGACAAATCCATAGCTTGATTCAGTGGAATGCATGAATGTTTTGGCATATGGCTTGGCTGCAGATGGATAGGCTTTGATACCATGTGGTTCCCCCCTATTGTGTTTCCAATGTATTGTCTCAAACAGCACCCAGCTTTTCACACCTCCTTTTATGTATTCCTCCCTCGGCCAGTCTATCATCCATTGATGTGCTTTTATGATCTGTTTTTATGATCTTTTTCTCAGTGTCTCTATCTTACTCCCTCTTTAAGACACCTTCTTGGTGTTTCCACTGTGGAACAGCACAGTCAATGTGAATAAATCTTCTTCCAGCATTGAGTCCTGTGGTGGGGACAGTCTTGGCATAGCAGATTATGAGTCACATGGAGCTGCCTTTCCAGTCTGGGGTGTATTCTGCTGGCTGGTATGCTGGTCCACATACCAGACAGAAGCCAGAACACTCTTGCCCTGTAGTCCCTCTTATGCGATTTGACATGGTTTGCCTTTTTTAGATTAGTATGCCACAGTTTTTACACAGTTAATGTTTTAATGCCATCTTTGCTTGAATTTACATTTAATATCTTTAAACCACTTTGAAAGAAGTAAAGCTAAATAAATGTATTTTGTCTGATTTTCTTATTTACATATACTTGTGCAAAACATGTATTGCAGTCTGTGGTTTTTTAAACAGCATATTCTAGCAGGGATGAGCCTGCTGCTCCAATCAAATTATTCAGACTATTAAAGTGAAAAGGCCACACCTTCAACTTTTATTCTTCACCAGGTATTTAGACTCACCCTACCCTTTACATTTGTTTTTTTTCAACATTAACTGTTTCTATTTCCACTTTGATGTGTTTGGTATCTGTTTGAAATATTTTAGTTTGAATGCTTTGCAGCCTTTCATACCCTCACACTTTCTTCCAGTCTGTGCCTCCGAAACCATGACATCTTAGATCTTTAGGTCTTGTTGTCTTTTGCTCTTATCTTTAACAGGACCAATCAGAAATATGTCTCTTATGTCTGATCTTAGGCTCTTTAAACTTTTTCTTGCTAGTACAGATTTTTACTGTTTCCAGTTTATCTTTAAGAAAAATGATAGAAGAATACCTTATAACAGTTCATTCGAAATTAGGCCTATGTATCAGGAGCAGAGATCATGCCACAAACGTCACTAAAGGTGCTGGGCTCCAATGCCAGCCTAAGGTTTTTCTGTATGGAATATATGTTCTCCACTTGCATATGTAGTTCTCTCTGAGTACTTCCTCCTACTGTCAAAAAAACCCCAACACTTTAGGTAATTAATGTCTTCCCCCTGGAAGTGAGTCTGTGTGTGTTTGGTTGTCTGTGCTGTGTATGTCTGTGTTGCCCAGTGATGGACTAGCAACCTGTCCAGGTTGTACCCCAAAAATTGGGGTATAGACAATAGATAAATGAATGAAGGGATTAGTCATTGATATGATTAGCTTTACCAGTTGGAAACAGCAGTTTCCTCTTGAGAGGTGGTTCCTAAACTTTTAGGACCGACCCACTGCAGAAGAGACTTACAAATTAGTCAGTTGAAAAGGTGTATATCAATAAGACAAATGACCAACATATTGCTTTTACCCAAGTACTGTTTTATATTTCTTCTAGGAGCTATAGCAGTGGTCCCAAGCCCTTTTTCAGCCACAGACTGGTTTAATATCACAGTATTCACACGGACTGGCAACTAAAATCAACAAAATAAAAATTAATGGCCAGCACTTAAAAAAAAGCTTATTTTAAAATAAAATAATAGTACATTTAAATCCAATGTGTTCTCAGAACTTTGTTAGCATTTCCGTCACATCAAGCCAACAACATAACATGAGTAGCATCTTCTTTGCCCCCTAATGCTCTCTGGTCGCTATGGTAATGTTGCAAAATGAGATTTACCTCAAAAATGTACATGAAATATACAACTCACCACAACGTTGAATCTGCCCTGCTGCTGATTCTCTGTAATGAGATGGTTCTGTCTGGGGAAGTTTTAATGGTTTTACTGCTTCATTAGAAAGCCTAGTTGCCACATATTAAGTCGTGATGAATCCATATTTTAAGTAAGACTCTTGATATTTTCTGCTAAAAGTACCTTTCTTTTTCTTGGAAGTCGTAGGCTCTTAATTTTTGTTCTAACTAGACTTTTTTCAAAGGTGCTTTTCTTAGACCTCTTTTTTTCATATAATTTCGCTAGCTTATGGGTATCTTTTTAGCAGTGACATATCACTTGACCAGGTAAGTATCTTGACATGTTTTCTCTTTTCTTATTTGAGTTAATTTTCTTGTTGATTCATGAACCCCAGTATGGTCTTAACTAAAACTTTGGGAACTTTAGGGGCCTTACTAAAGTTAGATATGTTCTCTTGTCAGCCTGTCTTTTATCTGCTGAATGTTTCACAGTATCTCACTATCTCATACCTGATGAACCAAAAACTTTTATTCTATTAGAAAATACAGGCACATTTAGTAGCTTCTTATTTTTATTTTATTGCTTTCTCTGAATGCATTATTATACACCTAATTAGTCAGTACTGATCAGGCTGAAAAACTGGGAGATTGGTGCATTTCTAATTTAACCTGCCCCCCACAAAACCTCACAGTTCCCCAACATGTCTCCATGCGCCTATGGTCATCTAAAGTCTTCTTGAGGACTGCTTTTAGCGTTCATCTGTGTCTATAATTGTGTGCATTCTTAGTTGTATTGCTCGCAACAAGAGTGATTGTACACTTCCTGTGATGTCATGTGTGGGTCAGGAGAAGGACAGTTTTGTTTTTATGACTGGAGTACTACGGGGGGTGATGGAGGTCTGTTTTCAGCTTGGTTTTGCTGTGAACAGGCTATACAGAGGCCTGTCTATAGCCTGGAGAACCTGAGGAGTGCCAGGAGCCCTTGGGGCAAATAAATGTGCGTAAAAAGCGTGTTAAGAGGGGTGTGTAAGAAATCAGAGGGTGAGACAGTGTGTTTTGTAAGAATCCATTCCCTTGGCTACACATGCTCCATTCTTTCTCTGTCTCCTGCACAAATGCTTGCACTTTTACTTTCACACACAGATTTCAAATGGAGGTTCACTGTTCAAATAAACAGAAGCTGGTATGCTGAGCCAGGTCCGGTGGAGCCGGCCAGGATGATTTTTCTCTCAGAGTAGCGCTTTCTTTCACATCTTCTTAATGGGCCATGCTGTAAATAGGGAGCATGGAGGGAGTAGCTGTAAGAGCAGAATGAAGAGGGTGATGAAAAAGCTGCAGATGGATTGAGACCTACATGTGTCTTGATTTGCGAGGAAGAAATATTCACTGAGCTCCAATTCAAAACATGCTAACAGTATGCTTTAAAACTAGAAGAAATGATCAAATGAAAGTCTCATTTTTGCTCCAAGATGTCTTCAGTCGGAAAGTTTGACCTCAGTTTGATAAAAGGTCTTAAATGGTATTTTTCTGTTTGTGGGAGAGAGAGCATCTTTCGCTCTGACTCATCTCTCCTCCTCTGTCTTTTCTGTGCTCTTTTTTTGTCCTCATGTAAGTGTTTTCCTGCCAACAGTTTTAACATTCAGCAGCAATCTGTCAGCAAAGCTTCAATTTCTAAGGTTTCATCTGCCTTGTGATGACATGCATGGCCAGCCAGTCACGTCCTGGAAACAGCAATTTCTATTCCAATCCATACTGTCCACAGGTCTCCAGGACACTGTGGAGAGAAAGGCTGCAGCAGCCTTATTGATACGGTGTCTTCTTCTCTATGTCCTGCATCTACCCATTTAGTTTGTTGGAGAAACAAGTTGAAATTGAAATGATTAATTAGTTTCAAACTGAATCCAGTCAATATCTTGGAGCATTTAGGTTTTATTTTTTCCATTCTACCTATCATTTAGTATGTTTTTAGCAATCTTGTTTTTCCTTCTTTTTGAAAATATGAAATAAGGAAGCTTCCTTCCATGAGTGACACATAGAGCTTCAAGTATACAATATACATTCTCACACTAGTCCAATAGAAATGTATTTTTAATGGTAAATAAAATATTACGGCTATAATATTTACACAATCTTGCACTCATAGAAATGACTCACTGGATTCACACAATTTAAATTATGACAATTTTTTCCATCCAATAAATTTATGCTGGTTCAACAAAATTCACATACATCTGGACAATGTAATTTAATTTAAATAGATTGAACCAGCATAAATTCATTGGATGGGAAAACTACCATCGTTTAAATTGTGTTTATCCAATGAGTCATTTTATGAGAGTGGGGAAGACTGTTGACTTAGCAGTTGTTCAGCAGACAACAGGATGTTCACAGAGGGCTTTATCCAAGTATATAAATGGAAAGTTGAGTCAAACAGAAAACAAATTTGAGTAAAAAGTGTCTCTATGTTAATCTGCTCCTTCAGCTAAGAAATAAAAATAAAATGTTTAAAAACTATCTCCAAAAGTACCAATACCACCTCTTATGACCCATTTATCACTGTGCTTGACTGGCCAGTAAATGAGTTTGACTTAAACACAATAGAACATATATAAGTATTATTAAGAAGAGGTTAAACATGACCAGAGCCAAAATGCAGGCAAAAGAAAGTTGGGCTTCTTTAATGCCTTAGCAGAACCAAAGGGTGATTGTTTCCATGCTGCACTGCACTTATACAGTAATAAATGCAAAAAGCCTAGACTGCATTGGTAGAAAAACTATATAGTTTATAAGACGTTTTTCCAGTAGGCCCACTTTTCTATATTAAAAAATACATTTTATTGGTGTTGAACTTATTTAGCTGTACCTCATAGTCACCAAATTAAAAGAAACAGAAACTTGAAATACACCCATCAAACATTTGTTTTTACTTCAGATTGTCTCCTCAAAATGTAAATGCAGCAATAAAAATGTTATGAGTTTTGTAATTTACTAAGATCTATTTTTTCATGTTTGTGTCAAGTTTTTTAAAAAATCCTTGTAAATCAAAGTTTTCAAACATCTAATGATAACCCTTTATTGTTTCCACATTTACCAAGGTCTTTGTGGTCTTCTCTTTGCATGCGCTCAGTTCTATAGATGGCCATGAATAAGTTGCGTTTCCACGCCTTTGTTTTTGGTCACAGATCAGTCTGAAGGTATGCGAGTCAAGGTTGACCTTAAGATGCTAATTAATGCTCCTCATGAAAAGATTAAAGTGCTTCAGATAATGCCAGCCTTGCCACTCCCACCACAAATAGGTTGCAGCTTGTTGTTGATCCGTATATATAACGTCACTGCAAAAAAGTTAGACCTCAAGGTAAATTCTCATTTGCCTATCATGACTCATGTTGCAGCGTTTTTGTCACCATTAATTTACTCCAAACCACTGGCGTAAACACAGGCTGCCTTCCTGATGAGGAAACCTAAAACATACGTATAGTAAGTTTTAGGGGGTGTTGAAGGAAACTCCATTCCTACTTCTAGTTGAGTTGTGGAGACACCAAATTGCAAACCAAACTCTCTGTTGAGTTTTACATAAGCACAGTGTCCACTTTGTGTACATTTTTCAAGTAGGCTTCAATGGATCCCTAGCGCTCCAGCCAAACACTGTGTGACAGACTGATCTTGTCTGTCACTTAGGTCCTGGAAAGTTAAATATTTAAATTCATCATGATAAAGTACTGGCTTTTATTTAAAGATGTGGCTTAAACCATTACAGTTGAATGGCCATATTCATATAGATTTCTTTTTCACCCATGGAGAAACCATTAAAACTATTTAAATGTTTTTTATTCTGAACATTTTTTTTTTACAGTGATATATAATTCATTTGCCTAGCATAGGGAACATTTGCTTGCACATTTGGCCACCTCGGACTTTTAGCCAGAAAAACATGCAAAATAAAATGTTCTGGTTTATTACTGTCAAATGTGTAAAGGAAATACTTAAGGCTTTATATGCAAGGTGTTTAGTCCACCACTCCATTCTGAAGCCACTTTTAAAGGTTGCATTTTTACAATATAAATAGGCGTCTAAAGTTTAACTTTTCCAGTGTATTCAGAATCATGTTACTTGGTAACAATAGCACTTATATAGATGTTGACTACTGTGGGAGAAAATTCAGAGTGCTTTCTTTCAGACCCTAGTCATTCTTCAACTCCAAATGGTTCAAGAATAGCTTTGATTTTGATTTGGGTATGCATTAAAACGTTTCAGAACATTTTTAAACATTTCATGTGAAAGCTGCAGGAATGTTAAGGTGCTTCAAACATCAAACTGTTCAGCTACTTATTCTCTGTAACAGATCGGCTGTATAGTTTTCGACATATATTTGTTTATTTGATTTCATTTGTTTATTTGGAAAACCCACAACCCACTTTTGCATTTCTAAGTGTGGCAAGGTACACAACGAGGGCCCGGGCGGGATTCGATTCCACGACTCCCGGGTGAGAGTCATGCGCGCTAACCAGTCAGCCAAAGGGATATCCCTGTGGCCAAGCAGGCAGGGCACATCATCAAACGGAGCCATAGTGACAGGTCCTTCAAACTGTTACACCGCTCCCCCTCTTATCACAAGCACGTCCTCATGCTTATGAGCCACCAATTTTGAACCCATGGACTTATTACCAGTATCACATGGATCCTGTCAGCAACGCCAAATGTGGCAAGGTACATTACGAGGGCCCGGGCAGGATTCAATCCCACAAACTGCCGGGTGAGAGTCATGCGTGCTAACCAGTCAGCCAAAGGGACATCCCCGTGGCCAGGGCACATGATCAAACGGAGCCATAGTGACAGGACCTCCACACTGTCACATAAGTCAATCTTGAATGTTTAGGTAGACGTCTATCAGAGATATTGTTCCATATGCAAAGAGTGTGTCAGTATATTGGATGTTGGAAAAAAAAATCTATATCTAACATGCCTAGTTGTGATGGTAACTGTAGAAACAGTGTGCATGTTCAAGTTGAAGAAATGTTTGCAGCTTCCACTTTTATTTTTTTGTATTTAATGCTGCCATAAAGGAAGCATTCACAGTAAGGATTTATTTGATTTATTAACCAAGGATGTTCAAATAACACAAGCTTGGTTTATAACAATGTTGGTGTTGTAGCATCATGATAGTGACTCATGTGCACGTCTCTCCAGCTGGACTTGGTATTAACTGGTTATGGTCATATCACACCAATTAACTGAAAAATGTAATTGTCTCCGGCATCATATTTTCTCGCTGGTCAGCTAGCGCCATTAAAAAAAAAAAAAAAAAAAAACAACAAAATAAAACTTTGTTTTTCTGAATAAAAGCAATGACTGATTATGTCAGAAAATAACTCAAGTTATTCAATTTCTACTATTTATCTTTCAGTATAAATGCTTTATATATTTTTAAGTCAACAGCAGTTGAACTGTAATTATTTAAACTGTAATTAAAGTGTAAAATATATAATTCAGCAGTTTAATTAGACCTAAGGATAATTATTTGTGTCTGATCATAATATAAAGTAAATGGCATGCAGCCAGTTAGTGAATGTCAACGTCAGTCATTGAAGACTTGGCAAGCACTTGAAAAAAAACAAAATGCGAACTTCTCTAACTACCAGGCAGAAGTTGGTTACCATGACAACTCAATGCTGGCTTTTGGATAAATATTGCTCAACAAGGAGCTCTGCTGATTTCATGGATAATCTCCCTGAAATTTGGGTGTTAAGAGCTGCTCCTCTCTCAGGGAGTGTTTGATCGCCTGCATCTGAAGGAAGACTATTTCATCAGGATACTATGGGTTTGGCTGTATATCATCTGCAGACAGCCGTCCAGTGAGTCTGAGTCAGCACGTGAATGCAGATTTTGGTAAGGGCAGAAACTGAAGTTAGTGAGGGTTTAGCAAAGCGGGTAAAGTTGTGAATAAGACTAAAAGCCTGCTCTAAGGAGGGTGAACAAATCAGTATTGATGCCCAAACCACACATTTTAGTCCTGATGAGAAGATTAAGAACACGGACATCAGTGGAGGCAGAATGAGTCAGAGAAACGTCTGCAGGCTCCTGAACGTGGGAGATTAAGAGGTGGGTGGTTCATTCATGAAGATATTTTTTCCGTATCAGAGCCGTGACTTTGTGCCTTGCTGGGAGAGAAAACTGAGATTTTTATGTGATACCTTTTCAGCACTTTTTTAATCAGGCCATTATTCATCACAGATGTGGTTGCTTCTAAACTGTCCCGACTTTATTTTGGCTTCAAAACAGAAATACCAGTTACATCTTTGTATTTTCATTTTATCTCACTTACCTCGATTCAACCGTAACGGTCAATACTAGTAATTTCCACTGTTTCCTTCCACTAACCGTTTACATTCTTCAAATTAGCTACATTTAAATTGGATTGTAAAACAAAATCCACTTGTATATAATAAAAGCTAATTGAAAAAGTGTTTTTGGTTACAGCAAGCTAAAAACTGTGCTGCCCAACACTAAAGAGTTATGTCTAAGTTGGAGATGGATGATCTGATGGTTGGATGAAGGCTTAAGGCTTTTTTTTATATCTGTTGAAGAGCAATTGTGAAAGTAGGCCAGGAGGGGTAAAAAATAGCATCCAGTCTCGAGGAGGAGTCATTGCACAAGGTCACTTCATTGCCCTGGGCCTTAATGCGTGAAACGAAGTGTCCAGGCTCTTTCTCAATGCCCCCCCACCCCCCAGCGTTTTTTCTTTTTCTGTCTGTCACTGTATTACTTTCCGTCTCTGTCTTAATGACTTACACAGGCCTTAGTATCAGCAAGGCTACAAGACTGAAGCTTATGCGCTAACGAACCCCCGAGCTAATTAGAAATACAGCCAAGCTGGCCAGTCCACTCATTTCCTTTCCATTTCCTTCCCTTTAGACAAATACAATTTTACCCCACGACCCGTTTAGAATTAATCCTGTTACTGTTGAGCACATGATGACAAATGAACACTTATCTCCTGGGAACATGGCTACAGACTGTCTCTTTGGTGTACTACCCATATTAAGCCCCCAGATCTCTACTTCGCTAAATCTGCTCTCAGGGCTGTGTAGTTGGGTCATTGTTTTTTTGTTTTTATTTTTTGGAAATCCTTAAAAAAGACATTTATGGTGTTTTGGCTTAAAATCACTGGCAGCTCTGTCTTCATTCTTGGTAGCTAGTCCAAACTAAAACCAGAACAGAAGAGTTCTTTTTTTCTTTTAATGATCTGGGGGTTGGGGGTCAACCGAAAAAATGATCAAAAGCACAATTTGCATTTATTTTACTTGTCAATTTAAATAAAATCAATACTGCATTGCCAAACAGTCCTCCAATGATCAGTAAGCTCACTAGTTTTTAAGGAAGGAAACAACCTCACTGTAAAAAAAAAAATTTTTTCATCAGACACACCATGCCGACATATTAGGGTTATGTTCCTGGAATGATGTGTCTTATGAATGTGCCATGGCGATGCGGCAAAATTGCTGTATTCGTGCCGGCAAGCTTGACAGTAATATTACCGCAATACTGACGCTGGTCTTTTGAATGAAGATCATGCCTTGCCGCATCAGAGGGTGATGTCATGGTGATGTGTTGAATGTGTGCTCAGCCCCGGCTGGCAACAATTTGTAAATGTAAAATTAAAGATGGGGTGTTAATTCAGCATTTGTAAACCACAGCTTTTTGAGCTGAAGACTAGATCACCAGACAGTTCGATACGGACTGGTGAAGGACAACCATCTTTTGGGCTGGCTCACAAAAAGGGCTCCGGGGCTATGTTATTTCCAACAATTTTCCCTGTTTCCTACGAACTATTCCGTCTTATAGTTCATATGCAGCCCTGCACATCAACAGCCCAGACACCACCCCCACACCTCCTTAAATGCCAGCATGGAATAATCTTTTGTAAAAAAACACCTGATCGTGGCAAATTCCTGCCACAGGCTGACCACATATGAATGACCATAGGGATAAATGATGTTTTTCCACTTGCTGATTTGGATGTAATACACATTTACGCTGCAGCAGGACTGTTAAAGGAAAATTCAGTTGTTTTTTTTCAACAGTCCTGCTTCAGCATGAATATGTATTACATCCAAATCGGCCCGGAACACAATCAAGAAGCACTTCCGAGGCATTTGTAAGTCCAAGGGGAATATAAACATGGTAAAATTACTGTGTTTGAGCAGATTAAACCTCATAACAAGCAGACTTTATCCTGCCGCGAGCACTCCGGTTCTAGGGATGCTCTGATGGAGGAAGTGAATATAAATACTTCTGAATGGCTCAGACTGACTCCAAATTTTTGGAATGTTAATATTGTTTTTATTTGGGGTCTGGGCTGGAGTTTTGCTGGTGCTTGAAGTTGCTCTCTTCTTATGCTCCACTGAATCCATCCTTCAAAAGTTACCTCTTGCTATGTGGCTTCAGTGTTTATGATGGAGATGGCTAACGATACACCTGACCGCGAACGCGTATGACATCGTTACGAATTACGCTGCCCCTGGAAAGCACTTGGGAAATCTTCTTATCGACCCGATCGCACTCTCCATTCAAGTGAATTTAAAAGAATATACAGGCAACTGTGGTGGAAAGGCAAGGGCTTATTCTACTGACCAGGGCATTGTTGGAGCATGTATGAGGAATACATTTGAAATTTGTATATATTTATTTGTTGTTAAACTTATGTGTAGTCCATTTAGGCAAAACATGCTAAGGTAGAATATCTGGCCATAAGTTTGTGACCCAAGCCCAAATTCCCTCGGTTAATGCAGTAGGATAATGTTCTAAATCGAGCTAGTAGGTCCACTTCATTGTTTCTTTAAAGAAAATCTAAATGAAGGTGTTGGACTAGCCTAGTCAAAGTCAAGGCCTACATTTGCTTAGGATGCGTTGGCATGACATTAAAAAGCCTGTGTTAAACGGCCTTCCTGAGTGGCTGAATTAAAGCAATTCTACAAAGTAGAAGGGGGATTAAATTCCTCCATAGTTATGTTAGAGACTCATTTCTAGTTATTGCAAATACTTACGAACAGTTGTTGCTGCCAAGGCTGGCACAAACCAGGCAAACAGTCAGGCAAATTTTTACTTAACCTGTTTAATAATCTTGTTCATTTTGGATTCGGAAAGCTACAGATTTTGGGCTGCCCACAGACCTTTGGGGCCACATGGGCACACGAACCACAAACTGGTCTTTAGAAGTTAGGACATGACTTTACAAACATTCTTTAGTGGTGCGAAGAAAAACTATGCGGTGAGTTTTCTCCCTCACTCCCAGCATGCCAGAGCTATCAGCTGTTGGGGTGAGACCCTGCTGCCTTGTGTGTTGACTTTAGAGTGATATCCATCAGTATTTGCCACATGAAAGGGGGAAAGAGTAGTTTTCCTAAAAAAAGAAAAAAGTAAAGGCTATATTAGGATGCTGGCAATGCTTCAAATAAGATAAGGACTCTGCATTTATCAGGTGTGTGTTCCTGGCTGTATCAGATATTACAAAAATCACTTCCTTTCCTGGTTAGATATAAGAAATGCTCCTGTAGGATAAAATATTCTCAGACCATACCGTTCACCTGGATACCTTAGACAGGTCCCCAGCCACAAGGTACTGTGTAGATCTAGTTTGATTTAAAACTTGAATTGATAATACAACATACTTATACCTACAAAGACTAAAATTACCAAGCATGCACCCTGTGCGTGCCAGGAGTCCATGCAGCCAATGCTATCTGAGGTATGTTCCTTAAACTGGCCTTGACGCTTTTATTCTGCCCCCTCAGGGCATTTGAAACAGTTCACTGAAAATCTGGAAACAGTTTAATCACGGAAAGCAATGACTTATCCGGAAAAATGGCTGCCCTTAATCTGAATGACCCTTTCTGCTGTTGCTCCAAGTGCAGGATGGTGTCACTTAAGGGCTCCTTGTAAAATCCTGTGGATAGGCCCTAAGTGCAGCCTGAGCTGTAACTGATACCGTTATGTTTGTAAAGAGTTGGTGATAATACATCCTTATGTTTGTGCTTCCTCCTACCATGTGTTAGAGAAATACCAGGGCCTGAAATATGGCTTTCATTAAGAAACAGGCATTAAGTCTTCAAACGAGGGAGCCCGAGGATCAGTATCCAAAAGGTGAAGAGTGCAGCGCTCTCAGAACGGCTTGAAGGTTGTCTGTGAAGAAGAATTTAGCTGTAAAAAGTATGAGCAATGAGGTAGGCTGATTAAAGAATTTAGCTTTAGCGGCGTTACTTAAAGTCACAGGAGTAATAGTTTGGTTGGGAGGCAGTAGTTACTATTTATGTTCACAGGTTATCTCTGGTAGTGAAGCCATGGGCTGGGGTTATCCAGCCCTTCTAACGGAGATTTTTCAGGGCCACACAATGCACAGCATGTGCCATAGCATGTACACTCCGCAATCAAATCCTGTATTTCACCAAAGTAGTGTTTGAATGTCTATATTGTGTTATATATTTTAGTCTTTTTGAAATATGAAAAATTGCCTTAACAGTCGTTTTGTTTTTTACATCCGTGCATAAAGGACAAAGAATGTTATTTGGGGTGTTATTGTTAATTGTCATTCCAAATAAAAAAAATTAAAAGTAATTGTACAATGTGGTCTGTTGCACACTAATGAACTGGTTTAATATGCCATCATCCAGGTCCTGAAACATAAAACCACCCAAAACTTATCACCCTACCACCACCATGCTTTGATGTTTTTCCTCTCTTTCTGAAATGCTCCAAATGTGCCACAATGAAAACCTTCCAAAAAGCTCCAAACTTGTCTGATCCGTCCACCAAATATTTTCCGAAAGGTCCTGGAAATCATCAAAATTTAAGATGGGCCTTTGTAGTCTTTTAGGTCCACAGCGGTCTTCCCCTTAAAATCCTACCACAGATGAAATTTGTATCCATTCTTACTGTTATTGTTGAATCCTATACTTAAGAATCAGTTCACATCTAACTGAAAACTATTAGAAACAAATTGGAGTTGTGATTACACATCTTAGTTTTATTTGGTGATTCCCACGGTGGTGGTCAATAGCCCTTTATAGGTCATGAAACAGCATGTTGTGGATCTTTAGATTATCTTCAGTAATTAAATCAGTTTTGAAAAATGTAAATAAAAAATATTTTGCTGTAAGTGGTTCGTGAGTAATATACCATTCTTAAATTGATAGTATTGTAGATAAACTGTATTGTAGATATTAGTGCATGTCTATTTGACGTATTAGCAATTAATCTATAGGCTGCTTAAGTAAATTTCATCACGTTTCTGCCAATGGTGATTTGATGGGTAAGAAGCTGAAAAGTTTGACAGGGTTCTCGTCTTATTTTTTTTATGAGTCTGAAACAGCAGTGGTTCCTATGGAGGCACTGAAAAAAAAATATGCCAAGGGATTTTAAAGATCCTGCTAAACGGGCTGTGACTTTTCATTTGTCTGTAAGCCTTTTGTCTCCTCTCCAGCTAATGGTCATTTCTTATGTTAAGCAGCCCTGTTGTGTTGACGAAGGCTAACCTGGCTGTGCCAACATGCAGCTCAGCTTGCTGGGGGCTCCTCTCTCCCTACTGTCTCTCCTCATGCCCTGGGCTGGTGTATTTAGGGAACTGTACTAATTCAGGTGAGAATTCTGCCAAAGCACCAGCAAGTTGGGCTGCTAATTACACCGATGTTGGATGACTTGCTGATATCACATGCAGAGAGAGAGGAGGAATGAGAAGATGTTTTGTGAAGCCAACCAGAGTCCAAAATTTGACAGGAAGTTAACCAAGTAGCCTTCAAAATAAAGCTATGTTTCAGAAATGAATACGGAGTTGTCTTGCATGTACTGTAGTAATTATCAAACATTGAGTTTAAATAAAAAAATATAATTAGAGACTAATTATATTAAACATAAATATCTCTAAAAATGGGGTGCCACATGACTCAGTATGCACATCAAATGCTGAGGCTATAGTCCTCCCCTCAGCCATTTTTTGTTGCGTTCTTGCCCTTCCCCTCCCTTCTCATTTTCTTTCCCCTTTATCTGTTAAGCTACAAATAGCTTATAATAACTAGTGCTACAGAAACCTTTAAGAAGACAGATAGATATGTTTTGTATCTAAAGCTGAATGGTATTAAGTAATGGATTGCATTTATATAGCGCTTTACGATTCCATTATTCATTCACTCACATTCATACTGGTGGAAGCAAGCTATTACCCTGGGGCAGGCTGGCAAAAAGTAAGTCTGGCGAAGACCAGTTGGTGAAGTTACTTGCCCAAGGACACAACGGCACGAAGAAGGCGGAACCAGGAATCAAACCCACAATTTCTGAGTTGCAGGGTACAACTCTACCACTGAGCAACCATTTTTGAATCATTACACTAAATCCATGTGTGCTGTAGACAGGATGTGTAAACCCACTGCAGTTTAATAAACACTTCATAATGATCTCAGGAGCATTAATGGAAGGAGAAGGGTTTAATAATGTTTTTAACAGTTCTGTCATATTCCTACTGCAATCTGAGTCTATTTAAATAATACGTGACCCTGAAATAGCCTGAATCACATATTATTTTGACTGGAATTTTGAAGGGCTTTAAAAGAAATACATTTTAAACTTCGAAGCACCTTGATGCCAGTAACCCTATCTTGGGATTTAGATGAATGAGTGATTAATAGCTAAATTGCTGTTTGTTGGGATGATTGTCCATATATTTAATTATTTATCTTGAAACGGCAGCCGGAAATGGCTTAGTTGCCACGTTTGACTTGACATCATCATGATAGGCTTACTTGTTTTAAAGCTCTGCTGCTGCTCAGTGGCTTGTTCGGCTACAAGAGCGGCTCCGATGGACTGTTGTTGAGCGCACTGAGAGTCCGCCCGGATTTTGGCTTTGCAAGAACTTTTTTGATTGATTAACATTTACAGTTTTCTTTTTGTTTAATGGGACTGAATTTACCTCTGGTGGAGTCTGCGCCCTTCCTTGGACCTTTGTTTGTCCGCTTTGAGGAATCTGTTTACGGTAGTTTTCTGAACTCCTGCGTATATTTGTAGAGAGCAGAGGGGGTTGGCAAAAGGCTATTTCTATCCCATCTTTCCTCGGGAGGACGGGATAGATGTAGCAGAGGTGCGGATCGCACAGCGGGTGAAGCTGCTGCGTATTCGTGGCACCGCTGTGGCGCTGGAGTTGTGCGACAGATTTTGAAATGAGGAGCGTTTATTTTAGACCCCGCAGCAAGTGAAGCAGTCAGCTCGCGGCTATGGCTTCAGTCCGTCTCAGTTTGTGAGAAGGTAAGCAGCATATTTATATATTTTTACATTTACCAATTTTCTTAGTGATCTATATGCGTAAAAGCATCCAGATTACATTAAAAACGTCTCGTCATGATGCTTTTCACCTCACCAGTTCACACTTTGTAAAACTTGTCGGATAGTGTTTTTACAAGTAGCTTTTCTTAATTTATTTGTACTTCCGTTTTTTCCAACGAAGTAACACCTGTTTTCAGGATTTTTGGTTTACTTTAAAAGTGGTGGTTTTTACTCAGTGGAAGTGTTTCCATTGACGGTACTAATCACCCCCACCCACCCCCCGTGGCGCTGTGGTCAGCTTCTTCTGTGCTTTGAACCGTGTGTTTGTCCCTGTGTCGCATGGATTGCACGAAGAAAAAAAACTCATTTAGATAAGCACTACATGTCTTTATTTGTATTCTTTATTTTGAATTTCTGAGATTGCAGTTGGAAACAAGTGGTAATAGCAGCAGTGAAAGCGATTTAGAGTATTATTACAGGACCCTATACCAGCTAATTGAACAGTGAAAATGTTTTACGTATTATATACTGTTTAGCAGTAAGGAGGGACATTTCATTAGCACTTGAATGGACTGAAAAGGTAGACAATGAAGAATGTGGTCGAGTACTTGAAGCTGAAGCTGCAGTGTTGCTGATCTCAGAGGGACTCAAATGGTGACCAAATTCTTAGGGGCCTTAATACTTTACACATTAGTTCTAATTATTTTGAATAAGTCAGAAATGATTATTAATCTTCACTCTTTATACAAAAGTGGCACTTATATAGCTATTAAAAAATAATGAATAGAATCCGATTTTACGTGTTGTGTATTTGTGCGATTTATGTGCGTCATTTTACACGGACTGGACCATAGAAATGAAAACTGGAATTTCATGTGGCAGTAATCCAACAAGCAGTTTGGAACACTGCTAGTGTGCCAACATGAGAAGGGTTGATAAAATTAACTGATTAGAGTCTGGTAGTCATATTTTTATCCTCTGCTGCAATGTGTCGCAATCCTAAAAGCGCTGCTGAAATAGAAAAAAAATGCTCTTTTGAATAGAGCTGCTTGCTGGTAGTACTATACCAGCAGTTTCAAAGTGTAGTCCCTGGAGAGGTTAGGCTACAGGCATTAAAACAAATTCTGCACCTTCTCTGATAGTTAAAGGTTGAAAGCTCAAAAGGATAAAAAAAAGGTCAACAGCGATTAGTAATACATTAGCCTTCCTGTTATCTGCTGAGCATCTCGACCTCTGTTGCTGTCACTCTGCTTCAATTCACAATGTATATGTCTCCACTCATTGTAGAAAGGTTTCTTGACACTGAAATTAGCTAACGTAGAATAACTTTTACTTAGTTACAACTTCCACACTGAAGTATTAGCACAGTCTGGTAACACTTAATTACAAAAAGTTTTGATCAGGACCAATCAAACTGCAAAGATGTCGGTTTTCGGCTGATTTGTCAGTGCATTGCTACTTTTGAACAATTCTGTCCACAGCCAATATTACAGCAGTATTTCAGACAAAGCACGAAGGAAGATGTGGCCTATAACATGTTTGTGCAAGCAGTCATCATAGAGTCCAAAGTACCATTACTATTAAGTTATTCCTCCTCTGTGACTGTGTTTACCTACCGATTCGAATTTGAGCAAGACACTGTCTGACTAGAAGGAAGGACCTTTGCCATCTGTAATCTAAAACTGGTTTTGACAGGTGGAAGCAGGTCTAATCTCTATCCTCACCAACACATTGCATCAAACTCTTGCTAATTGGCTTCCAAATGAAAAAAAAAAAATGTCCAGGCTGATTCTTGTCAGGAACACCTCAGGGTTGTTTTAGTATTGATTTACTTCTAATAATTCTCAAGTTAGTATTTACTGGCTTGCAGCGCGTCACAGCCCATATGTCTTAAAGCATTGTATGTTTGTGCTGCACGTTGTTGATTTAGAAATAGTGCAATTCCTTAACAAGAGGTGGTAAAAGAGCTTTAATAAAAAAAAAGATCAACATAAGATTTCCCTTGCCTCCTGCACCCAGCGCTTCACTCCTCTCCTCTTGCCTGTTTTCTCAGGAGTAGTCTCATTAAGATGGGATTTTAGTCTGGTCCCTAAACAGTGATGCCCTGGAAAAGCTGCAGTGGTCTGAGGAACCGCTCATGATTGTTTTGCTTCAAATTGCCTCATCCAATAGTTTACGGTTAAATCTGAATTAGAGCAGCATAAAATATCATTCAAGGTTTTTATTGCTATGTTAATGTGTACAAATGACATAGAATTGCTTGGATGTAGTCTTTGGGAGAACATTGTATTTTAAGTGCCTTTTTTGCAAACTTTGCATGCCAACAACACTTTTTGCCTGTTGGATATAATATTAAGGGCCTCAAACGTGATGTTGTGTGGCTGAGATGTTAAAGCTCACAAAGAGTAATGAATAACTTGTGATAAAATAAAAGAAAGTGATGGAAGGTCTGTATCTTTATTGCGTCCGTTAGTGTTGCTTGAAATTATAAATCAAGTTTATCTTTGTTTTAAACCAAGAAGAAGTGTAGTATTCCTTTCATCCAGGTAACTGGCAGTGTGAAACAATAGGTGGGGGAGGGACGACGTTGCTACACTGAGTGGAGAAAACCTCCTCACCCTGGTACTTTCTCTGACATTCCAACAAATCAACTTTAAAACACAGGAATGTGCTGAAGAATTCTGAAGTTCGTAAAACTGTGTTTTTAAAAAGCCTTGATATGCCATTAACTAATAATACCAGTAGTAGCATTAACTAGCATCATAGCCAATTTTATGATCTGAAGAATTAATTATATGCACAGTGTGTGTCAGAAGAAAATATGTGTCACAACTTTGCTTTATGACCGGCCTAATTAAACACCAGTCTTTGTGAGGTTAGTGCAGGAAAGACCTAAAACCATTTAAGTACATCTGACAGATGCAAAGAATTGCTTAGTTGCATATTAAAATTACCCAGAACCTGGGTAAAGGGGACAAAGTTGCAGAACTGGATGAGGATAATGAACTGGAAACTGTGAATCATTGTCCACTGACATCATAGTTACAGTGACTGCCATCGAAAAACATACCCCCCAAGTACTTAAGTAAACCTCAATCTCGGGCTGACCAATGAAATGCCAGCATTTACAGCTCCCCTGGGAAGAAAACGGGCAGGCAACATTTAAAAGTGGAAACGGGCCCTATTACCTCTTCCTCTGTACCTCAGAATCATTTATGAGGCATTTGTGATGTACTTGACTTGTGTTTCCAGAGTTACTAAAGCTGATCTAATTGAAATCCTGCAGCTTGCATGGTGGAGCTGAGGGATTGTGTTTCAGTTGAGGGGAGATCCCAAGCAGGTCCCTAAAGCATGATGTAAATGGTGGGGAATGAAGGAGAAACAGCCCCTGTAGGTATGAAGCATCTACTTCTGAAGTGATATTGAGATCGAGATGTTTGCTAGGTGAATCACTGGGGGGTCAAAGATCTCATCACACATCTGGAAAAAGAATAACTCAGCTACATGCTTTCCTTGAACAATCACAAGACCCTCCACAGTGAATTCCAGATATACTGTAAGGGGCAAAGTGTAGGACAGTCGTGGTATGCTTTCTTTCAAATTAGCTCAGGTCATCCTTTCCAAGAAGCCTCAGTCTCAGCCCAAGGGAGGCATAACTTGTACATTGCTGAAAGCGTATCTAGAATAAATGGAACAAACAGCGATGTGTTTTTCCTCTCCTCATGTGCACTTACAACATATTAATGATGCATCCAGCTCATGAGCTGACACAACACAACATGTTTGGTTTACAAAAATGAACCAAACTGGGATAATACCAACATCTTGGGAGGAAGAAGAAACTAAGTGTCCCTTTTTGTTTTTTATAAATGCAGTAAATGTTTTACAAACTGTTTAGTAAAGCTAAAATTTTCTGGACCCAGTTTGTTTCCTGTATAGCCTATATTGCTGAATTTATGCAAGTCTAATGGTTTCATAAATCTAAATCTTTGTTTAAAGAATCTTTGCTCAGCGCAAAATGATGCAATGAAGTATTGGTTAAGTTATGTTCAAATGCAACACACACATTTATTGTCTATTCTTGCTGATCCCTACAGGTTATTTTGTTGGGCTTTCTTTTTTTAACACAGACTGTTATGTCTTTTTAATCTTTTGTCGGATCGCGACACATTGCCACCACAGGCTGACCACTTATGCATGACCAACAGACTCACTGATGCCGGTATTTATCCAGCCTGGATGACTGCATTGTCTTTTGAAACAGCCTTAAGGCTGCACTGCCCTTGTCTTTTTCACTGTCTCACACTGCCAGTCAGCTGGCTGCAAGAAGGCTATTACATATTTTCATTTTTCCAATATTAATAGGTGAAGTTGCAGAAGAAAAAAGGGTATGTCGTTTGTTTGTGACTCCCAGGGCTTTGACATTTGGGTGACCTTTATACGTAGCTACTGAGAACCAACTATCTGTCAGCACACACCCCTACAAGTAGTGTGCCAGTCAAAGTGTTCTTAAAGTGTGTGTGTGTGTCTTGTCTAATTGTTTTAGCATTTCTTTTTTTACCATTGTGCATCTAAAGTACCTCTGGAGAAAGGATTTGAAAGTGGTGGAGGAGGCTTATCAATCCCTTGTTGCAGAGTGATATGCGCTACCCTAATGAGTGTCTTTATTGGTTAACTTTGTTGCCACAACGAGGGCGATTTGAAATACTTCCCTTCTGATTATTATATTACAGTAATATTGATACTGTGTCTCAATAGTTGATATCAGGGAGTCAAGTTGAACCCCCCCCCTCCCTACCCTTTTATCTAGGGCCCATTAAACAGGTTACAGTGACTTCACCAGATAAAGTCACATCCTGATGCAACAACTGGAAAGCACTTTGTAAGACAGTCTCCACTTTGATGTACCCCTGCTCAGTTAACATTCTTACAACGTAAAGTGTCCCATATAACCATTCAGCTTTAAACGCCTAATAATGTTTAAGGTTCTTTTCTGTAATTAGATTAGTGAGTTGCCCCTGGCTATGGCCCTGTGGTATATGGGTTAAAACTTCATCCCTCCTTCCCTGCATCACTGCTTCATCATCAGTATTCATTGCTGCAACATCTGGGTACTTAGGGTCTTTTGTTAATATGTATACCCTCAGTTTGATAAGTCTTTGGCTTGTCCTTCCACAATGAAAGCAGAAGTTGCAGATGTCTGCCTTTCTGCGCAGGGAGCTGACGGAGCTTATTGGGCTCCTGGCAGATGAAGAAGAATCCTAAGTGATGTTGATGGTCATGTCCCACTTAATATTTACGTTTTTTTCTCTGGATGCTTAAATCATTAATGACCAGTTGGGGTATGTTAGTCCAGTGTTTATTGTTAAATGAAAGCAATCTCCAGACATCCTGCATTTTTTTGTACAGAGCTGGTATTATATCAAACCCAACTCGGGGTGCTTTAATGAAGGCTCAACTCTCGGACAAGAAGGGCCTTCACAGTCTAAGGAAAGGATTAGATTTGATAAACTGTTGATGCTTTCTGAGCACATTATACCAGCTCGGTGTTAAGGGCTAATCCTGCTTCAATCCAATAAATAAATAATAATTTCTTAAACAAATGATTATATATCTCTTTATTTTAAAATAATATTATTGTATACATTCAAAATCAATATTTGTATGTGTTGGCAATTCATTAAATATGAACCTTAAGTATGGATTATTTTCTGTATATGCAACATATTAGCACTACTCATTTAGATAAATTTAAAAAGGATTTCATACATAAGCATTTATTTAATGACTTATTTGTCATATTTTAGGCATTGCTGAAAGCCAATATAGCACAAACTACTCTTTATTAGAACTGAAATGTGTCTTTGCAACCTTATAATACCCATCAACAGCACCAATGCGCATTAGAGAGGACTTTGGGAGTTTTCCTGTTTACTTAGCATGTGAAAATCCATGCGCTGCAATAGATCCTCACTTGAGGTATCAGTGTGTCAAACAGTGTCCTTCATGTCCTAAAGCTCCTCCATAGATCTGACAGTCAAACAAGGCATCCATCAGGAAAGGTAATGAGATTCTGTCTTCTAGGTTTTGCTGCCTGAGGGATTTACTGGGGTACAGAACTTATGGTCACCCACTTTCCATTTTCTTGATCAGTCAAGGATGCTCAAATCTGTATTCAAACATTGTCTCCTCGAATTGCTTCTGAATGCAGATTGGGTGGATTTAAATAAAAATATAGGTCGACTCCACCCAATAAGGTTTTTAACCCACATCTTTTGTTTTTATGGTATCTATACAACCCTTTTATTACTAAAAAGGTGTTCTTGGATTTTCATCTCAATACCTTTGAAACAAATATGTAGAAAATAAATTATTTCATAGTGTGTGTTCTGGTAAGCCATTTCATGCCAACGTTATGCAGTGTGCTCATTTCAGTTGTCATCTCCAGTTCATTTTAATTTTGTTGGTTCTGTTTTCTATCGTTACCACTAGATTTATTGGGTCCAGCTACTTTTTTCAGCTTGTTAAGAATCTTTTTTTCATATTCAGCTACAGCCGCTGTTGTGGTGCGACAGTTAAAATCCTTATTAAAGCTAGTCAAGCTCGTTTTAACTAAAAAAAACACGCTGGTTCTACCTGTCAAATAATCTTTTTCTTAAGACACTATTCTAATTACTTAAACTATGTACTTGTTTTTTTACTATAATAGATTTCTGCAGAGTATTTATTGTCGATGCACAAACATTTTTTGCTCATTTTAATTTATTTGCTTCAGATTTATTCAAAAACCCTTTAAGAAATGTCCATTTACAGCATGCCTGGATACACATGAGAGGTACTTGACCGGTGTTTTTGTCTGTCCAATGGTAGGAAGATCTGTGTTCACTGCAACTGTCGGCGTGAAGAGCATGCAGTGACAGCCATGCCAGTCGAAATGGAGAAGACGGTAACCAAGCTGATGTACGACTTCCAGAGGAACTCGACCTCGGACGACGATTCGGGCTGTGCCCTGGAGGAGTACGCCTGGGTACCACCAGGACTCAAACCTGAGCAGGTATCTGCATGTCTCCACTTGTTCAAAGGCACTGAAGCTACATCATTTTCATTTTAGAAATTGTGTGAGGGTATATGTACAGCATGTACTGACATATTCCTTTTATTGATGAGTACTAATGTGCAGTGATGTAGTAATGATAAATGGTCTGTAGTTCTATAGCACTTTCTCTAATTCCCAGAGTGCTTTACACTTTATTCAGTCATTCGCCCCTTCATGCACATATTATGTAATGTACCCACCTGTGATGATAAGCTACATAATAGCCACAGGTAGCCTGGAACACGCTGACAGAAGCGAGGCTGCTGTACATGATAATCGACACACATTCGTTTCTTTACAGCGGAGACTCCCTCCACCGCTCACCAAGAGCTGCGCTCACAGAGCAGATGCATCACCGCCAAAGGCTCGCTTCTGAAGCCGGTGGTTTTGTTAGGGACTGTCGCTAAATGTCCACACATTACAGAAAATACATCAATACCTGTGCAATCTCCTGACAAAGTAACCCCAGACTTTAGCCTACCTGCCGAGTAGAAAGAGGAATCAGTGGGGTGCCTGACCTGTGCTGTCAGTAAACAACATTGTTGGAAAAAATCTCCTGAAAACACTCAGGTCTTGTTTCTTTCTTCTGAGGTCTTTCTCTTCCTCTCATCAATTTTGGACATCTTACATTAAAAAAGTAATTAGTTATTGTTACAAATGACTTTTTACAAAAAGTAATTGAGTTAGTAACTCAGTTCCTACACTTTAAAAGTAATTAGTTACTCAGGTAAGTAACTTTGACATTATTATTTTTTTTTTACAACAGTTACGTTTTATATTTGTACCGTCAAATATTTTTATAACTGAATGCCGGAAAAAAAATACCATATACAGTATTTTACAACATATGGTATTTTAAATTGCCTCAATAAGATAAGCTGTGTGCAGAAAAAAAAAGTACAATGGGTAAATATTGGTCATACATAATCACACACTTTTCATTAAAGTGCAAAAAGACGGATAAAATGTGGAAAACAAGAAACAAAGGAAAATTTGTCCATTAAGTTTTGCCAATCTTTGTATCTGTAATATTGCACAGTTAACAGGGTACTATCCAATTGGTTGTAGTAAGACACTTTAATACTGATTTGGTGTCACCTGGTCATATGACCTGGAGGCTATTAAAGGAAAATATTACTGTAAAACATTAATATAAAATGTTCTATTCATTCAAATGTGAAATAAATAGTTTCTGGTTGTTTAGATGTAGTTAGACATTACCAGACTGATTTGGTGTCACATGATCACATGGGGAGGAAGCTATTTAAGGAAATCATATATTTTACTGTAACATATTAATAAGAACTGTTACATATGTCAATTTAAAAAAAATCAGATCATGTTTCTTGGGTTTCGCACAACAATTATCAATATTTTGGAGTTGTCAGTAGATTTGACAAGTATTTTCTGGGATGCATGGAGATTTATTGAAAACCAAACCGTAATCAAATCCACTGCCTTCAGGAGCGAGCCTTCGGAGGCGATGTATCCACTCTAGTAGCTGGACGTGCTGCTCAGTTCTGGAACGAACAGCTGCGAAAAATCCAACTTAAAACTAGGTTCACCGTGGTCTTTGCAGCATAAAGTGAGACAGCGAGATCACCCAGAGTCTCCACCCACCCAGCAATATTTGCAACGGCTCGTCACCTACACCTGTCCTCTCTCGCTGCAGCTGAAGTGTGTCTGTCAGAAAGCCTGACACTGCTGCGCATCATTTAACCATGTTATAGTAATGCGGCACTTTACATACTCTGTAACGGCATTGCAAAGATAGAAAAGTAATCAATTAGATTACTCCCTTACCTAAAAAGGAACACAGTTAGTAACGCCATTATACTTAAACGCCATTACTCCCAACGCTGCCTGTCATACACCACAAAGACTCTTTTTCTCCTGCTACTCACAGCTATTTTCAAAGAATCCAGTTAGAACTGTGAGGCAGGATAAATGGATAGTGGCGTAGCGCAAAAGATTAACATATAAGAGCGCGCATGGAGACTGTCAGGATGATTGACAGTTAGGAGGACCAATAGTCTAGATGATCCACCCGTAAGAAAAAGCTCCTACATAACACTTTTAAGTTCCCAATCTTGGGAAAGAGTGGAGACCCATGGTTCAAGCTGCTTTAACAGGTGTGGTTTTACTTCAGGGATTGTAAATATATTAGATAAAGAGAGGTTAATTTGCATACATGAGTGTGATAATACTCCTGTTAGTTAAAAGATCAACTAAGCAGGATTTCAGTGATATGGACTAGCAGGTGTCACTTATATTCCCCAGCACAGTAAGAGGTAAAACTTCAGTTTGGAAGTTGCTGCATGTTTTCTTAATAGCTCGCCTGTTAAGTTGACTGCGCCTTCAGCAGGCTAACGGATAACAAAGGATTACGTGGCTCCAGCCGTCAAATTAATCTCTTGATTGTTTCTGCCTCCGAACATGTTTACAGGAGGTTTCTTGGCCCTCGTAAGCACTTGAGTCAAGCCTGCAGAGCACATTAAACAGCTTCATGCACGTTGAAGAAAATCCTCCTTTACAATGCTCCACTGAGCTGGAGGTGTTCACATGTAGGAGGGTCTCTGGTTTAATTGGACAATAGAGCGCTTATGGAAGCTGGTTTCGTTTCGCTGAAGAGCTGAGTCAATACACTGTTGGCAGAGGCCCCGCTTTTCACCTCTGACAACTGAGAGGAGCTTTTATTTTTTCTTCAGGGTCACCTGTAAGAATCTGAAATCAGCGTGGATGTGTGAAAAAAATTGGGGACGATAATGGAAAAAAAATGCTGAAGAATGAGTTGGAGAATTAATATATTTTTGTTCCATGGAGAAGAAATTAAAAATTTACATATTATGAATTTAAACATTCTATAGGTTTCTATTTTCAATGTCCAACAATGTGCAGATGTGTCCCATGTTGATGCAATCTGTGAAATGTTAAAGCTTTTAAGCTGTGCAAATTTGTTGTTCATGCCTTTTGCATAGAAGCAGATTCTAAGAAAAATGTCAAAGCCTTGGATCTAAATGGTGGGTTTTAGATTTCCACTCTGGGAGCCAGGGCTCTTTATTAGTATCCTATTCAGCTGACAGTGGTAGTCCCTTCTGTGTAATGAGAGATTCCTACACAGCTGTACAGCAGTTAGGAATGTGGATCCAAGGGATTATGAAGGATAACTCTGCTGTCCTTTGTGACTTAATCTCTCCTCAAAAATGTATTACAGGTATCTCTCTTGGATCTAATTGGTACAGTTAACTAGCACTTCACAGAAATGCAAGCTGCATAAAATAATCTTTTCAGAATATGGATATTCTTGGGTGTTTTTGCTGCAGCATGCGGAAGGCCTGTGTTTAAGATAAAACTACTGGATGGTGCCCAGTTATGGTTCAGAAAGGCCAAGAATGTAACTCTGCAGAGTCCTCTTTGGAACATTGTTCATCATCACGTAAGAGTCAGTTTAACATGAAGGCTCTACTCAGCAGTTACAGAGATCTGATTTTAATTTTCCATCCAGTATGATATATGCATTTTCAACCCCCCAACACTGGATATTTGTACAGAATTTTGGCTTCAGGTAATGAAATGTAAACTAGCCGCAGGGTCTGAACCCATGACTTTGAAATGGATTTTAAACAGAGAAAGAAGCAAGGGTAGTTTGACCTGTTTCATACATAGACCTCAGCACAATTAAAACAATCCCAGGCCAGGATGGGGGGCAATAAAACTGTCAGCTGCTGACCTGATCACTGATCTTTGAGTGATTGTGGCTCTTCCAAATTGCATCACTGACATTTTTTTCCAACTAGTGCATGTGTTGCAAAACATTTGTGATGGATAGATATCTATCCCTCTTTTGGTTGGATAGGGGATGGGGGTGTGGGGGTTTATGAGCAAATATCTTTAAAGTTCATGACATTCCCATCAGTCTAAGAGCATCTATTGTCTTGTGACTTATGACCCTTTTATGGCCTCATGTTTTTAGCCCCACTCCTTCTCCCTTAGAAAATGCAAAGTGATGAATTGTGAGAATTGTAGCCAACATATAGGTTAGCCATGCTAACTATTGAGTTGTCCAGCTAGTTAGCCAATGCAATGGCAATGTACAGAACTAAAGATAAAAGCACAGCGCTGCCTTACTTTAATCCTTTCAGTCAGAGAAAACACAGTTCACAAACACTTTTTCTGGCTTCTTACTAAAAGAACTTGAATTGTATGTTTTAGCAGCTTGAATTTGATACTTTTGAAAAACCATGATGTACCCTGATAGAAGTAGTTGCTCTGTGCCTGATACATAAATTCTAAAAAATAAATTTTTGACAACCAATAGGTTGTAATTTGATTATTCACCTAGTAGTAGTTCTGTTTCTGCTCTGCTTTTTTCTTTTTTTGCCCTTAATGAAACCACGTTTTGTTCAGTCATTTATAAGGCTTCCCTCCTGCCATTAAAACCAAAATTTTCTCACCATGTGTTACTGTGACAAGCTGTGATTTTGTAACCAGTGCTGTATCATACCCATGTCCTCCAACCGCTGCACAGTGTGTGGCTGAAGGAATGCCAGAGCTGCTCCCTGAATGTGTTGGGCTGTTAACAGCAATAGAAACCAGCTGTGAGAAACAATCTTTCGTGTCACACTTTTCCAAAGTCCTACCATTAGCTGAAAAAAACACTCTTTTCCATACAGTTTAAATGTCTGCCCTGTCTTGAGCTTTGTCTGCTTTTGATTACAGTTATTATCACAAGCTGCTTCTCGCTGTCTTTCTACATGTCTGCGTGTGTGTATCTGTCTTCTGATCTTCCCCTCGGGGCAGCAAGCCTTTCACCCCCAGATTCTAACCCTGCTGTTGGAGGCATGTTTTGTAATTTATTATCAGCCATCAGCTCTGCTTGTGTGTGTACAGTGCGTGTTCAACTTCAGTCGGTATTTCATGGACCGTATTCCAACTAACACAAGTGAAAACCAACCAAATCAGAGCGGGAAAACCCTGGTTACACCCTTAACAAGAGCTGTTAAATCCTCCCAGCCTCAAATACACTTTCAAATGCTGATCAGGATTTTCTTATGCCCCAGCCTTACAGTTTAGCTCGAAGATGTGTTTTTAAAGCATTTTGGTGTTATTTTGGACCGCGACTCAACAACTCCTCTTTGCAGGATTCAGGTTAATCTGTTTTTGTGTGGCAGACTTGGTGTTATTGGCCAAGACAAGGCTGAAAGCTCCAAGTCAGTAAATCCATCCAGTAGACAAGCAGGTCATGGAGACAGACATGACCCTGTCAGCAAGTATCGATCACAAATACTGTTTTTATGGAGGACATAAGCTCTGGTGTGTTTTTGCCTTTTGTTTAACAACAAACTTTCATCACCTTTTAATTTTATTTGAATTTTTTTGAAAAATTCTTCCAAGATCTCTCCTCTTTCCTTTCTCTTTTTAGCCTCGGTCTTTAAATCTTCCTTTGAAAAAAACTCCAGGTTTGTTCCTCCCCCTCTGCTGACCTTTGTTATACCCCAGCCCTCCAGATACAGTGTAATAAAAAAGGGACTGTGATAAATAAAAACGAGATGACACCAATTGTGTGCTGTGGAAATGTGAGGAATGTAATTTGTAACTACCCAGATTAGCATTAATCTGTGGCAGCATTTGTGCACACACACACTGCCTTCATTTAGGTTAATCACTGCTTTTACAGTGTCTGTGTGTGCACGCGTATGTGTGCATGTGTGTGCTTGCGTGCACTTTTGACAGGTCAGTGATATATTCCCATGTAAATGTGCAGAGATGGAAGAGTAGGTTTCCATTAAGTCTCCACCGTTGGAACATAAATCAAAAGGATTTTTAACTGTTTTTTCTTCTGTGTGTTGTTGCCTTGCAGTGGTCAAACTTAACCCACAGTTGTACCATTTAGAACTGAGGTTATGCTATGATAGTCTGCCTAGTTTTAGCAATATTTAAATATTTTGCTTTTTAAATTAAAAGATTTGTCTTGTGGTTTCAGCATTTGAAAGTGAGCCAATTTTTCCTTGATCAGCCTATGATTGATAGTTAGCATTCTTTTCATACCTCAGTACTAAGAACTTCCACACTTTTTCAGCTTTTACATGAATCAACAAACATTTACTTTGAGGTTGCTATTTTTTTAAATATATACAAATCCTCTAGAGGTTAGGGACATTTGGTTCAATGTATAAATGGGATAATCTTGTGATTCCTACATTGTATGTTTCAATGAATACCACAACCTTTATTAAAGGCAGAAAAGCCAATTTTTCTCTATGTGATCCAGCAGGTCATACTAGAAAAACAGTTTGAGAGTGAATTGGAGAAAAAACTGTGCTGCAGAAGCATTTGGATGTCCCAACCTTCTCATCCCATCCCTCTCGTCATCTGCAGGTTCATCACTACTACAGCTCCCTGCCTGAGGACAAGGTGCCCTACGTGAACAGCCCAGGAGAGAAATACCGCATCAAGCAGCTGCTCCATCAGCTCCCGCCCCATGACAATGAGGTGAGAGTCTAGACCGATCCACTCCCCCTCCCCCCACTTCCATCTATCCATCTACTCACTCCCCCACCTCTCTTCCTTCAGGCCATTAAACAGATAAGAGGGGAACAGAGGGGAGACCGGCAGAAGTAATGGGTGCTGTCTTGTAATGGACATGAATGAGACTGAGCGATGTTTGTAGCCCTTTTATTGAGATTTGTTACATTCAATCATTATCATGAGCTGTCCGAAGAGGCAGTTCCTTGAGATTTGTATGCTCTGCCTTCATTACTTTATTTTTTTTCCACAAGTTTTAGCACCACCGGCTTGTTTCAAACTTTTTGGTAATACTGTCTAGTAATCTGGTTGACAAAATAAATAAACATGCTGTAACTCTTCAAAAATCTGCAATGCCAGCTGTAATCTCATAGATCGAAAATAGCTCAACTCTAACCACAAAGAATCCAGCATTCAGCCCATAACATGAACTAGACTATTCATCAAGTATTGCACAAAATCCACTTAAAATGATGGCTAAACTTTTTGATACACTTATTCTGTTCTATGGTAAGACAGACCATATACAAGTTCATATAAATATCTTCATATGGACTGCTTAACACCAACACCCTAGATTATTGAGCTCAAACTTATGCTAATTATTGGTTTGTGGTTGTACAAAAATTGAGTACACTAATAGGAAGTGTAATATGAAAGATTATATGAATGAATGCATAAAAAGTAGTTGTAAATAACTTTGCAGAATGTTAAGGGGAATGATTGGATTTTGTTATTGTATTTTATTTATCAGTAATGACTAATTTCCACTGAAAGGTACGACTCGCATCGGTGATGTTCTGTTCATTATTTTATGGTCTGATGTATTCAGGTTTAATCCCACCTGCCACTGGGCAATTGGGATTAAACCCAATCACCTAAGGTCATACTAGTATGACGGCAAACGTAACACACTATATCTTATGCTTGTCGCAACCAGTAAGTTTTTCTGTCCGCCAATCAATTGACCATGTTGTCTGATGCCAGTAGCTCCATACTAACTGCTGTACCATTGTCCTATGGACCGACAACTGAAGGGGCCCAGTAATCGTTTGGTATGAGTTGTTGTATGGACCTGTTTTATATTGGAAAACGATAAAATAGCATACCAAACAACTGACCCATGCCATACCACTCAATGGAAATGAGGCATACATTATTTTTACCTGCTGTAGGTAGATCTTATATAGACGTAAATTTGTAAAACAGTAAATTAGTCATCGGAGCTGTAGAAGGCTTGGAGCTTGTAAAAACAATCCACCCTCCACACCCATTTTAGCTAATTTTAGAAATTTTAAACGGATCAAACTGCAAATATGTATACCAATATGAAATACATGGATATCAGTAAATAACAGCTGTTAAGTTTGATGCTATATTCTTAGCTAAACATCATCCATGTCTCTATACAAACTTACATATCCTCACACTGGCAGTTTTATCAGTCAACCTCATGAAATATTACTCATCATTCACTGTGTTTACATACAGCAAGAGAAATTTGAATTATTGCCTCAGTCCGACTGAAATTGGACTTTTGAAATGCATTTATATTCCTTAGCTCAACTTAAGTCAAAACCGAACTGAAGTTTGGAGTTTGACTAAGGTACCCTGATAATCCAGTTGGAGATTCAAATTTTTCTGCATATAAAAACCCTGACTGCTGTAAACAAGCTTTTGGAAGCCTGGGTACTACCCCTTCGGGAAGTAATTAATTCAGTGGAAGCGGGAACTTTAACAACAGACAGAGTAGCAACAACATATATAACCCAGTCAAATAGTGCAGCACAAAATGTTCCGTGCTGCAGCATTGTTGGCATCCATTTATTTACTAATTGTGCATATACTGCTTTCACTCAGTCTGCTTCACTGACTTTAGCATTTAGCATCGAACGAAACCCTCAGTTCTGGCGAAGCCATTGGTCTGATTTCCACCTAAAGCTCGATTAAGATATAAGATATGTATGTAAATGTAAAAATTATGCTTTAAGTCTGCCAAGAGTGGGGTAAACCTTTGAGTTTTGGGCATTTGTGCAGCTGCCTGAAAGATGGTAGCTTCCTGTGTTTTTTGAGGCTGTGATAAAGTAAAACGATGTAGACTGCTTTAGTTGACATTGATCCCTGAATAATGTGGCTGAGTTGAGGATAGGTGTCACACCAAGGACTGAACAAAGACAAGTTCAGTTTTCCAGTACACATTTTACAAGGGAGGATTATACTGAGATAATAAAAGCTTGTGAACTTATGTTTGTTGTCAGCAATGATCCTAACACAGAGCAAAAATAGTTGAAAATGAGAATTTTATTAAAATATAGAACTTACATGGAATATGGAACCATACGGTCCCCTGAGGGAAAGCAAGGCAAGACCAGGCAACATTCAACAATGAGGCAATTCGAGGTGCTTTAAATTGTTATGAAATGAAATAAATGCAGCAAAAGGTAAAAAGACAACATTAGAAACACAAAAATATATGAAATTCCAGCTTTTATTAGGTTTTTAGCCTTGATTTAAAACACCTCTGTGTTTCAGCAGCTTTGCAGTGGTGTGGAAGTTTGTTCCAGATCAGAGGATCATAGAAACTGAAAGCTGCTTCTCCATGTTTGGTGCTAATTGCAGGGATGATTAGTGGACTAGAGTTGGAAGACCTGAGGGGTCTGGGTGTTGGCATTGTGACAACAGATTTATCAACATACTTTGGTGTAGTGATTATAGACTAGTACAAGTAATTTGAAGTCAGGCAGGGAGCCAGTGTAAGGACTAAGAGTGAATGATAAAGTCTGGAGAAAAACTGTGGCTAAAGGAAACTACAACTATAGGAGAAGTAAATACACATGTACCGGTACAAGGAACAAAACTCAATAATACAATTAAAAAACATATACAAAAAAATGATTAGATGTGTCAAGATCTTTGTGACCATAATTACTGCAGGGAACAGAATAAAAAAAATGCCAAAACAGAAAGGGATATGAATGATCAAAATACAGTATATGTAATATACTGTATTTTGGGAATTTAGAAGCCAACAAGCCAACAATTTAAATGTTGTCTTCTTTTATTAACCTTGAACTCCACAGAACAGCATCCCATGTCAGTATGCTGAACATATATGTTATGTTTGCATCTAGGTACGCTACTGCAACAGCCTGGACGACGAGGAGAAACGAGAACTCAAGCTCTTCAGCAACCAAAGGAAACGGGAGAACCTGGGCCGTGGCAATGTTCGTCCCTTCCCTGTTACGATGATGGGGGCCATCTGTGAGCAGGTAACTGAATTTAAATCCGGCTGTAGCATAATTTTCGACCATGAGCTGTGTTGGCACTTCTAAATTAAGTGACATGTTGAAATAAAGTGTGACACGGTCTAGAATGTCTCATATCGCCAGTGGAATGAAAGCAAGAATCATGCGACTGACATACGGACAGTCTGCTGGCATTTCAGCTCCTGTGATGTATAGGACAGCTGCTTTATGTTGACATGTGAAGGGCAAAGACAAATTTGTCTGAGTGTTCCAACAACAGCCTGACCTTTTATCTCACCTCAGAGTCTTCAACTACAGAACTTGCTGCAGAAGTGTGTCTATATTTTTCCTCTGTCATGCTGGGTTTTGTTTTTTCTAAAAAGCATCACATACTCTCCTTTAGAGCTACGTCAGTGTCAAAACGTCCATGTTATTTCTCAGTAGTAGGCCATCCAGTGTGCTATGAAATAGTGATATATTACTTACATGTTCTCCTTTAGCATCCTTATGGGACTTGTGAGTGTAATGGAGCGTTCCTTTAGCAACAGAGCTGCACACTTCAGCATCGACTGTGTGGAGAGCAGGTTAAAGTGAAGTGAAATTTAGGCCGCACAAATAAAACCAAATATCCAATTAAAGAGGCAGTAGAACATCAGTGAGTATGTGTTGCTTTTAATCATTATCCCTCTTTGACATCCAGAGAGCAGCAGGCTTTGGGTTAGCTATAACTTACACTTGCTGTGGGAAATTATTTCCCCTTTACAGATTTTGAGTCACTCAGGGGTAGACTTGCTTGTGCAAGTATGCTTTTGCTTCAGGTCACAAACCTAAAGCCTCCTTCAGTTCTCCTTCAGGGTTTTCTGCAAAAGACTCAAAAACCATGCTTCCATCAATCATGGCGAGCTGTTAAGGTTCTGAAACAGGAAAGTCATGTTTTTACTCTCAGAATCATGTTTTTTCTAGAATGAAAGTTTTATTTAGATTTTTTTAGATAAGATATTTTAAGTTTTTTTAGATTAATTTATTAAGTGTGTTGATGATCATCAAACATTTTTTCATCATTTCAGGGATAGACTTTGTAGTTTTTTTGGTCAGCAACGTTGTTCACCCTAAAATTCTCCATAACTGCCATGAACACATGGTTACCCCTGTTCCAGGTTTTCTCCATTTATAGAATATGGATCTCGCTTCAGAGCCGGAAAAGTGTAGAGGGCCTCCTCTGGGTCGGGGATAAGGTCCTTCCTCAAGTGAACGAGTTCAAGTATCTTGGGGTGTCATTCATGAATGATGGAAAAATGGAGCAGGAGATCCATAGGGTGATTTATAAAGCGTCTGCAGTTATGCGGCTGCTGTACAAGTCTATTGTGGTGAAGAGAGACCTGAGTCAAAAGGCAAAGTCCTCCATTAACCGGTCCACCTATGTTCCTACCCTCATCTATGGTCCTGACCTCTGTGTGGTGACCAAAAGAATGAGATCATGGATACAAGTGGCTGACATGAGTTTCCTTCGTAGGGTGGCTAGACTCTCCCTTAGAGAGAGGGGAGAGAAGCTCAGTCATCCGGGTGGGACTTGCTGCTCCTCCAGATTGAGAGGAGCCAGTTGAGGTGGCTTGGGCATCTGGTCAGGATGCCTCCTAGATGCCTCCCTGGTGAGGTGTACCGGGAATGTCCAACGGAGGAGACCCAGAGGAAAATCCAGGACATGCTGGAGGGACTACATTTCTCAGCTGGTCTGGGAACGTGTTGGGATTCCTGCCAAGCAGCTGGACCAAGTGGCTGGGGAGAGGAAAGGCAGGGTCTATCTGCTTAAGCTGCTGCCCCTGCAATAATGGATGGATGTTACACTAACAGTTAAAGAATTTTTACAAGACCTTTGAAAATTGCATCTCTCTACCTTTTAATATAAATTTGCTGTAGTGTTCTGGTAGCGGTCTTCTTCTTTGTCTTTCGACTTTTTTTTTTCAGGGGTCGCTAACGTGAATCATCTGAGTTCTGCAATCTCCAGTTCTGCTTCCTGTCTTTTCCTCATTGGTACTGTCTCTAGACCATACAACATCGCTGATCTCACTACTGTCTGTACACCTTTCCCTTCATTCTTGCCTCGACCGTTCCGGTATGGAGTTTATGGCTGTGATTCATATGCTCGATTTGGCTTAGGTTTTACGTCGTGTGTCTTTCCTGACACAACCCTCTACATTTTTCCGGATTTGGGAACGACACAAGAAATCACTGACTTGTGACCTCTTATGGTTGCATTGTTCTTGTAGCAGCATTGAATGATAATAATGTTTTTTTCTGAAGAAAGAAACATTAAATGTTTAGAATTTCCCCTTCAACTCTTTCCATATTGATCTGAAGGTGATTGCTGATGTCTCTTCACCTTGATATGGGGTTAAACACAGACCCAAATGCTTGAGGACACCACAACATCTGCTTTTATAGAGATTGTTATCACACTTTCTAATGATCAGTCAAGTATATTTGATCTGTAGCACTTGGCTGCTAAGTTTCTTCTTAAATCCTGTTCAGCGGGGGTAGACTTAGCTTTCCTTAAAATTGTAATGTCACTCATCCATGGTTAGACTTGGAACAGTAACGTTCCAGTATATAAAACCGCCAGTCAATGACTTGATGCTGCTGGGATTTCTTAAATAGAAAACGTTTTAACTGATTGAAATGCTTGTTTGATTGTATTGAAATTACTTTTCTTGTAAAGTGCCTTGAGATGACATCTGTTGTGAATCGGGCCTATATATAATATAAATAAAGTGTATTGTATTGAATTAAAGTTACAACCATTTTTTTTCTTATCTTCCCAGTGTGGTGGCCAGATAAACGGGGGCGACATCGCTGTGTTTGCATCCCGAGCTGGCCACGCTGTGTGTTGGCACCCTGCCTGCTTCGTGTGCAGCACGTGCAAGGAGCTTCTTGTGGACCTTATCTACTTCCACCAGGATGGCAAGATCTACTGCGGCCGGCACCACGCAGAGAGACTGAAGCCGCGCTGCACAGCCTGCGACGAGGTAGATCAGTGTAGATGCACCATGCCCGCGGACAGATGACCGTTCATAAATAGTTACAGATGTAACAGTGTCTGGAAGCCTATTTATAAAGCATCTAAACACACTGAACGCCTTCAACAGCTGTCACATGATGCTAACAGGCTTTCCTGTTTAATACGGTCAGCTTCCAGTAGCCTGATCTCCTAAACGTTAACACTAAATTACTTACTGTGCAAATGGGAACAGGGACACTGCGGCACTTAAGAGGCACTCTGATGGGTTTTAACAGCAGTTCAATTAAAAGCAAATGTACCGCCTAGCTTTCACCAAGTCCCCACTGAAAATAGCTTTCTACTCAAGCCAGACACAAAGAAGATGATCTCAGAGTCTGTAGCAGCAGAAGTGGAGCATTTAGAGGAGGCAGAGGGAGGCAAGCAAAGTCTTTGTGCTGTCATTCAGCACTTAGTAATAACCCAGGCTGTGATCAACCACCATCTCTCTTCTCTCTCCCTCCTTAGATCATCTTTGCTGATGAGTGCACCGAGGCAGAGGGCCGGCACTGGCACATGAAGCACTTCTGCTGCTTCGAGTGCGAGACGGTGCTGGGTGGCCAGCGGTACATCATGAAGGAGGGACGGCCGTACTGCTGCTCTTGCTTTGAGTCTCTCTACGCCGAATACTGCGACTCCTGTGGGGAGCACATCGGTATGTTGTCTCTGGACAAGCTTTCAGCACTTCTTAATGGAACAGTGTCGGCCCTAGCGAGGCATTTGAGACAAACTCTGCTGTCATTATTGGGACAAAGGCTGGGTGGAAAAGGAATGGGAAAGTATCTGACGGAAATTTTACAAGATGTTCAAAAGGCCAACACATTAATGAGCAAACACAATTATGAAGACAACTGTCACACAGGTCAGGGAGGAAGTTGTACAGAGGTATAAAACATATTTAGGTGAGAAAAAAATCTTTTAAGCTCTGAACATCTCACAGAGCAAAATGTTTGGCCTTTTAGGTTAATTGATTATGCGGTTAAGCATACAGGTCAGGCAAGGAGAGCATCAATCAGAGAACAAGATATTTAAAGGTTGAATATGGAAAATATTTCTTAAAAGCTGTTTGTTCTAAAACGTAATATCTCCATGGGTCGTTTAGAGTTGTGCAGAATGAAAGTACCCCACTTCTTTTAAACTTTATATTTTAACTAAATGCATAATAAAATATTTATTTTTACAGGAACGATGCTGTGTTTTTTACCTTTTCCAGCCAATGCTGGGCACCATTACGGGGCTGCTAAATACTTTTGTAAACAACTGCTGGAGCAGTCAAGCTGCTGTGTCTGAACCCCATAGATTTCATTATCCTTCTCAGATGAGGAGCGACCTTACAAGATCTAAAACCGGAGTTGGTTTAAATGAAGCCTACAACAGTTGGACACAAATTAAAAATGTTCACGGCATCAAAACACGTGCGGAAATGGCAACGTTTCTTATGGATAGGTAAGATACTAACGGCTGAGATGCTAACGGCTAACGTTAGCTGTCAATTAAACAACTTTGCAATACTTGTGTGCATTATGTGACGTTGATCCTAGACATGAGAGCAGTGATCATGGCCCATCACCCTCCACACCGAGTAAAATCCTCCTGCTCTGCCCTGAGCCGGCACCTCCCTTCTGTAGGTCTACCTCACTTACACATACGATTTGCACGACTTCCCAACTTCCACCACAAACATGTAGGACATAAAGAAAAAGATTCAAAATGGCGAATTGAAGAGGGTGAACAACTCCAAGGGAAAAGCTCCCTTCTGGAATAACTTTAATCTTATTACCACCCTTCAAGTTCAGCCAACCGTGTTTGTTCAGGTGTACGAATCCGTACCCTCGATTTATTAAACCGTGCGCACCTGTGTTGGTCGGGTAGGGCTCAGACATATATATCTTAATTCCTCTCAGGCTCAGGTCAGGTTCGGTTACTGCATTTTAGTGCGGACAGAAAAATGCGGTCCTACCCAGACTCTACCTAAAATTACGTTTTGTTTTTGCAGCCACAACCTCGACACACCAGATGTCGCTCTGGTGCCCATGTTCCATATTCAACCTTTAACTCTGTTAATTTATCGAAAAGGCAAGAAGTAAGGCAATGGCAAAAGGCAAAAGTCTCAATCTGCAACTATATTTCTCATATAAAACTCTGAACTACATAGTGATCTAAGGGTTATTTTTAGGTTTTTATTATTCTTCTTAGTCTGTGTAACATAAATAGCAATAAAGGACTGAAAAGCCGACAAGTTTCACCTCCACTCCTCAAAGTACAGTCCTGGGCTAGAATGACCTATTCAAAGTCCAGATCTTAATCCAATTAAAAACATTTGGAAAGGGTAATTCTTTATCTAAGATGTCTTAACTTGATCCATTTTAAAAGAAGCACGAGGAAAGGTTTCAGTATCAAGATTTATGTAGCTGGTAGCGACAGAGCTTAAAAGGCACAGCCAAAACTACAGCAAAAAGCAGTTCTACAAAAGTGGGCTTTGTAAACATCCAACAAGCATTTTTAAAATTATAATTTGTAAAAATTGCAAAGTGTTGTCTTGGTCTGTCTTATAAGGTTACTATGAAACACTTTTTGAATTTGTTGGTGTACCATTACAAAAAGTACCAAAGTTCAGAAAGTATTGATTTATTTAACAAGGTGCTGGATTAAGGCTGTTTTCTAAGGTTTTGATAAAGTGTTTCTGCAGTACTATAAGCATTAATAGGACTATCACCAGGTATCACAGGCAGGAGCGAAGCCCATCTTTTTTATTTTAATTAATTACAAGGCAGGATGCTGTAAAGTATTTAACTTAAGGAGTGCTGAACTACCATAGGCTGCTTTACAACCAGATGGCAATCATTTGCAAATAGCTTTACTTTTCCCCATCGACTGAAAGCATTCTGAAAAAGCTGTGTGTTTATGCAGCTCTGGGCAAGCTCTGTAATGAGTTTGCCACACAGCACTTAGGTTTCCATGTCTAGCTCTACTTTCTCAGTCAGCACGCTTAAAATTAGCTTCTTTTGACATAAGACAGCATGGCTAAATAAGCCATGTAACAATCATTAAAGACATTCAGATCTGTGGAGGAGAGGGGGGGATTAAAGTATTTGAATGCCTGTGATTTTACATAACTCTTTTCTTTGTTTTTCTCCCTGCAGGAATTGATCAAGGTCAGATGACGTATGACGGTCAGCACTGGCACGCCACCGAGGGTTGTTTCTGTTGTGCTCGCTGTAAACGCTCTCTGCTTGGTCGTCCTTTCCTGCCCAAACAGGGGCAAATCTTCTGCTCGCGCTCCTGCAGTTTGGGGGAAGAACCCAACGGCTCCGATTCCTCCGATTCGGCCTTCCAAAGTGCTCGCTCCACCAGGGAGTCAAGACGCAGCACCAAAACATCAAAGAGCACCGGGGGCATGCAGCCGGAGAGGTTTTCAGGCGAGGTGGACCCTCTATCTTTACAAATGGATCTGTTGAGTCTTTCCAGCCAGACACCCAGTTTAACGCGTGAACCGCCTTCCTGGCAGAACCAGGAGCAGATGGGTGACGGTTACAGCTATGAGCCACAACCTGATCCAACAGCCGACCCCACTCCGCTCCAGATCCTCAGCCAGTGTAATATAAGGAGTTCCTATAACCCCACCTCCCCTGGACAGAGTAACCAACCGCATGATCACAGGATCAATGAGAATGGTGGCTTGAAAAGGCCCCCCATCTCAGCTATGAAGGGTCAGTCTTTCAATGAGAGCTGGCTTCAGCAGGCAGCTCCAGAGGAGTACTACCCACCCAAATTGAGGACCCAGAAGAGCTTCACTGAAGTGCACCACAATGGCTTTTCCTCAGACAAGCGCTCAATCAGTTTGCATGGGTTTCAGAGGGACCGAGATGGGGGGCCTCAGACAACTACTCAGGTGGCAAGAAGCAGGAACCCCATTAATGCACTTAACTTCACAGAACAGCTGACCCCACTGGAGCAGACCCCAAGAGGTTCCACGGAGTCCTTGGCTGTGTCCAAGGGTGGGTTTGGAACAGTTTACTATTGGTTTTTTGTTTTTCTGTCACATTCAAATGTTTCAGATCGATTAATTTTGACATCAGACAAAGATACCCAGAGTAAATACAAAATGCAGGTTTTATAATATGATTAATCTTTAGAAGTAAAAAAAAAGCTGGCAAGGTTAACTGTTTCTTTGTAAAAATATATAATCGCCCTTTTTAATTCATTCATGAGCTGACTGATTTTTCAAACTTTTTGGAAAGCTGTTTCACTTGCCAGAACCAGGCCTGATTACTGCCAGACCAGCAGATCGAGAAATTATTTATCTAGAACGTCTGACAACATGAAAAGAGCTAGAAGATATTACAAAGCAACACATGAACAATTGTAAAATAATTCAAGAGAGTCTGGCTGCAGACCTCTGCTCTCAGGACCCTTCCTTGCAGACTTGCACTGTCAGGTCCCCCTCCGCTGTCAGGACCGAAACTTTATTCTAAGCTTTTCAAAGTAAAAGCGGACATACTGGAAGCACGTATTTCTCGTTCCCCATGTGAATATACTTTATTTTTTGGGGCCTTATTTTATTTATATAATGTAAATATGATTCAAAAGCAAGTATTCCAGGAGTGGCCTATGTAATGGAGGCTGCCAGAAAAATAGAAATAAAGCCCAAACAAATAAAATATATTCACATGGGGAACGACAAATAGGTGCTTCCAGTATGTGCGCTTTTACTTTGAAAGGCTGTGCTTCCAGTATATCCGCTTTTATTTTGAAAGGCTTCAAATAAAGTTGCGGTCCGGATAGCGGAGGGGGACCTGACAGTGCAGGTCTGCAAGGAAGGGTCCTGAGAGCGGAGGTCTGCAGCCAGACCCCTCTCAAATAATTCAAGAAAAAATAACGTTGACATTTTCAGTCTTAAAAGGATAATACTGTCATGGTTTGAGCCATTATCCTCAAGTGGAGAAAACCTGGGACAAAAGTAACCATATGCTGAAGTGGCCATTCAACCAAAATTACTCTAAGTACGCATTGGTAACTCATCCAGAAGGTAACAAATAAACCCAGAACATTTAAAGCACTGCAGGACTTCCTTGCCAAAATTAGGGTTCATGAGTCAATGATAAGAAAATAGATTGGGAAAAAATGGCTTCCATGGGTGAGTCGTATGGTGCTGAATAAAAAGAACACAACCACATTTCTGAAAGCATCAAGACTTGTAAGACTTAAAAACATTGTGTTGTGCATGCTGTTAAATTTAGAGAGAATCCAACACGGTCATTTCACTACCATAATACTTACAGTCAAACATGGTGGTCGACTTTTTTGTTCTTGCCAGAAGATCTTATAGGAGAATGTGATTTTAAGATTAAAAAAAACACTTTGGTTATTTAGCATTGATCCAAATCATGCCAATAAATCCATCTCTGAATGGCTAAATAAAAAAATGTAATAAAATTGTAGAATGGCATTGGTTTAAATCCATCTGAAATGCTATGGCATTACTCAAACAGGTCCCTAATGCACCCTCCAGTGTGGCTAAAAATGTAATTCTGCATTGAAGACTGGATTGTAATTACTCTTATTGTCACTACTTAAATGCTTGATAGCAGCTTTTGCTATCATAGGTGACCCAACCAGTTAGGTTTTAGGATCAATTACATTTTTTTACAAAGGGCCAGGTTGGTTTAGATAGTCCATTTCTCTAAGTAAATTAAATCGCAATTTGAAAACTGCTTTTTATTGTTACTCAAGTTATTTTAGTCTGATGTCAAATTTTGTTAAAGCTGCTGTCTGGAGATTTTTAGCGAGATAGATTTTTTAAAATCCAACATACCAAAGCCCTTCCTAAAATAACAATGACAATGTGGAAATTTGAATTCAATCGGCTAAAAAAAAATTGATGGTCTGTGAGAACTGCATAGGGGTCTATTGAAGTAAGGAGGGACTTAAGAAGAATAACAAATGTTGTGGAGCACCACCCCTTTATAATAGTGTATAATCAAATTATCATTTCACAGATTTAGAATACAAATAAATTATCTGGACTGCAGCATTAAATTAATTTAAAACTAACAAAAAGTAGAAATGTGTAAGGAGGGACATTTTCATCTCACTGTGTTTGGAGATTCAATTTGCATATATTTTGAGTTTCTGGGTACATCTAAGAAATACAATTTTAAGTTTAAACTTTATTCTACTCTGCTTTCTCATAGGCAATTCAGCTGATGCTGGGGGAAAGCATCAGGATCACCTCTCTCGTTTTTCCATGCCTGACCTGAGCAAAGACTCTGGAATGAATGTGTCAGAGAAAAGCAACATGGACACTCTGAGCTCATCCATGCAGTTTCGTAGCTCTGAGTCTATTCACAGCCTCAACGCCAGCCATTCCTACCTGGAAATGACGCCCCCCAGGTCTTCTCAATACCAGATGCAGTATTGCGACCCTTCAGGAAGGAGAGTTGGTGTGGGTATGACTCATTTACCCCCTGACTTTACCTATCAGGAGGAGGACAGGATGGTCAGCAGCGCTAATGCTGCACGCCTCCCACCCATCAGTGAATGTAGAGTAAGTGGTGTTGGTGGACGGGGGACAAGTGTCTGGACAGATGGTCCAGAAGACACATCTCAGAAGCGTCGGCACCACCATCACCGTCAGCGGAGATCACGCCGCTCTCGTTCTGAAAACGCTTTAAATCTGGTGGCTGATCGGCGAGTGAGACCCCAAGACAGACCACAGCTTGGTGTGCGAGAAGATTACGATCGCTTCCCACCACCCAGGAGTGCCAGGAGCCAGTTTGGAGCTGGAGGACAGGGAAGATACCAGCCCCAACTCTTCAGGCAGTGCCCCAGGACCACTTCAGATCTTTGTCTGCAGAACCCCACACCCAACAGACGCACTGGACTGAGCCAGTACTCCTGGGATGAGTATTACGATGACGACTCGTGCTCCACCTGCTCTTCATCCTCTGAATCCGAGGATGAGGGTTACTTCCTGGGTGAGCCCATCCCAAGGCCCATCCAGCTGCGCTACATAAACAACCAGGAGATGGTACACAAGTACAACAACGCGGCAATGGGAGGACCCAATCGCAGTGGGCAGCTGCACACCCGAAAACGCAGAAAAAGCAAGAACTGCATTATCTCCTAACATCTGGACCTTTTTCACAGAACATTTCTTTATTTTCTTTAGCTTGAGTACACTAACATCCTCCATTAGAAACAAAGAAATGTGTGTTTTTAGTTATCAAATAGTTGAAAGTCACTAATGAATTAAAGTTGGAAAACCATGAAAAGGCTATAATGTTTGCATGGTTGTTCCTTTTAATGTTTCATACTACGTGCAGTTTTATCAGTGTTTATCAAAAACTGATGTGCAATTTCTCTGAAATATTTTCTTTCTGTTTGGTACAATTTTATGTTTTAAGTCAGTGTGACCTAGATATAGGAGCTTACGTTCTATTAAAGTTCATAACCTGTACATAGATTAATGAATTATTGAATTCACCTAAATTAAGAATGTCATTGTAAATATGATTGTAAATGTGGGCCCATATTTTTATATTTTGTAAGGATAGAATGAGGTAAATATCTGTAATGTAGAGATAAAACATAAAAACAACTTATGCATGTGTTATTTGGTTGACTTGGTGCTGCATTTGGAATAAAGGAGTATTTCAGAACAACACATTGGTGACCAAGTGTGAAAAACAGCTCCTTTCTCAATCTGTTGAATAAGCATAAAATGTTTTACCGTGTGGTTTGGGGGCCGATTATCCTCTACCGGATTGTTAGCTGGTGATGGGTGCAGTCAATGTCAAACACACTCTGTCCATTGTCCTGCTAACAAATGGGAGATTATTACATCAGCCTCACTGAGCTGAATGTTTTTTAACTAAATGTCTAGATGTTCAGTTATTATACCAGGTGATATTTTTCTTTTTTTAATCTGTGTTTTGGGGGCAGTCAAACATTCCTTTTCCCCTTAGAGGAGTTTTTTTTTCCAATGAGGAGCTAATGTAATAACATTCATATCTGTCTGAGCTCTAGTTTTAGAGTCACAATTTTAAACTCCAGTCCTCCTGGGCCAATTTCCTGCGACGTTTAGATGTGAGTGTGCTTACATACACTTCATTCAAATAATAATGTTGTAATGGGGATTCTTTAGAACTGGACTGGATGCAGAGAAGGCTTTCAGCCATTTCCCTCAGGTGACAGAACAGGGAGACATCTGAAAGATGCAGGGCAGTTATAGACACTTGTGACAAAGACAATCCAAGAGATTCCTTATAGTCAAGCATCACCATTAGGGAAATCCCATTCAGGATATTATATTTTTTTGCCCCATTCCCAATTAAGTCATTTAAGAATTGCCCCTTCCTGAGGAAAAATTCCTAATCTTTAAATTACCTTAAATCTGTGGCAATAAAATAACGCTACATTTCACGTGTATTAACGCTGTCATAAATGTTGTTTATAGTGCTGCATTTTTGTTTGGCACAATTTGTCTGAACAGAAGTTTATGCAGGACAGGTCTGCTTATTTTCAAATGTATATTTGTCTCGACATGTCTTCAATAAATTGTTTGGTTTCTGCTAAAGCCATTTTCATGCAATGTATTTGGCAGGCTAATGCTAATGTTTCCCCTCTTTGGTGTGTAACATTTTCACTGCAGACAAAACTCGTAGGGAAACATCTGTTGCTTTATAAACTTTACAACTAAAGTCTAGCTGCCCTATTCACAAACAGTCAGTGACTTCCTAGTCAGATGAAATGGACAAGAAAGTGAAGCAGCCAATACAGTCTCTGTTATTTTGAAGTGCAAAACACAATTTGTTTAGAAACAAATTTTAATTGTCAGCCTATGAATACCAGAACATGGCATTTTTTACAAAAAAATTAAAATTTAAAAGTCGCTGAAGTAATTGAGAGTGTAAAGCTCACTCAAGGTTTGGTTAATATAAGATCAGACAGTAGCCCAACATCAGGCATTGAGAGCTGGCTTTAGCTGCGAACTCTCCTGGCCACAGTTAATCTTCGTCGCTTATATTCTGTTAATCTCTTTTCAGTTTCTACTCATTTAGTATAATCTACTTGTCTAATAAACGTCAACCCTTTCCTAGTCAAGATTCTTAGTTACAGTATGGTGAATTGTTATTCGGAATGTAAAGCCAAGCTAAATCTGTGAAAAATATGTTGATAGAAATGTGTTTAGCACCATTTTCTTTCACTTAAATATAAATGAATTGGATCCTTTAAAAACAGATGTTAATTTTAAAAATAAATGCAAACAGCATGTGAGCCACATAATTGATGAGCCTAGTCAATCTTGGTTTGTTATCTCAACTGATCCCCAATCAGTTGTGATCACAGAACCCTGATCTTGCAAGTATTTTTTTCTGATAATAGCTTGTTTAGATGGTTTGCATCTCTTTTAAAAATAATGTGCGATAGTTCAGCGAAGATGCCAATTTCCCTGCAGGTGGAATCTTTATTTTACATAAATCTAGGTTAGCTGGCCCAGAATCTAAAGCTAACGGCTAGTCTGAGGGGAACTAACATCAAAGCTGATTTCTACCATCTTCAAACAACCAGTCACAAAAATGTCAAATCCTTTTATGTGAACGCTACTTCATGAACCTTTAAACCCTTTTTATTTTTGACCTGGGTGGCTATTCACAGAGCAGCTGATAACTATTTAGATGGGAAAACGAGGTGGGAGGTGGTACGCCTCTGATGACTTTCCTGTGTGAAACACACTGTGAACAGAACATGTAAATCATTTCCAGACAGAGTAATTACCTGATAGAAGATAGCAGTGCAAATGCTCCAAAATCTTTATTCACTTCAACCACTGTAATATTTTAAAATGCTACACCAATTTACTTATGTCAGACAGTTGCTCTGACCAAAAAGCTTAGGTTAGGTTCTCAGTATGTGTTTAACACAGGAATATAAAAGCTAACAGGCTTTAGTGTAAATGACTACCCAATGCAAATGGTAGTCAGATATCTGTAAGACATTAGTATCACAAAAATGATCCCTTTGCATTGTTTTATGAAATTAGATTTATAAACATGGCTTATAAACTGAAAGTATATGGTGTTATTGTTTTTTTGGGAGAAAGAATTTCCATGTTTTAATTCATTTATTTTCCAAAGATGCTGTGTTCCAGTCGGGCTCACAGTGAACTGATTGGAACTGGTCCAAACCACTATCAAGGGAGAGACATGGCACCCCAGTGGCCAGATTGCCAATCCTACAGGCGACCATCGTATCTTAGTGGTTAACCATTGGCATAAATTAGCTGACAGGTTGTATTCCAAAGTGTTAAGCAGTTTCATACTGTAAATTGGATTGCTTCTGATGTCCATGTGGTGAAGGGATTACTGCTGCTGGCTAGTAATCCACAACAACCCACCTACTGTATTTGGAGGTCTGTGAATGCTGTCCTGTTGATTAATTTCACTGACTCATTGATGCTGCTGTAATAATTGGCACATAACTGTGTTTACCTTACCTCAAGTGCGATCCAGTTTTCAAGTCTACTCAGAATCACTTGGACAACGTCTAGATTTGGAAGGAATACAAGCTAGATACAAAGTATTCAAAGGTTTAAACATGTGAACCCCATTATGACGGTTATGATGATGGCCTTGTGTGTAAATCCAGACAGTTTCCAGTGTATAATCAGTTCTTTAACTGGGAGTGCAGAGAGGACAAAGTTGTCTTTTAAACACTAACTTCCTTTACATAATCATCACTAAACCTCATTAGTTTCTTTATTAGTCCCTCTCCAAAGTGTGCGTTTATTTGTGGAGTGTCTCCATGTGTTTAATTAAAAGCAAATGGTGTCAGAACAGCAAGGGAGGTGGTGGGGGCACAGATTGTTGCCATATGTTTCTCATACTCTGCCACATCCAAGGTGGAGGACGGTGGGCAGATAATCCGAGAGGTGTGTCTGGATACTTCCAGATGTCAAAGTCAGGACAATTGATCCCATCTCTGCACAGAGTCCGGTGATGATTTCAAAATTACAACCAAGAAGAGGAAAGTTCGCTCTATATTTTTAAAGGTTTTTGGTTACAAAATCATTTGATCTTTATAGTATAGGAAAAGTTATGGAAACCCATCATTTGCTTTCACAAACTTTGTTCTGACCATTCCCAAACAGCCATTAACTTAAACACAATTAAAATGATGCATTACAAATATCTCAAACAAGCTATTTAAATACTGCGTACAAAAAATAAATATATATTTGGGAGTAAATCAGAACGTTTTCCTGTTTGAGGTCAGTAGGGTTACCATAATTATTTACGTATTCTTAATGCCAAAACCATGACACATTGTTTTTCAAACTTTATTCAGATTTTGAGGTTCACGTTTGCTTTCTTACTGTTTGGTAGAATTGTTATGATATGGTTTGAACACCTTATATTTCTTTCTACAAGGTTCTCTGAAAAGTTTGCTGGAATTTTGGCCCAAACCTCCAGACAGAACTGCTCTAACTTTCAGGTTTGCAAGCCAGTTTCTTCTCACACACCCTCAAATCTACCAAGTCTAGTCTATGGTACTGAGATTAGGGGTTTGTCCTTGGCACTCAAGTCCATTGATGTGATTATTCTTAAACCACTTTGAAACTTATATGGCTGTATTACTAGGATCATTGTCTATTCAAAGGCTCCACTTGTGCCCAAGCTGTGCTGTTTTGGCTTATGTATTAAAGGTTTTTGTCCTGATTGGATTCACAAAATGTAACCTGACTTTTTACACTACTTTTTCAACAATAGCTTCTTCCTCTCTGGGTGGCACTTCAGGCTATGCCTGAACAGGACTGTTTTTTACGTTGTGTTTTTTGCGTTTTTTGTTTTTTTACAGGGCTTAATAACTAAAACCTGTTTTGCTGGGTTTTTTTTAAAAGCAACTAGGGGGTGTTTTTGCTCAGTTGCAGGGCATATTATGTACAGTTTAAAAGAAGATATTGAGCAAATATAAATAGTCTTGGTCATTCTAACTGCCCAAAAACAGGGTAGGTTTAGTTTGATTAAACATTTTTAAACAGTGTATATAAGCTTCTGGTCTCAAGTGCACACTGACAGAGAAAATATCATGAAATACAAGAATACTTGTCAATAATCACTCAGAACAAACATTTAATTCAGTGATTTCCATTATAGCAGCGTTCTTATGCCTTTCAAAGGTGCTTCTTGGTCATTAAGTCCTATCAGAGCTGAATGGTCCTGCCAGCTAATCATCACAATCTGGCCCTACTTGTCAAAATATCTAAACTCACTCTGTGTACATATCAGTGTTTGATGCACAGCTGCCTTAAGTTGTTCCTAGAGAAATAGCTGTCATTAATGACAAATAAAAATAGTGGGATTTATTATTTAGAAAAGAAGAATGCCACTTATCAAAATGCACAAGTAAGCAATTTGTCTGCCAACAGCCACGACTCACTGAGTGGCCTCACTCAATAAGGAGGCATGTGACCAGACCAACTTTGGCCTTATTGCACTGTATCCACCCACGGGACCATCATGTGTGTTCAATTACCATGGAAAGAATGCACAAACACAGCAATCGTCAAGCCAGAAATCACTTTTACAAGGGCACATGTTGCAGTTTTTTTATGTTTGCAACTTCAGAGAGATATTTTTCCCATCTTCAGTGGGGCAGTAATCCCTTAATTCTGACACCATATCTTAGCATGTCAGGTATAATCGCTCTGTAAACCCCCAAGTCTGTGTAAAAAGGGCCAGGAGGGCAGGGTTGGATCATCCTCTGCTCACAAATTCCCCTCTGTTTCACCTCACTGTTTAAACCCACTGCCCTGTGTGATGGGCTCGCTGCTCTCCTGAGGTGGACCCGTTAATGTCCTGTGACAGCAATCCTACTATCCATCTGTCTCTCTTCTCTTCATTGCTTCAAGTAGCTCTAAACTGCCCCAAGCAAACAGTTAAATGGACATAAATTTGCAAAAAGTGTGAATATTCCTTATGACATGTTGAAGCCCTACATCCAATGAACTCTAAGGCTCATTGGATGTCTCCACAGGGCTCTGATTCAGCATGAATTTTTGAAATGGTTATCTGTTTGTCATGTTTACTCAGTCTCAATGAAATGTTGCAAGGTTTTGGTTGATCCACAGATCGAAAGGCTCAAAGGGCACCTTGCCATGAAGGAGAGCTGCATGCTGGGCATCTTAACTTTGCACTGCCAAAAGGATCCATCTGGTTCAAGATGTCAGCCCCCACCGCCTCTCCTAACGCTTTGAGGTTTTTAGCAAGCTCTGGCCTCAGGAGGGGCTCCATCTGTGTGGCACCTGTAGGCAATCATCACTGCTAATGAAGCTTAATGCAAGGCAGCATTTGTTGAAGAGACTCCATGAGGTACATTAATTAGGTTTAAGTTGTGCCTTTTTTCTGATTTTCTACAGCGCTGCTCTCTCTTTAGCAGGAATGATGGATGGACTGACTAGTGCTCCAGCTAATGATCATTATGTCAAAGTGTTAGCTCAGAGACACTCTTGTACAACATATCTGAGAGTTTGAATAAATGCCATCTACAAGAGTCTCTAAGATCTATGATTACTGACTTGCTGTATAACAAAATATGGGACATTTACAGTATACTATGAAAGCATGCTTATTTCTTGAACTTTTTTTTACATTTTGTCACATTATAATGATAAATCTATTTTTCATTTTCAGAAATATTTACTAGTAAAAATCTGAATGTGGGGTGCATTAGTTCCTAGCTGCTCTGTGTTAATACTTTATACATACTGCTATAGTCACAGTTTGAAGATTTTGGGTATGTCTCTACCAGCTGTGCACATCTAGTAGAGACTGAATTTTATTTTGCACCTTCTTCTGCAAAATAGGTTCATGTCCATCAGACTGGATAGAGAGTATCTAGGAGTAGCAGCTTTTAAAAATTATCAAGATGACCAACATTTTGATTTTAACTTGGTCTTTCAGGTGAATATGCTTTAAACGAAACAATTCCGTTGTGGATCTCGCTGTATATTTAGCGCTGTCCTGGTGGAAGAACACCTTCTGACCCCGTCTCAAGTTCTTTGGAAGTTTTCTTCCAGGATTAATCTGTATTTAGCTCCATTCTACTGCCAACAAGCTGTAAGCAACTTCCTTGTTTTGGATGTGGAGAAGCTTTCCCACAACCTGTGACTACTTTATGAAATCATTGAAATGGTGTTTCAAGTGTTGTTATTAGGAGGGTATTTGGTTTTTATTTTAATTTTGATTACAGTTAGGGATGCAACAATACCACTTTTTTCAAACCGAAACGATACTCATATTTGGATCCCAGTACTTGCCAATACTGGGTACCAATGCCAATGATACTTCTATCACACAAAGGAACATACTGATTTCAAAGACATTTTATTTTCTTCGCTGCTTGTTACAACAATTGATGGTGAATTAGATTTAAAAAAAGAAAAGAAAATATTAATAAAAATGAGCCTGTGAATATTCTCATTCATCCAGGTCATGGTTATCTCAAGGAAATTTCAATCAAACGCAACTGGACTTGGTAATTTGTCTTGGAAGACGTTTCACCTCTTATCCAAGAGGCTTCATCAGTTCATGCTCGCTGCTGACCAGGCTGGGACTGGTCCAACTAACTGGTGTGGAGACTCAGCTATTTAACCTCTTGAACAAGAATCATTATGTCATTGGATCCTTTGTGCTCCATGTCTTAACGACGGTCGTTGGCGTGCCGCCTATTGGTGGAGGTTAGGTTTCGGCTTCATTAGTGCCCTATTGTGTTATAACGACAGTCGTTGGAGTCACAGTTGTTTCTGTTATTAGAGGCTAATTTGTTTGAGTCTTCTAGGGAGGGATGAAAGGGCAGCATTGTAAATTGGAGATAGGTTAACTTCGGTTAACTTCGGTTAAAAGTGTCGGCAGCTTTGTCTGAGGCTAAGGTCCCCCCCTCTAACCTCACCATTGGGGAGAGAAAAGCAGTATCAGCACTGAGCAAGGAGCACAACATCACAATCCTTCCAGCAGACAAAGGTAGGTGCACAGTTGTGCTCAATACAACTGATTACCACACCAAGATCTTTGCACTACTGAATGACTCTAACACGTATGAAACTCTGAAACGAGACCCCACGAGTGGGTACAAAAAGAAGGTGATAGAATGTCTACAACAACTGCAAAAAGAAGGCATGATTGACAAAACGCAATACTACCGGCTGTACCCCCAGGACTCAATTCCTTGCCTATATGGACTCCCCAAGATCCATAAAGAAGGGGCCCCGCTCAGGCCCATTGTCAGCAGTATAAACTCTGTCACGTACAATATAGCCAAACACATAGCTAATATCCTGGCACCTCTGGTAGGCAACACCCCACACCACATCCAAAACTCCATAGACTTTGTGAACAAAGTCCGGAATCTAAAAATGGATCCAGATGAGACAATGGTTTCCTATGACGTGACTTCATTGTTCACCTGTATTCCTACCATGGAGGCTTTGGTCACAGTAAGAGAACGACTTACACAGGACAACTCCCTCCAAAACAGAACAAAACTCAAACCAGAACACATTTGCCAACTCCTGGAATTGTGCCTGAATACCACATATTTCCAGTTCAATGGCAAGTTTTATAGACAGAAGCACGGCTGTGCCATGGGCTCACCAGTTTCTCCAATTGTGGCAAATTTATACATGGAGGAGGTAGAGTGCAGAGCTTTGAACTCCTTTGAAGGAATAACACCTAGCCACTGGTTCAGATACGTAGATGACACATGGGTTAAAATCAAAACCAAAGAGGTGCAAGCCTTTACTGAACACATAAACTCAGTGGACAGAAACATCAAATTCACCAGAGAAGATGTCAAGGACAATAGTTTGCCCTTTTTAGATTGTGTCGTCCAGAGGAGAAAGGACAGAAGGCTCCACATTGGGGTATACAGAAAACCCACACACACAGACCAATACCTACTTTTTGACTCACACCACCCACTGGAACACAAGCTTAGTGTTATCAGGACCCTGCAACACAGAGCTGATAACATACCCACCAGCTCACAGGCCCAAGGGGAAGAACGCAAGCACGTGAGAGACACCCTCACAACTTGTGGTTACCCCAGATGGACTTTTGTGAAAACTGCAGCTAATTCCAGAAGGAAAGCCAACAAAGTGGTTGAAAAAGAAAAAGAAAACAAACGAAACAATGTAGTCATTCCATATGTGTCTGGGATTTCTGAAAAACTCAGGAGGATTTTTAACAAACACAGTATCCCTGTGTATTTCAAACCCAGCAACACACTCAGACAGAGACTAGTACATCCCAAGGACAGAACACCACACACACACAAAAGCAACCTGGTGTATGCAATCCAATGCAATGAAGAATGCAAGGACCTCTACATTGGTGAAACCAAACAACCACTGTACAAACGCATGGCCCAACACAGGAGAGCTAACTCCTCAGGCATGGACTCTGCTGTTCATTTACATCTCAAGGAGAAAGCTCACTCCTTTGAGGACAGCAATGTCCAGATATTAGACAGAGAGGACAGATGGTTTGAAAGAGGAGTAAAAGAAGCCATCTATGTAAAAGTAGAGAAACCATCGCTAAACAGAGGAGGAGGCCTGAGACATCACCTATCTCCAATTTACAATGCTGCCCTTTCATCCCTCCCTAGAAGACTCAAACAAATTAGCCTCTAATAACAGAAACAACTGTGACTCCAACGACTGTCGTTATAACACAATAGGGCACTAATGAAGCCGAAACCTAACCTCCACCAATAGGCGGCACGCCAACGACCGTCGTTAAGACATGGAGCACAAAGGATCCAATGACATAATGATTCTTGTTCAAGAGGTTAAATAGCTGAGTCTCCACACCAGTTAGTTGGACCAGTCCCAGCCTGGTCAGCAGCGAGCATGAACTGATGAAGCCTCTTGGATAAGAGGTGAAACGTCTTCCAAGACAAATTACCAAGTCCAGTTGCGTTTGATTGAAATTTCCTTGAGATTAATAAAAATGACAACAAAACAAAAATTTCAACTGAAAAATAAACTTTTTCGATGAAATTATTGCAAAATTCCCACATTTTAAGTATCCGCTCAAAGTATTGATTAACTAACTCATACGAGTACATTAGTACAGTATGAGTATCAGTGCCTCCCTAATCACAGTTCATATCCTAGGTGAATCAGTCTGTGAAACACTAGAGCCTACTATAGTTGTACTTCACAGTGAAGCCAGTTACTGGTTTCAGAGTGACCTTCAAATTCCCCTGTCGTCTGCTCCAGATCCTCTTCCACTTGGATCATCTCAGAAACAGTCAGGAATCCGATAATAAGTCCTTTTTATGCAACACGTGCTATGTGTGTTTGAGAGGGTGCATGTATAGCCTATAAAAGCTCATTTATTGAACAAGTCGATGCAGAAACGCTTCATGTATTAAACTGAGAATCACATTGAACTGTCTTCTTCTACTCTGATTCAGAAAGTTGTCAGTGACCTCTGTGCAAATAGGCAGAGAATTATAACAATGGCTTTACTTTTCACTGGAAGAGGATTGTCAAAACGAGAGTTGCTTTTTGAACTCTGATGCATCAAATCTGAGAACGCCATCAAGGACATGATCAAACAGATGTGCAAAACATAGGAAATTGTCAACTAAAATCCTTAATTAGGAAAGAATTTAAACTTGCATTTCTGTTTCATGCTGTGTCCCTCGATCCTCCCATCCCCCTTCACAAACTGGCAGAAGAGCTACATATATATATATATATTTTTTTTTTCAATCTTTGCTGTTAAGGAATGGTTTAGATCTCTACAATAAAGTAAAAAAACAACAACATGGATTTGAAACTGTTTAGATTTTTGAAGACACCCGAATGGATCTCAGCAGAAGAGCAACGGCGCCATCTACTTTTAAATGACTGTGCTGCCCAGGTAAATACTCTATGAATCATGATGTAAAAAACAACAATGACCCAACTCTCCTCTAAAAAAGACTGATTACTTTACAGTCGTTTCTCTGTGGTTCTGTGAAATAATGCTTTAATAAGATAAGAGGTGGGGTATATTCAGAGACATTTAGCATGAATGTGAGTAACTGTGGAAAATAGTTCAAATTTGACCACTAAAACTACAGAAAAAGGAAAAGTGAACAGAGAGATCTGTATAGTTAATATCTAACTTACTGTGAGTCACACTGTGCCTCCCTCAAATCTAATTTTAGCCTCACGTTATAGACTTGAATTGAAAGGACTCAAGATCTTGACATAAATCCATCCAGTCACTGTAAGGCTTTAGGGACATTTTTCCCCCACAATTTATTCAAATAAAAATCAGAAAAGCGTGATGTGTATTTGTATTCAGCTCCAATTTACTATATACACTAAAATAAAATATAGATGAGTAAAAAGAGTCCACCTGTAATGTCATCTGTTTGAATCCAGGTGTTTTGTGAAGGCCTATGAGGTTTGTTAGAGAACATTAGCGAACAAAAAACATGCTGAAGACCAAGAAACGAAGCAGACAGGTAAGGAATAATGCCGTGAAGAAGTTCAATTCAGAGTTATGCTCTCTAAGGAGCTTTGAGCATCTCACTAGCACTGCAAGATGCTCAAAACTGACTTACTAAAAACTAAAGGAATATGCAATTACTGCAAATCAAGAGATGGATTTTTACTGAAGCTGAGTGCCTAAGCAAAGAGAAACCTCCAGGACATGCATGGTTTCTCTGGAGGAGCTACAAAGAGCTACAGCACAGGAGTGGTAATCAATCAGAGGATAGAGTGGCGAAATAGTCATTGTTAATAGAAAGTTGAGCACATTCTATGCAGGCAACACAGCAAACATATGGTGTAAGGTGTTTTGTTCACATATGTGGTAGCAGAATGAAACAGCACAACATCCTGAACACACCATTCCCCCAATGAGATGTAGAGTCACTTGCCCCTGGACATTATGACAGTTCTGGCAGTGTAAGACCTTCCATTTAATTTATTATTCTGTGGTGCTTTGGTTGACATGTCACATAAACTCGTAATTAAGTACAGAGAAATTAGTAGTTTTCACATGACAAAAAGTGAAGAAGTTCATACTTCTCCCAAGGCACTGTGTTACATGTGTTGCTGACAGTTCCCTTTCTGGTTTGGTGCTGAACGACTGCAGAAAGATCTACAGCTATGAAACTGCACTATGAGCGTTACATGCCAAGAAGAATACAGGGACAAAACAAATATTACCCTTGTCCTCTGAGTTTTATTACAAAGTGTTGAAAGGGAGATAAGACTGATTCTTAAAATCATGTTACGTTGTGGTAAACCTTTCTGGGACAGTTTTCATTAATTTCACTTGTTTCAGGTGTCCAGTCAACACACGGCAGAGTCCAAAGGCAACAGTGGATGATTTATTACTGGAAAGGAGGAAGCAAGATCGTTCTGCCCTCTCAGTGAAACAAACATTGGAGATAAAGATTTAGCTGTCACCGCGCAGCTGAGTGTGAGGAGACAGCTCAACTTCAGCAGCACTGATCTGACAATCATTGATTAGAATATAATTTATTAGAATAAGGAGCATTTAACACATCTTTATCATCATGTTGGATGTACAAAACTGAGTTGGATTCAATAATCCATGAAAATACAGTGGTCTGTAGAATTGAACAAAGGGTGCATATTTTACTCATTTCCAGATGTGAAAAAACTGAGATCCAATAAAAATCCCCATACAATTGAATCCCTAAAAGGAATGGTTTGAATCCTTTACTTCTTGCAGAAAAGAAAAAAAAAACTTTATAAAATGAATTCTTCTCTCATTTAAAGCAACTCTTATGATGTCCTGACTTACAACTTGGTCTCCACTTTTTCAATCTCCAAGAAGGATTTCCCACAAACTGTAATAGCTTTAAACTCCTCCGAAATCGTCACCAGAGTCTTCCCTTTGGTCTCGGGCAGAAGGAAGAAGGTATAAAGGCTACCGAGCACGGAAACACCAGCAAACAGCATAAAGCAGTAGGAACTGAGAGCATCCTGTGGGAGAGAGAGTGAACAGCAGAGCATCTTAGTTAGACTCATTGTTGAGCTTGCGACTCACGTTGGTTGTTTTGGTGGGTAACTGTACAGACAATAATGAACGGGAAGATCAGGCCCAGCACTGCAAACATGAACCAACGCTGCAGCCCCATGAGAACAAAAGCTGCAAGACGATCCGACTGAATAAAGAGTTCGCTGCTGAGTGTCGCCGTAGCTGCACCTGGAAGACGAGAGCAAACACAAACAGTGGTCTCCGAAAGAATTTACTTGTTTCTGTCACTTTACATCAACAAATGTCAATATGTTTTATCTGAATTATGTTACTAACCAGCACAAATTAACAGATATTAACAGAGAAAGATTAAGAGAAAGAAAAACGTATACTCTTTTTAAAAAAAAAAATTATCTGAGAAGTGCTTGCATTGAACCAAAATTCAGTGCAATAAACCATTATTAAAAGTTATCCAGTAAATAGAGTTCACCTCTGTGTGGCTCGTTTTTTCAGTATAAATCCAGCTATTCTAAAAAGACCAGCAAAGTTGATTGGAAAAAATTATGGACAACATCATGAAGATCAAGGGAACACAGTAGAAAGATCAGGGAGAAATTTGTGGAGAAGTTTAAAAAAGGGTTAGGCTAGAAAATAATGTCCCCAGCATTGAGCATCTGTCAATCCATCATCTGAAAATGTAAAATCTGTGGCACAGCTGCTACCCTACCAAGACATGGCCATCCAACCAAAGCTGATACACCAGACAAAGACAGCAATAATCAGAGAAACAGCCATGAGACCCATGAGAAGAAGTAGTAGAGGGTAGTAGAGCCTGAAATGTAGCATTCATACACTGTATGTAACCTTTAAAACCCATATATGGAAAAGGTGCTCTCGTAAGGTGAGACTGATGCCTAACCTTTTGGTCAATATGTGCAGTAAAACAATTAACCACTGTACAGCACCTTAAACACACCTCCTCCAAAGTGAAACATGGTGGAGGCAGTGTCATGCTGTGAGGAGTGTATAGCTGTGAAGTTCTTACCAGGTCCTCCACAAAATGAGATGATGAAGAGGAAGATAAGTGAAGCAGTAACATAGGGAAGCCAGTTGAAACCCTGCAGAAATCATACTTATTATTACAGACATGACAATAATTACACTTAACTTTTTATGCAGTTTTGTTTAAAATATTTAATTAAATTGTTAATATCTATTAGAGAATGATACCATGGTGTTTAATCTGTTTATTGAGTGGATTTAATGTGCTTTAGATATTCTTTGTGCTCTGTGATCTGCTGTTGCGTGACTGTTGGATTCTCTGGCAGCTGACCAATAGCATTAGTGGTCTTTTTCTGACGCAACCACTTGTACCATTTGATGCCCCTTTAAGACATGTGTTCTTACATATCATTGCTTTACTTATTCTTGTATGCTTTGGCTGTGTACTGAATGATATCTAATTTGGAGATGTATGAGATGTGTGATGATGGAGATGTTTGAAAATGTATAAAAAATATATTTTTTGAATGAATCAGTTGCTTTAAACTGTAAATATGGGTAAACAGAACTTTGCACTCTTTCTGTAATCATGTTATTATATTATTTTCTTTCAGTCTTTTACCTTCAGGTTGAGCATAATTGTGGTCACGATCCAGATAGCAGACATGACACCATATCCTCCCCAGAACAATGGCCTTCTCCCTGTTTGCTCAATCAGAAGACTCTGTTGGAAATGAATGTAAAGAAAGTATAGATTAATTAAAAAAGGAGTGGCCAATATTAGATGTTGTAAAAGTGTGGTAAAATGAGCCTTACTCTGAAGGAGTTCTCAGCTAATAAAACTTAACAGATACTCATTTTTAGCATATACCCATACACATATACATATTTTTTCTGGTTATAAAAATAAGACATTGTCCAAACTTAGCTTTTCATAATTCCTGGGAGGTTTTTGCTGTCATTTTAAACTTAAAAAATACAAGCAATCATACTTTTGGCAGATATGTGTACATCCAGTGAGGTTTGGCTACAGCAAAATAACACAAACTGGAAGGAAGGAATGACACAAGGAAGGAATTGAAAGGTAATAAGGAAGGATGGATGGAAGGGGAGAATGAGGCGTCTATGCAAAGATGGAGGGACTGGATATGTGACACAATGAAGGAAGGAAAAGGGATGAAACTATAGTATGCAATAATATTTGTATTTAAAGATTTAATTCCATATTCAATTGTCTACATGTAGTATCTTTCCTTTCCTCAACTTGTTTGTGTCTTCCCTGTTTCCTCTGTGTTCTCTCCGTTCTATTTTCTTCCTCCCCTGCTTCTTTTCTTGTGTCCTTTCATTTCTTCTTATTATTATTATCCTCATTCATTCCTTCCTTATTTGTGTAAAAAACTTGATTCAAATTCCAAACTCTTTCAGACAGAATAGGAACCACCCTGTGTCAAAAACAGGGGCAGAGCAACATTTTCCACAATGTTTCTCTGGCCTCTTATAAGCAGGACACACCAGCCTTAGTGTAAGCAAATCATGGTGTAGTTTATATTGCAAAATAATCTCAATATTTTAAGTTCCTATAGTAATGTAAAAAAGGCTTCTTCAGATATTAAACAATATAGTGCCACACAAATACATGTAGGTTTTTTAATTTGTTTTTGCTCCCCCACGTTTGGACTAAAATATCTGATCACTTCCTGCATTCACACTAACTAATAAAATATCTGTAGCTTCTCACTTAATCAACTAGCAAGCAAATAAAACTTGTTGCAAAAATATTTTTTGTAACATCCTCCTTTGTTATCTCAAGTCCTAATCTATGCAATGTGCCACATTCAGATATGGAAAAATTAGAACCATCCTGTCCAGGAGTAATGCAGAGAAACTAGTCCATGCATTGGTTACTTCAAGGCCAAACTACTGTAACTCCTTATTATCAGGAAGTCCACAAAATGTAATTAAAAGCCTTCAGTTGATCCAAAATATTGCAGCAAGAGTTCTGATGAATATTAAAAAGAGAGATCACATTTCTCCTGTTTTGGCTTCTCTCCATTGGCTCCCTGTTAAATCCAGAATAGAGTTTAAGATCCTCCTCTTTACGTATAAAGCCATTAATAATCAAGCTCCATCGTACATCAGAGATCTGATTGTTCCATATGTACCAAACATAGCACTTTGTTATCAGAATGCAGGTCTGCTGGTAGTTCCTACGATTTCTAAAAGTAGTATCAGGCTCCTCTCCTGTTGAACCAGCTCCCAGTTTTAGTCTGTGAGGCAGACACTGTGACTATATTTAAGACTACACTTAAAACCTTCCTTTTTGATAAAGCTTATTGTTAGAATGTCTTAAGTTATCCTGAGTTATCTCTGTCGTTATGCTGCTATAGGCTTTGACTGTTGGAGGACAGACTGACCACTTTTCTTCACTCTCTTACTTTCTTCTTCTACTACTCTCCAGAAAAAAAAATTTCTGCTGTTATTGTGATTGTTAACCTTGTTTTTCTGTCAGTGTTTCTCTCTCCATAGAGGATCTGCCCGCTCTGGTGTCCTGCTCACGCGCGACCTGGCCTTCAGCAGAGCTGGGGCCAGAGTGCAGATGCCGGTGGATTATAGACCGAGCTGATGGAGGACAGCGTGTTCGGCCCGGGTTTCAGCGGAGCTGGGGCTAGAGTGCAGTTGCCGGTGGATTATGGTCTCCGATCTGACGGAGGACATAGTGGATTACGTGTTCGGCCTGGCCTCTGGTAAAGCTGGGACATTGCACTGGGGGTTTGGTGAGCTACAGATACAATCTAGCTACAGCGGAGGGATCCATAAACAGCAGCGAGCCTCTCATAAACACCAGCTCCTCGCCACCTGAAAAACTCGACCTGCTCGCCCAGTTTGTGCCGTGAAGGTCCGAGCTTCGCCTGCCGACACACCAACTACATTTCTGAGCAGCTGTCCATCTGTCTGCGGCTCGTAAAAGTTTATAATATTTGAGCAGCGTGGGATGCGGTGCGGGAGCTGCTACCAGGAAACCAGGTGAAGAGGCTGTTTCAAGGCTCACTTCTAGGCCGAGAGGTGCTTTTACAGCAACAACGGCTCTTTTAAGAGCCACCCACAAACCTCTTAAGAGCATTCCTGTCTAAATAGTTTAACCTTTTTATAATATTTTTTTATTCCTGTCTCTGTATAGCAAACTGCTTGTGTCATGTAGCTCGGGGTGATTAGCCACGGTGTTTATCAGTATTTCCTCAATGTCCTACTGAGGCTGTGACTCCATCACAGTCACAGACTCACTGAAACTCTGTCCCCTGATTGGTTGTCGCGGCGCGATTTGACGCTGGAGTTCAGATTTTCCAACTCGAGCGGTAGGCGGCATGAACGCGAATGCACAAAATGCACCACATAAAATGCAGCGCAAATTTTCCATCGCATCTGTAGCACGAATTGTTCGCGCAAATCAGGTAGAAAAGCGTCATCGCGCTCCTCCATTGACATAACATGTACACCTGAGTCCCCGCTTGCTTAATTCGCTTTTGGAGTGGACGGACAGTAAGTGACCGATCATCGTCACTTGGTCGTGGCAGATGACCGCTTGTACTGAGCCAGGTTCTGTCTGAGGTTTCTTCCTGTTAAAGGGGAGTTTTTCCTCTCCACTTTCGCTTCATGCTTGCTCGGTATAAGGGATTACTGCGGAATTGCTGGTGTTGCAGGCCTGTGTCAGAGGGGCTCAACCCCATGTCAACGATTTCATGCAATCTGCTGGGATTCCTTACATAGGAAACTTTTAACTGATTGGAATGTTTGTATAATTGAATTGAAATTACTTTTGTTGTAGAGTGCCTTGAGAATACATTTGTTGTGAATTGGTGCTATATAAATAAAAGTGAATTAAATTTAATTGAAAAGGTTGCTTCTACTCAACATCATTTCTACAGCCATGGAGAAAGCAGATCAAGCTAAAACATTGAGCAGTCTATGTCTTTTGTTTCCTCGGAATCGCCAAACGAGAAGAGAGTCAGTGTAAGGAGGGCAGAGAGCGGGATTTGCTCACACAGGAAATGGAGGTAAGGATTTCAGATATTCCGAGACCAAGAGTGATGTAGCGGATCTTGTCCTTTGGCACACCAGCCTTCAGGAAGATGTCAAAAGAGAAGGTGCTGATCTGGGAAGAAGGAAGGTGCGGTAAGATATAGGGATGTCACAATAAAGTCACTTTGTAACAGTATTATGGTATTATTAAGTACATGAGCTTGTAAAAGGATTTGCATTCCTTTATTCATTTTTTTTCTTCAAATTATGTCATGTTACAATGAAAGTAGTCAACATACTATAATCTATTGCATTTTTTTGACAGACAAACATAACGTACTGGATAATTGGGATGTTAAAAGGACAATTACAGATGATTTATAAGAATATTTTGCAAATAATAATTACCAAAAAACGGTGGTGTGCATTTCTGTACTGCATAAGTACCTTTCACTGTAGCAAGACCTGCAGTGCTTCTGAAGTATGTCCCTACCAGATTTGTACACCTAGAGCAAGGGTCACCAACCTTTTTGAAACTGAGGGCTACTTAAAGTAATATGAAGGGCAAGCTGTACATTACATATGTTTCAACAGTTGTATTGCTTATCTTTAGTTTAATAATAACAATAATAATCATATGTTGATATGCTATGTCTGATTACATGTTTATTGCTCACAAATATTAATAATGATTTAAGACAGGACACCGATACATTTCAACATGCAACACTTCATTTCTGTTAATCTCTCAGTGCATTCGTTTTTTTGTTGTTGCTATTCTTAGAACATGCCCAGAGGGCAACTCATGCTGTCCTTGAGAGCAGCTTGGTGCCCATGGGCACTATGTTGGTGACACCTGACCTGGAGGCTTACATTTATTTCCCATTCTTCTTTGCAAAGTAGCTGTGGCTCTGTCAGATTTCATGGCGGGTGTGAATGTTAGTCTTCAAATCTTGCTGGATATAGGCCTCAATTTTGTCTGGGCCATTCTAACACATTAGTATATAGCTTTAGCTAAATTATTCCATTATTATTTTTGCTTCTACTGTACTGCTGGAAGGTGAACCTATACCCCAGGCATTAGTCATTTGAAGATTTTTTTAAACAATTTTCCTAAGCTATGAGCTATGAGTCCTCCAGGGTTACCTTGGAGCTCTTGGTTGCTTCTTAGGCCTTATTTTATACCTCCCTGTACATCGGGAAATGTCCAAGAAGTGTGGCAAATGGCCTGTACCTGTATAGCACTTTACCTAGCTCTAAGGACCCTAAAGCGCTTCCCACTACATTCAGTTATTCACCCATTCATGCGCACATTCCAATACTGGTGATGGTAAGCTATATTTTAACCACACTGACAGAGGTGAGGCTGCCAAACACAGGCACCACTGGGCCCTCTGACCACCACCAGTACGCAAGGTCAGGGAAGTGTCAAGATAGAGCAGACTCTAACGATTACAAAATGAGCTCGTACCTGCTGAGCCATGGTCACCCCTTATGAATATTGTTGCATGTACTTGTTTTGAAGGTGCATTAAAGAAATATCATCCTCACCGCAGACATGCCTGACATCTGATTGCAACTGTAAATGATGAACATGGTGATGAGCTGCCATCGTACTGTCCGGTGCTGTAGCAGCTGCAGAGGACTCTTTGGTGGGGATGCTTCCATAGTCATGTGCTCAATCAACATCTCTTCCATTTCCTGTTTATAGTCACCTTTGCCCCACAAATTCTGAAGGGCTACAGAGAGGAAAAATGAAGAAGAAAATATCAAAGGAGAAATAAAAAAATTGTTCCTGTTTGGTTGTAGCGGAAAATGACATGCATACCCTTTTTGCATGCTTTTTCATCTCCTTTCTCTATGAATAAATATCTTGGCGCCTCAGGAAGAAAAGGCAGGACCAAAACCTGAAGTATTGAGAAGCACACAGGAACACACAGAACAATGTGCCACAGGTCCTGACGGCCAAGTATCTCACTGAAAAACAAAATTATGAGGTGCAGCTCAGCTTTGCTCCGAGCTTAATCATTTGCCTGCGAAATAAAAAGGAGATGTAGCTTGAGAGTAAAATCGTACCTCAATCCAAAAAACTGTCCAGAAAGTTTACCAAGTGAAGTAAAAGTGGCCGAAGTCAGAGTCACTCTGCCTCTTATCTTCATGGGTGAAATCTCCCCCAGATACATTGAATGTAGGCTCCCTCCTAAACCTGCAGCATATTTTATCATATAAAACAGTAGGGAATACACCACTGCAGAACCTACACCCCCATTGCATTTAACAGGATTCAAAATAATCCACAGTAAGTAGGAGTTATAAAACCAAGAACCCACCTGATGAGTATCCATACAGCGTCCTTGCCACAATGATCATTTCAAATGATTTAGCCGTCTTGCTTGTCAACATAATCACTGCTCCAGCAATAGAAACAAAGCTGTTGCAGATCATTGCTCTTTTTCTGGGGAAGGGACTCAAATTCAGGTCTTTTTCAGCTACATACATGATGGAGAGGTCAGTTGGATTTGCATGATGGTGAATAAAATGCCTCTTGTGTCTCAAATCGTTGTTCCTTGGTGAAACTCACAATAGTATGTTTGTTGACATGGCCTAGTCATATACTACAGAATGTAGGTCATGTTCAGCATACAGTGCTGTTCCTTTACTTGTTTCGTCTATTTTTTCTTCTTTATCACATTTAGTTTTCATTTCTAATGATGGCTGAAAAAAGTTACCAAGAAGAAAAAAGGAGCCCTTTGTGAAACATAATTGCCCAATTGTTAAATTGTGGACTAATTGATTAACCTCTAGTTTTTTTTACTGAGCCATTGCTCTAGAACTTGACCTTTAAAAACAAAACAAAAATACTGAAATAGAACATGTCTGCCAACATAAAGAAATTCAAGAATTTATGAAAACCAAATGAGTGGCAGTATAAATCTGGAAAGGATTACAATACAATGTCTTAGTCTTGGGATATAGGGGGCAAATTCCTTTTTACAGTATTCTAGATCTCTGATGTCAACCAGAGCAGTATAGATGGCCAAGCTGTATTAAAGATGCTGGCCATAAAATTAGAATATCATGAAAAAGTTTATGTATTTCAGTAATTACAGTCAAAAAGTGAAATTGTACATTAGATTCATTCATACTACACAATATATTTCAAATGATTATTTCTTTTCATTTTGATGATTATAACTGACGACTAATGAAAATCACCAAATTCAGTATCTCATAAAAAAATAATATTGTGAAAATTTTCAATATTGAAGACACCTGGTGCCAAACTCTAATCAGCTTATTAACTCAAAACACATGGAAAAGCCTTTAAATGGTCTCTCAGTCTAGTTCTGTCGGTTACACAATCATGGTGAAGACTGCTGACTTGAAAGTTGTCCAAACAATGACCTTTCACCCAGTGCACAAAAAGGACAACTGCTAAAGAGGCTGGCTGTTCACAGAGCCCTGAGTTCAAGCACATTAATAGAGAGCCAAAGGGAAGGACAAGATGTGGTAGAAAAAAAGTGTACAAGAAACAGGGATAGCTGCACCCTGGAGAGGATTGTGAAAGAAAACCCATTCAAAGTGGGTGGGAATCAGTGGACTGCAGCTGGAGACAGTGCTTCAAGAACCACCACACACAGACTTATGCAAGACATGGGTTTCAGCTATTGCATTCCTTGTATCAAGCCACTCTTGACTGAGAGACAACGTCAGAAGCGTCTTGTCTTGGCTGAAGACAAAAAGGACAGGACTCCTGCGTAGTGATCCAAAGTTATGTTCTCTGATGAGAATAGATTTTGCATTTCCTTTGGAAATCAACGTCCCAGAGTCTGGAGGATAAGGGAAGAGGCACATAATCCACGTTGCTGGAGGTCCAATGTAAAGTTTCCACAGTCTAATGGTTTGGGGGTGCCATGTCATCTGCTGGTGTTGATTCATGTTGTTTTCTGAGGTCAAAGGTCAACACAGCCATCTACCAGGGAGTTTTAGAACTCTTCATTCTTCCTGCTGCTGCTGACCAACTTTATGGATGCAGATTTCATTTTACAACATGACTTGCTACGTGCACACACTGTCAAACCTACCAGTACCTGGTTTAAGGACCATGGTGTACCAGTTCTTGATTAGCCAGTGAACTTGTCTGACCTTAAACCCCGTGTAAAATCTATGAATCTATGGAGTATCATGAAGAGGAAGATGCAATACGCCAGAGCCAACAATTCAGAAGAGCTGAAGGCCACTATGAGAGCAACATTTGCTCTCCTAAAAGCTGAGCAGTGCCACAGACTCATCAACTACCTCATTGTTGCAGTACTATTGATTGCTGTACATTGTCACACTTTTCATGTTCATACTTTTTAAGTTTTTGCATTGGTCTTAATTGACATTCTAATTTTCGGAGATACTGAATTTGGGAATTTCATGAATTGTCGCTTATAATCATCCAAATTGAAATAAATAAACATTTTAAATATATCAGTCTGTGTTTAATGAATGAATTTAATATACAAGTTTCTCTTGAAATGAATAGACATTTTTTTATCATATTCTAATTTTATGAACAGCACCTGTAATAACTGTGTTGATAAACAATCGTGACTGTTTCCAAAAATATATAAATCTTTTAAAAGCTAACTTTCACCAATAATTTTTTTTCCGTCAGCCTTTTTAAAGCAAACAAAATCTTCTCTTTCCTTTCCACTTTCCTCTGCCTTTACCACAAATACTTAGCGGTGTTGGCTAGATTCCATGAGCATTCAGAACAGAATAAAGGGGTACAGAAGGTCTAAACAGGGAGCTGAAAACATCTTTGGAATCTTATTAACTCTCAAGAGTGTAACATAAAACAGCCTTTTTTTTGTTCAGGCAGCGAATGAATAAATCTGGAATATAATATTGTTTGTGTGTAACGCATGCTGTAGAAATTAGGTCATTTTATCTTTCAGAGTGTGGGAAAGTGATTGTCTTTTTTTTCCTAACAGAAAGAAATAAACAATTGTGATTAAAAACCTTTGTTTTATGGATATTATTTGTTGTTTGCATGGTTACAAATATGACATCTCAAATAAGAGCATTCATATTTCCTCAGATCCATGTGGTCTAAAGTCCTCACTTTCACAGATCCCTAACATGTAAGCTGCATACTCACCTTCCCAGTCTTCGTGACAAGAGTTTGACGCTGACAGCACCAAAGAGTCCCCCAACAGCATACATGGAGACAATAAGAGACCAGATCATGGTGACCTTCTGTGGCGCTGGAGGCTCCTGATACCGGTCATACCAGCTGCTGTTGATGAAATGCTGAATGTACTAAAAAGAGATTAACAATCACTGATATGATTATAGAAATAACCCCCAAAATGAGCTTGTTTTTCTTACTGGTGAGGGAGAACTGAGTCCAGTTATATGGTAACCAGTCTGAAAACCTCCTCCCACGCCCAAAATGAAAATGAGGAGCAGAGCATTGCCTTGGGTCTGAAATAAAGTAGTGAATATATATATATATATATATATATATATATATATATATATATATATATATATATATATATATATATATATATAAGTTACACAATAGATAGATTTAAAATTTATTTTTTGGCAAAACATTTTATTAACTTGTATTTTCATTTGACCATTTCATTATTTATTGTGTTGTCCTTTAATTTCTGTGAGTTTTAGTCAAAGGAATTTCAAGATGATTTTGGATACATACAGAAAACAAGCAGAGATACATAAAATAATCATTCTGATTTTCCACAAAATTGCAATTTGTTCAGATGGAAAAAAAATGCCTGCACATTTTTCATGTTATGAATAAGCAAGAAGTATAACCTTTGATATGTAGAAAGTTGAAAGTTTTTTCTGTAGCAAGATCAAACAACATCACTGCCTTTTGAATGATGAATATCATGAAGACAACACAAGCCCTATAGGTCAGATGAATGAGCTGAATTTAATTAACTTATGACTTCGTAGAACCGGGAAACCTACAATAATTTAGCATTTTGGAAGAAAAAAAATACAAAATAATACCCGGTCTTTATTCCTAATGCCGTTTAAAACCAAAAGTAATTTCAAAGCTCACTTATCTGAGTTAAATTACCCCAAACACTATTTAGTCATGTCTATGTATAACAGGAAGGCACTACAACATATGGATATTGATATTGTGTCTGTCCACCATCATGAATCCTATAACACTCTATGGTTGTACAGACAAAATTTATAATTTTCAAAATGACCAAATGACATAGTGGACATTTTTGCTACAAGACCATCTATGCAAAGACTATCTATTTTGCCTGTGTTTGCTGCTCTTATTTTTAAGTACAGCACTTTGGTGAGCTGTAATGCTGTGTTTAAAGTGCTCTAGAAATTAGTATTGTTTCATAATCAGCTGTAGCGGCACAATTTCTTGTGTGCGTGTCTGAGCCACATTAAGGAAAGAACTCAGGACTTCAGTCTTCATCTGAGATTTTCCCTCCAACTACAACACGCGTAGGAAAGCTTTTATGACTTTTTACATTTAAAAGACAAATAGTAAAAGAAATAACCATGAATGAATTTATGGAATCTGAGTGGTAGGAAGACCTGTGCTTATAATAACATTTGAAAGCTTCGTAATTGTAATGCAGCCAAGCCCACATGAGTAAGACAAAAAGTGATTATATAGAGAAAATTTAGAGTTTCACAATGACTTAGCTCTTTAATATAAACTATTATGGTAAAAAAAAGTTGTTGAGATGTACATGCTGATGCCCACTGGAATAAGAGTACTAATACTGATCAGAACTGATTTAGAAACAATGTCTACCTGAACGCTCTCAGAATTGCACTTCTTTACATAGGTGCAGATTACTTAGGTCTCCAAAACCGCTACACTCAGACAACTGTCCTGACTTTCTTCACCGTGGGTCATAATAATTTTAGAAATCTTCATCCTGTTATCTTGAATTTGAGCTGGAGAGTTTACTTTCACAACTTCTGTCCTTTGTCTGTCTTTTTTTAAATATTTCTTGATTCAACATGGACAGAAATATGACGATCATGAGCTACAAGTCTGAACACAGTTGAACATGTAAAGGAAGGAAAATTACAATTTGCCCCTTTTAAAAAATACCTAGCTGTTAAAATTCTAATACATATAGAAATAATGTAAAACAAAGATAATGTTCATTAATCGATTTTAAAGATGTTAAATAAAGGGAAGTTTTAATAATAACTGAGAAAAAAAGACGACCCACAATGACTCAGCTTTAACTATGATCTAAAAAAAACGAAATAAAGCAATGAGCAGCGAAAAACAAAATATTGATTAACTATAACATGTTAAGCTGTTCTTTTAGTGAATGTTTTATTTTTACTTAAATGTTGAATAAAATATGTTTATTAAAATGTGTCATCTCTGTATCCAGTTTTGATATGTACATGTTTCTTTTTCATTATTCCTTTCAGCATAAATGTTTGAAAATAAAAATATATGATTGTGACATATAAAACATTTTTATAAATCTGTAGAGGCTTACCAGCTGCTGAAAGAAAGTTTCCATTTTCTCTTTACCGACTTGAATGTTGCAGTCTTCAAGTTCCAGACTCCATGGACTGCTGCAGGTTATCATTAACTTCTTCCAGTAAAAATTAAGTAACAGGTCAACAGACTGCCATTCTGCAAAGAAGAATGATCCAAATCTGGTTTCAAGTAAGAGAAAATGACAACTCAGACAGAAAAAATCTAAAATGTGTAAATAGTTGCCGTGTTAAGATTAAGGAAATTGCACAAAAGACAGCCGTTTTTTATTTAACTCTGTATATAAAATGCATATTTATCTGTACAAATGATGACACCTTAGATCAGGGGCGTCCACAGTGGGGCCCACGGGCCAAAGTTGGCCCCCCAAGTCATTCAATTTGGCCCCCGAGGTGGTTGCCCTAGGGTACAAAATAATAGCCCTCATTGTTCAGTCTGTGCAATAAAATTATTCTTCCACAGCTGATACTGTTTGTGGCTAATTGTCCCAATTAGTATTTATTCGGCTGCATTTAGAGACCTCTTGTTTGGTGATTACATTATAACTGAAATATGTCAAATTAGATTTAAAATTGAATTAAAAGGATCTAAAAGAGGTATGTAGAGTAGATTTGTGCACAAATTTACATTTACTCATTTTGTAAGATCACATATAGTCATATTTGATAAATTTATGATATATCCCATGAGCCTTTGCTGCTGCACCGTGTTACCACGCAGGCTGCAAGCTTAAGCAGCTATAATCAACATGGAGAGGCATCATCAGTGGTACACAGAAAAAAAACAGCAGAGGACGAATATTTCTTAACTGACATCAATGCTAAATCAATCAAATAAGGATGCTTAGATATTTTTTTAATATGTCTTATTTGACTTTTTTTATTTACACAGAAAGTATACATATAATTTTTTTACACTCTCTGACTCTGACTTTGACATTCTGACATTAACTCAGACTAAAATGTTCCATTTCTTGAATAGTTACATTTAGGATTACAAGAATGATGTCTATTTTGCTAATGCCATAATAACAAGTAGGACACTTATTCCAAATTTGATAAGTGTACGTCTTTTTGAAAGACCCATGTTTGAAATGTTTCTTCAAAGTCTCCACAATGTTTGCTCATAATGAACCCAAACCAGTTTTTGAGAAATTCATCCCCACAACATGGCAGGTGAATTCATCCATCATTTACAACGTTTGTCTGTTACAGGGTTGTGTGGGGCCGGTGCTCATCTCCAGCGGTCATCGGGTGAGAGGCAGAGTACACCTGGAAAGACGACGCAGGAAAAACAACCATGCATGCACACACTCACACCTAAGGACCAGGAAACTACGCGGTTGCTTACCGCGCCCCAAACCCATCCAGGACCCTGCATAAAACCTAAAATTGAACAGAGACTGCAGATGTTAAAATTTGAATATTATTCGATTTGATTTAGCTTTGTTTCAGTGTAGATTGTTTAAACATTTTAAATAGTTTAAATGTGTGTGTAGTTACTAGGCAAGTTTCTTTGTAACTGATTATTTTTCAAATATTTTTTAATTAGAATACTTTTTTTCTTTTTCTTTTTAAATTGCAAAAGTATTTAAATCAAGTACATTTAAAGGAATAAAAAATGTATATACTATATCTTTTAATTTATCATAAAATCATTATATTTAAAATTTTGAATTATATTAAAACGTTTTTAATTGCTTTTTAGTATTTATTATTTGATTGTTGTGTTACAATTTTTACAATCTGATGCTTTAGTTTAACTTTTCTGTTTTGTTTGAGCTTCAGAATGTCTCAACTAATATTAACAGTTACCTCTGATTGATTTTTAGGATCAGCCAAATTAACTCTACTCCCTTTCCTAGATTAGACAAAATCTTGATTGAAATGCTGTTTTTGTGGGCTGTGGTCTTAACAGACAGTGGGCCCTCCTGAATCAAAATCTGTTTAAGACCCAATAAGACTCTACTAAGGACAATTTAAAAAAACACATGATGCGTAATGTGTTTGGACTGTGGGAAGAAGCTGGAGGATTTGGAGGGAACCAATGCACAAAGATATCTGTTCAGGATTTGAGCTCAGGCTGCAAAGCAACAATCAGAGTCAGGGATACATTACAGAACAGTACAGAAATAAATTGCAGTATTATTTTCACTGTGGATTTGTAATCTGTAATCTGTTTTTTTACACTTTTTGTGTTTTTTTCTTAGGCTGGGGGGCTTTGCCACATATTTTCTAAAGGTAGGCCTACAGCAATTTTATCATGTGTAAATTTAAAAATTAGGAAAGTTTAATATAATTCCTGAAAGTAAGAATTTTTTATTTTATTTTTTTTATACAGCGTATCAAATTTTCTCGTTTCAGGTGTGTTTTTGAATACTCAGTTCATATGCAAATATAGGCTAGATCAAAAATGGTTTTGAATGATGAATATGAGGTAATCCCATGTTACCTGGAGTTATATGAACTAAACATCACTAGTTATTAATGCTGAACCTGGGCGACGCTACAGGAATGGGCTGTAAACTTTGAAGGAACGGTTTGTGTAGTGTTAAACAGACGTGTGGTTTTACATTGTGTCCACTAGAGGGCAGTCATATAAAATTCTGTTTATTCATTCTGTTGTGCTCCGCTCTTTTCTCACCCAGCTCTAGCGGAAGTAGCGCATTTCAATGTTTCCCGTAGTCATCGTTGAATAGCTGTGTTACAGCGAAGAGTGGCTTCTATATACACACGAACAATAGCCCCCTGTTCATATATTTGGCCGTTTATTAAGAGAAAAAATGCCACTGGAGAATCTAGAGGAAGAGGGTCTTCCAAAGAACCCCGATTTGAGGATAGCTCAGATGAAGTTTCTGCTCACAATGGACGGTCACCGACAGGACGAGAAAGTGAAGACCGAGCTAATGGATGCTATTAAAGCTAACAGTGAGTTAGCCTTTTTTGAAAGCAGCAACAGCACAAGAGTTCTTACAGACAACACGGAGCCAAAAATTTAAAGGAGTAGATAAGAAATGTAATCTTAATGAATCTTTTTAGCTGAGGTGTGGGTGAGGTTTGAAACATTTGCAATTAAAGGCTTTGCTTGAGCATTAGCGTGTTAGCTAACACCGTTAGAGTAAGACAATAAAATGGTTGAAATGGCTATTTTACAAATCTGAGACACTGCAAACAAGGTAGACTTTGTTTTAATTTGCTGGATTTCATATGAAATTTTACGAGTCAAAAGGGGTGGGGTTAGCTTTCTCACAGAGACCAAATATTTTACTGTTTATTAATCGACTCGTTTTGGAGTCCTTTTTGTATTGTGCGTGGTAGACATTAAATGACAGTGTTGCGTTGTCTCTGCTATCAGATATGGCCCCGTATTATGAGGGTCTGTGTAAGGAGCTGAAGTGGCCGCTGGACGCTGAGCTGTTGAGCAAAATGAAAAAGGCCAACGAAGAGGAGCTGAAGCGCCTGGATGATGTGCTGGAAGATGCAGAGAAGAACATGGGAGAGAGTGAGATCCGCGACGTTATGATGGCTAAAGCCGAGTATTTAATCCGAATTGGAGATAAGGTGAGATGCTTCGGCATGGATATACCATAAATAGTACACATTAAAATATACAATGGTATACGATTGAAATCTGAAAGTTGGATAATGGTTGAAGTAATTATGAAGATAAAGTTTAACTGAAAACCAGAAAGAAATGCTATAATCCAAGGAAACAACCCCCAAAAGTAAATTATGGTAGTAATTAAGTATTTTATATATTTATAGTAGGGCTGTTCAATGATAAAATGTTTTAATAGATCACAGGGTAGCTGTGAATGAATCAAACATGACTGAAAACCTTCAACTTTCTATATAAATAAAGGACAAAACTGGATGGCGTTTTTTTTAAAGGAAATAAAGTAGCAATACATGGAACTTTGGTTTTGAACTCTACATTCACATTTACCTGTGGCCCTTTTAACCTATTCATCTTTTAGGTAGTCTCTAAGGCGGTCTAACTGGTTAACCTTTTGTGTATATAAAGCTTATCGTTTCTTCTTAATATTGCACAACCCTGAGTATCCTCTTAAAATGACTAGCCTATTACTACAGAGTCTTCTCAGTCAAAGGCCTCAATAGTTTTGTTGCAACACAGACTGCTACAGGAGATCATTCCTGCACACAGCAATCAGGATCTACAACAACTCTGTGAATAATTTAACAGTATGAGCTACAAGTACACAAATATTTCCATTTTTGAATTGTATTTTTCTGAATGACAGAGGGATTGTTTGCTTCTCCATATGAGCAAAATGTTGTGGAACCAAACTTTAACATAACTATTATTTTTTATTTTATTATCTTACTGCTGCTGTTTTTTACCAATGTTGGCTTGTTTGTTAGCTAAGACTTACCTGATGTGAAGATATTACAGCAGTTTGTTGCATTTTTAATCATCTGCTTTTTCCAATCACTTCGTCTGATCATTTACAGCACTCGATCACGTCTCTTTCTGCAGACTAAACGTGCATTAGAGCAGGGAGTGAAGTAGACCAATAATTCCCCGATCTGTGACTAAGAAGAGAAGTTCACATGGAACCGTAGATGCAGTTCGGATCTGTAGCGCTGTTTACGGTAGAAGCATTGAAGGCTGAAACGTAGGATAAAATCATCTTGCTCATCTATACAAATTAATCTTAAACTTTGACATTCCTAATTTATATGGATAGATTATCACCAAATTTCTCAAATTAGATCTATATTTAACTTTTAATAGTTTAGATTAGACCCATTTGTGGCCCTGAGGCCCATTTAGGCCCTGATAAACTTATAAGATAGGAGAAATCAGAGCCCCTGATCAAATGTGAATGAGTTGATGGTAAGGTGTTAGAGGACCAACATTACAAAGCTGATGATTTTATGTCCGCTAGTCTGTTTCTGTTCTGTTTTAGGCTACAAGGTTGTTTCTCTCATGCATTCAAAAATCATGTGATGGCTATTATTTTTACATGTTTAAATGGGCTCCCTTTAAAATAGTGGGGTGTTGATAAATTATTTTGATCTATTTCACTTTTTTATTCTATTTATTTGATTCAGCTGTGCCGGAGCAGGGTTGCAACTAAAACCTGCAGGAGAGTAAATCTTGGAGGTTGGAGACCACTGCTTAAAGTGTACTGATCCTGCCATTTGCCCTCTGTCACCATAGGAGGGCGCTCTAACAGCTTTCAGGAAGACATACGACAAGACGGTGGCTCTGGGTCACAGGTTGGACATAGTCTTCTACCTCCTGAGGATCGGTCTCTTCTACATGGACAGTGACCTCATCACTCGCAACTCTGAAAAAGCCAAGAGGTGCGTCCTTCACCTTCGCTCTGAAGCATCTTGAAAGCCATTTGTGAAGCATGACTGTTGTTTGTACCCTGAGCAGCCTCATCGAGGAGGGGGGAGACTGGGACAGGAGGAACCGTCTGAAGGTGTACCAGGGTCTCTACTGCGTGGCCATCAGGGACTTCAAGCAGGCTGCAGAGCTTTTCCTGGACACCGTCTCCACCTTCACCTCGTACGAGCTCATGGACTACAAGACTTTTGTTACTTACACAGTTTACGTCTGCATGATTGCCCTGAAAAGGCCCGACCTCCGTGAAAAGGTAGGGAAAGGACTTGGAAGAGGTCACACCTGTCTGTATCAGTGCACTCGTCCCTGAATTAAATCCGTTTTCCTCAGGTGATAAAAGGAGCTGAGATTCTGGAGGTGCTGCACAGCCTCCCGTCTGTCCGCCAGTATCTGTTTTCCCTGTACGAGTGCCGTTACTCTGTCTTCTTCCAGTCTCTGGGTGAGTTTGTCTTTTATGACTATTAAGACAAAACTGCGGCAATCGGATCAGATAGAATTTACATTCTTTGTGCATAAAAACAAAATATTATTCATGTATTTCTGATGTGAATGTTTTTGCTCCAGCCCTGGTGGAGCAGGAGATGAAGAAAGACTGGCTCTTTGCCCCACACTACCGCTACTATGTGAGGGAGATGAGGATCCAGGCCTACAGTCAGCTGCTGGAGTCCTACCGCTCCCTTACACTGGGCTACATGGCCGAGGCCTTCGGTGTCAGCACGGAGTTCATTGACCAGTGAGTTACCTCGCAACTTTTCGAGTCGTCCGAAATTTAAAATTTAGAAGATGGCTAGTTCGCCTGCACACAGCAGAACACACACCCCAAATATCAGTTGTACTTCTCTGGTACTTTTTAGATCCCTTTATAGTGTTGAAATTCATGTAGATCAGCTTTGACATGATTGTGAAACTTCTTGACCTGCAAGTATTTTTATTTGTATTTCCTAGTTAGCCTTTATCATTTTTACAGCGCTTTGATTATTTTATATTGTTTTACAGTTTACATTGTTTCCCTGCTTTTTCATATGGTTACTGATACAAAGCAGATCAGCATCACTGATTCTCTACCATACTTAAAGCTACCACCCCTGAGAATATATTTATGTATCAGTTTCATAAATCTTTAAAATTAGTGCAGTTATATACTGTGATAGGCTAGTGCTTCACGACATTTGTTCTTCCCAGGTTTCACCTTCCTGCCATTGACCCACATTTTTTAGCCAATTTAATTGGAGTTTCTGTGACTGTCGATGTGCATGTGTCTCACAACAAGGGAGCATGGGGGGAGTTTTGGGAGGGTTCTGGTACATTGGATTCAAATATTCCAGACAGCAGCTTTAAGTGCACATGAGGTGGAATCACACACATAAGAGGCTCCAAAACAGAAAAGGGTTACTCTTTCTGCTATCACTACTTGGTCTATACATTGCGTTGATTAAGTGACACCAAAATGTTGCTCTCATAAAGCTATCCGGCAAGATTTTGACTTCCCTTACCGTCCTCTAGCCCAATGTTTCTTAACCCTGGTCCTCAGGGCCCTCTAACCTGCTGGTTTTAGTCACTTCCCTTCAGCCACAAACCTGACCTGAATAAGTGGGTGATTAACAGGCTTCTGCAGAACTTGATGGCATGCAAGAGCTTACCTGTCATTTGGCTTGGGTGTGCTGGAGCAGACATGCAGGTAATACGTGGACAGTGGGCTCTGAGGATCAGGGTTAAGAAACACTGCTCTAGGCAGTGTGGTGACCAGATGAATAAGAATCCTTCCCCAGCCTAATGTTTAGTGTTTGATATAGATAATTCTGTCATATTTATACCACAGAGAAAAGATAAGTCATGGATTACTTTCAAAGCTTTAAAAAAGGCAGCTACCTCAAAGGTTGACTCATCTGTAAACTTTTCACACATCCTTACCAAGGCTGCTTTGTCCTGCTATACATGTTATATCGTTATGATCGGACATCTACTGTGTACTACACTCCAGGTGAAAAACATTCAGCTAACATTCCTTATTTCCAGATCACTCGGAAATTAGTGTTCATGTTTACAGGAATCCTTGTGCTTTTTGTTTTATCGTGACTGAAACAAATATTTCCTTTGTGTAGGGAACTGTCCCGATTCATCGCAGCCGGACGCCTGCACTGTAAAATCGATAAAGTTAACGAGATTGTGGAAACTAATAGGTAACACTTCTTCCCTTTTAAATATTCAAGTACAGTTAACTTCAACTGAGCTTTGACTCAGACTTCTTGTCCTGCTCTTTTTCCCCCAGACCCGATAGCAAAAACTGGCAGTACCAGGAAACCATCAAAAAGGGCGACCTGCTCCTCAACAGAGTTCAGAAGCTGTCAAGAGTCATTAACATGTAACCATGACGACTATTTCTAAATCAGTGATCGAAGGTTGAAGTTTTCCTCTTGATATAAAAAACCTGTTGTCTGAGAAAGTGGCTTATATTGTGTATATAATAAAACCCGTTTACCTAAAATTGGATCGTCCAAGAAGTTCATTTGACAAACAAGGCAGAAGCAGCATTTCATATAAATAACAGTATAAATTATTTTATTTACACAAACCTGTTACAAAACAAATATACTATACAATCTTTTTAAATATTAATTCTAACCTATGTTTTGTTCATGAATTACATAGCAGCCAATACATAAGTCCAGCTGAAAATGATTCTGATGTTTACAGAAAAAAAATCTATACACTCTTTTACAAAGTATGGTGTTTTTTTTTATTTATATTTTTTCTCCTTCCCAGACATGAGTTGGATTCTTTCTCATGTTAACATTCCAGGTCTGCGTTGCAGATAAAAACTAAACATCCTAAATGTCTTCATCTACAAGAACCAATAATCTCAGTGGAGTTTGAAAGGTGGAAAAAACAAATCTGCATGTCTAAAGGGAAACAAATGTGTTTTCACTGAGTGGATGAGAAGCTCTGGGTTTTATGGGTTTCACAGGCTGATATTTAAAGCAAACTCCAATACTTTGAACATTCAAGTAGGATAACACAACCCAACAAATACTGTTCCCCAAGAGTCAGGGAGTAACTAATTCAGGCACTTTCTTGACTTGATATTTCTTTCTAAAAGCTGAACGCATTCTGGAATAGCTGTGATTTAAACTGTTTGGCAAGAAGGAAGGAAACAACCTTCCCTGCATCCTCCTCCCCTCATGAAATGTGTTCAAGTCTACACAGCTAACATTTCAGACCAACAGAGTCGGATTAGTAGGCAACATAAAACCGGCTGGTAAAAGCACGTGTGATTCAGACCTTGGTAAGTGAATAAAGGTATCTCTCAGACAGATGCATGCTACAGTGGCGACGTCTCCCCATCCCTCCTTTTAAAGGTTGAGTACACGATTCATGAGATGCTTCGATGGACAGGTGTATTGCATTGGATAGACTTGGCAGTGAACCACTTCAATAGTTCTGTCTGCAGACAGATTGGTTTTTTTAAATCCTTAAATAACTTTTAAAATTGTACCAAAAAATTCAACATGTAGGAAAGATGCCCGTGCAAAAATACTTTACTATGTACAATTTGTTAACAAAATATGTATTCTCAAATAGGGACACTTGTTTGATACATAGGCTACAAGAAAAAACTAAAAAAACTTTTCAGCTCCATTTGACATCAGTAAGGGCCCCCCCCCCATTATAAATCAACGGGGGTTGCCAAAGAAGCTTGCATTTTTCGTGAAGCCATCTTCATGAATCTCACCTGAAACCACTTTTCAAAAACACAATGCAATGGCTAAATATTGGCTGTTTAAAGGACTCTATTTTGACTAATTTCACCTTTTTTAAATTAAAATATCTAAATTTAATCTGAATAAATCAATTCAAAGAGTGAAACTCGAGACTTAAAGGCATCTATTTAAAGTGCTCTAAGTTTGATGATTATCTCTTTCAGCTAAAACGGTTTCTCTGATTATGAACTGTTGCATAAACCTGATGAGGGCTTTTTAAGCACAATTGTGAGGAAGACTTTACAGTTGTCCAGCAGTCATTGACACCTTCCACCGGCCACTAGTGGTCTTTGTCAAAGAAGATGAAAAGTTAGGTGGAAGGAAAAAGTATAATTAAAGAGGGCGCCCAAGCACAAACAAAATCCTTGAGGGAAAGCAAAGTCCATTAAGAGTATGGGATGGATTTTTCATGCTTGTACTCAGGACATTAACAAGCCACTCATGAAAAACAGAATTACAGGATAACCTGACAAGGGATAGGTACAAAAGTGGGCAGCTTTGCTAAGTGGTCCAAAGACCTCCTAGAATTAAATAATGTGAAGTTTTGTTTTGGAGTCACGTTGGTCCACAGTGTTTCATCAAAGCAACCTTCTAACATAAACTTTTAGAGAAATTCACACACTGCCTTTAGTACCTAAAAGCTCCAAGCAAGAGGAGGATGAGACACACCAGATCCAACAATGCAGACAAGCTGAAGGCTAAGATTAAAGCAATCTGGACATCCATTAAACCCCAGCAGGCTGATCGCCTCTTTGCCGTGCTGCATTGATGCAGGATATCATGCAAAAGACAAAGATTGAATAGACATTTTTCTGTGAGCAAAATTACTCTTAACCCCCCTCCCCCTTTTATTGGTAATATTCTGATTATACGAGAAAATAAAAATTAGGCCTTTTATTCGCAGTAAGCCATATTCTCTAAAGTTTTGAAATTTATTAACACGAGTTTCACTTTTTGAATTAAAAAGCTGGAAAATAATTTTCAAGCACAAACCATTTTGAGATCTACCTGTATTATGATGCTGGGTGCTATGGAGATCCAAAAGTGCCTACATTTGTTTTATATAACAATCATACGAATTGAACAAACATTCATTACAGCAATTATTTCATGGCTGGATGATGCAGCACATCGCAAACTTTCTTCATCTGCCAGGATTATTCATTGAGGTAAGCAGGCGGGACTCGCACATAATCAGCATAACGGGTCAGAACTGGACCAATCAGAGTCTGTATTACATGAGTCAGAGATGTTCTGAAACGCTTCGTGATGCGTTGCAACAAAGAAAACCATGAAATATTCAAATACTGAAATAATTTGATTTGAACTCATTACTTTTTTAAATTCACATTAATTTATATAACTATATTTAGGAACAGATTGACCTTATTTTTACTTGTGATGCATTTGCTTATAACGTTTTCTGCAGTTTTGGCACTCCATAGTCAAAAGCCACATTCCTCATAACAGCGAGGCATTCAGAAGGTAACACCCAGAGACCTGGTAGTGGTTAGACACCGGGAAGGGAACGACTACACCCCACAGAAGACGAGCAAGTTTGTTCCAGTGAAGACGTACCATACCTGATTCCATATATGAAGAGAACCTTATAAATTCACATCTGTCCACACGCAGCGGACGATTTCACACAGCTTTGTGGGGAATAAAGTAGGAAAGTTGTGGCTATAAACGATACAGCTTGTAAAGGTTTTCCTCAAATCAACATTGCACTGTACCTGCTTCATGACCTGTCCACCGCTCACCCCTCTTCCTTTCATAATAGAAAGAGAAAAATAAAAGTAGATGGCAACGCTGTGGCAGTTTTTGGCGAGCTTTGTGGACAGCTAAGCAGCATCTGTAGCGAAATCTAGTGCGCTTCACAGTTGGGGGCAAGTCTACCGTTCCTGTGGTTATTTTGTACAATGTATTGATAAAGGAAACAAACAGGCTTTTTTTTCTTTGATAAAAGAATCGATCCAATGGGCACATCAGGTGTCCTTTTTCACATTTAAATACACAACCGTCTTTATCAAGTCTACAAAGACCCTTAGTGGTACAGTGTAAAAAGCTCATAAGAAAATCAGAAAAAGGTAATTTGCATAATTTTTCTGGATGATTATAGAGCTGACCGGATTATCCACTGGGGGGGGTTGTCACAGGCGACTGCGTGTATCTGGAGGATACTGCACGTATCAGACTGTAACAAACAGGGAAAAAAAGCAGTTGGATGTTGTTTAAGGTGTTGCAATTATAACTGTGCTCCTCCTCCAGCTCTCCTGGCAAGGCTTCTGAGATCAGGCGATGGGGGTGTAAAAAGCTGGGGACTCCAGCAGAATTTGACATTGGAAAAACAGAAAGAAAAAAAACACTTGCATATATACACACTCGCTCTTAAACATGAGCTGACAAGATCAGCTTGTTGTGTTCCCTCTACATCCAAAACAGCTGGGAAGACCTCTTGGATTACTGGGACAAAACCCAGGTTGGGCAGGGGGGTGTTTCTACATTGCATTCAGTACCTCTGCCCATCCACCGCACAAACACACACACATACACACACATGGCTTTGGGAGAAACAGTAAGGACCACGTCTACTTCTCTAGGCAGTCCAGATCATCTCCACCCTGAGGATTGTGGAAAGCTGAGAGTCATGTGGATTTTATTTCACAAGGCCTCGTGCAGTCCAGAACAGTTTGCAGACCACTCTGGAATTTTCTCTGTCTGCTCGTTTCCATCGCAGAGGCAGGAAGTCGCTGTCAGGGACGAGCTTTAGGCTGTGGAGACACAAAGAAGAAGAAGAAGAAAAAAAAAACAGAGTCATTGAGGAAATAATCTTGAGAGAAAACAAATAGATCAACTGAAGGATAATGCGTCTCTTTGGTTAACATTAGGTATTTTGGAGAGGATTTCTTCCAAATCTTTACTGTGCATCGTCTTTATTGAAGGTTGTCATCCTTTTAATCTGAACTTTTCAGTCAAGAAGTGTTATGCTCACAAGCAAGTTAAAAATAAATTTGAATTTTCCTTTCCTTTCCAACACACTGTGCATCATTGCAAAGAAGGACAAAAACCCTCCGCAGATATAAAACTGAAACTTATGGCTAGAATTTGTTCTCGGCCCTAATTTGTAGAAACACCTTTTGCAGCAATATGGTAAAAAGGTTTCTGCAGATTGCCTCTGTCAGCTTTGCATATCTAGACATTGAAACCTTTACCTTTTCTTCTCTTATCAGAATTGGATTGGATGGAGAGTGTGAACAAAAATGTGCAAGTCATGCCACAAATTCTCAAATGTATTTAAGTCTAATTCTAACAAGACTGCGCTTTGAACTAAACTGTCCCACTGTAGCTCTGGCTGCATATTGAGGTTTTGAAGAAGTCTCAGGCCTTGTGCGATCTTTAACAAGGTTTTCTTGTTCCAGTCAACTGTTACCAGCTTTCCCTGTCACTAATGTCACATAGCATGATACTACCACCGCCATGCGAATGGTATGTTCAACAGTAGTCCCCAACCTTTTTTTCACCACGTACTATTATCAGGCAATATTCACACGGGCCGACAGCTACAACAAAACAAACAACCAGCATTAAAAAATACAGGGTTGTTTTTCAATATTAAATGTAAATCCAATATGAGCTCCTAACTATCCTTTCCGTAACATTGCACAACATGAGTAACACCCTTTAAGCCTCCCAAACGCTCCTTGGTTGCTAAGGTAACAGTAAACATGCCTTTAAAGTAAGATTTGCCACAAAAACAAATAAAGTCCATCAAAAATACAACACTGAATGAATTGGAGCCTTGTGAAGACGGTCCCATCTAGGGCCGTTTTAAAGGCTCCGCTGCCTCAGTAGAAGGTCGGCACCTTTTTTTATTTAGAGTGGGCCTGATGTGCTGCATTGATGTCGGGTTTTCTAGGGGATTTACAGTGTTGGTTCCTGGCAGCGTTCTTGGCATGTAGCCTAGAGTTTTTGGTGGGCTTCTTTAAACAGCCGCTTTCTTATTACCCCCTGTCATCACAGTCTGATGTTTTGAATGTTTTCAGTTGTGCTATACAGTGTCCATCCTTGGATGGACAAGTTATTAGGGGTCTGCCGGTACGTCAAACATCCTGGTTCTGTACGTACCTTGGTTTAATGTCATGGTTTGGTTTTTTTCGGTACAGTAAAATAGTGTAAAAACAGTTCTGCTGTTGTGTAAACAGGTAAACCTTTAACTACATTTAAAATTAAACTTCACTTGCATTAAATTTCCCAACAACAAATACTCAGAAAACAACAAATGTAAAAAAATAAATGAAGATTTTCCCTGTAGAAAATTATTTTCCTAACTTGTAACCAATAAACAAGTCAGAACCTAAACATACATAGGTGTAACAACACACTCCTACTTATAATATATAATTTTCTTTCCGCTCAGATAAACACTAATTTGTGTGGATCTTTCACATATAATCCCCATAAAATAAATTGGCGTTTGTGGTTATAACGTGACAAAATGTGATTCAATTCAAGTCTATAATTCACAGATGATTAAGCCTATGTATGTAGCTCCCTGGGATGGCAACTAGTATCAAGCTAGTAGTTCCCATTCACTTACACTGTTTTATGCTAATTTAAAGCTTAGCAAAGCTTTTCTCACTTATCCAACTCTCAAAGGATATGAGAACAGTTACAGTTTTACTTAGGGGTAGAATACCACTTTTTTTTGTATATATTTTTCTGTTCTGTTACATATGTTGTATATTTGTTGTTTCTTTGGCTGCTGTTTACGACCGAATTTCCCCTGGTGGGACTATTAAAGGATTATTCTATTCTTATTCAATTCTAAAAAAGTAATCTGGTTGTGACCATGCTTTTTTTATGAAGTAATTTACATATTCGTTTCATAGAAAAATACTTGACTTCTTATGGTCCCCCTATCATCAAATCAAAGTAACACAAACACATTTATATACTGGACACCAACCTGATGTAAATGAGAGTTGTTGGCTAGACCTGGGGTCCCTGGAATGCTTCGACTATGCTTCCCATGGATATTATTAAGGGCAGGGGACTTTGTCATTTTGGGTCTGCCCGGTCCAGATCCTCCTGATGCTGCTGCTCCTTCCCTCCCCAGACTGCCACCTCCACTGATAATGCCACTAGAAGCAGAGGAGCTTTTGCGCTTCTTGGCTTCCAGGCGTCCATCTGAGGAGTGGTGACTAAAGTTAGTGTGGTGGTCTGACGAGGAGGTGGACTGGTGATGGACAAAAGGCCCCAGAGAAAGAGTCGAGTCACTGCTGTTCATCACTACACTCATACGCTTTATGGACTCGGCGGGGCTGCCCGAAGGGGGGCCCCGTGCCGGCGGTCCAGAGGAGCCGCCTGCAGAGCCTCCAGAAGGCTCTGCCTTGAGACTGAGTGAGTTGGTCCGCACACTGGGGCCACAGTTTAGGCCCACGCTGTGAACTCCGCTATGGGAGGATGACAATGAAGATGAGGGTCCTAATGAGCTGTGATGGTAGGTGCTCCCTGAGCTGCCGACGTTTGCACAGTTCTTCTTGAACGAGGAGGATGGGGGGACATTGGCATAAGAAGAAGAGGACTCAGAAGAGCAATTGGATGAAGGAAGAACAGAGGTGTTCTTCCTCTTCTTTCCCAAGCTGAAGCTGGTGCTGCTACTGTTAATATTTGCTCCAGTGCTTCCTCCACTGGTGGAGCTGGGTATGACGGGTGTGGATGAGCCAGAGGAGATCTCCTTGGGCTTGAAGGATGAGGAAGAGGATTTGGTGGTGCTGCTCGATGAACGTGACTTCAGCGCCCGGCCTGAGGCTGGGGAAGGAGTTGAAGAAGACGAGGATGAGGACAAGTGGGCTGAAGGCATCTGCGGCAACGAAGACACTTGTCTGGCCTGCGTGGTGCCATAGGCCGGGTGCTCAGGCCCGCCTTGAAGGGAGCTGTGAGCGTTTAAGGTGGTCCCGTAGGAGAGCGATGACTTGCTCTCACTAGATTGGCTATAGGGTGCTTGGGGCATGGTTGCAGGGGGGCTCAGGAAGCCAGACGAGGGAGTGCTACTGTGGTAATTTGTGCTTGTCCTCGGGGGAGGTGCAACAGAGGAATTCTCCAAGGCCAGGGGGATTTTCCTAAACATTATGGAAAAAAACTAGAATTAATATGGTGCATTAGTTTTTTTTTTTAAATACAGTCAAACATTTAGCCCCTTTCACAGAACAATTCAATGTGTAATTAAAACATTATTTTGCTGTCTAATGAAAGGATCCATATGGCTGACATCAACCCCCTCCAACCATTTAAGATATAATGCTTACATTTTTTACATTAACCTCTAAACATACATCATTATAATATTGCTGACAAAGTTCTAGACATTCTGCACTTTTTAGAACATTCTGAACAATTTCTTGGTCATTCTTGGTCTAATTTCACAAATAATTTGGAAATAATGAAACCACAAAATGCTCAAAATTGGTTTAGGAGTGTGACATAAAGCAATTTAACTGCTAAGTTATATATATACATTTTTGTATTTCTCAAATAGGTTCTCAAGTATCTTCCACTAAAAGGTTGTTTAAAGCACAGTTTGTAACCTTTCATACATGTCGTAAAGATCATAATTACAGCTGTATTAATACTATTTTTAATCTTATAACTAACCAAAGACTCAGAGATCTGATTTGAAGTGAATTTAAAAGCTGTAGAGAGCACAAGAAGGCACTAATAAATGTTCTTGTTATTTTTAACTAGATATGCATTTAGTCAGTGACCGAAAAACCCAATTGTTATTTTTAACTAGATGTGCATTTAGTCAGTGACTGAAAAACCCAAATACTGATAGTGGATGATTAAAAATCAACATGTAGCTTAGCAAGCACAAGCGAAAGAATATCAAATTTGTATAAATCAATGTTAGGACCACTGAGCATTATAACGCTTTTTTGCTTAAGAAATGAAGGGGAGAAAAATCTTTTTTTCCCAAATGATTAAAAAACAAACCCAATACTTTTCAAGACTGTGTGGGAATTCAATATCCAGTGCTGAAACTGAAAAAATACTCAAGAGACTTACTTCCACATCTGAGAGTTAACATGCTTTTCCATCATCGTGGTTAGGACACATCTCACTCTGTCCCATCGCCTATCAAAAGTGTAAACTCCTCTCCCAATCAGTCGACTTCCAAAGGTACAGTACTGGGAAGAGAGGCAGGTAATGGGTAAGAAACAACTAGTTTAATGTGTGCACACATAGATTGAACAAAGAATATAAATTACAAAACATTTTTTGCTCCAATTTCTTTAGATAAACTCAAAGATCTGCAACATTTTCTACATACACAAAATAACCATTTCTCTCAAATATTGTTCACAAATCTGTCTAAATATGCGATAGTGAGCACTTCTCCTTTGCTGAAATAATCCATCAAACCTCACAGGTGTGCTATATCAAGATGCTCATTAGACAGCATGATTATTGCACAGGTGTGCCTTAGACCAGCCACAATATAAGGCCACTCTGACATGTTCAGTTGTATCACACAGCACAATGCCACAGATGTCATACGTTTTGAAGGAGTGTGCAATTGGCATGCGGACAGCATCTTGGACTTGCTTTGCAAGTACTGGAGAATTCTGCTAGGGGGCAGAGTACAGAACTCAGACCGGAGAGAGTGCCGTAGTACAACCGAAAATATGGCAACCATAGGAGATCATTAGTTAGGTTAATATTCAGATAATAGAAAATAATTAGATTAATATCCGATAATTTTATGACCGTCTGAGCAGCACAAATATTTTTCTTCAAATGCGACCCAGGTCACTTGCATACGTGGTACTAAATCCAATATATACCTGATGTTTTTGAAAGCGACTCCAGTGAATGTTCATGTTGCATCAAATTGTCATGTACATCACTGACAAAGACAGAACTTAGTCCTGACGCACATGCTCAAATGAGCAAGATGGCAGAGCAAGATACAGTACAAGAGAAAAAGATAAACGATAAAACTGGAGAAAACCCCTGAACAAAGACATCAAAAGTATGGGCGTACTTCACTCTAAATGCTGTGAAAAGACAATCTAGAATGGCACAGAAGCGCGACTTCTCTAAATGAACATCTGAGACGAAAACATGTCGGAGTTGATGCTGCAGAGGAAGAGCCAACCCGGTAAGTCACTTGCACCTGATAAGAAAATAAACACGCTAAATGCAGTGATCCCTCACTAAAACGCGGTTCATTTCTGGTGACTTCGCCGTTTTGCTAAGTATTTTATAGCATATTTTTACATGGTTTCTTTACCAGCATACTGAGGTTCTTTGTGTTATGCTGCTGATTGATTAGAGGCAATTGTGAATCTCCTCGGTGTCGTGTATCCTGCGCTTGCCAAATATAGCACGTGTGTTTATAAGAATGTTCTCGTCCAGAGAAAAACGGCCCGAAACCAAAACTATGTTACTCACTTTAAAAAAGACAACTGCGTGAAAAAAGATGTAGGGGAACGGGGTGCTGATGAAAAAAAAAAACGCTGCATAATAAAACTTTTATGCTTAGAAATCTATAAAGGTTTTAACCTGGAGAGTATTTAAACTAGTGATACAAATTAGAAACGTATAGTTTTGTCTGAGAAACATGTGCATAAACTAAACATCTTATGATAATATTAGCAATAGATTTAATTTTTATATATTTAATAATATATTAATATATTTCCATTTCCCCCCCCCACAAATAAAACATCTGTTATGCAGGTCACCCATGGCTTTTGACTATGCAGGAATTGCTAAACTGCTGTACAAAAACCAATATCTGTAGGAAAGATTAATATTTTTCCCCCATAAACAGAGCTTCTTTGCACGCAGGCCGCTTTGGGGTCACGGGAGCTTGCTTGCTGTTGCATATTTGTTAAAGTGTGCACAACCACAAAAAAATCTTTAAGTAAAAAAAATATAATTTTGAATTTAGCATTAAGGCCTGCAGTGTGAACGTAGCCAAAGGTTTCAATAGTTTTTGCTGCAACACAGACTGCTACAGGAGATCTTTCCTCCATAGAGTCATCAAGATCTACAACAACTCCATGAATATTTATGTAGTATGAGTTACACCAACACTTAATTTCTCTCTAGGATCAATAAAACATTTTTTAACTGAATTGTGTTCTTTTGAACAATAAAGGGAATATTTGCTTCTCAACAAGAGCAAAATGGTGGCAAACCAAACTTTAACTTCAGCTTCCACTGTTATTAATTGTGATTATCTTACTTCTGCTGTTTTGGTTAGCCCTTTTAGCTTGTTGCTTTTAGCCACGGCTTACCTGAAGTTATTGCTGCAGATTGTTGCATTTTTAATCATCTGTTTGTTCCAATCGCTTCTTCTGATCGTTTACAACACCTGATCGCGTCTCTTTCTGCAGACTTAACGCGCAGTAGAGCAGGAAGTGACAGACGGGTAATCCCTCTATCTGGGCTACGACTGAGAAGAGACGTTCACATGGAACCGTGGATGCAGTTCGTATCTGCAGCGCCGTTTACGTGAGGAGCACTGAAGGCAGCGCAGGCTGAATTGTAGGATAAACAGTGTGGATCATCCTGTGCATGTGTTAATTGCGTTTAAAAAAATTTTTAGCGCATTAATTCTATTAATTAATCGACTTGCTATTAACAAAGTCTGTTAATAGAACTTACAGCTGCTGGTCGTGGGTGGTAACCTGAATAGAGACAGTCCAGTTTGTCACCGCCATCTTCCCGCTCCTCGTTCTCTCCCTCATCACTCGAAGGTCTGGATAAAGCATCTGGGGTAGACTGGGGATGGTGCGGAGACTCGTGGACTACTGAAGGATCTCCAGAGAAACCTCCAGCATGACTGTTGTTCAGTCTAGATAGCAGAGTTTTGTTGATAAGTTCACGGAAACATGACAACTGTTTTGGAGAACTACATTGATCGGATAAAAAGCACTCACCGTGGAAGACCAGGACTGTGAAATTTGGGCTTTCCTGACGACAAAGGCTTTGTGGTATCAGGGGCTAGTCCGTTGCCATGAGAAACCGGGTGAGTGTCATGGCTAGGGGCGAGCTGGGGAGAGGGGTGCGGGTCCCTGAGAGGGGCAGTTTGCTGGGAATGGGTTTGGTGCAGTTCTCGTTCCCTATCCCGCTCTCTCGTTCTGTTCTTGTGTTCTGCCAGCAAAATGTCGAAGCGCTTCCTTCGTCCAGGCACGGCCCTCCGATGGCTTAAGGAATGTGTCTGTGGGGATGTTAAAAATCTTATTTCACAGAGCCTGTGTCTAAATAGATAGCATGCACACATGGGAAACTGGGCTGCAATACAAAACTGTATCATGTAGCCCTGAAATATTCCCCCAACTTATTTCAAACCCTGTATTTACTCCATGACAGGAGACAGAACAAACTTTTGAATGGGACTTAGTAATCGATTACGTCGACGGCTAAAATACGTCGACACAAAAAATGTGCGTCGATGTCATCACTTTCAAAACAAACATGGCGGGAGCCAGTAGTGTCAGCATGAGTGAGTCAGTTGACTTAAAAATACCTCCATCCGAACTCGCAGTTCAAAGGTATGGAACTATTTTACAATAAAAGGGAGCGATTTTGTCGTCTGTCGGCTTTGCCAAAATGGAAACGGCTTATAAAAGCACGACGGCATCCAGGAGCAGTTCCAGCACATCAAAAAACATCGTAAGTATTCAACTTTTTTACTAACGCTATGTATTTGACCCTATAAATCCTCCAAACACCCCCACGTAGAAGGCATATACACGAGCAGACACACACACACACTCATACACAGAAATTACTCGACCTCTTTCAAAAAAGCAAAACTTATTTAAGCTTCTTAGCTGTGTCTGGTTTATGTTACTGCTATCTGTTTTGTTGGTTTTTATTTGTGACCCGTGTTGGCAGAATAAGTCGGAATGCGCACAGACTGATTATGAGCAAAAGCCAAAAATGTGAATGTGTTATTTGGTCGCGGTAAACATGTTTGTTAACAAAGGTAATGCACTACCTGCTAAACGTAGCCGTCGTGGACATTAATACAACATTTGTTAAGTGCTTTCAAAAGCAAACCGACAACGAACTCTTGATTGTCAGGTTTAATAACGCTTCATCCTGTTTGAATACTATCTTTTAAGTAATGCTTCTCCAGTTTGTTGGATTCAAAGTTTCCACCTAACAACAAGAAAAATGTGCAGAATTTTATTGGAATGAACAGCGCCTCTCTCCCTGTTTATCTCTTTTATTTGGTGCAAATCTTATGTAAGAAACAAGAGAAAGTGCAGCAAAGTAAATGTTTTTGTGTGAATGAAGAACACTTTTTTGCATTAAGTGAATGTTAAATTTGGTTTTATATTTTTTTGGTATTTGCTTTCCTTTATTCATAGGATTTGGTTGCACAACATTTAACGTCTTGTTAAATTTAACCTCTAACAGGAGATTGTACTAATACTACAACTTTATTTCAGATTTTTTTTACAATTAAAATGTGTTCAAATGAAGAAATTTGTTTATTCCATTGAAATACATAAATTAATAAAAGTCAAATTTCTATACAAATTAAATAATGGGTAAATAATCGATAATCGAATCAACATCGAATCGAATTGAAAAATTAATCATTAGATTAATCGATGCATCGAAAAAATAATCGCTAGATTAATCGATTACAAAAATAATAGTTTTGCCCAGCCCTAATGGGACTTGCATTAAACTTCTCATTGGTGTAGTCATTCCTTTAGCTTGTGTAAATTCTTGTCACCACACCTTTACTTCCACTCAACTTCCCATTAAAAGGCTTGGATCCAGCACTCTGAACATCCCGTTTCTTTAATAATGACCTTTAACCTCCTGGTGGAGATACAGTCATCAAAAATAGACCCAATGTGGATATTGAAAGACACATTCATTTCCCAGTCACACTCCCCACCCTATTGAAAAACTTACAAACGCCACTGATCAGTTGCTTTTACGGTAAAAATCCCAATTTAGAGGTCTGAACCTATGAAGCTTAAGGACCTATTGCTCATATAATTAATTTTCTCAGGAAAGGCAGAGTGCTTACCTTGCATGTTAGTGATCTTGTGCAGGGTTTTCGACCAGTAGCATCCATAACGCCACAGTGAATGTCAGGATTGAACTCACGCTCTACAGGCACAAAAAGTCAGGGTAAAAACGTGTTTGTTCATTCGTTACCACCACACATTGTGTGTCTGTTTTTGCTAATCCAATGAATTCTGTTCTTTTCTAGAGGTGTAATTCTAAGATGAATAAACTAGGATGCTGATGCGCCCATGTAATTATCTTGATTGAAAAAATACAGTAAGAATGGAATAAAAATATCTAGGCGAGCTAGATGATTGAAGAACAATCAAGGTTATCTGAGCTTCCCTTCCAACTGACCTGAAACCTTCTTGCTAACATGGCGTTTGGTACTGGTGCTGCTGTCTTGCTTCTTGTCTCCGGGGAGGCCCTTGCCGTTGGGAATGGGACCAGATACCAGCAATGAAGGCTTTGGTATGGCGGGACAGTTAAGGCCTGGTTTAAGGGCTGATGACGACGACGACGTTGAAGTCGTGATAGCGGCAGTGCTCACAGTGGTGTTAGTGGAGGGTGTAGAGGAGGAGACGGCAGGAGCAGATGGAGTCTGCAGCAGCTTAGCCGAGGGGTCCACCCTCAGATGAATCTTCTCCACCTTAACAGCTGGGGTAAGGCTGGAAGAGAAGATTACAGACATGAGGAGTCTAAGAGGAAATATCAAGTTAGAAAAACTCATCCAGAAAGCAGCTCTTGGTGAGAGCGAAGTGGACGCAGGAAAGGGTCTGTTCGGACAAAACGTAAACCCCATCATTGCTCAAAGACAACAAAAGGTAGGGTGTTTTTAGGCCAGGTTAATACAGTTTCCAACCAACAAACATCGCTGCATACATTTACTGCAGATGCTAAATCACTGTTGCAACACTAACGACAAGATCTAATAAATTGGTCGGGACAGCCACAGAGTCAGTGACTCAGATGAAATCAAAGTGACTGACTTGAATTTGTCTTTATAATTGCAGTACATATTTATGTACATTCATTCATAATAAATTGCAAAACTACCCACAATGATAAAAAAAGAAAAAAAGAAAATTCAATTGCTAAGAGGTACCTGACCACAAGGGGCGATCACATCGAGCTCGAGGCATATATGTATTAATGTGGTCCATGTCATACACAAAACCAGGAGCTGGCCGAGCTGCGTGAGCAAACACTAATGCTCTGCCGTTCGCAGCTGAGCTTCGACAAACTAATAAGATATCGCTGCTCATCTGGTTTAAAGACAGAGCCTAATTGGTAGAAAGCTCCCACAGCAATTTCATCAGCTTTAAGACAATAAATTAGGTTTTCCCTTCTTGGAATTCTGTTTGCAGCGAATGCAAAATAAATTAAATAAAAATCACGTTAAACCTTATGTGCCACAAAGTTTTAGGCATATTGCATGATTAATGCAGTGCCCCAGCTCTACTTTTTATTCTTACCTGGATGAGGTGCCGTACTACTTTAACTGGGCCATTTAATGATAAACTAATCAGACCTTTGTTCATTTCAATGACACTCAAATCCTAAGAGTGTGTCAAATCTCTAATCGATTGTGATTTGAAATGCAGGACATCTGTACTGATTCATATGTATGTGTATAAAATTGAGTATGTTTCATGATAATTTAAAGACAGAAACATAAGAATCCAGCGTGTTACATTCAAACGCTTGCCTTCGAACCTGCTGACTAAATTTCACGCTGTATGGCTGAATCGCTAGTTGTCACCATCATGTTTCTGCCGATCGCCTAAAATATCTGGGTGGCATGCTGGACTTTTATGTTCCTGTCATTCAATTGTGAAACAATCGATTTTGTATGTTTTAAATCACAGATAGTAAAATAGTGTGCTTCTACATCCCTATCAAGTCCATGTTCAGCACAATGAATTTGCACCAGGTTTCCTGTGTGATCGAGATGTTGATGGACCGTTTTCATAATAATCTAAAAAAGAAATAAAAATAAAAAAAACACCAAAAGGGAGGAAGGAATGATAATACCTTAGTAGCACGGATGTTTTCATTTCAAATACATGCTTACAAGCATGTCAATTTTTTATAGTGACAGTTAAATAAGCTGATGCTTTGCCTGTATCCTCAGTATCGTTCAAATGCTGTTTGGAGGCCCTCTGCAGCTCCCTTAAAAAGAATACATCTTGTTCTCGTCATGTGAGCTGTAAATGAAATAATACACTGATGTCTGTTGTTGTAATAGCTATATTCGAAACTGCGTGAAGATTTGGATCCTTGTCTTCTCAAGCTCTGACAACCTCTTCATTTATTTTTATCACCACCTCTGCGCCAGTGTATATCAGGTAATATTTTCTTCTAACACCAAATCAGAGTTTTGATGAGTAAACTGAAGTGTGGCAGCTATGGGTATACCGAGTGGAAAGGCAAACCCACAGGCCATGTATTTGTTTCCCTCCCTGCATTAGCTTTGTATTCTCACTCGCCAATTCTCATCGCTTTTAGTTTTATACAGAAGAATTGCTGTTGAAAAAGACTGACAGAGTTTGCACTTTGCAAAAAAGTTAGTCAAATTAAAATAAACGTCCACACTTAGTAAAAGTAATGATAAAACGTACATTTTATCAGACTGGATCATCCTGCATGAGCTGATGGGAGGTCTTCGCTGAATGCCTTGCAGTTTGTCTTTGGCTGATTTCTGAAATTTTGGATTGGAGGATGAGGATGATGATGATGAAGTAGACGACGACACACTGGAGACCGCGGTGGATGTTCGGCTGAGGTTTCCTCCACTTGTTACTCCAGCCACTGTCCCAGAGCTTAGTCCGCTACCGGTGCTTCGGTTTCTGCCCGATACCGGGAAGGGCGAAGTGGAGGCCGGCTTGCTGGTAGAACTGTGCCTTCTCTCTGCAATAACGGCACAAAAAAAGGAGAAATTAACAAACAAAAAGATAGTACAAGCAATGAAATTCTTTGAAACACACTATGCTAGACCAGACCACAAATAATAATGCAGAATAAACAAAGAGGCAGACAAACATGGTCTTAGACAGTATTGAACAGGTTACCCCAACCCCACCAAGAAGAAAAGGAATGTGTGTAATTCATGCCTTCAGAGCTTGAAATAGAAAGAGCCAATGTGTCAAGAGCTTTATTTCCAGTCTGACAATCACTCAACAAGAGTGCAGACTGATAAAAGACTGTATGGGTGAAGGAAAGGTCAGGTTGAGTCTTTGTTGTGAAAGTGGAAAAGAAGGAGGGAGGGGGTTTCCAGAATCAATAAAGATATGGTCATGTGTGCTCATCATCATTAGCTATTACAGAATCCCAGGAGACGAGACCAGAAACAGCGGGTCTTCTAATGGGACCCTCATTTGCTAAATTTAGGACACCAAGACCAATTCAGCCATTTTCAGTGCCGACGTCAGTTGTTCCAACAAACAAAAAAAAGAAAAACAATATTGTTAGCTGCACACCACCATCCAAGGGGCTGGAACGTGGAACAACCAAAAACTGCAAGGGTGGAATGGGGAACAAATTAAAGGGGAGAAGGAAGGAAAAGTATATGGAAGGAAACAAGGTAGGAGGAAAAGGCAAGAGGGCAGAATACATCGGGGGGGGGAATAAAAAGGAAGACAACAATGTAGGGCTGGGCGATAAACCAAAAGTTCACCGATACCACAATATATGACCATTACAAAAGTTGTTTTTCCCATGTTGGTATATTCGGTATTTAAAAAAATGAAGATGTGTTTTAGTTCAGCTCATGTCCCTTTAATATACTGACTGTACAACCTTACAGACTGGATGGAGTGGATTCAAACAGCTACGTACAGTCATGTGAATCCACCCCATCTAGTCTATAACAAGATTGGAACAATGTTGCAAACATGGCATATTTAGCAAAGTTTTAGACACTTTTAATGACAGTTATTAAAAAGTGACAAGTAACTTTTTATAGTGTTATTCATTGGAGACTCTTATGTGAAGCACATATCCTTGTTACTCTTCTCAGTGAGCAGTAGTGCTGCAATGGGCCCAAAGCACTAATGGTGCATTCACACCGCCCCAAACATCAGCGTCAAGTGCTGCATGTTTACACCTAAAGTCTATGGTTGAGTTCGTCAGAGTCTCTGTTGCACATTGTCTGCGTCGTCTGTGTCAAGTGTTACCTGTGTTCAGCTAGCTGAACTTTTGATGCACTTCATCAATAAGAGCGTCTCACTGCAGTGACGTTGCCTGACGTCGATGTTGTCCGGCCAATCACAAGCCACTATTGTTTAAAACATCCAGCAGAGAAAGGCCTGTCCACGCCTTTGCAAGCTTCAGCTTAAAAATGTATATGGGCCAAACCAGATGAGTTGTGAGTACCATCACAGGAGGCAGCCAGTCTGCGCGCTGCAGCTCCATCTGCCTGCCCAGATTCTGCTCAGTCAGCACAGATATTTACCTCACTGAATCCTAAATACTGTAAATCAAACATGCTCTAAGCTGCTACTGGCTGATCCTACCCACACTTAGAGATAAAGGCAAAAGTTTTTCTGTCTAGAGTAAACAACAACACACTAAGTAAGTCGCTGATTTCACTCAGTCACTCGTGTTAGAGTGTGTGTGCCTCTCTGTCAGTATTCAGGTGCTGGCCAGTAAATTAGAATATCATCAAAAAGTTGAATTATTTCAATAATTCCATTCAAAACGTGAAACTTGTACATTATATGATAGATAGATAGATAGATAGATACTTTATTCATCTCCAAGAGAAATTCACAGTTCTAGCAGCTTACGGGAACACAGGGGCATGCAGGGAAAATACAATATAAAAATTTAAAAGAAGAACTAAGGTAAAATATAATGGTATAAAAAAGTATAATGTCTGCCAGTCCAGTTCAGTGCAGTTGTGCAGATGTCAGTATGCAAAAACAGTTGAGTAATGGTCAGTTTGTACATACTTAGAGTCCAACTTGTAGATGTATGTGTATGATAAAGTGCATGTGTGACTGAAGGTGCATGGTGTGATTAGCATTAAGTCCAGTGTTCTATGGTTGATTTTATCGCCCTCCCCCTAGAGTTGTTGAAGAGCCGCATGGCGTGGGGGAGGAACGATTTCTTCAGTCTGTCAGTGGAGCACGACAATGACAGCAGTCTGTCACTGAAGCTGCTCCTCTGCCTGGAGATGGCGTTGTGCAGTGGATGGTGTGGACTGTCTATGATGGACAGTAGCCTGTTCAGAGTCCGTTTATCTGCCATAGATGTAAGGCTGTCCAGCTCTGTGCCAACAACAGTACCTGCCTTCCTCACCAGTTTGTTCAGGCGTCCAGCGTCTTTCTTCTTGAGGCTGCCCCCCCAACACACCACTGCGTACATGAGGGCGCTCGCAACTACAGACTGGTAGAAGATCTGTAGCAACTTCTTGCAGATGTTGAAGGACGCCAGCCTTCTGAGGAAGTACAGACGGCTCTGTCCTTTCCTGCACAGGGCGTCTGTGTTGGCAGTCCAGTCCAGTTTGTCATCCAGCTGCACTCCCAGGTATTTGTAGGTGTGAACCACCTCCACACAGTCACCTTTGATGTTGACAGGCTCAAGGTGCGGCCTGATTCTCCTAAAGTCCACCACCATCTCCTTGGTCTTGGTGGCGTTTAGGAGCAGGTGGTTAAAGTCGCACCACGTGACAAAACGTTGGATCAACTCCCTGTATTCCTCCTCCTGTCCACTCCTGATACAGCCAACGATAGCTGTGTCGTCCGCGAACTTCTGCACGTGGCAGAGCTCCGAGTTGTACTGGAAGTCGGACGTGTACAGGGTGAACAGGACCGGAGAGAGCACAGTTCCCTGCGGTGCTCCAGTGTTGCTGGTAACAGTGTCGGACCTGCAGTCCCCCAGTCGAACGTACTGAGGTCTGCCGGTCAGATAGTCTGTAATCCATGCCACCAGGTCTGATCCTACTCCCATCTCTGTCAGTTTGTGCCTGAGGAGCAGAGGCTGGATGGTGTTAAAGGCGCTCGAGAAGTCCAAAAATGTAATCCTCACAGCACCACTGCCTCTGTCCAGGTGAGAGAGAGAGCGGTGAAGCAAGAAGATGATGGCATCCTCCACTCCAACCTTCTCTCTGTAAGCGAACTGCAGAGGGTCGAGAGCGTGGTGGGTCTGTGGCCTCAGGTGATGGAGCAGCAGCCGTTCCATGGTCTTCATCACATGGGACGTCAGGGCGACCGGCCTGAAGTCGTTCAGCTCCCCAGGATGTGGTTTCTTGGGGACTGGAATGATGCAGGATGTCTTCCACAGCTGGGGGACCCTCCCCTGTCCCAGGCTCAGGTTGAAGATACGCTGTAGGGGGTGTCCCAGTTCCTGCGCACAGGTCTTCAGTAGTCTGGGGGAGACCCCATCTGGACCTGTAGCTTTGCCGGGGCGTAGCCTCCTCAGCTCTCCACATACCTGAGCTGCTGTGATGGTGGGTGGTGTGAGCGGGGGAGGGGAGGTGTCCTCCTCTGTGCTGGAGATGGCTTGTGGGGTTGGGTGGGTGGGGGTTGCTGTGCTCGTAGGTGCAGGGAGATCAAACCTATTAAAAAACTGGTTTAACTGGTTTGCTCTTCCCACATCAGCCTCAATGGGGGCTCCTTTCTTTGAGCTGCAGCCAGTGATGGTCTTCATCCCCTCCCATACCTCCCTCATGCTGTTGTTCTGCATCCTCTGTTCTATTTTCCTTCTGTATTGCTCCTTCCCCTCTCTGAGCTGGACTCTGAGTTCCTTCTGTATCCGCTTGAGCTCCTGTGTGTCACCATCTCTGAAGGCCTTATATTCATGAATGCACACAGACCAATGTATTTCCAATGTTTATTTCTTTTAATTTTGATATTTATAAGTGACAACTAATGAAAACTCCAAATTTGGTATCTCAAAAAATTTGAATATTTTAAAGGCCAATGAAAAAAAATGTTTTTCTTTTTAAATGTTGGCCAACTGAAAAGAATGAACATGAAAAGAATGGTCATGTATAGCACTCAATACTTGGTCGGGGCTCCTTTTGCCTCCATCACTGCAGTAATGCGGCGTGGCATGGACTCGATCAGTCTGTGGCACTGCTCAGGTGTTATGAGAGCCCAGGTTGCTCTGATAGTCGTCTTCAGCTCCTCTGCATTGTTGGGTCTAGCGTATTGCATCTTCCGCTTCACAATACCCCATAGATTTTCTATGGGGTTAAGGTCAGGCGAGTTTGCTGGCCAATCAAGGACAGGGATACCATGGTCCTTGAACCAGGTACTGGTGGTTTTGGCACTGTGTGCAGGTGCCAAGTCCTGTTGAAAAGTGAAGTCTGCATCCCCATAAAGTTGGTCAGCAGCAGGAAGCATGAAGTGCTCTAAAACTTCCTGGTAGACGGCTGCATTGACCTTGGACCTCAGGAAACAGAGTGGGCCAACACCGGCAGATGACATGGCACCCCACACCATCACTGACGGTGGAAACTTTACACTGGACCTCATGCAACGTGGATTCTGTGCTTCTCCGCTCTTCCTCCAGACTCTGGGTCCTTGATTTCCAAAGGAAATGCAAAAATTGCTTTCATCAGAAAACATAACTTTGGACCACTCAGCAGCAGTCCAGTCCTTTTTGTCCTTGGCCCAGGCGAGACGCTTCTTACGCTGTTTCTTGTTCAAGAGTGGCTTGACACACGGAATGCGACAGCTGAATCCCATGTCTTTCATGAGTCTCTTCGTGGTGGTTCTTGAAGCGCTGACTCCAGCTGCAGTCCACTCTTTGTGGATCTCCCCCACATTTTTGAATGGGTTTGTCGTCACAATTCTCTGCAGGGTGCGGTTATCCCTAGAGCTTGTACACTTTTTTCTACCACATTTTTTCCGTCCCTTCGCCTGTCTGTTAATGTGCTTGGACACAGAGCTCTGCGAACAGCCAGCTTCTTTAGCAATCACCTTTTGTGTCTTGCCCTCCTTGTACAAGGTGTCAATGGTCGTCTTTTGGACAGCTGTTAAGTCAGAAGTCTTCCCCATGATTGTGGAGCCTTCAGAACAAGACTGAGGGACCTTTTAAAGGCCTTTGCAGGTGTTTTGAGTTAATCAGCTGATTAGAGTGGCACCAGGTGTCTTCTATATTGAGCCTTTTCAGAATATTCTAATTTTCTGAGATACTGAATTTGGTGTTTTCATTAGCTGTCAGTTGTAATAATAAAAATGAAAATTAATAAACACTTGAAATATATCACTATGTGTGGAAGGAAAGTATACAGTATAGAAGTTTCACGTTTTGAATGGAATTACTGAAATAATTCAACTTTTTGATGATATTCTAATTTACTGGCCAGCACCTGTATCTACATGCAGCAGACTTTTGAAATGCATGTTTACACCTTAGTCCGGCTTGAATCTAACCGAACTGGAGTTTCAGAAGGTCAGCTAAGCTACCCAGGTAATGCGATTGTGACTGTGTGAATGTGAAAACCCGAAAGGAAGACTGCACCAAAAGGTAAAGAAGAAGAAGAGGAAGAAGAAAGCAAACAAGGGGAGATTGAAGGCTGAAACAGTAGGATACATATTCTATGCTTATTCAGAGGTGGGAAACAGTGAAATCAAATGCTACACTAGGGGTGTGCGATGTGACGATTTAAGACCGTGAAACGATCTATACGTGTGACGATCTGTCATTTTTGAGAAATCGTTTTATCCCGATTCCCAGTTCTGCTGCTGTATTTCTGCCTCTGTGTGCGACGAAAAGCCTCCGTTCTCTCCCTGCTCCAAGCGAATTATCCCCCGACCCTCCCCTCCCTCCCCTATTGCGTTTGTACAACCTATAAACATGGGGCTGCCGCGACAGAGCCTAAATTAGGGTTTTGTTCCCAAGAGTAAGTCCTCATCCATTGTATGGACCTGGTTTGGTTTTTTACCAGACGGCAAAGAGCAAACAAACATTTGCAAAGTTTGCAAGGAGAGCGTCAAGGCAGGTGATCGCAACCTCATAAACTTGTTTAATCACTTGAAGAGAAAGCATCCCAAACAATACAATGAGCCACCTGCCATCTAAAGCTATAAAGCCCGACTGCAGCAGCAGCGGTGGCTAGTGCTTCTTCTTAGTTCAGCAAACGCTACAAAAAATAATCATAAAACGTATCCCCTACGACACAAACGGCAAAAAATCCGCGCTACCAGTTGCCTTTTTTCCCCAAACGCCATTCCACGCATGTACGTGAATGCACAGAGTTGCAGGGAATATTAAGAATATGTTTGGATGGATGAAAGAATAATTCGAATTGCTTACACTACAGTCTACCTTCATTATCTTATGTAGCAGCAGCACTTTGTATACCGTTGTGTTTTTTACACATTATCACTCACGTTTTTATAAGAATTGATTTTATTTTGTTTGCTTAATATCATAATGTTAAACTAAAGTAAGTTCATGTTTGCTTTTTGTTTCATTAGACAAGTCAAGATTAAAATGTTATATAATACATTTAAATACATTTATGATTTTGATGTATATTTCATTGAGGTTATTTTAAAAATGAAAAAAATGTATGTATATATATATATATATATATATATATATATATATATATGTTTAATTCAGAACTGTCTGTCCATTTCTATTATCTCTGGTGTGAGATAGCCATATAAGAATTTTAGCCCTTTGTTGGTTATCCCTAATTTGAATGAATGTACAGTATTTATTTAATATTACTCTTCTTTAATGTGTAATTTAAGTTTTGTTGGTGATCATTTAAAAAATCCTGATAAAATCGAGATAGTGATAACATAATTGAAAAATCGTGATATTCTACTTTTGCCATATCGCCCACCCCTAGGTTACACTTCCATTATCGCTACAAGCATACATCAAAACATTGCCTTAAATGTTTAATGGAATAGACTGGATGATGCAAAATAAAGCATTGTTGATTTTTAGTCTAGATTGCATTAAAAAACAATTTATCTGTCAAGGTCAACTTGCATTAGACCGGATCTATAGGGATCAAAATATCTGATTATTTCATAAATGACAGAAAACTAAATGGGAGCTTGCAGCCTCCTGTCCTGTAATGTCTCCCCTGCCGGGATCAGCTGCAGAAGCACGAACACCTTCCAGAAGACAGATGGGTTCGAGGAGACATGCGCACGTCCTACTGAAACGATCTCAATGCTACAAAGATGCTTCTGGCCTTGTGTTAACACCGCATGGGGTCTTCTCATAACATCAGAGAGAAGAACATTGAGTAAAGCCCAGCAAGGAGACCTGCTGAGCTGTATGACCAAGTATGGCTGCAGAGCTGAAACAAAAATTCGACCTGAAACATATCTGCAACTTATTTGATACAAACTAATATCATTACGGATCAAGACGAAAAATAGGACCCTGCAATTTTAAGGAGTCTTGAGATTCAGTGCAGTATATATGAGGATTTAGACAGAATTACTGCAGAGGGTGAATATTCAGCTCCTGAAAAGCTACAATAAGGGATTTAAACATGCTGCTACTAAAAAAAAAAAACTGATTGGTACATACCTAAAACATATAGTTATAAAATGACTATATAACATCTCATCATTGCACAACTGAAACAAACAGCACAACACATGCTAAAATCATTGCAAAGGACTAATTATGAATCCTTACCATCTATTAATCAAACCATGATCTTTCTGTCTGGCAGTCAACTGCTTGGGGGCTGTCAGTGTGGTTTCAATTTCAATTACTGCCAGGGTACTACCCTATGGTTTTTCCTCTAAATCTCAATTGACAACCACCCTGACGGAACTAACAGCCAATCTAACCAGTTGAAGTACATCAGAAATAACATAACCCCGATTGGTGATTGTTTTTAAACTATGTGGGAGGAGCCCACTGAGTGTTGTTAACCTAATAGTAATAATCACTACAGGAGCATTGGACTGTAATGCCTCCCCCTTGTGGCTGGCCTCAAAAAGAGTTACATCTCTGAGCTGAGAAGTTTCTACAAAGAAGTACTCAGATACTGAAAAGATGAAGTAAAATAGCAGGGGAAACAAAAAAAAATCCACAAATTTAAAAAAATATTTGTCTGCCTTAAAAAAACGCATTGAAAAACAATATAACACTAAATATTCACACAACTCAAACCGTGGATTATTTTATTTTATTTACTTGACTTTTATTGGACTACGAGATAAAATCATTTTTTTTAAATTAATTTATGTTTTCTTGTTCTTTAACTATAATTTATTGATTTTCTTTCTGGCTTTTCTGTCATTGTCTAAATTAGGAAATATTTTATTCAAATTTTCAAATTAAAATAAAGCTGACATAAACAGTGACATCAGATGTGGGAATTTTAAATTTTGCTAAACATTGTTTAGAGCGATGCAATCCTTCCAATCACAACTCCACTGTCAAGTCATAAAAAGTAGAGCACTGCAAAACTTGTAAGCCACTCCCTACCCAATTCTACCCCAAAACTAAATAAAACCCAAAACTCATGAAAAAGGTATAACTATTAAACCCTTGAGTGACACTTACCATAGTGTGCTTGGAAGGCTTGTGGCTTGACCACATGACTGCAGTGGCTGCACATCACCAGGTAGAATTCGTCCTGTGCGGGACACTGACCAAATATGGGCATGTCTGTAAACAGTGGAGAGAGCACAAGTTAAAGGGGGGGGAATAACTTTGACCTTAATAGATTCTGCTACCTGTGGATCATCCATCATTTGTTGTAATGATGTTCCAATTGAAACTGGTTTATTTAAGCATCATTAAAGTTTTTTGGGTTTTTTTTTATGAACAAAAGAGCAGCAGAGCACAATTGTTAGCTGCTGAGCCTTAAACGCTAACTTAAAGTAGTGCTGTGTAGCAAACAAGACAATACTTTTTAGTATAACAGAGTTATGGACTACCTTGTGACAAATTAGCAATTAAAATAGGCACAAAGGGCTTTAATATTACATGGAAGTGAGTTAGAAACACAATTCAGCAATAGGTTTCTATGCAGTCTATAACTTGGATAAATCAGATCAATCAAAAATCGGTTACCCGCTGTCTAAGACTGAGGAACTGAAAAAAGGTTTTACCCAGGGTGAGAAAAAAAAGCTTGATTTCATGAGGTTTTGTGCAAAACTCATTAGTACGTGGGACTTTAGAAATCTTCTCTCTATGCAGTTTCAAGTATATTGAAAATGTAAAGGCCTCTAACATGTATAACTCAATGAAATTCAGAATAATAACATACTATTATTATAGTATATAAAACTATATAGTGGAATTTGTCCCGAAACTGGTGGGTTGCCGGTTCGAATTCCAGCTCCATCGGTCTGTCGTTTTAGTACCTTGCTACCTTCAGTGTGTGACTGTGAGCATGAATGGGTGAAAGTAAAATGCTTTGTATTCCTCTGACTGAAAAAGTGTTATAAAAATGCAGGCTATTTAACTCCAATCAATTCTTTATATTAATATACTTTAGGCAAACATTTTTTTTACAAGATCACAAGAAGTCAAGTTATCCCCAACAGCTGTATCACAGTAAATAAATACAGAACGCAGTAATATAGCAAGATCTGTCTCAAAACTTTTTAAAAAATATTTTAATTGTTGTTCCCATTTTGGTACCGAAGACATTTTTACTCGAACAGGGCGGACTCAGGTTTTTTGAACAAGACCAGTCGAGACGATTGCTGATAGGCTTTTTGTCCATGCCTTAATAATATAATGACCAAGGACCCTCTCAAAAACGGCTACAAAAACGTAATCATTGGAAGAGTAACAACTTCTGCCATCTGCGCCGATTTAAGGTTCTGGTAGTGTGTTTTATTTAAGAGCAACTCCAGTCTATGCATCATATATATATATATATATATATATATATATATATATATATATATATATATATATATATATATATACATACATACACACACCATGTTGCATTTCATTCAATTGTGCGACTGAGACAGACTGCAAAACTTTATCCTCCGCCTTTCTTCTCGCATTTTACTTGGTTTTAATTTTGTCAGCTCAACATGCAGAATCTATTCCTAATTAACACAGGCTGACATGTGTAGCATTTATTTTATCGTAAGTTTAAAAAAAAAAAGTATTGTCTGCAAGTGAAGGATTTTCATCTGCTGATTCGCCTCCAGTGAAATGCCCACGCCTTCTTACTCGCTACACAGCTCTGAAAAAGTGCAGCTACAGCCAATGGTTCAAGCATCAGAACACAGATAAACAAATACCTTGATGCAACACAAGACACTGACAATGCACTCGTCTTCTGGTTAAAAAACTAAGACCGATTCCCACAACTCCATAATTTGCCACTGAAGGTTCTGTCAGTTCCTGCATCCTCTGCACTAGTTGAGTTTTTTTTAGTAGAGGAGGTATCATCACGAGACGGCATCATGCAGGTTTATGTCAAAGAATGCTGCGGTTTCTCATGTGTCTGAGTTCCAACAAAGTGGTTCCTAAAACTTTCATAGAAAGAAACTGGACCTTTGAGGTATTTAGTAACAAGCCCTAAATTTACGGTTATAATTAAGCTCAGAGTTTTAGTGGTGTTTTGTTACGTTTTGGTTCAAGCTTGGCATTATATTTTTAGTTAGACTTGTCCTAATTAATTATTGCAATTTCATGAAGGAAAAACCAATGTTAAGAAATATTAAGCAAAAAAAAAAAAACTATTAACAAAATGTGAGCATTTTCACACAGCTCATTTAATTTAGCTGGTACTGACCCTTTACATTTTTCCATTTTTTTCCTCTCTCTGGAATGAAATGTTTATTGTGATGTGTCAGGGGAATTCAGTTTTCATAGGGACATTTTCAAAAGAGCAACAAGATTTATAAGATAATTTGAAAACAGCAAAAAAAAGACAGTTTTTGTTGCTTTTATTTAAAAGAAAAAAAAACTACTTTTTTTGTTTCATTATGATTTTCCTTAGATTAGACGCGGTCTTGGCCTTTTCTCATTCTGGTCTCGGGTGTTGCAGTCTAAACTACAACATTAGAAAGCTGTACAATTCAGTGGTAAAGTTGCAAATATAACGATCACTGCAGAATCTGATTGCTTTTATTATCAATTATTTCACCAACTGAACCTGTATTGCAGAACATAATGGAAAAAAGTGCTACATTACCCTGCTTTGTATTCATACCCACTTCACAGCCTTTAATTAAGGTACAGTGGCTATATTTAACCCCTAAGATGTTTTAACATGAATATTGATACACAGAATCCGACTTTTTTGACCAAAAGAACTTGCAAAAAAAGCCTTTAATGTCAAATTCAAAACTGATTTCTACCACTTTAAAATTAAATGAAAATAACAAAATAAGTGATTGGATCAGTATTCACCCCCTTCAAGTCAGTACTTAGTAGGTGCAACTTTGACTGCAATTGCAGAGGAGTCTGTGTGGATGGGTCTCAAACTGACTTGCACATCTGAACACCATGCAATTTTACTCCATTATTCTTTGCATGGCATATACCTTCTCAGGTTTATTCACAAAACTTCTAAGGAGCATTGGCCCTTATGTAGACCAAAGCTCATTTCAAATGCAGCTGTTTTAAGGGTCACACATTAGGTTTAAAAGTATCGTGTGAATTAAGTTTTTGCCAAGATTAGGGTAAATGTTTGAGTAGGTATACATGTAGTTACTAAAGCGAAAAGCAGTCAATACAAAGTCCTAATATCGGTAGAAATACAAACGTGTGTGGTGGTGATGGTGGTTAGCGTTCCAAAAAGAAATACACATCACCTTTTTAAGATATTTTGATCCTGTAACAGCTCAATTCGCTCCCTCTGTGAGAAACCTGGGTGTTTTATTTGACAGTGGACTAAAATATGACAAACAAATAAATGCAGTGGTAAAGGCAAGTTTTTTCCATCTAAGACTACTCGCAAAGGTCAAACCATTCCTATCCCGACCTGACCTTGAAAAGGCTATTCACGCCTTCATCAACTCGAGGATTGACTACTGTAATGCCCTTTATACTGGACTTAATTCTCTCCTCCAAAAGCTTCAACTTGTACAGAATGCAGCGGCACGTCTTCTCTCAGGCCACCCCCAAACACTTGCACATCACACCAGTCCTCCGTTCCCCGTCACTGGCTTCCGATCCGGTAAAGAGTGGACTTCTAAGTCCTTTTATTTGGGTTTAAAGCCATTCATGGCCTGGCCCCGGCCTAGCTTAGTGAACTTCTTACCCTGTACAACCCAGTTAGGAATCTGCGCTCGGCAGATTACACCACCTTGGTCATCCCAAGGTCTAAGTACAAGGCTTTGGGGGTGGTCTTTTGCTGTTTTAGGCCCCAAACTGTGGAACGCTCTCCCAGCCCACATACAATCTGCCACTGACCTCTTGAGTTTTAGATCGGAGTTAAAAACACATTTATTCAGGCTGGCGTTTTACATGTAGCCACTAACTGGCCTGTTGCTCTTTCATGTTACAGTTATGTTTTGATTATGTTTTAGTAGTACTGCTTTTATTCCTGTTTTTATACGTCAATGCACTTTGTGCATTTTTTTGCGCTGCAGCTGTGTCTTAATTTTGTTTTAATAGTATTCTTGCTTTTACTTTGGAAAGCACCGTGTGCACCATTGGGTGATGGAAGGTGTATTACAAATAAATATTGATTGATTGATTCTTTGTGAAGAACCGTGAAGCCATTAAACAAAACTATCACACTAAAACTAAATTACATGTTTGTCACTATAAAATGACAAATATGTTAAAAAAATATTTTAAAAAAAGATTTTTAAATATTCATATTTTACTGTGTGTGGATCTCTCTGCCCAAAACCCCAACTTCATAAGCCCCTCATGCATATCAGGAGCAGAGATGTTTCTCACCCGAATGCGTTTAAAATCTACCCTGAGAATCAGAAACCACCTCATTAAGGAGGCTAATTAAGAGATTGACTGGGGTGGCGTGATGAGACGAGCAGAGAAGAGGATAGAAGAGAAGCCAAGTGGAGCCCCTCTCTCCAGCACCTACTTGGCGAGGGTTGTCGAGGGTTCTCCAAACATCACTGGCTGAGTCTGGAAGGGAGGAGGGCCATTAAGCTAAGACCGTATAAAAGCATCTACCTGCTGAGCTCCCTCTCAGAGAGGTCAGCCGCAGTGTTGTTCAGTGGAATTGACAAGCCTGATGCTTGTTAAAATGTCAACTGGTTGAGTCGTGATTGCCAAGTGTCTTCTTTAGCAGCTGTGCTGTGGAAAAAGACTTATTGTAGAGCTTCTGGTGTGTGCCATAAATAAAGGGAGCGAGTCTTTAATGAAAGATATGAAAGGCGTGGTATTTTAGAACAAACAGAAGCAGACAATTTCAACATCAGTCATTTGGGGAGCATTGTTTAACAAAGTATGTTTTTTTTTCTCATTTCAAAAAGTCAACATATTTAGATTACAGACCAAGTGCTTGAGTGAGAGAAGTTTTTACTGGCTATATAGGAAAAAACCTCCACATCCCAATCTGACACAGCCAGCTGCTGCCTGAAAAATAAAAATTATGCATCCACACTTTACCTTTGAACTACACAAAAACAAATCCAGCTCTTTGGAAACATTTCCCAATGCTAAAAGTACAGCCACAGTGTAGAAACTTTAATAGCCTCGGCTATCACTCCTATTAGAGAGCAGCTGGGCAGCCAACTGCAGACTCTATCCAACTGATTAGCCAAGTTAATATCAGCTTATTTTACTATGTATCTGTGTGTTGCTTCATGAAGAGAAGAACCTCGGAAAGATCCAAAGTTCTGTGTAATAAGGACTTTAAGCAAAAAGTACTACTACAAAAGTACTACAAAAGTAAGATATTGTTTCGAGAGAAGAAAGTTTGCAAGAACAATGAAGACAAACCTTGAAAAGACAGGCATCACGAGAGTGGGCCAATTTGTGAAAACCAAGTTTTCATGAACAAACCCTCATCCCCCCCCAATGGAAACAAAAAAAACATAAGATATGATACCGCTTTCAAGTTAAAGACAGTCAATATGGCTTTTAAAGAAGGAAATACAGGGGCTTCGCGTACTGTTAGCAGCATTGAATAAATGGTGAGATGTTACAGACGCCAAGGTGAGAACTGTCTCAATGTAATAAGATGAAAAAAAGCTTTCAGAGGTAATAAAAGCATGAAGCATATTGCCAAAACTTAAGTCTTTCTTGTACATTGGCTGAAAACTCAAGAGGACGGTTGAGGTGTTTCCACCGTGTCGAAATGTTAAAAAAATCCAAGCTTCCCCAGACACCAATCACTTTCCTAACAATCCCCTCTGCACATACCCTTTCATATGGTAATTAAACGTTAAAACACCTACAGCTTTAAATCGGGTGTGGCTTGTATTTGTACACATTTGTGTTTCCATAAAATAGGCTGTTGTGGCCCATAATCAGGTGCGCTATAGTCCGGAAAATACAGTAGTTATTATACAACTAGTTTATTATTGACATCTTGAACAAATGAAATCGCAACATGCTTAATTCTCTGATTCGGCAAAGTGGTAGGGGGCTTCCTCATAATTTTGTTTAGATCTGGACCACTGTCAGTTTCATTAGAAAATCTGAGGCGAGTTAAGTCAAGATCTTTCATCGCGCCTCTATCTGAGGGCTCCCTGTGAGTAAAAGAAAATAGATGCTATCTAAATTTAAGTCAAAGGAATGACTGATGAATATTAAAAAGAGAAATCACATTTCTCCTGTTTTAGCTTCTACAGGTAGCTCTTAGGATTTCTAAAAGTAGAATGGGAGGCAGATATTTTAGTTATCAGGCTCCTTTCTTGTGCAGTTTTCAGTTTTATTCCATGAGGCAGACAGAGTCTACTTTAAGAACAGGTTTAAAACCTTCCTTTTGATAAAGCTTATAGTTAAAATGGCTAAGTCATCCTGAGCTATCTCTGTAGTTATGCTGCTATAGGCTTAGATTGTTGGAGGACAGACTGGCCACTTTTCTTCACTAATTTTCTCTTCTACTACTCTCCAGTTGTATATTTTGTGGTTATTCAACATTTAAACGTGTTTTCTCTAAGTGTTTTTCTCTCCATAGTAGCTACAACTGGCCTGGTATCCTGCTTAGCTACAACGCCCTGTTGGATGGGGGCATCGACTCAGCTGATGCTAAAAGTGACCGAACATCTTCTATGTCCTTCAACGTTTTACTTTCTTTAATATAGAAAGTACTAGGGATGTAAGAAAATATTGATATGTCAATATTGCAGATATTTTAAGTCACAATATTATATCAATATTCAAAAGCAAAGCAAAAGCAAAGTATTGATTTTTATTAAAGAATTTTAATTGAAATTTGTCATAAAATTAATAGTATGACTGGTAATTGGTGGCTTTTTTCGCCTTCTTTGTTCCAGAAGATCAACTAGGTCAGTTGGAGGTGTTATGTATGAAACAGGTTTGAGTGTTTAAATCGATGTGACAGATTTTCTACAGTTAAATTCAATTTAAAAAATCACAATATTTAGTCTTACTCATAGTGATAGATTGCAATATATTGTATCGCCCCTTTTGTATAGTGATGAATATCGTACTGCAGATTTCTGCCAATACACATCCCTAGAAAGTACTCTCACAGCAGTTCTTTCTGTTCTGTCTCTCTTCTCTGTCTTTTCAAACCCCCAGACGGTCGTGGTAGATGACTACTTGTACTGAGCCAAGTTCTGCTGGAGGTTTCTTCCCCATTAAAGCTGATTCTGATTCTATTAAAGGGGAGTTTTTTCTCTCCACTGGTGCTATATGCATGTGTAGTAACTGTGGTGATGGATTGCTGTGGTTGAAGTTTGCATCAATGGAGCAAAATCTCAAATCAATGACGCGATGTAATCTGCTGGGATTCCATCCATCCATCCATCCTCTAAACTGAATATGGATTCAAGTTAGCATATTATGTCTCATACGGGCCATCTAATCCAGGTAAAGTCTTTTTAACAAGAATATTATTAACAGTTGGCACTGAAAAATGCTGCATCCAAGCGGTCCTTTGTAATAGTGATGGGGTGATTTTATACGCTGTGCCGCTCTAGAGGGAACCCTTGCAAGTTTTGGACCTCACAGCAAGTGATCGGTAGTGTCTGGATAAGCCCACCAAAATGACTTGATTTTGAAAGTAGCAGTCATCACTTCAAATTTCCCTTTAACATTTCAAGATGTTTTGCCAAAAGGGAAATGGATTTACAGTGGAGAAGCGAAGTCACAAGAACAAAGAGAACCCTACAAATAAGCAAAAACTGGGGGAGAGTAGCACCAAACAAAGAACAGACGAGCAACACGAGGAAGGAGAGAGAAAAGGGAGGCTCGACTAGACAAGCAGAAAGAGACTGTGAGGCTTAGAGAAAAACAATGAGCTTCTAGTTAATTTCAGCATCCTCAGCCATGGCAGTGATGGATGGTCTAGGTGTAATCGCAGCAGCTCGAACTGCCTCTGAGCAGCACACATGCTGGCTCAGGCTGACCCGTGGCAGACACTGGCGCTACACATCCCAGCTTTGCAAACTGTGACAGAGCCACTGTAAAATTCATTAAAGAAAAAACACAACAGACTGCTGAATTCATAAATCATTAATTGGCATATATTTCTACGATGAGTTTGTTATGTTAATCCGTAGAAAAGCAGCTATACCACAGGAGGAATCCAACGGTGACTCATAATTGAGTGGTGAAGTCATCCACTTCTGGTAACACTACCACACACACACACCCACTTTATATGTAGACAAACTTCTGGCATGCGTTCTGCATGTGTTGATCAGGCTCTATGACACAGACAACAGTCATTAACAGACGCTGCTACATAACAAAGACATGCCTCAATCCGGGTCCAAGTCAACTAATCTAGCAGCCCTGAAATTTTAAAACGATCACTCTGCCTCCCAGCCTTCAACCAGTAGATATACTATCAAATGACATTTCCACGCTAAGATGCAAAGAAATCCCTCTGAAGGCTAGTCACAATTTAAAATGGATGCAGTGGCTTAGTGCTTAAAGGGCCATCTCTTCATAGACACCCACACATGGTATTAAAGCTGTGCCCCTGTCAGTGGGAGCTTGCAGGAATTGTTCATTGGTTGTAAGCCTCGTTTACGTTTCTCTGTCATCAAGTTTGCAATCACAGGCACACGTACTGATGGAGACCTTTTTTCTTTTATACTTCTGGTGGATAATTGCTTTGAAGCACTGACACACCAACAGAGGACAGCATGTAGTGCTGACCTTGTCTGGCGGGTCGGCCTACCACTGCAGTGACAACTCCGGTCAACGACCGTTTATTTACTTCAGCTTGTAAACGCACATCCATTCAAGGAGCAATGGGCAACAGAGGGCAAGTTTCGATTGAGCTGGAAAGCTCTGAACACACTAAAAACACCTAAAAAAAAAACCCACAGCAGTCTGTTTTGTTATTCTGTAAAAGAGTTAACCTTGCTCTGCAAGATGCATTCTTGGAAGATTTGGAGGTTTCCAAACTCAGGAGAATCCATCTTGAACCGCTCCAATCAAACCGTCCGACCTCTGACCAATATTTTGCCAAACCAGTCCATTGTCAGCATTGTGGTTTGGGGCGGGAGTTAAGTTGTGATGGTAGTATTAACTGCTCAGCTAAGAGAAAAACATGGTCGCGCCGGTTGACGCTTGCATAGAATGAATCGGTTTTACAGGAACTGGATACCTTTCTTCGTTAAAAAATGAGTAAAGGAAAGTACTTTGTGAAAGTGAAACAAATATTGCCGCGCCGGTTGACGCTCGCGTAGAAGCCGGTGCAAGCTGGGCGCTACCTTGCGGTTCCTCCAATCAGATCATAGTATTCTACCAGATGGCCCGTCTTTGAGACGGTTTCTGCTGCAAAGATTCCAGATTGAAATGTGTAGACTCCACACTAAAAATGTTTTGCTTTACTCCGTCCGTGTTTGTCGCTGACCCCTTTTGTTGCCGGATAATTGTACTACGCGTCTCCAAACCTTTGCTGACGGAGAAGTTTAAACTAGGCTCTAGGGAAGGCCTGGGCAAAAAAGAAAATCGATTGAATGAAATAATTCAAATATTTTGTTGCAGGGGATTTCAAAAAGTAACTTGAGTTTTTGTGCAATGGCACATTTTTGGCTACCCGGAGCTTCCGTTGCTAATGTGGTATGGGTTTGCTGCGACAGACATGGAGCAAGACCCCCCATGCCATTACATTTGCCTAAAGCTCATCACGGTCAAATGTAGCACCACCACAAACCTATTCTAACACCTGAAGCAATGACATCCAGCCAAATATGAAAAATGCCAGTCTCTCTGAGACGAACAAAACCATAGTGACCAACGAACCATAGCTAAAAAATAGCTAACTGTACGGAATCCTTTGCACAAATTGACTATCATTTGTAATTGCTTTTCTTAATAAGTGGGGTAAATCCAGAAAAAAAAATCTGAGATTTTATTTTTAGGCCATTTCGCCCTTCAGGGTATGCACACAACACACCGTGTTGACCAATGCAAATCTAATTTAGACACGGCACTAAACAGAAGGCTTGTAGATAATCCTTAACTTTCTGAAACTTGAGGAAAAACAGAAAGATTAGACTGCGACTAGACCTGCAGAATACAAAGAGAAAGGTAAGAATTCTGATGATATGACCTACAATTTAGAAAAAAGTGTTAATGTCTTCATTGGTTCTTAAGATAAAGATGTCAAACTGAGCAAATGCTGTGAATGTGATTCTGAACTTTCCATAGCGCCCACATCGGGTTTTGCTCTTTCGTCGATTGAGAAAAGGTGGAATGGAACATTGAAGAACAATTGGGGTTAGGCGTCATTGATTTTAATATTGTACTTTACAGCAAAACCATTACAATATTTTCCTAAGACGCACCAATCAAACATTAAGATGTTGACATAGACTTGTTTTAATTAGATGTCAGAAGCCTTCAAGAGAAAACTGGCTCGTTTTGGTCTCTAGCCATTTTAGGTGTGTATAACTGCCTATTATTTATAAAAGTCTGGGATGTTCTTTAAATAATTGGTAGTGGGAATACATTTGTGAGATATAATCCAACACTAATTTAGACAGATTGTGATGAAATAATGGTAAAATCCTATATTTATTTGACATTTGTAGTAGTTTTTCTTCATTATAAAATGGAAGGAGAAAATCATGCATTCAGAGGACAACCAATAACTTGTTTCAACAAAAGCCTCCAAAGCACCACCTGCAGAAACCTGTGAGAGATCCCCCAAAAGTTTGTCTTTAGACACAAAGTAGTGTCCATTGCTGTCGCCACAGAAAAGAGAAGAGGTGTGCCGGTGTTCAAGACACAGAAAACTTTGCCGTGGGTTACTAGAAAGGAGGATCACACAGGCGATGGCTCCAAACCTCCGCTGGAACAGAGCAAGTGTCTCCAAAAAGCAACTGCATCACATTTTCAGACAAAGGACAAGGAAGATGAATCTGCAGCGTAGATTTTAGACATACACAGAGTTTATGCTCGCTCAGGGACTGCACCTGTAGACACAAGAAGTCTACACAACAGAGCTCATTTCTCGTCTGTCCAGTTTACATATAAACTTCCTGCTCCTGGGTAGAATACGAATACATCTAAAAGGAGTTCCATACCTTATGTTCACACTGATTTCACATGTTTGGGTGGTAAAGAAGTGCTCCTGCACATCTTTAAGTCAAAGGACCTCTGAAGCTGCTTCAGGAAGACAGTTCAGTAATAAATATGCAACGGCTCACCTCTTTATTCATGTCACACCAGTCAATCCAACACTTAAACAGAGTTTATACTTCTCCAGCTACAGAGGCGCAAAGAGACACGGCGTCATTATCCGTTGACACCAGGGCTCTCCGATAACCACAGGAGGAAGGACAGAGAAGAGCTCAATTTCTAAGTATCCCTCGAATGCAACAGTGACCGCATAACTGTGATTTATCACTAGCTGTTGCAGATTTTGGATACTACATGCTTTATAGTGCAAGGCCAGTTTATCCAATATGGTATTTTGCTGATTTTGAACACCAGGAGGTGTACAGAACAGTAAGAGAGACCACTGTGTTTGTTTACATGTGTTTTTAGAAAATTCCATGAGCTGCACTTCCACCTCAATCAAAACTTGCTCTCTGTCCAACAGTACTTCTTGAGTGGATGGTCGTTTAACTGGTGTCGACCAGAGATGTCACTGCAATGTTCGGAAGACCCGCCAGAAAAGGTCTGTACTTAAAACTGTCCTGATGGAGAATTGCTTTGCAACACTAACACACCAACGTTGAAGTAGAAAAGGAAAAAGTCTCCATCAATAGGTGTGCGTATGACTACAAACTTGGGGTTTGTGCGTTTATAAAACAAACAGCTGAAATGGCGAAAACAAATGTGCTTGGTTTTCAAAACATTGGCACTACATGCTGAATGCGTTAGGAATTTCTTCAATAGCTGCGTTTCCATCACCTGAACTTCAAGGTAATTTTACCAAACCTTTCCTCTACATCGGGCCGGGCTGACAGGGCCAACGGAGTTCCTGTATGAGGGTATGTCCTCAGAATGGCCTTATCAAGTTCCTAAACAGGAGCTGTGGTTCAGTTGCGCTGATTGGTTGTTAGTTGCTGAAACAGTTTTTTCTTTTATGTGTACAATGGTACGAAAGGGAATCCTAAACAATGAAATTATGCAATTACCAACTCCAGCTGTCATTTATACTCTGGTCACTTGATTAAATATTAATAGCAGCACTGTTCACACAAAAACAGCTTTTATTTACTATTGTGTGGATTTCTTTTGAAAAAAACATCCACCCAGAATTAGGACTGGGTGTTTATTCAAATAAGAATCAATTTGATTCTGATTCTCAAAAGTTAGAATTTATTATCACGATTTGATCCAATACAATCCGATCTAATTCAATTTGACCTACTTCAATATAAATATGGTTCAGTGCTATTAAAAACTTTTTTTTTAGCTGTTATCTTAATTATATGCCTGTAATTCAATGACGTAACAGTTTACCAGCAAAAAACTATATTAACACTTTCAGAACTAAGCCTTAAAATGGCTGTCTGGATTCCAATTTTAGATGTAAAACTGGGAAAATAATGTTAAACCATTAAACCAATTTTTGAACTTGTGAATTAATTTGATTCTTAGAATTTTTATAAGAATCGATTCAGAATCGATTTTATTCAACATCACTACCCAGAATATTATTTGTTCTCTTTTTTTACATCATGTAGGCAGTAATGTCGACGGAGTATTGCTAAAACTTTGGTTCAACGTGCAGATTTAATTTGAAATAAAACCGAATAGTGTGTTAGCGTGAGCCCAATTAGTAAACATACCCCTTAATTTCAGGAACTAAATTAATACATTTAAAAAATGCGAGCGGAATGTCACCTTGTTTTCGACCTGGAGATTATTCACCATTTTCTTTTAATAGTCAAAATAATTTCTACCGTAACGAATGGAACCGTTTGATAAAAATTGACTATTACATATCCATCAACTTACATTCTAACCATTAAAATAGAAACCATTCATCCAACACCGTTCACAGAAAAGTTTTATGCCGATATGTAAATTATTTTATAGAATAGGCAATTTTGTTATTTTGGGGGGTTATCACCTTTCGCTGGTTTAAATGTAAACTGAGGGAGATCAATCTATTTAATTTAATCTTTTAAAAGACTTAACTGTTTTGATGTATAGCCTGCAGTTATCTGACGTTCATTCAGGTTAAATTGTTTATTTTTACATAAAACCCTTTAAACATTTCCTCCCACACTTAAAGAAACCTATTATATTTGTGTTGCAAAGAGAAAACAATGAGCAGTGAGTATGTTTGGGCCTAAACTTAACTGCTGACTCCAATTGTTTTTGTGTTCAGATGTAAAGGTGACGCTAAACCCGATCAAAAACATGTTTCATTTACAATGATTGGTTGTTTACGTAGTTATTTATGCGCTTAATCTAGAACAAGTTCTGACTGAACCAAGCGCGTAAATTCTTTAGAGCCCATGTGTGTCATAAGTACAAACCCTCAGAATCAAAATACACCTTTGGCCCTACAGCGAAAAAAACACTCACCTTCTCTGCACAAACGCATGGCTTCTCGATTTTTCCCCAAGTCTTTGAAACTTTCCTCCGATTCAGCACCTGAAAACAAGGCGATCCGACACAGGGACAGATAAATAGTTGCACTTGCTTGTCTGACCGTGCTGCTGCTACCAGTAGCGTTTCTTCATATCCAGCCTAAAAACTGCCTGCAATCGGCCAAATACAAAAAAAAAAAAAAAAGGGACGGGACTGGCAACTGTCGCGCTTCCCCTCGCTTCCTGCCGCACATTCGGCACGCCGAGGAACTCACCGTCGTGACCGTGGAGTTTGGCGGCGTCGACCCAGCTGCTCCAGGGCTGTCCCAGCATTATTTCAGGACTAGGCAGCGATCTCCGCTCCGCAACAGTCGCCATTGCTGTGGAGCCTTCTCCCCGCTGGATCTGCTGCTGCTTCAGCTGCTGCCTGGCCGCTCGGCGCTGCTCCCCCCTGACGTCATCCTCGGCCCTTTCCGACATTCTTTCCGCTACAATGTAACAACAGAGAGAGTCAGCGATGGGAGAGCTCGGGATAGGACGACTTTATACATATATACCCAATCATTTAAAACTAATACTCGATTTTTTTTTATTAGCATACGATTCTCCCAAATAAAATAAAATAAATTAACCAGTGCGCTATGTCATACGCACTCAGTCTGAAGTCTGCTGGCAGTTCAGCTGGAGGTCTCTGGTTCGCAATCTCGTTAACATTAAAGCCAGCGTCACCTGACTCATGTGTTCATAAGCCTCGTTTCTAACCACCTGCTTAAAAGGGTTGACACCTTCTGCATTCATAGATGGTCACCAACAAACTTGTTTGCAATACCTGATTATTTGTAGGGGTGCACCGATTCAACTTTTTCAGTCCCGATACCAATACCTGGATTTTGTGTATCTGTCAATACCTGATACCGATCAGATACTATTGTTGAATTAATAAACCGTATAATTTCCATCTCATACCTTTCTTGAAGGGACTAAAGGCACCAGACCTTACTAACTAAACATAACTAAGACAAAATAACAGATGTCAAATATAAAATTAGCACAAAAATAACATTTCACGTGAAGAATTACATTTTTTGTGTTAATTTATTTCAAATTTTCCACATTTTAAGTTAACTTTAACCGATTCCGTTACATGTAAATTAGACAGGGTATCAGGGGGGATACCCGATCCCAGTATCAGTGCATCCCTAATTATGTGCATGAACATTGACATTCCATGATCTCAAAGCAGTCTCCCTTTCCTTTAAGGCACTTTTTGGCCCACACAAATGTCTCTAAATTGATGTTTTTGAACAATTCCCTGTAAAATCCAGAGACTGGAGTTAAAATCGCTGGAATTTCTGAAGTACTTCTGAGAGACCAGGCCATGAGGCACCAACAACCTAACCACATTCAAAAATCCTTTAATGCAATTTCTTCTCCACTCTGATGTGCCCGTTAAGCTTCGGTAAGTTATCTTCCCCACATCTGGATGACTAAATGCACAGAGCTGCTGCCATGTACTTGGCTGATTTAATAATATGTGATCAAGTAATTCAACTGGTGTGCAGTAACTAATAAAGTGGTGAAGAAGGGCACATACAACCAAAGCCGTAATACTGAAGCCAAATACTGATGACAGCACAATGTCTATCAATAATGAAATATTCATGTTAGGTAAACATTTTTCTTGACAATTTGCCTATTGTCTTAAAAAAAAGGAAAATCTGAAAATGAATTCAATTTTGGGGTACCAGAGTAAAGGAGGCTAAATACAAATTCAAGTTTTTCTTAGTTAAAATGTTTTGAAAATAAGTGACTTCTATTAATCTTACCAATTATTTACCACTATGTGTTGATCTACTGCAAAAAAAATCCCAATAAAGCACGTTGTGTGGTTTGTTTTGAAAATAACTTAAAAAAAACATCTATCAAAGGCAGGGGAAAAATAGAAATGGAACATACAGGACACAAGACTTTGCTGGCAGAATGTGAAATGTGCTATTATACTAAAAGACTGAGTAAATGGTATGTGACATCTTTTCAGAGTATTAGAACTGCACACAAAAGAAAAGATTCAAAGACGAAATTAAAAACAGCAGGGTAAAATTTGATCTCTTCACTTTTAAAAGGCACTCTTGCATTCAGAATCTCAGGACATATACCATCCATGCACACATACTGGACACACATTGGCCTTGTGTTTTGCAATCTATGTCCACACAGATTGGAAAACAGCTTCTTCCTGCCAAAAACAAGGAAGTGGGCCTCTGTGTAGGGCTTCAGGGTAGATACTGGGACACTGATGTTTTGCCTAAAGGTATGAATTCTCTTTGACTATTCAGGAGTGAACATCGTTTAAGAAAGACAATGTTAAAATAAAGGACGTAAGGAGAGAGAGATCATCATTAATCCTAGCACTTTTCAGAAAACCCAACTTTAAAAAAAATATTGCACAAAAAAGAGAAAAATTGCATACAAAAAAAAAGTCTGATTATCTTTACTTTCACTTTCGAAATGACTATTCCTGATCCAAGACCATGTAAAAACAAGGCTTAGTAATTATTTTACCATGAACAAAAACAAGAACACTGCCTGACATGATTTAATTATATAAACTGGTAAATAAGTATCTTCTTTTGTTAATAAACAATGTGAACCACAGTCAGACCTGAACACCTTAGTAAAAGTAATGGAGTGAAGTGGATTTCCTGTCTTACCAGGGAATGCTTTTGAGTAAAATCGGTTCTTGTGTGGCATTTCCTCAATGCTGTGTGGCTGCACACCACACACTGTAGGACCAAAACTATGCAGAGAAAATAGACTCAAAACATCTACGTGTGTATAATACTGATTGGGAACTTGTGTTGGCTTGTTTGTGTGAAGCTTTGGCTACTTGATGAGGAAAACACGATTTGTAAACCATAAAATAAATCCTGAGCATAACTTCAGGTACTTGCAATTGTGTCTTCAAACGTACACATAAATATCAAGCGATTTTGAGTCCAAAATACATTTACTCACACACTTTTTAAAATTACACCAACTTAAAACTAACCGTGAATTCCAAATGGCCCCTATGCATACAAATAGTTACATATGTACACACTAATCGCCTGATACAGTCAAAGGCACCATCAAACAGACCGGGGTTAAACGTGCATAGGGTGTTTTAAGACTCATTTCACACCTACAGATTTGTGCGTATATGATGCATCTAAGTGTAGGTAGAATGCTGGGTGATCTGAGTTTGCTTATCACTCTCCCTCTAAATTTATTGCTGAAGTGAGAGAGTTGTTTGTCTTTGAAAAAAAAAGAAAAGAATGTCTCAGCACCCCTTAGTTCTAACACGCAGACCAACATTTAACATATATGGGTAGAGCTTTTCCCATTAGAAAATTAATTTAATTGGAATTTGTACTATTCAGATTTAACCAGAAATGCTCAAGTTGAATAAATGCTTTTAAAAACTAAATCTGAATTTGCTTAATTTCGCATCAAATGTATTAGTTGGGAAATCATTGTCACAGAATTTTCTATTTAAAAAAATGAAATAATTTGATGGGGCTGCATGGTGGCATGGTTAGCACTGTTGCCTTGCCGCAAGAAGGATGTGGGTTCGTATCCTGGCCCATGGAGTTGGCATGTTCTCCCTGTGCATGCGTGGGTTCCCTCCGGGTACTCTGGCTTCCTCCCACAGTCCAAAAACATGACTGTCAGGTTAATTGATCACTCTAAATTGTCCTTAGGTGTGGGTGTGTGTGTGTGCAGTTCAGAAAATGGATGGATGGAAATAATTTGATTTGAAATTGTGTACAAAAGGGTAAGGTGTTGTATAGGATTTCCCTTCCATTTTCTGAACTGCTTATTCCTCAAGGGGTCGCGGGGGGGTTGGTGCCTATATCCAGCTGTCAACGGGCGGGACGCGGGGTACACCCTGGACAGGTCGCCAGTCCATCATAGGGCCACACATGGAGACAGACAGGACAAACAACCATGCACGCACACACCCACACCGAATTTGCCCTGAATTCGTCATATGTGGACTTTAGCAGCCTCTTTTCCCAGACCGACAGCAGCCGAACAACGAACAGTGTGTGTATTCGTAAGATGGTAAGTTTGATGTTGTGATGCACTCGGTTATGTTTGTGTTGAGTCCGGAGTGAATTTGATGACTTAACGGCAGATTTTTCCAGCTTCTTTTTAAATGCGGTATTGCTTAAGTTGCATATCGTTTTGACAAAGAGTGATAAGGAAACTCAGATGACCCAGCATTCTACCAGCATTTAAATGTATCATGTATTCACAAATCTGGAGATGTGAAATGAGTCTCAACAATGGACTTGTATTACAATTATTATGATTATTTGTAAAAAAAAAAAAATGCTTATCCAAACCATTTGTGAACTAGGTTCTGAACAAAGCTTGGGGGAAAATATGCGACCCGACTGGGACTGAAATGATACGTAAGAGATTACTCATAACTTCATTGGTGGGGTTTACAGCTATTACTCATCAGTCAGGCATAGCCAGCATCGCATTTACATTTCCCTGTCTTAGTCATCCTCCACGTCATCTCCTTCTGAGCTCATAAATGTTCATAAAAGCTGTACCCCAGGAATAGGAAGCTGCAGGGTACACTTAGGGTTAGCAAAATGAATGAGGAGAGTAGGAGGTGATTGTGACATCAGAAAAATAAAACACCACCACCAACAAACTACAAATTAGTCCCACAAGCATTTCTACAAGTGAACGAAGCTGAAGTGGATCTATTTATTTTGCAGCATGTCGACTTTGTCATCACATAAGCTGGCACATAATCAAAGAGGGACGGTATTTTCAAAACGAACAAACACAATTTGCCTAACTTACAAATTACACCTCAAATTCACCTTTGGTGAATTAGAGTCAAAATGTGTGTGATTTAATCATAGTATAAATCCAGTTGTCCTGTGAAAGCCTCAGAGGTTGGTTATAGAACATTATTGATCTTCATGAAGACCAAGGACACCTGCAGACTGGTCAGGGAAAAAAATCTGGAAAGGTTTAAAGTATGGATGTCCCAATCAGCATTTTAGGCCTCCAATCCCAAACCCATCTTTTGACCTAAAATCTGATCCAATTTCGAGTCCCGATCAGGTATTTTGCCTTTATTATTGAAATTTATTAAATGGAATGATATTTTTAGCAAATAACTCAACTTTTTATAAGATACATTTCATTAATAAGCATGACCATTATTGTTGTAAATCCCATGAAATCAGAATCTTACAGAGAATTAGAGGTCAACTTCAGTTTAATATTTCAGACAAAAGTAAAAAGCAAAACACTTTTACTTGGTGCAGTATTATTTTTAAAAAAGTATTTCCGGCTGGCTTCATGCTGCCCTCCACTTGTCATGGGATCACACTCATATTTTTGAGTAAATACATGTAAGAAAGTAAATACAAGTTAGAAAGTTTGTAAGATGCAGTATTATTAATGGTGTTTTCACTATAAGCTGAAATTTCCTATGCTCCTTAACTCAGCATAGATTTTCAATGCAATTGGATAGTAGCACAGGTGCAGTTCAGTGTCTGCTTTTTTACTGTCCCGCTGTAGGAGCTAAACAGGGTTTTTCTCTGTTTATTTCAGTTTATTGTTGCGTGTAATACCAGAAGTTGAATTTTTATGCCCATATTATATAGTTTAAAGTATGGTTAAGCATATTTGTAGAAGTTTATCCATATCAGAATTGTGTTTAATCTGCTATGCTGATATGTGGTAATGAAATCTCCTTGTTTGCACGACAATGGAGGTTTGAATTATTGCACAATCACCGCCAAACATAAAATCGGCGGGACTTGTCAGCTGACATAGCCGATCTCCGATCATTGAAGAATTTGGAAATATCAGCAGTCCAATCCAATCTCGAGATCGGGACATCCCTAATTTAAAGAAGAATTAAGTTATAAAACAATACTGCAAGCTTTTAGAAATTTCATAGAGAGCCTTTCAGTCCATCTAACCCACTAAGACATCAGGTGTGGAAATCTTAAGGTTATATTATTATGATTCATGAAGCTGCAATGCAATTAAGAAACACTGGATGACATAACATTGGTGCCATTAGTGTTATTCTTCCCCACATCTAGTAGCTTAGAAAGAAGGGTCTATGACATATTGAATCGGGGAAAGGGTGGTAGATTTTGTGGGTCTATCACATAAAATCCCCAAATTAAAAAAAAAGTACTTACAGATCATGTTTTTTTTAATGCAAGAACTCAACATTTCTGAAAATGCAGCTGTATTTCAGAGAACCCTGAAATTTATGACATAACATGAAAAATGATTGTTACACAAATGACCAACTAAACCACAAAAATATTTTTTTAAGTGTGAAAGCTATTAACTTATGAAAAAACTACAGTTACCTGCTACAGTAAGAAGCGGTGGGATCTTACCTTGATAGAACAAGAAACAAGTAGTTTATTTTTTATTTGATCAACCAATCCTCATCAGTTTGGGTGCTTGCAGGCTGGCACACACCAGAGAGGATATCTGGAGACAAACAAAACAGCACATACCGACAAAGACAATTATGAAGGGTAAATCAGTCACAAATAGCTCTGGCTCAAATCATTTTTTGCAAAGTTATACCTCAATTTTGTGAAAGAAACCAAAGAAACAAAAAAGAAAAGCAAAAATTGCTTTCAAATCGTTTTTGAAACCAGCTTCTTGAACCCTTTTCCTTGGTGGCATTTAGAGTCCTTGCTGGAACAAATTGGATAAAAACGACTGGGTCATAATTCTGTATGAATGTTGATTGGTTTTAATGTATCTACAATCCAGGGTGTTTGCACCAAAGATGTGTTTAAGATCATGCCAGTGCATTAGGCCTGTTCTTTTGGTTTGGTCTTGGAACTATATAATGGATGTGTTTTTTTTTGTCCAGTCTCTTTTTTATAGCTATATCAGAAACACACCAGCCTGCAGAGCTTTAGATTTTCTTCTCTGTCCTCTTGTTAAGTCCTGGACAAGCCATCAGTGTGCTCCAGGCCGTCAACTCCTGTAGATGTTCCATGCTTTTCCTACTTATTAAAATAAAAAGTTTTCACTGTGGCTCAGACTGATTATAATCAATATCAAAGCAGGATGTGTTGCTTGTTAGATGTTTTAGCCAACTTCATGTTGTCTGACAGGTTCTTTTTCAAGGAAGTTACTTGATTATACAGGCCTGGCAGTAATCAGTCATAGGTGTAGCTCAAGAACTTGAACTCCACTTAGAAAAGTGTTAATTGTAGCTTATTCATAACACAATAAGAAGGTAATTACAATTTCACATAAAACCAGGGAAGTTTGGGTGACTTTTTCCACCATTGATAAACGAAATAATGATTAAAAAGCTGCCTTTTGTATTTACTGTGGTTAGTACTTTTGGATAAACATTTGTTTGATCAGTTGGAACATTGAAGCGTGGCAACAAGAGAAACAGAAACTTTTTTTCATGGCATCATCTATGCATTTAAAGACATTGAATCTCTGTGTTAATTTATACTATGAATGAGCAAATGTTTAATAGCAGAATTTTAACCAAGATATGCTGCAAATGGATAAAAATCTATTTGTTTAGGGTTTGATTGAAACATATGAAAAACATAAATGATCCTAGTAATTTTATTTAGCACAAATTACTTAAAAGGACCCAAGATGCAGTCATTAAAGACACTCCTGTTTTTGGTGACCAATATGCCAAAGCTCACAGTGTGTGAGAGGAGTATTATGAGGAGTAAGGAAATGTGTGTTGATTGTACCGCACCCATTATTGTCTCAGAAATAATTAAGAATGATATTGCTATCATCTGTTTTCTAGGACAGAGTGTTAGGGCTATTGTAAAAAATATTTTAAAGTAAATTTCCACCCCAAAAAACTCAGAAATTCTGAGATTGAAGTCACATATTTTCCAGGAAAAAAAAAATCTTAAATTCTCTGTCAAAAAGTAGTAAAATAACAAGTAAAAAAATCTGATTTTTTTAGATTACTTTCAGATATTTTCTAGAAAAAAAGCGTATTTCTCTGATGTAGAAAAGTAGAAAATTTGCGAGAAAACAAAACAAGTTCTGATTAAAGGTGTACTTTTTTTTTTTTTTTTTTTACAATTTTCTGACTTTACAATGTCAGAAATATCTTATTGTAGATATAAAAAAATGTTTTTTTGTCTTGCAAATGTTCTACTTTTCTACATCAAATAAATTTATTTTCTTTTCTAGAAAATATCTCAATATTTCTCCTTTTTAATTTGTAATCTTATGACTTTTGTGACAGAGAATTTCCTACTTTCTTTCTGGAAAGTAGTAAAATTACTCGTAATTTTACTACTTTTTCACATCAGAGAATTTCCAAGTTTTTTCAGGAAAACATGAGAGCTCATAAATATGTGAGTTTTTTGGGTGGAAATTTACTCCAAAATTTATTTATTTTTTTTAACAATGGCCCTTAATTCCCCGTTGTGGTTTTCCTATTACATCGTTGTCTAACATAATAATATTAACGGTAATACAAATGTCCAGTATGTCAAATTACCTCAAAGCTATGCATGCGAACTATATACATAAAAACACCAGGTAGTTCTCAATAATTTAAAAGCTAAACAAAACAGTGAACCATGTGATTTCTTTTCAACGGTGTGCCTTGGTGGAGCATGTACAGTAATTTACGGAGAAATATTCAGTATTTGATATCTGATTTATACAATCCACATGGTCATAGACTATAACAGTAGCGTTATGGAAAACAACCTATTCCTATCAATGTAAAGATTCGCTTCAAATCTAAATGCATGAGTAACCGTGGCTGTAAGTTTTAAAGCATTTCCTGTGGTCAATAATGGCAACATCAACTCGTTATCAACAGTTTTAACAGAAAAAAATCAAAATCGAAATTAGGAAAAACTGTGTGAGGAGTGAGCATCAGCGTTTACAATGAAATCAACCATTACATCAAAGTGAAAGCAAACTCTCGTACTTTAAAATTAGACATCATTAGGATAGAAAATAATCAAAACGTTGATTAGGCTTGAATAGCGAGATGTCTCCATTGGCAACAAGCAGGTGCAGCTTGGATAGCTAGCGGCCAGCAGCTACAGGACACAAACAAGATGCAGCTTCTTTATATAAGCTAACGTTGCCCCTCTACTTTTTACTACATTCTTTAAAACGCAAACTATACTAACTAGGTTGATTCATTTTAAGCCCTATGAAAACTTAAACACCGATATCTGAAGGGTTGTATTCGACAAACTAGATATATATTTGAGTAGTCCTGTTCTAAAAAATAAGCCTCATTCAGACTGACACTGGGGCTGGTAGTTCACAGCAGCGGTGGCTAACTGTTCGTTAGCCTGAAGCCAGCCGTGGCCAGCCTTAGCGAGGAAGCTGCCAGAAGCCTGACAGCACAGCGGCGGTCACGGAGCGGCAACAGCCGGGAACTTACCGAGGCTCCGGGCACTGGAGCTCTAAATGTGTCCCCAGGCCGATGAACAGCAACTGGATGCACGGGGCGACTGGCAAAAGAGGACGATGTGAGAAAAACCAATGCAGTGTTCAGCTTCTAAGGAGGTCTTCTCCTGGTGCTTCCATGTCTGTTTACCAGATTGCATTCTGGGACAGGGACGTCACTGGTGATGTGTCCGTCGTGACCGACTCAGGTCACTGTGCCGGCTTATTTTTGTGAACGATAAACCTGAAAGAAATGGCGGTTCCTGCATGGGTGCTGTCCCCTCTTCTATGTCCCATCTGAACTGTATATTAAAGAATCTGTTGTCAGTGTAAAACAATTCAGTACAGGTCTGAACATTATTTATACTGGAGGTTTCACACTTGTTTTAAAGTTATGCCGATGCTTGTGTATGAACTGTAAATACTTTGTGGTTTATACAAAAATATAGACTAAATAACTATCAAGTTTTAAATTGTCTCTGTTTACCATCAGTTCAGATTAGTTAAGTAATTACTGTAGGTTTTGGACAGAGGTGGCAAAGTAGGTAGAGTAGCTAAAAATTGGACTCGTTAGAGTAGCACTACTTAAACATGTTTTTTTACTCAAGCAACATTTTTAACAGTAGCCATCCATGAAATTACTCAATTAGAGTAAAAAGTATTTGATAAGTACCAAGTAAATACTTAATCATAACATTTGATGCATTATTCAAAAATTATAGTTTCCATAGTTTGAAAAAACTGTGTGCAAATTCTGATATTTCAAGGACTAAATTGTACAAATAACTAACATATTTTCGAAATAAAAATTCAAGTATGAGAAACGTGCAATTATATAATTTCTTTTAAATAAAAAACTTGTTAAGCTAATACTTTTAGAATAGGGTAAAGTACTACCGTTGACGATGTATGGGCTTTACCATATATTTAGAATATATTCATATATTCTGGCGATTGTGGCTCAGTGGTAGAGTAGACTTGCAAACGGAGGGTCATAGGTTCGATTCCAGCTTCCTCCAGTCACATGTCGATGTGCCCCTGGGCAAGGCACTTAACCCAAAAAACATCGTCCTACCGAGGCATGTTGGCTGTCGGTGTGTGAATGTGAATGGGTGAATGTGGCTTCAATGTCAAGCACTTTGAGTGGTCAGTATGACTAGAAAAGCGCTATATAAGTTCAGTCCATTTACCATATTTTCACTATTTCCAAATGGCACAACAGGCTCAAATGTAAATGTAGCTAAGTAAATTAAACCAGTTACTAGCCACCTCACAGATTCCTTATAGACTCTATAATAGCAGTTTTATTTAGCACTGGAAATGCTATAATTGCTTTATCTAAACTGGAATGACTGATTGAGATTTAAAATATCATTTTCAAGAGTGACCTGGACTGTTCAAGTAAATACCATCTTCAGTGATGCTATTCAATTATTCACAATAATAAACACAACACAGAGGAGCTTGATTTGCATTGCCTGGACATGACAGTAGAGAGTTTAAAAAGCAGCACAACTGCCATACATACAACCGGCTATTATAAATGTATGTTTTTGCGTATGTACAGGGTCTTATGTATATATATATGTACCTGTCCAGGGTGTACCCCGCCTCTCACCTTTTGACAGTTGGAGATAGGCACCAGCCCCCCCACGACTCCTTAAGGATTAAGTGGTTCAGAAAATGGATGGATGGATGGATGGATGGATTATGGATAATTTCACTTATTTAAGTTCTGTACTGGAGAGAAAAGTTGCCGGAGTCAAATTCCTTTTATGTGTCATACTTGGCCATTAAAGCTGATTCTGATTCTGATTCTGATGGATGGATGGATGGATGGATGGATGGATGGATGGATGGATGGATGGATGGATGGATGGATAGACAGACAGACAGACAGACAGACAGACAGACAGACAGACAGACAGACAGACAGATAGATAGATAGATAGATAGATAGATAGATAGATAGATAGATAGATAGATAGATAGATAGATAGATAGATAGATAGATAGATAGATAGATTTGAATTAAGTGAAGTGAAGACTCACTTGAAACTGAAATGAGTCTTGAAAGTGAACTGAGCAAAAGATCCGGATCTTAGAAAATAGTTCTAAGGCTCATTACCAGACGTCATTGAACGTGCACGCACTTTATCGGTTGTTCTTCATGTGTACATAGGCATCAATTAATGAACACAATACCATGAATAAGATTAAGAGGAAATATATTAGATTAAAGTTCAGACTCATACAAGACACTAAATAAGTATTTACCCCTTCACAATTTCATTCTACCTTTTTTTACCTTGTAAAACTTAATATTAATTTTCATGATATCAACAATCAACGGAAGAAAGGTTGGAACTCTGCATGTGTAACCTGTCTTGTTATGGTTGGATGCCAAAAGCACTACTTATTTTGAGACGCACTTTTGTCTATTTTGGGGGATTTATATAATGTGACAAATTGTTTTAGCAAAGTAAACCATATTAATGTTGTGTTAACTCAATAAACCCAGTTGGAAGGGTTTGCTCATTTGGATTCCTCATCATGGCATCATTGAGGGTACAAAATCATATTTTGTCGGTTTGCTGTCAAGTGAAGATGTACTAGTGACATTACAATCATAATAAAACTATGATTTTCTTTATGAGATATCATACTTTAATCGTTACTTGTACCAAAATAGAAACATTGTAACAAGAAAACAATCAAATAATCTTACAATAATACTTCATTGATAGGCTAATAAAAAGTTGTTTACAAATAAGAACTCATTACTTATTTACAAATTCCCTTATGATTCTGGGTCATTTTGGCTAAATCACATGTAATGTGACATCTCAAAATTAGAATTATTGCTGTTTTTGAACCCTCTGCAGTATAAATACTTTACTTTTTAAAGGTAACACCCTCCAGTTTTACCCAGAGTAGTCAGAATCACTGTAAGTATGACTGGTAAAACGTTATGCACTTTATAACTCACAGAAAAAAATATTTTGTTTTTATCCTCGCCTCAGTTTTTTGTGAAAATATAAGTGCAGATAGCTACAATAGGTTGTTGGGAACTGAAACACACTGTGTGGCAAAAGATAAATTGTTGACTACTCAATTTTCAAATTTGAAAAGTAAATCTTTAAAAATAATTTCTTTACATAATTTTTTCTTTGGGTATGTCCAGGCGCTTTAAAGGGTCCAATGGTTTATCCAAACCTATTCAAATTGGAAATATTTGGGAACTTATTGGAAAAGCGCAATTACTTTTGAATGTTTCAACTAATATGCTGCAGTGTCTACCAGTTTCACTCTTATCTACTTTAGTTTTAATTCATATTTTATATTTACATTTATTTGATATTTATAGCCTAATTTTACATTTTTATCTAAATTATCAGAATATCTCAATTTGTTATCTATTTTGTGTCTATTTTTCATCTAAATTATATAAATGTTACATTTTTTAATCTGAATTTTATCTAAAAGTATATGGACAGAATAGGACCAAACTTTCTAGGAATTATAGATGTTAGACATGCAGGAGCCCGTCACAGGTAGGAAAAATAAATACTTGACGTTTTTGCTTTTCTGTAAAAAATGCTTTAGAGTCAGTGTTGTGGTTGTTGTGTGTCAAAATTTAGTTTACATCATTGAAAAAACGAGGCTTTGAGCTTTGATTTGATTAATAGTTTGTTGGGGTGCATGACGTAGGGGAATGCATGCATGGCTGTATTGCTGTGGAAACATATGTTCCAGGATCGGCACGTAGGAGTTATAAGGGGTTAGTAATAGAAAATGTTTGTTTTAGGTTCTCTAAAAAGCAAATGCAGAGTAGATACGATGACATCCATGCAGCATTTTTCAAACTTTCGGAGCTCAACAACCCAGGAAGCAGTTATGTTAAACACCAGAGGGGGCAGTATCCCTGAAAACGCGCCTGGCCTGCACTGGAAGCAAAAGAAGAACACCAACAACACCATGGGGGCTGTTACTGATGGTAAATAAATATGCGATTTATTCACTTTCTCACCTAGATAAGACATTTTTATTGACGTATTAATAACTCCGTAAAGAATCAGCATATATAACCGCCTTGATTGTCAGCAGCCCTTAAACTCAACACAAATAACTGGTTTTTATAGACAACAGCTAAGATGCTAGCAGCAGCTCAGTCTGTAGCTTTGTAGTAGCCTTTATGTGTGGGGACTCACTTACCTCCCTGGTCTGTTTCACAGATGAAGTTATAAGAAAGCGTCTTCTTATTGACGGCGACGGAGCTGGAGATGACCGCAGAATCAACCTGCTGTTGAAGAGCTTCACCAAATGGTGCCACTCTCCTGGGAGCCCAGAAGAAGGGTGAGCGAGTTCAGACAACTCGAAATGTGATGTGTTGCTTAGCTTAAATAAATCATTTATTGCTTATTACATTGCTTTTTCTTTTAATGTGTGCCATTCATAACGCATTTAATGTTAAGCATACATTTAGGTGGATTGTAATATTACGCGTTGTATCCTGCACACACAGTCTGGGAAATGAACTAAGAAGTGGGATGTTAGGATTTTTAGAGCTTATTCCCTGTCACATTAGATAAACTGTGTGTTCTTCCTATCATCTGGATAAATCTATATAGCCAACCAGACCATAGTAGAATATAATACATACTTTTCTCTCGAGGTTTTGGTTAAAACATTTAAAACGGACAAAGAAAGACAAATACGTTTAGGCAAGAATGGGATTTCAAAATGGCCTGCATGACCTGTTTTTTTATGGCTTTTTCTCTGAGGAACTTTACATTACATTCAGTCATTCACCCATTCATACACTGATGGTGTTGAGCTTAGGGATGCACCAATCCACTTTTTGCGGTTCCGATACATATACAGATATCGGAAGTTTATAACCTGCTGATACCGATCCAAACAGAACTGAATTACATAAATTGTTTGCCGTGAGGAAAATGCACTACGGATGCAATGATACCACTTTTTTTCCAAACTGATACAATACCAATACTTGGATCTGAGTACTTGATGATACCGAGTACCAATGCCGATACACAAAAAAAGGCAATAAATTGGAAGACAGGATTTATATTCTTCTTTGCTTGTTACAACAAATGATACTGAATTAGAAAAAATATTAATAAAAATGACAGCAAAAGTAAAATTTCAAGAGAAAAATAAACATTTTCTGTGAAATTATTGCAGTTTCCAAGTTTTAAATATTGGTTCACTGTAACAGTCTACTTTAAGTGATAACAATGGGTATTGGTATATCAGTATCGGTGCATCCCTAGCTGAGCTACAATGTAGCCACAGCTGGCCTGGAGCATACGGACAGAAGCCATGCTGCTGTATAATCACAGCCACCAGGTCCTCTGAACACCATCAGTAGGCAAAGCGGATGAAGTGTCTAGCCCAAGGACACAAAAAAATAAAAGTTACAAAAAATGCACAGGGACCCTGTTCTTTTAGAGTTGAACTGTTTTCTTTCTGTGTAGATTTACCCAGTATCAGCGGATGCTGGGCACTCTGACTCAGTGTGAATTTTCCATGGGAAAAACATTGATGGTTTACGACATGAATCTTCGCGAAATGGAGAACTATGAGAAGATCTACTCAAACATAGGTAGGAACTGATTTTAATCTACCATAGGCAATAGTAAAGACTATAGAAATGATTAAATTTTTATTCAATTTTTATGTTGCAGAGCAAAGCCTTATGTCCGCTCATGACAAGATTGCAGAATGCAAAAAAGAGATACAGAGGGCAAAGAGAATACGAAAGAATCGGCAAGGTGAAGTTCTTTGATGTTTTTTTTTTTTTACAGTACCTTAAAAACTGTTAATTACCTTTGTTATTTCATCCACTAACCTCAAAGTGTTATATTGGGACTTAAGCTAACAGAACTGTATGCAAAACCACAATGATAATGGAAAACAATGTTGTTCTTTTTAAGCATTTCTTTTCAAATTAAAATCCAAAAAATTATGCATGCATTTCTATTTACCCACCCATGGATGATTACTTTGTAGAACCACCGTTCTCTGCAGTGTAGCTGCAACTATACCTACCTAGGTAGTATGAAAAACGACTACCTACTTTGAACTTTTTTGGTCTGAATTTGTTGTCCATGTTTTGCTAAATAAATCAAGTTTAGAGTAGATTTGTCAGGAATGGCCTGTATATAGTTCCTTACACCACACTATCAACTTTGAGCAGCTTCCCTGTCTCTGCTGAAGTAAAGCATCCCTAAATCATAAGGCTGCCTCTACTGTGCTGCACAGTGTGGTTTTGATTTGCTTTTAGGCCAAAAAAACCAAATTTGAATTCATCTCACCTAAGCAAATTCTTTCACAAGGCACTGTTTCTGCACTGTATCTATATATTGTTAATATGTGCACACTTAACTGTTTTTTTCCCTTCCAGAATATGATGCTTTAGCAAAGATAATCCAGCAGCATCCGGACCGGCATGAAACCCTTAAGTAAATCAGCCTTTTTATAAGCCACACATTACCTTTAGTCTTATTTAAAGTCATTTATTTTGTTTCATTTACTTGCAGGCAACTGGAAGCATTAGACAAAGAGCTCCAACATTTGTCTCACATAAAGGAGAATGTCGATGCAAAGGTAAAAAAAAAAGTGTGGTTTCTCTTCTGTTTTGATGTAAGTTTCTGTGTTTTTCTGACATCTGCGTTCTGTCTAGTTGGAGTTGAGGAAGAAGCAGTTCCATGTTCTGCTCACTACCATTCAGGAGCTGCAGCAGACGCTTGAGAGTATGTGCTTCTTTTTTCTTCAGTCGCATTAATCTGTTATCAATAACAAATGAAGTCCTTTCTGTATTGCTTACCTTTACCTTTCCTAGATGACGAGAAGTCAGACAATGATGACCACAGTCAGGATAGCCCTTCACAGAATGGAGAATAAATGCGTACAGAACCTGACAGAAATGGATCTAGATTGGATGTAGATTTTAAACAGCTGATTTTGTTTAAGAATCCTGTTTTTTATGTACTTTTGAATAAAGCCTACTTGTCCATATGTGTTTATGTTTGTAGTTAATATTTTTCTTTTGTACATAGTGTGCCAAACAAAGATCAGAGAAACATGAATATTGTAGGAGCAGAAGTTAACCTGGAGCAGAAGACATTTTGTATTTTGCAGTTCACAACTTGTCATTTATTTTCTGCAACTAAAGCATGCAATTAACTGTTTAGTTTTTTATGTTTAAAGTCAACAGTCATATTTGTCTAGGAAGGAAAAAATCTATTGAGCTCCTTACGTTAAATTTTGTTAGAAAAAATTTAGATTTGACTCATAAATGTCCACAAGTGGGCGCTGAAGTTCATTTTTCATGTTGCTGTGTTTGGTTAGAGCTATGCGTTTATTTTCAAAGAATTTCTAAAGAATCTAAACTGTTAGAAGGGTTTTAACATCCACAATAAAATAAATTGACTTGTTTTGTTTAAAAGTTTAATAAGACATATCCCTTCTCGCAAGTATAAAATTCAGACAACATTTTTCTATTAAATCTATGCTATAGAACAAACTAAAACGCACTCTTTGATAATTTTCCTATGACGATAGTTGTAATGCCTTCTGGGACATTTTGCAATATATTAAGCTATAAACCACATCCCATACATTTAAGTTTCTCAATACCATGCATCGAAGTGCAGAACATTTCACGTTTTATAAAGGAGCATCTTGCACTTCGTTTACAGCAAGAGATGTGCCCCTCTGTATCGTAACTTCTAGAACTCTACCAGGTATGCACGGGCCTGCATGAGGCGCTTCATGCGATTCTGGAATGAAGCTCTCTTGCTTCCAGTTGTATGGTCCTCTTTCAGCAGGAAGTCCACGTTTTCTTTGTCCTGAAGCATCTGTAGCATTTCCCTCTGCAGTTGGATGGCAGACTCCTGGAGCATTTCGTAGCGGATCACCAGAGGGATCTGGTCGGCCAGACGCATTCCCGCGATCTGACACGAAAAATATGCGCAGTGGTTAAGAAGAATAAACAAACATCAAACCCCTGAAAAACTCACGAGTAATCCCGTGTAATTTGACTATATGTAAAGATGAATTATTTTAATTCACATAAATAAGTCTTAAACTATGTGAGGGATGAATCCTTTCCTACGTATTTAGCCATCTCAAGCAGTTACTTAAGAAGAATGAAGAGATTTTGGTAAATTTCTCAGGATTAAGATTGTTTTATGATTAACCAGGAATCAGTGTTGGGCTAGTTACAAAGAAATTGTAATATATTTCAAATTTCTAGTTATAATGTGAAATATGTTTGCATTACATATTAATTTCTTAAAAAATGTATAGGTTACACTAAGTTACTTTTGGAAAAATATCTTAAATATCTGACACGACTTCTAACCACCGTAGCTTATCAATTTACATTTTACAAAAGTGTCACACCACAAATACTATTTTGAACACAATTTTATTAAAATTAAGTCTCAAGTTCCTTTGCATGCCTTCTTTTTCATGGTAATGTTGGTTAAATCTAATAAAAAGAAGGTCCTGAAAGTGCTCATCACAAAGATAGTTGACAAAGAGGAGACTCCGATGTCTGAAGTCTTACAACAGATGGTTAGGAAAACAGTGTGAATAATGATTCTCTGATGTTTTAGTTTTGAGCAACAGGAAGTGGATGGTGGATCTTGTTCTACCGTATCCAACTTGATTTGGTCCGTTGCATTAGTTGGCCAGAAACACAATTTAAAATGCATTTGTAACTTGAGTTACTGAAATTGTAACTATATATTGCTGTATATTTTGTAAGTAATGGATTACATTACTCAGTTACTGAAAAAAGCAATACATTTCTGTAAATCATTACTTTTGTAATGCATTACTCCCAACACTACCGGTAATAAACCAATAATTCCTTTAAAGTAATTTAGCGGAAAATCACTTGGATAAATCAGTTAAGAATGTAGTCAAGAATTTTAAATATTAAGAATTGTTTAACCAAGCTAAAAAAATCCCCCCAAAAATCCTGAGAATAAAATGCAAACGCTAATTCTTGTCTAAATACGAAATTAAAGTAGTTAAATCTAAAAGGGACCGTTTGTGACTAGGGAGTTAAATATCCAGAATATTAATTAAACTTATTAAAGGAAAGAGGTTCATTGGCTCATTTTGATTTATAATGGTTATTATAAATCTGGAAACCAAAGTAGGAACATAGGGAGGAAGACTTCTGCCTATATTCTTTCAGTCCTTATATTCTAGAGGAGCTGTGGAGCAAAAAAATAAATATTATGGTATAAAGTTTAACCCCCAAAAAAACAGAACTGCTTAGTGATACAGTTGGTAGCAGTGTTGCCTTGCAGCAAGAAGGTCCTGTGTTCGAATCCCAGCCCAAGATCTTTCTGCATGCAGTTTTGCATGTTCTCCCTGTGCATGCATGGGTTTAATGTTGGCTTCCTCTCGCAGTCCAAAAACAAGACTGTTAGATAAACTGGCCTCTAAATTGCTCTTAGGTATATGAATGTGTGTGTGTGCATGGTAGTAAAGGGGAATTATGTGTCCACTGAATTGGAAGCCAGTCATAACATTGTTTGATCTCATCTTTTAACTGATGTAGTTGTAAAACCAGTGTATTTTGGCAATATTATATTGGGTGTTTATTTAAAAGTAGTGTGTAGGTCAATTGCAAATGATGCAGCACTTAATTTTGTCATACTTTGCAGCCTAAGTACACCACAGACTAAAGAAACCTGTAGAACAGTCCAGGATATTGCCTCCGGCTCTATTAATGATCATAGTAACAACAGTGATAACAACAGTAATAACAGTATTCCAGAGAACAGTAGAGACATAAGGAGACGAGGACGATGAAGGGTTAGGATGCAGAAGTCCTCTCAATAAGCTCGCTATGGAAGATTGTAAATATCATTCACAGCTCCCTTATGGAAGATGTGTAACGAGGTCACACAATTAGGTAAGTAGAAATGTCTGGATATTCCCAAACAATGGCTTTGATGAGAACTTGGCTCATTTTCTAAGAGACTGGAAAGTAAATGATGATGTTCGAAATATATTGGGTACCTGTACTAGTCTAGTGGGGATGGCCTCTGTCTCCTAATGTTGAAAATGCCATGTCAGTGAACAGATGTAGATTAATAAATTTGCTGTTGTTGATGTAAAAATGTTACACTGGTGTAATTACTAAGTAATGCCATTCTGGTATCCAAAGATCAATATGGAATTTAAAAAATGCTTTTCTTAAAATTGGAGCTATTTTAAACAGAGAATCTCATATTAATAAGTTTTACAGCTGTGAGAACTATATGTTTTTATATCCAGGTTATAACAATAAGCCATGCCACTTATAACTATGCATGGATTTATCATAAAAAATGTTAAATACACTTTTATATTAAGTTCATATTGTTTTTGTTGATTGAGTGTTCGGGTGCATGCAGTCCAGTGGACTGGACACATTTGTAACTCCCTGAAAGTAAAAATATTTATAATATTTGAAAAATAAAATCTAACATCAGTTTTTTTTCTGCCCTCATAAGAATTAAAATAAAGACATTTTTTAACCCACATTTCATAATTCATGCATCAGATGATTTAAAATCTCTAGATTGAATCTTACTTTGTAATATGATTTAAGATGCACCATCAACTCTTGAAGTGTTACTTGATTGTCCATAGAGAACACAATGCTCCTTTCTGAAAGGGGATCTTCCTTATTCTCCTCTTCCTCCTTCTTGCTCTCACTCAGACTGTTGCTGTATGTCTTATCCTGGGAGTAAACCAGTAGTTCCATCTTGAACTGTTTCCTCAGCATCATTTCTGCAGAAGATTCTTTTTGCTGCTTAATGGCCTCAATCTTTGCCTAGAAAATGTAAATCTTCATTTGAATTTCAACAAAATAATGATAGGAAGTATAGTTAAAAAGCAGAAAATCTCACAATGACTAGCTTAACCACTACCTTGGTTGTTTTCAAAAGATTAGGAAATCCTGTGAAACTTTCATGGGCCAGCTGAAGGAATGTTTTCTTGACAGCATCTAGAAGAAATGGAAAAATCATGATAAAGCTACTTTATTTCTAGTCCTCTGGATGCGTTGAGAACATTAACCTGAGCAATAAACAAATAAATAAAACTAAGATGAAAATATGTAAGTAAATAAAAATCTTACTTTTCCTTCCCCCCGTCTCTACATTCAATGTGAATAGATGTTATTCTCATACAAGTGAAGTTATGAGGTACCAAAGGCTACATTTATTGTTAATGAAAGCTGCTTGCTCAAGCACCACTGTTTATTAAATATTTTAAAAAGTTTTAGCATTTAAATTCAACTTATTAGAGTGCTCTGAGACCTTCTATAGACAAAAAAAACGCGTCATATTAAAACTTTTATGTTTTAAAATCTAGGAAGGTTTGAACTTTGAGAGTATTTGAACTAGTGAGAAATGTGAGTAAATGTTAATATATGTCTGAGAAAAGTATATAAAGTATTTGGCAAAGCGGTTTACAGCCTTAAAACATATGTAATTGTAAAACATTAAGATGACTGCTTCTCAGATTTCGCCTGTCGCGGGTTATTTTTAGAATACGCGTATACATGTCATCAGTGTGGATGCGCACAGCTTCCCCCCCTCCCTCCAGGTTTTCCAGAACATTACCTGACATTCTTAAAGCAAACACCCTACCACAAAAAGTCTGCTCTTGTTACTAGGTTTCAGCCGCAAAAGCACAGGTACAGTAACAGTTATCTGGACAATGATCAGACGGGTGTTTTCAGACTCACGAGTGAAACAAAGTCCAGGAATTACACTTTTTCATGGCTTGTTTGAAAGGGGCTATTGTGTTTCTGCCTGTCTGTGTGAGGTTTCAGAGCTTATACCAGACAGAACTACTGTAGAGACATAACAATGATAGAGGAGTCCTACAGTTAAATCAGAGTAGGTGAAACGTACATAATTCTTCATTGAGTCCTCAGCATTGTGCCATATTCCCTGGCTGTCTTAATATTAATTACAAATGACTAAATGGAGTTGATCTTGAAATAATTTTCCCTTAACAGCCCCCACAAGAAGCACATCTTTCTTTCTGTTGTGATGCTACAGTCCAAGACCCTCCCTGGCCCCTTTCAGGCCTTATTTATTAACCTTCTGGATACCACCCTGCTCAGCAGCACTGAACATTTAGGAACAGTCATTCATTTATGTTTTTTTTTTTAAATCACAGAAGTCTCTGTCAAAAGAGGGTGAGAAAATATTTCTCCTAACTTTTGGTCACATTGAGTCTGTTGAGTTTGATGCTGTAACTTCATTTCTGCCAGACCAAAAGCATGACCAGCAGCACAGTCAGGTTCAATAGTGGTAAAATGGTGCGGTAAAGTTGTGATAATTATACAAAATTGAAAGACATGCAGAATTTGAGAGGATTGGCCGCATTTGCATTAATAGTTGCAATTGAAACATCGCAAAATCTTGGAGGGACTGCTTAGTTGTAGCACTAAAAAAAATAACCTATTCCCACGCATTATACCCAGGTAAAAATGTATATGTCTAAAATAAAAGACGGCCCACTAAATAAATTAGGAGTTTCACTCACAGTCCCTGTCACTTACCTTGACAACCGTTGGTGCGCCTTTCAGTGACAGACATTAAACAGTCCTCATGACTTAATCTAAACTGGATTCTCAGGAATACAGAAAGAAGTGGAAATCAAACCTTGAATTAAAAGGCTAGTTGAAGCTATTAATTAGAGATGTTACACGGGCCAACTGCCTGTATTGTAAAGCTGATATTTTTAAAGACTCACCCCGTAACTTTACACCATAAAGTCATAGGTTTTTGAAACGTTTTGGTGACTCAACACAAGTTATGACGTTTGTTTTTGGAGCTGTCACTGCATGGGAGGGTCCTGCTGCTGAAAACCGCTGTTTAAAACTTTTCACCCGCAGTCTGTCTGCCCAGAAGTACTGACTGAGTTTCACTTTATGGAAGTGTGCTACATGCTACCTAATTATATAAACAAACCTGCGGTTGTGAGACTTGAGCCATGTCAGATCCACCAAAGAAACCAAAGAAGATGCTATCAGAAGAAGCGAAGAAAGGAAACTGGGCTGCAAGAGCCGGAGCTTCACCGCTGGATAAGGTTTGTTAACCCACAATTCACACCAAGTGCATCCCTTCTGCGCCCAGGTGTGAATCAGGGGTAAGAAAAGTTGTAACATGAGGAGCTATGGAACTGAATGCTGAAGCTGCCATCTTCTCAACTCATGACCAGGTTGTTCCCCTAGTTAACAACGCACCTCCCACGGTTCCTTCTGCTGCTTCATTAAGCAGCAAGACAGAAGAAGACACAGGTCAGACAACACTTCCTTCCCTTTACTGCTGTGAAAGATCTTTTCTGTCTAATTGTTGCTCAGTTTAGGTCAAAGTAGGATTAGCTTCTAAAACCCAATGTTTCAAATTTTCAATTTTGTGTGCAACTGCTGTGAATTATATGTTACTGATACAACAGATACAACTACGAAACCAGAATTAGCCGTGTTGCTACTGGATTGGTAACTAATAAATGCTTGTTCCAGGGTTATTTGGGCATGAAGATGTAATACAGTGCCAGAAAAATGTATTGGTTTACCAACTGGCGCGTTGTTAGTTTGATGTTTTGTTGTTTTTGCTCATGAGCTTGTCAAACCCTCAATACACTTGTTCAGAAGCGCTCCACAGAGATGAGTTTTTATGACAGTGACGTTAAATTGCAAGCCAATAGAGGGCGACAGAGCAAATATCTGTTACAGAGTTACGGATTGTGCCAGATTTGGTGATACTCAAAAGAAGAAACTCAAAACATATTCATAAGGGAAAAACCTTAAAACCACACAGCTATTGATGGTTTAAATGGTTAAATGGTTTTAAAATTCTGCAAAAACAGTTATTTAAAGGAATTATTCCCTCGTCTGCAGCATCCATTAAATTTCATGTACATTATGCAAATTAGGCAAGGACGAGTTGTTGAATATTGAGGGGAGGTATAGCTGGTTAAGGAGGAGAAGCCAAAGCCCCATCTAGAGAAAAAAAAGTTTGTGGGCGTTGGGGTAATTATCATCCATTTATCATTACTGGGGTGAACTGCTCAATAAGCAATACAATATCAATCCTGAAAAAAAGAGGAAGTTTGTTCACAGTGAATCCAATAAGCTGTGTTTAGGATTTATTCCAAGCTTTCTGCCATTTTTGCATGACTTAGAGATTTTTATTTTTATTTATAGATTTAACAATAATTCAAGTCTATGTAGGGTCCATGAATAGTCATCGTGTTCTAAATGGGTTTATTGCTATGCGGGATGTTTCATTGTTTGGATGTTGGCTTTAGAACCCTCTAGATTGTAATTTTCTTTAAGCACTGGATTTCTTCTTTCCACACATTTATAAATGCTACCTGCCAACCTTGTTTTTTATGATGTTCTCCAACAAACCTCTGAGGCCATCACAGAGCAGTAGCATTAATATTAAATCACACAAAGTGGGATTATATTTACTAACTAGGTATTTTTCCCAATTGTTAGCATTGGATTTCATTTTGGGGTATGAAAAAAAAAGTGTCCCAAAGTATATGAATGACCCGTGTGTTGATCTATTGGATGAAATCCCAACAAAACACGTTGATGGTTATGTTATGTTAGCAGTAAGAATAATACTACAAGACATTGCAATGCTAAAATAAATGCCTCTAATCACCTCCGACATCCTTAAGCCTCCTGATGGCTGGTTCTTCCAGCTGTCTGATCTGCTCCTTGACCATCACCTCAAAGGTCTTGTAGTTGATGAAGCCTGGTAGTTCTCTTCCACGGTATCTCTCCTCATATTCTTCAACCTCTGTTTCAATTTTTCTGTTAACTGTATCACAAAGAAAATGTCCCATGTGCATTGATGTACAGTTGTTTACCATCTTAGAAAATAACTCCTCCAAAACTCTCACAGTTTTCTCCTGAGTGATCCAGGTGGGCCTTCCATTTCTCAAACTCTCTTCTAAGCACAGTGAAGACATTGAGTCTGTCTCCGCACTTCAGCTCCTCCCCTGTGGTCAGGCTGATGGCATCCTGGGTGAATGCTGTCACTTTCTGTAGACCGCATGTGTCACAGGTGTTTAATTTTTGTTGGTAGGACAATGCGTAACCAAGTGTAAGTCATATCATAGGAGCTCACATCAATCAGGAAGATGAGTCTCTCCGCCGCATCCGATGGGGGTCCATTACCGTATCTGTCCAGTTCCATCTGAGTCTGCTTCATCTTTTCCTCTATCTGCTCCTCCAGTCTTGGGAGAGATTTCTGTAAACCCAAAATAAGTCAAACATCCAACCATTAAATATGAAAACATCCATTCAGTAGGTGAGTGAGGGCAATGGCTCACCTCAATATGATGCACCAGCTCAAGAGTAAGTTTCTCAGCCAGTTTGGGAACGGTTGCATGGCCTTCATTGTACAGAGTTCTGCAGAAAGAATTTAAAATGCAATAAAATCCCAAACTCTTCTGCAGAATAGAATGCTTATCCAGTGGCACAAAAAAGAGGGAACCTACTGGAAATAGATATGATCTTTAAAGAAGTCTTTCTCTCTCTCAATTGCTTCAGTGAGAGACACCTTCTCTGTGATATCCTTCTGACCTCTGCATTTGACAATCATGTAACCCTTCTTCAGATGGATTACTTCATTGTGGACTATTTCCACAACATTCTCCTCTGTGCCTTTGTCCACCAAATCAGGCTTGGTCAAGATACCTTAGAACAAGAGGACACCAAAGTTTTTAATTGTTTTTAATTAATTAATTTGAACATTTGTTTTTCTAAATTAGAGCTGTAAGGTATTTTTTATTTAAAAAACGTTCTATTTACCCAGAGTCCTCTCTCCGTCAGGATCAACTTGTTGAGCCATCTTTAAAGCCTCTGTGGTTGCGATGTCCACATTGCATGGAACCACCACCAGACTAATGGTTTCTTGTTTTCTAATAAACTTGTCGATGAGTTGCTTTATCTGAAATTTCAAATTTATATCAGAATCAGCTTTAATGGCCAAGTATGACACATACAAGTATGACGCATACAAGGAATTTACAGATACAGTACAACCTGTCCAAGATCATTACAACAACAACAAACAGACCCAGGTCACTGTTGGGCATGCAGCCACCGAGCGGCGCTCCCGTTTATGAAACATAGAGAGATACACATCTGGGGAGGGGAGAGTTCCACGGTGAGGAGAAAAAACGGTCAACTGTGTTGTGGGTCCGTACAGCACTCACAACGCAGGTAGTAGAAAAAACCACACCAACAAACATTTAAGCACATATTCAGACATTAACAATGACACATCAGGAAGGATGGGCAGGTATGAGCTCCAGTCCACAGGTTAACGCGCTGCCATCGAGGCACGCTGTTATCCAGCTTCCTGTTGCAGGAGAGAGAATTGAGGATACAGCGAGACGGTGTGTGTGAATGTGAGTGTGTGTAAGCATGTCAGTGTGTGCGTCAGTAGATGCAGGTGTACGGGGGAGAGGAGACTCTGTTGACATTCTTCTCAGGGACCTTTGATTAATACCAGGTTGAAGGTCTTCATGGGAGCCAAAACAGTAATTATTTGGATAGCAGGGAGAGAGCAAATATTCTTCTCTGCCCTTTCAGTCTGTCAGTGGTTTCTTTTATAGTCTAATTCAGCCAAATTGTAGTTCAAATTAAAGTTCCAAATCCAAATTAATTCCCAGATTAATAGTTCCAAATCCAATTAATTTCCAGTTGCCCCAATCCGCACCAACAGTTTCTCCAAGTCCGATGACAAATTGCGGATGAGTCCCAGAGCACCGGCTTACAGCGTCTGTTCTGCGTCCCAGCTCCCCCAGCATTTGATTCTGAGTCCCGTTAGCACGAATCAACGCTTCCAGCTGTTCCTTCAGCCGTCCAATCGCTTCCAGAACAGTGACCAATCTCGACCGTGTTTCAGATCTTTGTTGCTCCATTTTTCGGTAGTTCCAGTAACTGCCCATTCCAATCAGCAGAAACCCGATCATCACAATTGACACCCCGGGTGACCCTTACCGGCGCTTCGTAGAGTTGAGTAGATTTTATCAATAGCATTCAGAGACCAGCTGACGATTTCCATCTTCGCTTATTCAGTTTGGTTTCGGAGAAAATTGCCAAAAGATACTCCAGATAGAGGCACAGGAGACAGAGAGCTGTGGGATAAGACACAGGAGGAGGAGGGAGGGAAAAAAAGCGACCGTCCTCGCTGAGAGCTGAGCAGAGCTATATGTTTGAGTTATATTTTTGAACCAGCAGCTCATTTTCTTCTCAGTATTCTTACAAACTATTCCTAGAATTCGAACCTTTCCACATTTTGTCACATTATGACAAACCTGAAAGGATTTGATAGAGGTTTTAATTGATAGATTAAAACAAAGTATTGTAAAAAAGGAATAAACAAATGATACAAAGTTTTCAACATATATTTTTACAAATAAAATTCTGAAAAGGTGACCTGCATCTCCATTAATACTCTTCTACTATGTTAACTCTAAATAAAATCCACTGCCACCAAAAACCGTTAGGAGACACTAAATTGGTAAAAACATAATTGGTGTGTCAATAAGCTCAGCATGGATACGGATGTTCTGATTTAGTGGAGAAAATGTGTGACCATACTGAATTATGCAGTCAGGTGTGTTCCCAATTAAATACATTATATACTGACTCTGAGGTAACACAAAAGAGGCTAACCTGATCACCAATGTTCTCAGGTTGCCCCTTCACAGCCACCCTGGCGATGCCAGGAAGGTCAATGAGAGTCAGGTCCGGTACATCCGGGGAAGCAATTTCCAAAGAGATGAGGTCATCGCTAATCCCCACCCCGACTCCGGCCATTTCATCCTGTGCTGGAGAAAGTCAAAAAACGTTCCTGTTATGATGAGTAAAGCTTACAACATAAAGAAACTCTTGCAATACTTTTACTAAAAGATAAAAAATGCATTGTTGTACCTTCCCGGATTTTTTTCTCAACAGTTGCAGGATCGTCTAGGTCCTCCTCCTTTTCTTGGTAGCTAATCTTTCCATACCAGTCCTGACCTTCTTTTCTTCTCTTCATCTTTAGCTCGAGAGGACATCTTGTGACAATACCTGGATTAAAGATGGGTAAATGACAAGTAAAGGAACATCCAGTGAGGTTGATGACTGTTTGGCTGACACAGCTTATATTGCAAAAAAAATTAATTGAACTTCATTGTTCAGAACTGATGTGATGGACTGGCGACCTGTCCAGGGTGTACCCCGCCTCTCGCTCATTGACAGCTGGAGATAGGCACCAGCCCCCGCAACCCACTGAGGATTAAGCGGTTTCAGAAAATGGATGGATGGATGGATGGATGGTCAGAACTGGATGTATATTGCATTTGCTGAACCATTAAGGCCTTGTTAAAATGCTGGCTGAATTTGGTAGGACAGTGTCCTTTTAGAACAGAATAGAACTTTACTGTCTACCATTGTAAATTTTACTTTGGACCTCCAGAACAAAAAACCTTAATGCATTCTTACACACCACAGTGGGGCAAAAAAGTATTTAGTCAGTCGACAATTGTGCAATTGCTGCATCTTAAAAAGATGAGAGAAGCCTATAATTTTGATCTTAGGTACACATCAATGGTTAGAAACAGAATGTCACATTGTATGTTTTTCCAAGAACGTATTTGTATAATGGTGCAAAAAGTATTTAGACACTACAACCAAGCAATAATTCTGGCCCACACAGATCTGTTACTACTTCTTTAAGAAGCTCTTTATTCTCCACTAGTTACCTGTGTTAATGGAACCTTTTTGAACTCATAAGTATAAAAGAGACCTTTCTACGCATTCAGAAAGTCAGACTCCAACCTCCACCATGACCAGGAACAGAGAGGTGTCTAGGGACAACAGAGACAATATTGTACATCTGCAAAAGATTGTGAAGAGCCAATCTACAATTGGCAAGCAGCTTGGTGAGAAGATATCAACTTTTGGAGCAATTATTAGAAAATGTATCACTGACAATATCCCTGGACTTGGGGCTTCATGCAAGATCTCATTGTGTGGGGTACAAATGATCTTGAGAACGGTAAGGAAACAGCCCAGAACTACACGTAGGGAACTGTTCAATGACCTGAAGAGATCTGGGATCACAGTAACAAAGGTTACTGTTAGTAACACACTAAGTCATGATGGATTCAAATCCTACAGTCTCCCTTCTTAAACCACCACATGTCCAGGCCCGTTTAAAGTTTGCCGGAGACCATCTGGATGCAGAGGAGGATTAGGAGGATCCCATGTGTTCAGATGAGACTGTAATATAACTATTTGGTGTACACGGCACTGGCCATGTTTGGAGTTGGAAGAATGCTGAGTTGCAACTCAAGAACACTGTACCCATGTTGAAGCATGGCAGTGGAGACGTTATGCTTCGGGGCTGCTTTTTTGCAAAGGTGACAACCAATCCATAGGAAACGATGAATGGGGCCATGTATCATTAAATTTTGGGCAAAAACTTTCATTCAGTGAGAGCATTGACCTGGCTGGATCTTCCAGCATGACTATGATCCCAAACACACCACTCTCGCGACAAAGGAGTGTCTAAGTTGAAAGCATTTCAAGGTTCTGGAGTGGGGAAACCAGTTTCCAGACTTCTGTGAAGGAACTTAAAAGTCTGTGTTGCGCAGCGACAGGCTCAAAACATCACGGCTTTAAAGAAGCCCCACTGTATACTATGGTTAGGGCTTATAGTTTACACTGGTTAAGAATCATTACAGCACTAGGAACAAATTACTTCTTAGATGTATTTATGTATTATTATTTATTTTTTTACAAAACGCACTCTATAACACACTCCAGAGGTCAGGGCTTCAAACTAGTAAAAAAGCAGAAAGCTGTCTTCTAAATCTTCCTTGCTGTGTTCATTGTTCTTTTAGCAACCATTTGTGAGTTTTTTTGTGGTCTACCAGCTATTTTTCTGCCCATGAAACAATTCTTGAAAGTTTGCCCTTAGGATCTGCAACTTACATGACCAAACCAGGCCGGAAGGTACTGTCAACAATTCCTTCATAGACAAGCTCTAAAGTTTGTGAACTGACCTTTAGGCTGCTGAGCTTTCTTAAACGATACAGTCACTGTGAGCATTTCTTAATCATATTATCAGCCACTAACATCCGCTTGCTCTGACCCCACCATAACTTTAGGGCCTTAGTTTAAGATAAAAAAAACAATGCTTCACCTGTAGAGTCTTGTTTTTTCATTTGTCCAACCAAGGCTATGTCATTAACATTTTTCATTAACATACAGTTTTGATCACTGCCAAAGGAATATCCCATTGGCCAAGGAGGCAGGCTGCATGATCTCTCAGAGGCTCAGTGACACTGTTACATATCTCCCCCTCTTTCTGCCAGCACATCCTCGTGCTGCACATATTGTGCCACCAATTTCGAATCCATGGGCTTATGACCAGTACCACTTTGCCCCTACCAGCAATGCCAAGTGTGGGAAGGCTCAAAAGAAGTGCCCGGGCAGGGTTTGATCCCAAGACTCCTGGGTGAGAGATCATGTGCTACTTGGCCACTGGGATATCCCCTTTGCTGACTGGTTAGGGCGCATGGCTCTCACCAGGGAGTCTGGGCATCATATCCAGTGCGAGCCCCTGTTGTGTGCCTTGCCACAAGGCACTCAACAGGGTGCCTTGTGGCCCCTTGCCCCTAGGGACATGAAATCGTTAGGAGAAGTAACACCTTGCTTATCAACAGGGAAATAAATCTTCTACCAATAACAAGAATGCCACTCAGCAAGTGGGAACCCATTTCCCCAAAAGAAGCATACAAAACAGATCACAGTTTGAAAATACAGACAGACAAAGGTCTTTATTTTTGGAAACATGTTCTGTGGTCTGAAACAAAGCAATTTCCCAACAACGTTGCTGTTTCTGTTTGAATTTGTGGGTGAAAACAACACTGTGTTTAAACTGTGCACGATCAGATCTCATTGAAAATAATGTAGCACACATTTAGATGGATGTGTATGCAGTGTTCTATGTATACCTCGGTCTCCTCCTCTTTTCCCAGACATGAGTTGAAGGATGGTGGAGTGCGCAAGTACAATATGCCGTGAGCAGGTGGCGTCACGTCATCAGTATTAAAAGTCCCCCCTGACCACCCGTTCTCGAGTGAACAAGGCTTAATTGCAGAGAAAAATCATTGTTTTGCTGAAAAATTTGTTGGGCCATACTGAAAATATAGGACACTTTTAAGCCTGGGAACGCCATCCCCAGTGTTGGGAAAGGTCATTTCATATTTGTACTAGTTCAAAGTTTAGTTCACACATTTTAAAACGAACTAGTTCACTTACAAGCTCATAATTCACATTTTTAAACTAAGTTCACAGCTTGAAAAATGAACTAGTTCAGTTATTTCCCCCACAAAATGTTGTTGCAAGCTATTACTCTCAGAATACTGGCGTTGTCCAATTGTTGCCACCCATCAATCCACACTTGTACCCAGCAGGGTACAATCTGAGGCAGGAACCATGCTGGGATAGGAAACTAAGTTTATACTTCATAGTCCAATATTCAAGGGGCAAAACATTTAAACATTAATTAACTTCAGTCAGTTTTCAATTTCTGTAAATGTATTTTGAAAAAAATATAGGCTAGAACTTGAGTTATAAAGTGCAACAATTAGCCCAAATGTATAGGCCTAAGCAAGGTTGCAATTCCTTACTTAAGTTTATAAAAGCTAGGCATTCCATTTGTCTTAAAGGCTGCAGGTCTCTGAAAATATACTGTAATGTCTGGTTGTCCAGCTGCGGCAGGGAGATGAGAGTTGCTGCTACTGTACCAAGTTAACTAGTTTTCAGTGATAGAGGATTTTGTTTTGTTTTGGTACATCGTTGCAGATTCTTTTAATTGTTTTTGTGACTTGTACATACATTATAGGCTAGCCAGTGGGATGCTTAATGTTTCAAGATTGCTGTTGACTGGTTGATGTCCAGAGTAGCTTCTTGAAACCCACCAGCAAAGTTTTCACAAAAATGGAAGAATTTTCCCTCCTGGATCACGACTAACTTTTTCAAAAAATATTTCAAGTTGTCATGCGAAGATGCCACTTTATTCATTGATGCCGAATTACTACTGCTGCCATAATCACTAGAGTTTTACAGAAGCATATGTGGCACAACTTGCTGTCAAGTGCTGCCAGATTTGATCTTTCCCCCGTTTTAACCACCATTGCTTTAGTCAGTCTTTTTTTTAGGAATGCTTGAATGAAATCTGGCATCAGTGCAATACAGTGCCGTCCACAAATGCCAGAAGGAGTGCGTTCAATGATAACGTCAATGATCAGTCAATCAACTCATACAGGAACAACAGTGACATTCCCTACTGTGAAGCATGGAGGTGGTAGCCTCATGCTGTGGGGCTGTTTAGCCGTAAGAGGAACTTGTATATTTAATAAAATAGATAGTATCATAAAGAAAGAACATTACGTGGATAAAAAAATCAGCATCTAAAGACATAAAAAAGGAAGTAGCTCAGAAGCTCTGTGTGTGTGTGTGTGTGTTTGTGTGTGTGAGAGAGAGAGAGAGAGAGAGAGAGAGAGAGAGAGAGAGAGAGAGAGAGAGAGAGAGAGAGAGAGAGAGAGAGAGAGAGAGAGAGAGAGAGAGAATCAGAATCAGAATCAGCTTTAATGGCCAAGTATGACACATACAAGGAATTTGACTCCGGCAACTTTTCTCTCCAGTACAGAACTTAAATAAGTGAAATAAAAAAAAGAAATACAAATAAATACAAATAAATAATAAAGGATAATATATACACCAAACCGGGGTTATTGTACAGTGAGTATATACAGAGAGAGTAAAACATAGAGATAGGCTATTGCCATAGGCTACTTTGGGATATTAAGTATAGGATATAGAGACACAATAAAGATTGTTTGGTAAATTACCTTTTGACAGTTACAGCATTTTCATATTTTGAATCATTTTAACAAAACGGTGATGTCATTGTTTCATTACTTAAAAAATTTATAGTTTTATTTCGACCAATGGCATTAAGTAACTTTTAATCACCCACCACTGCCTCTTGGTAGAGCCACCCCAGACAGCGCCTCCAGCACCGAGCTCTTCCCGGAGCTCTGGTCTCCTATCACAGCTATAGCAGGCAGCGCCAGGTCCTTCTCCACTCCCAGAGAGCGCAGGGAGTCGATCAGGTCGATGCAGGGGCGCACCTTCTCCTCATACTGCTGGTTCAGTATATTCATGGCTTCTGATTTGTTGTCTGTAAAATAAGATAAAAGCAGTCCAAAAGATAGTGATGATCCAGAGAGTTGTGCCTTGTGCTGTCTGCCTGCTGACTGAACCTTAAATAGATTATGGGCAAGAACTACCAGGAATATATAGTCTGTCTCCGGAATTTTAATTTTTCGTTTCCCAGCATCATAGAACATCCAATCAAACCAGAGTGTCCAGTTGTGTCGGTTTTTTATTTTTTGTTTTGGCTGAACCTGCTTTAGGATTTTTTTTTTTTTATTCCCTGAATTTCTGTTTCATTTCTTCCTATTTCATTTCTACTGCAGATGACAGGTAAATGAAACTTAGTTAACCAGAAATTGTATCAGTTTGTTTTAAGTTTACAGTGCCCTGTGATGGACTGGCGACCTGTCCAGGGTGTACCCCGCCTCTCGCCCGTTGACAGCTGGAGATAGGCACCAGCACCCCTGTGACCCATTAAGGATTAAGCGGTAAAGAAAATGGATGGATGGATGGATGTTTAAGTTTAATGCAGCAATCCTGAGTCTTTGTCCTCACCTACACCTTATTATTAATGGTTAAACATTTGTGAACAAACTATCGATAAAATTCGATTGACTAACTTGTCTCTGAGCCTAAATAGAGCCATGTTAGGCCTACATTGCTTAAAACAAGTAACAAATTAGAAAATCCAGTTTTCTAACAATCATTTCGACATGAAACTACAAGCTGAACTACACCATGACTTCAAGTTTTTCAGTTTTTTGGGTTTCATGCAAACAGCCTAACAAAAAACAAAAACAAAAAAACTATTATATCTATTGGCTCTAGATCGTTGGATACAGATAGATTTTGTGTTGCATTTTTACCTGGAAGTCAAAATGTCCTGGTTATATGGTTGGAAAAATGTCATGAAGTCAGAGCTCAGAGTGGGAAAAGTCAGAGTTTTCTCACCAACCCGGTCCTAAAAATCCAAAATGGCATTGCAGGATTTAAACAGCATCAGCTGAAAAACTTTTTGCAGTGTACCCCAGTGTTCATGGGTAACAACTAGTGCTTTTATTTTTGCCAATAACTGATAGCAACATTTCCTCTGAGCATCATGAAAGGCAGCCCAGGTACCACAGGTAGTCTTGTACCACTGCTTGAGAACCATGTCTCCAAGGTTTAAAATAAATTCTAGCTTTTTTTGTAAGTATAAAGCTAAATTTATTCATGGACAAAGTAGAATGAACACAGAAATTTAATTTCAAGTACATTTTCAATTATCATAACATAGTGTGCTAGAGTATGATCATTTTAGAGTGTAATAGAATTAACATACAAGTGTAACACTAGTATACTCTTGTTATATTACAATATTAAGTACATTATTAAAATCAAAATACATTTTAAATACAACATATTTTGTTAACGAATGTTTCTCATGTACTTAGGATTTGATTATTTATTCAATTTAGTGCATCTAGTACAGTAGGTCATGTAGAGAAATAAATGGCATTCTGTGTGTAAGGTTCTGATAATTAATGTATCAGACAGCCAGGCACATATCAACGGTAAACTTGGGACCTTTTCAGACAGATGCTCAGTTCTTTATCGGGCTGTTGGAGATAGCAGGCACCAGGTTTATTCTGCCCTTCTGGGTGAACATTGATTACTAAATGCTATTTAAGGCTTTGAATTAGAAGGGTTGGAGAGGAAATATGAGATAAACTGTCGTCAGTAGACTCTGTCCCTCCACATTTGGTCAAACGTCTTAAATAAAATACTTAAAAGCCCAAATGACTTAGTTTCATATTTGTTTTAAGAAGATCTATATTTTTAGCCATATAGTCTGAACTAAAACGCATGATGCAGCCATTGCCATACTTCACAGAGAGATTGGTACCTGGTGATTATCATAAGAGAAATCTAATCAGGTTTGTTTTGTTTTCAAATACATGGATTTTTAAGGGGCTTTTAACTAACTCTAACTTATCTACAAGTATGTTTAATTAAGAGTTATTTAATCTTTCTTAAATGTTCTGATTGCTGAAGCATGCCTTAGATTGGTAAATTAATCAGCATCTCCAGCAGGCGACTCCCGGGTTATAAAGAACCCTTTTTTCAAAACAAGGTCTGCACATTTATCAAGTTGGTTTGTTGGAATGACAGAAATATTTTTTATATATTCTTGCTTTGATTTTCACATTTTGACCATAAAACTACACTAGTCTGATGCTTTATGTTCTATGATGTGCCTTTCACATTTATACATGTTGCCAACATTTTAAAAGATCACCTGTTTCATGTGAATTTTTATGAATATATAATCTCATTAAGTGTGGGAAGGCAAAAATCTATAGTCATGATTCAGAATTAACTTTGCTAAATTACAGTGGATGAAGACAATCTAAAAAAACATACTGGGATCATTTTGCTAGTAAAGTAAGCAAGGTCAAGATGGTATGGTTTAGAGTCCTAAAGTAGAATAAAAAATAAATAAAAAAACAACAGTCCATGTAAAATTTCAACCCTCATTTGTTTGCTTTATTGAATAGTATCCTACATTGGAACAAAAAGTACATTATAACGTGGTTTAATGAAACACAAAAGGCTGGATAAAAACGAGTGGAGTCCTTTCTGCATTGTTTACCTTTACCTTTCCTAGATGACGAGAAGTCGGACAATGATGACCACAGTCAGGATAGCCCTTCACAGAATGGAGAATGAATGCGTACAGAACCTGACAGAAATGGATGTATATTTTAAACAGAGCTGATTTTGCTTCAGAATCCTTTTTATATGTGTTTTTCTCGCAGTTAATCTATTTTAATTAATATAAAGGTTTTTTTTGTACACAGTGTGGCAAACAAAGATTAGAGTAACATGAGTATTGTTAAAGCAGAACTTAACTTGGAGCAGAAGACATTTTGTATTTTGCACTTCACAACTTGTTTCTGCTTGCTATCAATTATTTTCCGCAACCAATGCATGCAATTAACTGTTTTGCTTTTTATGCTTAAGGTCAAAGGCTTTCCTAGGACGGGAAGTATCTATGGAGCTGCTTGCTTTAAATTTTGAGAAAAAATTCAGATTCAACTCATAAATGTCCACAAGGGAGAGCTGAAGTTCATTTTTCAGGTTGTTTGAGTGGTAAGATCTATGCATTTTTTTTCAAAGCTTTCATAAGGAATGTAGATTTTTAGAAAGTATTTAATATCTACAAAAAATAATAATAAATTTACATGCTTTGTTTAAGCCTTTAATAAGACATAACTGTTCTCGCAATAAAGAAGTATAAAATTCAGACATTTTTGTTCAAACTAAAACCTACTCTATGATGATTTGCCTATGACGATAGTTGTAATGCCTTCTGGAATATTTTTTGCAATATATGAAGCTATAAACCAACCACATCCCATTAAATTTGTTCCTCAATATTATGCATTAAGCAGGAGAAGCTTTCAAGTGTTATAGCGGAGCATCTTGCACTCTGTTTACAGCAAAAGATGTGCCCCTCTGTATCGTAACTTCTAGAACTCTACCAGGTATGCACGGGCCTGCATGAGCCGCTTCATGCGATTCTGCAATGAAGCTCTCTGGCTTCCAATATCACAGTCCTCCTTCAGCAGGAAGTCCACATTTTCCTTGTCCTGAAGCATCTGTAGCATTTCCCTCTGCAGCTGGATTGCAGACTCCTGCAGCATCTCGTAGCGGATCACCAGGGGGATCTGGTCGGCCAGACGCATTCCCGCGATCTGTCACGAAAAATAGGCGCAGTGGTTTAAGACTCTTCAAAGAACAAAAACAGACATGCAACCCCTGAGAAACTCATGAGTAATCCAGCGTAACTTGACTTTTTGAAGTTGAATTAGTTCAATGTACATAAATAAGTCTCAAACTATGTGAAGGATGAATCCTTTCCCACCTATTTAGCCATCTAAAGCAGTTACTAAAAAAATATTAAGAATTATATAGGGTATTTATTTAAAAAGTAGTGTGTTGGTTAATTGTGGATGATGTAACACTCTTAATTTTGTCATACTTTGCAGACTAAGAGCACCACAGAATAAAGAAACCTGTAGAACAGTCAAGGATATTTCCTCCAGCTCTATTAATGATTATAGTAAAAAGAGACTGGAAAAGTAAATGTTGATGAAAATATATTAGGAGATGGCTGTACTAGTCTAGTGGTGATGGACTCTGTCTCCTATTGTTGCAAATGCCATGTCGGTGAACAGATGTAGATTGATACATTTGCTGCTGTTGATGTAAACATGCAACACTTGCTTAATTACTAAATAATGCCAGTCTGGTACCCAAAGCTCAATATGGAATTTCAAAGTTTTTTTCCTAAAATTGGAGATATTTTAAACAGAGATGGCATAGTAATGAGTTTTACAGCTGTGAGTACTATATGTTTGTATTAAGTTCATACTGTTTAATAATGAGTGTTCTGGCGCATGCAGTCCAGTGGAGTGGACACATTTGTAACTCACTGAAAATATTTTTAAAAAAGAAAAATCAGATTTTTTTTCACGCCCTCAAATGAAGTAAAATACTAAAGACATTTTTTTAAACTCAGGCTTTCATAATTCATGCATCAGAGGATTTAAAATCTGTAGATTGAATCTTACTTTGTAATATGATTTAAGATGCACCATCAACTCTTGAAGTGTTGCATGGTTATCCATGCAGAACACAATGCTCCTTCCTGAAAGGGAATCTTCATCATTCTCCTCGTCCTCCTTCTTGCTCTCACTCAGACTGTTGCTGTATGTCTTATCCTGGGAGTAAACCAGTAGTTCCATCTTGAACTGTTTCCTCAGCATCATTTCAGCAGAAGACTCTTTTTGCTGCTTAATATTCTCAATCTTTGCCTAGAAAATCACACCTTCAGTTGAATTTCACCAAAATAATGACACGAAGTATAGCAAGAAAGCAGCAAAGCTCACAATGACTAGCTTTACTACTACCTTGGTTGTTTTCACAAGATTGGGAAATCCTGTGAAGCTGTCATGGGCCAGCTGAAGGAAGGTTTTCTTGACAGCATCTAGAAGAAATAGAAAAATCATGATAAAGCTGTTTTATTTCTAGTCATCTGTAGTTGTGTTGGGAACATTAACCTGAGCGATAAACAAATAAATAAAAACTCTACGATGAAAATATGTAAGTCAATAAAAATCTTACTTTTCCTTTACTCTCTCTCTACATTCAATTTCAATAGATGTTTTCTTCATGCAAATGAAGTTATTGTTAATTAAAGATGCTTGCCCAAGCACCGCTGTTTATTAAACATTTAATAGTTTTAGCATTTAATTTCAACCTAATAGTAAAAGATATAGTGTTTAATAGAGTGTTAATTCTTAAAAAATGTAATCTATCTTGCATTTAACTCTTACCAAATTTCCTGTCCCCACAGCATGATTCTGCCACCACTTCCCAGTGAGAATTTTTAGTGGTTCAAGACTTTGAGGCTAAAAAATGGTTTACATGTACATTAGGGGTGACCTTGGGTGTTCCTGTTGTAATCTGAAGGTTGCTGGTTTGAGCCCTGGCTGTGACGGTCTCAGTCATTGTGTCCTTGGGCAAGATAATTCACCTGTTGCCTACTGGTGGTCGGAGGGCCTGGTGGCGCCAGTGTCCGGCAGCCTCACCTCTGTCAGTGTGCCCCAGGGCAGCTGTGGCTACAACATAGCTTGCCATCATCAGTGTGTGAATGGGTGAATTACTGAATGTAGTGTAAAGCGCTTTGGAGTCTGTAGAGACTAAGTAAAGTGCTATACAAATACAAGTCATTTACGATTTGGTCTAAAAGTGACAATTTCTTTCAAGTGATTTATTAGAGGTCTATATACAGACTTGTTTTAGTCAAGAAGCACGAACGTAAGGAACACTGCAGAATAAGCTACACTAAATCTCACAACCTCTTAATCAGCAGTGTAGCCGTTCCCGTTGCAAAGTTTTCTTTTATAAAAACACAATGAACTCTATGATTATCCAACAAAACTCTAATTGCAAGTATACTGCCCATCCTACAACTTGAAAATTTAATAACACTTTAGATGAAAATGGCACTAGTACATCACGAATATGTAAATATAGTGCCATATACACAACTATTCTTAGTTGTAGCACAGTGGGGTTAGCACTAGGGCTGGGCGATAATCTAAAAAATTACTGATACTGAAATTTATGACCGACGTCATTATAGCCATGTCGGTATATTCTGTGTTTTAATAAATCGAAAAGATGTGTTTTGGTCTCGTGATGCTCATGTCCCTTTAAGATGCTGGCTGTACTACCTTACACAGTGGATAAGCTACGTACAGTCAGGAGAATTACCCCATCCAACTTTTAGCATGAAGGGAACAGCATTGCCAACGTAGCGACTTTGTCGTTTACTGAGTGGCGCTGCTGGCTGATCCTCCCCAGGCTTAGGTATAAATGTAAAAATGTAACTGCCTAATATAAACAACTGCCCACTAAATAAATAACCAATTTCATTCACAGTCGCTGTCACTTACTTCGTCCAACATCGGTGCGCCTCTTAGTGACTAACAGTGACCATGTCTCAACCTAAACTAAAGTCTCAGGAATACAGAAAAGAGTGGGAATCAAACCCTGAATTATCACTGTACAAACCATCCAGGTCACTCAGGTCTTCCAGCTTTAGTCTACTGACTATTCCTAGAACCAGAACCAAACATGGAGAAGCAGCTTTCAGTTTCCATGCTCCCCACATTTGGAACAAACTGCCAGATGAATGCAAAGCTGCAGTCATTGAACTCTTTTAAATCAAAAATTAAAACGTATCTGTTTAGACTTGTTTATGAAGAACTGATACCACGTTTGCGTTCATTCTTTTTAATTAATCTTATGGCTTTGTCAATCGCTCTGTTTTTAATTTTCATTATATAACATCAATCTTTTATGCTGAGATCACTAATTGTCTTAATTAATGTTGTTGGTAAATGTTTTAATTGATTTTTGTGTTTCTCGGTTTTAATTTTCACATTTCTGTAATCATGTAAAGCACCCTGAATTGCCTTGTGTTGAAAGAGTGCTATAAAAATAAAATTGCCTTGCCTTGAATTAAAAGGCTGACTGGAGTCACTTATTGGAGATGTTACACGGCCAACTGGATGTATTGTAAGGATGATTTTTTTAATGCCAAAATTAGTGATACACAAAGCATGACAACTGAAAACATTATTCCTAAGGTAATTTTTTTAAACAGTTCAACCCAGAACACACAGCTGTTAATGGTTTTAAAAAACAATTATGTGAAAATGTTATTAAAAAAATTATTCCCATCTCCTGCAGCATTTATTACAATTTCATGCACAGTATACAAGTACACAGTTTGCACCTCCCATCCACACTAAAACGGCAAAAACGTAGACCCAAAACGGAGAAGTTTAGAAACGCTGCCGACCCTGTTTTTCATTTTGAAACTCCGGAAGGCGTTTTAGTGTGGACGTTTGAAAACGGAGGACTTTAGAAACGATGATGCAGCAGATCACACTCGGCTTTATGATTTGGTGTCATCGGTCAGGGCGTGTCCTTCCCTGATTCATCAGCCACCCGTCACATGACCCGTCCCCGGAAGATAATATACAAAAACAGCCTGGAGTACATTATGTTAGAAACTGCAACATGGATAATGAATTACATCTCTGGCCTTCGACATGTTTAGCAGGTATGTTAGATTGGCTACTTTAGTCAAATCTGAGGAATGGTCAATCTGTTTCCTGTTTATACTGGCGCGCGCAGGCCCAGTGTTGGAGAATGGTCACGTGGTCCGCATTTTCAGTCGTTATAATGTGGACGGAGATCAATTCTAATACGCAGGGAAAAACGCTAGTGTGGACGGAGATAGTTTTCGTTTTAACTCTCCGTTTCTAAACGAAAACGCAGTAGTGTGGACGGGGACTAAGGGAAGGTAGAGCTGGTCAAGGAGGAGAAGGAGAAGCCAAAGTCCCAAATCGAGGAAAAAAAAGTTTCTGGGCAGTAAGCTAGTTACTATATATATATATATATATATATATATATATATATATATATATATATAATATATATTGATTAGATTCTTGATTTTTGTTTTCTTTTTCTTACAGTACAGAGCCTTATGCCATTTTTAGACTAGTCTAGTTTACAATTATTGATTTAAGGGTGTATACAGACCAGAAAGTCATTTTGTCCGGACCAAAGGCAAACTAGTTTTCTTTCCTTTGGTGCGGTTTGTATTCAGACTTTTAATTTTTGCAAGTGAACTATATTTTATAAACACATCCACGTGTGTGACGAACGGTGCTGCCATTGGACAGCGATGACGTGGCATAACTCAGCGCAAAAACCCAGAAATGGAGGAAAACAGCTGCAAAATCATTTGGATATCAGAGCTGCAGCAATGGATGCAAGGGCAAAGAGATCTTTCACATGCATTCCAAATGCAGAGGAGAGCCGGAGAAAGATGACAAGGCGTTGACAATGCTGGGAGGTGAGCGAGCACTGGGCTGAGCTATGGGGCTGACTTGTGGATGGGACCAGAGAGGAATTGGAGCAGAGCTGCTGGAGGACTTAGACCTGAGGCTAACAGCCAGCATGGAGAGCTGTGGCAGAATGAAGCTGGAGAGTGGCGGAGCAGGCGGACTGGATTGGAGTTTTCGAGATGTCTGGAGACGTGTTTTGTTAAACCGATGCGTGGTTACGATCTGAAGCAAAGTTGGGACAGTGACTAAGCGATGAGTGGCAAGTGCAGGAATCTTCAGACTGAAGCTAATGATCTGTCCTGTTTACCTACTGCTCAGCTGTTGTTTATTCTGAGAAAACTGTCCTGTCGCTGTCATGATCTCCCGACAATTGGGTGTCAGAGCAACTCATGCAATGCTTGTTTTGCAATGCTCTGTTTTAAAATTTGGAACAGTGAATGCGTGCAGTAACCCAAAGGACATGATGTGCTCTGCTCGCCTTGAGCCCCGACATGCTGGCAACATCATTAAACAGAAGACGGAAGATCAGGAATTAACAACATTCACTACAGCATACGGGATATTGATTTTTGGTGCTGCGAGTCAAATGCTTGGCTTAAATAATATAAATAATTTGACAAAAAGGCGAGACTGGTTTGTATTCAGACCTGAAGCAAAGCGAACCACAGTCCGTTTGGAACCGGACTGAGACCACCTAAAAAAGGTGGTCTCAGTCCAGTTCTCTGATCCGCAGCAGGATTTGTTTTTGTGTATTCACACCTGCATAAAAGGTCCAGACCAGCGTCTGTTTAAAGTGGACCAAACAGTGCTCTTCTGAATACACCCTAATTCATTAAATTTTATACAATAAATCTTATTTCAAAAGAATTCTAAGTGATGTAATTTTCATTATTCTTGTGTAATGTATCACATTAGGCATTAATGGTCAAATTGAAGTAAATTATTTACAATATTAGTGTAACAATGTTGTTGAAATAATTGATAATATATATATATATATATATATATATATATATATATATATATATATATATATATTGCCCAGCCCCAATTAACCATACAACAACTGACAGAGTTTGTGAGGCTCATTTTGTTCATGGTAAGTCCTGTGATCATGTATTTGTTATTTAGCGAATTTTTATGTAAAAATTTGGAGGTTTGTGTATTTTAAAATCCTCTTTTATGTTCTTTTCGCGTTCTGATTCAGATGTCCCAAACCAGCGATGCAGCTGTAACTCCTATCCTGACAGTTGCTTCTACTTTAATCATTAAAGCTGCTACATGACTGGATGTTTCGCCAAGACTGGATTTTTAAAAAACAATTGTGTACGCAGTCATATTCAGTTTTTCACCAGTGACCAGACGCCGCTAAATCACTCAAGTCACAGAAATACTTAAATTCTCCAATGGCGAGTACACTTCCATGAATAAATAAATAAGCACATTGATCAATGAGGACTTACCCAACTTTGCAGTCGGAGCGAGGATTTCACCATTCTCCTTGGCAATCCTGCTGGCTGATGCAAATCATTCTGTGACTCTACCAGGTCACCCTCTACTTTTAATTCTCTCATTTCTGTTTCGCAGAGATCGGCCCAAATCTCCTTGAAACAACATAATCCCAGTTCTCCTGACTTTTGAAAGCCGTAAACGTTTTTGATGAGTAAAGTGTCCAGGGCTTTCTATGAAATTGGAGTAAAAGTCTCTCCAGCGGACTTGTGGCCACCGGCCGGCGAATTGTACCAACGTTTTTCACATATCTCAAAGGGGCTTTAAATAACTCAGATTGCACCAGTGATAGAGATTTTAGCTTTCTCTCTACAGCTATACTGTGTTAAAACATTAAAGTGCTTATATATTGGGCATTCCATCCATGAACTCTCTTGGAAGTGTTTATTGTGTCTCTTTAGCCCTGCAAAAACATGTCAACTACGATCCTCCTATAGATTTAAGAAAGATTCAAGTCTATATAGGCTCTTTGCGTAATGTCGGTATTGTAATCAGTTCTTTTGTTATGTGGGAACCCTCTAGACTGTAGTTTTCTGTAAGCACTAGCTTTCTTCTTTCCACAAATTCATAAAGACACACTGTCAGCCTTGGTTTTTTTATGATGCTGTTTCCTTACTAATGTTCTGCAACAAACCTCCGAGGCCATTACAGAGCAGTACCATTAATATGGAGATTAAATTACACACAGTTGGACTATATTTACTAATTAGGCGTTATCTGAAGGTGGCATTGGATTTAATTTCGGGGAACCAGAGAAGAATTGTCCCAATGTATATGTATGCACCAATTATCCTTCCACTTAACCATCATACACTACTATCATTGACCTATGTGATGATCTATTACATGAAATCCCAATAAAACACATTGAAGTTTGTGTTATATTAGCAGTAAGAATAGTACTACAAGACATTGCAATGCTACATGAAAGGCCTCTAATCACCTCCAACATCCTTAAGCTTCCTGATGGCTGGCTCTTCCAGCTGTCTGATCTGCTCCTTGACCATCACCTCAAAGGTCTTGTAGTTGATGAAGCCTGGTAGTTCTCTTCCACGGTATCTCTCCTCATATTCTTCAACCTTTCAATTTTTCTGTTAACTGCATCACATATCACACATGTCATTTTTGCATTGATGTTCAGCTGTATACCTTCGTAAAAAAAACCAAAAAAACTCCTCCAAAACTCACAGTTTTCTCCTGAGTGATCCAGGTGGGCCTTCCATTTCCCAAACTCTCTTCTAAGCACAGTGAAGACATTGAGTCTGTCTCCACACTTCAGCTCCTCCCCAGTTGTCAGGCTGATGGCATCCTGGGTGAATGCTGTCACTTTCTGTAGAGCGCATGTGTTACAGGTATTTAATATTTGTTGGTAGGACAATGCGTAACCAAGTGTAAGTCATATCATAGGAGCTCACATCAATCAGGAAGATGAGTCTCTCCGCCGCATCAGATGGGGGTCCATTACCGTATCTGTCCAGTTCCATCTGAGTCTGCTTCAGCTTTTCCTCTATCTGCTCCTCCAGTCTTGGGAGAGATTTCTGTAAACCCAAAATAAGTCAAACATCCAACCATTAAAAATGAAAATATTCATCAGTAGGTGAAATGAGGGCAATGGCTCACCTCAATGTGATGCACCAGCTCAAGAGTAAGTTTCTCAGCTAGTTTGGGAACGGTTGCATGGCCTTCATTGTACAGAGTTCTGCAGAAAATTTTTTAAATGTAATAAAATCCCAAATATTCTGCAGCATAGATTGTTTATCCAACAAAAGAGGGAACCTACTGGAAATAGGCATGCTCTTTAAAAAAATCTTTCTCTCTCTCAATTGCTTCAGTGAGAGACACCTTCTCTGTGATCTCCTTCTGACCTCTGCATTTGACAATCATGTAACCCTTCTTCAGCTGGATTACTTCATTGTGGACTATTTCCACAACAGTCTCTTCTGTGCCTTTGTCCACCAAGTCAGGCTTGGTCAAGATACCTTAGAAAGAAAGAATACCAAAGTTTTTAATTGTTTTTTATTAATTGATTTAAAACAATTTTTCTAAATGAGAGCTATGAGGTATTTTTACTAAAAAAACTTTCTATTTACCCAGAGTCCTCTCTCCGTCAGGATCAACTTGTTGAGCCATCTTTAAAGCCTCTGTGGTTGCGATGTCCACATTGCATGGAACCACCACCAGACTAATGGTTTCTTGTTTTCTAATAAACTTGTCGATGAGTCGCTTTATCTGAAATTTCCAATTTATATTGTTTGAGTTATATTTTTGAACCAGCAGCTCATTTTCTTCTCAATGTTCTTACAAACTATTCCTAGAATTCTAACCTTTCCAAATTTTGTCCCATGTTGACTAACGTGAAAGGATTTAATAGGGGTTTTAAATGATAGATTGATAGATAGATGATAGATAGCACAAAGCACTGTAAAAAGGAAGAAACAAATGATACACCGTTTTCAAAAAAAAATTTCAATTAAAAGTCTGAAAAGGTACCCTAGATTTTGATTCAGCCTCTTTTACTCTGTTAACCCTTAATAAACTCCACTGCAACCAAATTTTTTTAGAAGACACTAAATTGGTAAAAACATCATTGGTGTCCGTTTAAAACAGATCGGCCTCTCTGGTGCTGTTCATAAATTGTTCACATCATATCTCACAGACAGGGTTTTTATGGTAAGTTTAGATACCTGTTCCTCAAAGGTCCATAAGATAACATTTGTTCTGCCCCCGGGTTCAGTTTTAGACCCAGTGCTTTTTAACCTGTATATGCTCCCTCTTGGCAGTGTCATAGGAGGACATGGAGTTAACTTTCACAGTATGCTGATGATACACAGTTATACGTCTCCATGTCTCCTGATGACACATGGCCAATTTATGCACTTTTTAGCTGCATTTTAGACATCAAATCCTGGATGGCATAAAACTTTCTCCAGCTCAACCAGGACAAAACTAATCCTTCTTTACAAGTGAAGAATCTGGGCATGATTTTTGACTCTGGGCTGTCTTTTATTCCACATATTAAAAATATTACGAGAATAGGTCTTTATCACCTAAGGAACATTGCCAGAGTCTGCCCAATTCTCTCTCGGGTCAATACGGGGACGCTAATGCATACTTTTATCACCAGTAGAATTGATTATTGTAATGCCCTGCTTTCTGGTCTTCCGAAAAAGACTAACTCAAGTTTATAGCTTTTACAAAATTCAGCAGCTCGTGTCCTGATGAAGACCAGGAGGCGGGAGCACATTACATTGGTCTTAAAATCACTGCATTGCCTCACTGTTTTGGGATTGACTTTACGGTTCTTCTAATGGTTTTTAAGTGTCTAAATGGTCTTGGGCCTTCTTATCTTTCTGAAAGGCTTTTTACCATATGAACCCTCACGGTCTCTGCACTCCTCTGGCAGCCGTCTCCTTATCATCCCCAAAGTCAGGCTCATGGTGAGGCGTCCTTCAATTATTATGGCCCTCATCTCTGGAACAGGCTGCCGAAGGACCTCAGGGCCACAGAGAACGTTCATGTTTTTAAGAGCAGGCTCAAGACTCACCTTTTTAGCCGAGTTTCAGTGGTCAGGGGCTATAGTTGTGATGATTATTTTATTTTGGGTTTGGGAAGGGTGAGGTTTGTGAGGTCATTTTAACCTGTAAAGCGCTTTGAGAAGCTTTTGTAGTTGGAAAAAGACCTTTATAAATAAAGTTTGATTGATTGATTGATTGACTGAATAAACTCAGCATGGATACAGATGTTCTGATTTAGTGGACAAAATGTGTGACCATACTGAATTATGCAGACAGGTATGTTCCTAATTAAATACATTACATACTGACTCTGAGGAAACACAAAAGAGACTGACCTGATCACCAATGTTCTCTGGTTGCCCCTTCACAGCCACCCTGGCGATGCCAGGAAGGTCGATGAGAGTCAGGTCCGGTACATCCGGGGAAGCAATTTCCAAAGAGATGAGGTCATCGCTAATCCCCACCCCAACTCCGGCCATTTCATCCTGTGCTGGAGAAAGTTTAAAAAAACGTTTCCGTTAAGATGAGTAAACCTTACCACATAAAGAAACTCTTGCAATACGTTTACTAATAGATAAAAAATACATTGTTGTACCTTCCCGGATTTTTTTCTCCACAGTTGCAGGATCATCTAGGTCCTCCTCATATTCTTGGTAGCTAATCTTTCCATACCAGTCCTGACCTTCTTTTCTTCTCTTCATCTTTAACTCGAGAGGACATCTTGTGACAATGCCTGGATTAAAGATGGGTAAATGACAAGTAAAGGAACATCCATTGAGGCTGATCAATGTTTGGCTAACACATCTTATATTGCAAAACAGATTAATTGAACTTCATTGGTCATAACTGGATGAATATTAAACTTGTTGAACCTCTTAACGTGTTATTTATATATATATATATATTTTGTTGAATTAAATATTATTCAAAATTAATTCAGTGCATGTTCAAGCAGAGACAAAATGGAGCCAATTTCCAGTTCTTAACATTTATTTTGAACAGATTAACAAATTGCAGTTTACAGAGAAAGATGCCCTAGTTTCTCTGGGCCAGATTTAAAGAGATCTGACAATTGAATGATCTTCATTTCACAACTTTATAGACACCGGGCCTCGCCAGGACTCTAGGCGTTTCTTCTCCCTCCAATCAGAACATTTCCATACAGTGTCTTAACCATTATTGGCTGTCAGAGAATTATACAGTCATAAGATGAGCATTCTGAGTTTTATGGTTTATGGTCCTTCTTAAGCAAAACTCTTTGTCTCAGAGATCCTCACAGGTCACACATACTCCCACCAGAACTTTATCAGACCACACGTTAGTCCCAAGGTTTCCTCCTGACCTAATTTATGGCCGTACCATGGAGTAGGCTTTCCTGGCATCCTAAATCTACAGACATCCTGTTTTTACAGCCTGCAATAAAACTTACCCAAGAGTTTTATGACTTAAAAGCTTATCCCAATAACAAATACTGACAGACAATATATTTTTTACAACCATGCAAACTATATAAACAGACTTTTACCTTCTGAATAATAGTTTAAAACATATGTAGAAATATTACCACATATATAAATATATATATATATATATATATATATATATATATATATATATATATATATATATATATATATATATATATATATATATATTTATAGTTTGCTGACTGACCCCTAGGCTTCTGAGCTTTTATTGAAAGATAAAGTCTATTTGAGCATTTCTTAAACATCCATCAGCTATTAACATCTAGCTTGCTCTGACTCCACCATAACTCAAAGGCTTTAGTATCAGACAAAAACAATGCTTCATCATGTAGAACTTTTTTTTACTAGTCCAACCAAGGTCATGTCATCACCATATTTAATTAAAGTACATTTTGATCACTGATTACAATTCATTTGTAAAAAGAGAAAATTGTAGAGGGGAAAGAACCCAACCCTGAGGGCAACCACCGTTACTGTGAGGATCACCGAGGTTTAAATCCACTCTGGACGACAAAGTTAAAATTAACTTTAAAGAGTTACTGAACCCCATGAAAAAGCATTATCCCACCCCCAGGCAACATTTAAAAAAGTCTACCAAAGTGGGCAGGGCCAGGAGGCACGGAGGGGCATGGCCAAGTCTGGAGGATGAGCACCAGGGAGGATGCGGGGGTGTGGTCTGAAAGATGGTCTGAACCAAGTCGAACTAATATGCAGTGGGGCCACCGTGCTCCATAAAGCCTCTTTTTACCTCTGGTAAAGGTAGAAATAAGGAGGAGATAAATGGAGGCTTTATGGAGCTCAGCAGCCAAACATCATATCAGTTCGAGCCGTTGGCTCAGGACGCTGAGTATAGTAGCAAACAAGCACAGACATCCTAGCACTAGCATCGATGCTAATTAGCTTCAGAGGGAACCATGGTGGCAGCTTCTGTTTCCTTATTCGCAGTGTACTTAAAACATATAGGTTATAACTTATGGCTTTAAACCACTTCGCCGTTGTGGTCCTCCAAAGCGGCTATATGGATTTCAGCTACCTCTGTTTCTCTCAGTGTTGCTTCTGCGTGCGCATCTATGTGCAGGTGGCACACAAGATAAAAAATTTCAACTCGTTACGGGTCGGGGCGAGTGTGTCAGAGAAAGGGGGAGCGTCTCTGTGAGATCATGCCTGTGACAAAAGATGTATCTTACTGCCCTTTGCCAATCACAAAATGCAAATGCAGTAGCCACCCACTGACCATGAGGGGCAGCACTAATACATTTTTAGAACAAAAAAAGTGGAATTTATCAAGTTTACATGAAAATCTAAAAAAATGCCCTGAAACTGAAAATGTACAATGGTAAAGAGCCATTTATACAGTTTGGGATGACATAGAGAGAATTATTCTTAAAATAAAGTAAATTACCAGTAAATTATCGGTAGATTACCTGTTGATAGAAATTATAGCCTACATTTGCATATTTTGAAACATTTAAACAAAACTGTGATGTCATAAACATAACCATGAGGCATTTGTATGGAAAATAATATAAAAATGTTCGCATTGTTTCATTACTTATAAAATATATAGTTTTATTTCGGCCAAAGGCATAATAATGCACCACTGCCTTTTTTCTTTTTTTTTTTTTTTTACCTTTGGACAGTTACAGCGTTTGCATATTTTGAATCATTTTAAAAAAACTGTGTTGTCAGAATTACAATCGTGTGGTAGCCCATTTGTGTTAAAAGAAATCATACAAATATTCACATTGTTTCATTACTTAAAAAAAAAAAATATATATATATATATATATATATATATATTTTTTTTTTTTTTTGACCAATGGCATTAAGTAACTTTTAATCACCCACCACTGCCTCTTGGTAGAGCCACCCCAGACAGCGCCTCCAGCACCGAGCTCTTCCCGGAGCTCTGGTCTCCTATCACGGCTATAGCAGGCAGCGCCAGATCCTTCTCCACTCCCAGGGAGCGGAGGGAGTCGATCAGGTCGATGCAGGGGCGCACCTTCTCCTCATACTGCTGGTTCAGTATATTCATGGCTTCTGATTTGTTGTCTGTAAAATAAGATAAATGCAGTCCAAAAGATAGGGATGATCCAGAGAGTTGTGGTGTGTGCTGCCTGCCTGCTGACTGAACTGCAAAGATCTACCAATAACTATCAGGAATATATCTCCGGGGTTTTAAGTTAGGTTTCGTTTCCCAGCAAAACAGGACATCCAGTCGAACCTAAAGGGAGTGTCTAGTTGTTGCGGTGTCAAATGTTTGTTCTGGTTGAAGCCCATTCATGTATTGCTTTTTTATTTATTTTTTATTTCTTTGAAGTTCTGAATTTCACTTTCGTTTCTTGTCGCTTCATTTCTACTGCACATGTAAACGAAACCGTAGTCACACAAAAATGGCAAGCACATGTTTTGTTCTCAAATTAATTGATATTTTTAAAAATTTTCTTTTAACTAACTCCAACTTTTATATAAGTATTCTGAACTAAGAGTGATTTAATCTTTCTCATAATGTTCTGATTGGTGAGATGGCAATTTAATCAGCATCTCTAGCAGGGGACTCCAGGGTCATAAAGGATTTTCTTAGGCAAGCAGAACCCTTGAAAAAAAAAATGTTTACATATAATTTTTATTGAGTTGCTTTTTAGGAATGACAGAAATGCTTTTAATATATCCTTTCTTTGGTTTTCAAATTTTGACCATAAAACTACATTAGGGCTGATGCTTTGTTCTATGATGTGCCTTTTCACTCATTGTTTCATACATGTGCCAACATTTTAAAAGATCAACTGTTCCACGTGGATTTTTATGAATATATAATCTCATTAAGTATGGGAAGGCAATGATCTATAGTCATAATTCAGAATTAACTTTGCTAAATTACAATGGATCAAGACTATCTGAAGACCATGCTGGGATAGTTTTGCTAGTAAAGTCAGCAAGGTCCAGATGGGATGGTTTAGAGTCTTGAAGTAGTATTGAAAGAAAACAAAAACAACAGTTCATGTAAAATTTCAACCCTCCTTTATTTTCTTTATTAAATAGTATCCATACATTGGAAAAAAAAGTAAATATAAGTGGTTTTATTTAACACAAAAGGCTAGAAAGAAACAAAAGTAATATCCACACAATAGGCTACTTTCTGACACAAGCTGTCCAAACAAAACAAAGCAAAAAATTCTATTATCACCAACATAAAGTTTCTAACAACATTCTGTTAAATAACAATAAAAAGTAGTATTTAATTTAAAGTTAGATAAACCCCACTAACAATTTGTAAAATAAAGGTAAGAACATTAAGTTTTTTTTCTTCTTCCAAACTTCCATAAAAGTTAAATTTCTGACTTCATGCAACACACTACTCATGTGATGTGCTGAAGTCATATGTGTTCATGCTGAATTCACTTAGCAGGCTGCGTGCCTTAGAGAGGCGCTTGATGGAGCTGTTCAGGAGGATTCGGTGGCCTTTTATGTCTCCGTCCTCTTGCAGCAGAAGCTCCATTTTCTCCTTGTCTTGAAGCATCTGCAGCATCTCTCTCTGCAGCTGAACGGCAGACTCCTGCAGCAACTGGTACTGGATGACCAGGGGGATCTGGTCGGCCAGACGCTGACCAGCAATCTGTGGTTTAAAGAGGAAAAGCGTAAGATGTAGCTACTATTGGAGATTAGCATTATGTTCTTGGTCTGGGAGCTTGGACTTTGATTATCTTTTTTATGAAGTGTTTTATGATGGAAACTTCTTCATGACACTCCGAACTGACAGGCACAAATCTTTTGATATAGTAAAAAATACCTTTACAGTATTGAATTAAAAAGGATGCAAATTTTTTAACAAGCATCTTCCCTGATACTTCAAACTAACAATACCTAATATTATCTCAGGAACTGTTCCAAGGCACTTTTTAAGTGTTAAGTATTGTCATCCTTGAGTGAACTCTATTGTTTTTTTTGTCAGACCCATTATTTTGTTAAGCTGATTAATCAAAATTTTGTTTTTTCGATTGTTTTTTACCCTTTACGATAATGTACAAAGTAAGAGAGAGATTGTATTTGCTGCTGTATCGTCTTTCTTCTAGCCTAGGGCGCAGCTGCTTATATTAAAGCTATAACTTAGTTGGTAAGCTTTATGACGTTTCAAGCAAAATCTTTAAAGGTGGAAAACAACCTTTTGGTAATTTAAGTCTACACACGATTTACTGCAGCTGCACTGTAATGTTTAACAAAGTGAACTATTAAAAGAAGGAGCAAAAGACTCCTTATGAAAACATTATTACCAGGAGTAAGATGTGAGTTCATTGAATTCTTTAGCTTTATGTATTGAGTCAGGAGATTAGATTGATTAACAAATGATAAAGTTTTGCCCGTTTCACGCGATGATCAGGATATTGCAGTACCTTTCTTAACCAAGTTTACCTGTGTTGGAGCAGCATATTAGGGCTATAATGCAAAACAGATCATAGTGGGACGCAATCACAGTATTGATAGAAAGCATTTCATTTTGTTTTTAATATTTTTTCCCAGCACCATCTGAATAACCGAAAGGCGAAAAGGTTGACTTGTTCTGATATATTTAAATGTTTTTAAACTTTGATATCGACTTTCTAAGTTGTTTTTTCTACTTTTCCTAAATTATCCAGCCATACAGTTAAAACCAGATTTACATTAATGCTTAAAAAGACACATTACTTTTTTTTCTCACTCTTTCATTAAATCATACTAAGTTTTCGCTGCTTATTTAAGTATGGATAACCAAAAATATGTCCACTTGCTAAATAATGAAAGAACAATGTTCTTCAAAACTGAGAAGATAATTCTGGCTTTAAAGCCCACACTATGATATCAACGGCTTCAAAGCTGCTGATTGGTTGATTCACTACACTTAAATTATACAGAGGCACACCTGTGGATTTATTTTAAGGCAACACCTCAATGAGAATTGTAGACTTCCACAAGACTGGATCGCCCTTTGGTCAAATGTTTTGATATTCAGGCATTTATAAACAGTATAAGCACCATGGGAATGTTTAGCTGTGATACCGTCTAGTAAGGAGATGAAAGGAGATTAAGTTATTTTGATGTGAAATGTGCAGATCAACCTTTGTTGAAAAAATCTGATTCAATTACATCTGTTAGCTGAAGTGGGCGAACATTCCAGCCAATGTTTGTGAGAAGTCTGTGGTAGCAAACCTTAAACATTTGATCCAAGTCATACACTTTAATTCGCAGTTCTGCCAAATAATGAGGAAATACAGGTAGCGTCTGATTTCAGGGAAAGGACATCTATAAAAATGTTCTTTCTCATCCTTCTTCCATTTTGGAAGTATAAATAATCTGGATATCCAACTGACATCACACAGGAAATGTTTAGTAGGATTTAATATCAGACAGTAGGAAATCATTGTATGCAGTACATGTAAGTCTCTGGTATCAACAGTAGAATGGTTTGTTTAACCATAAGCATAAGCCTTAAATAAACCTTACTTGGTAGTAGGATTTCAAGTGTCTCATCATCTCGTTCAGGTTGGCTCCAATTTCATTATTGACAGGGGGGTCTTCTCTCTTCCTCTTCCCTAACTTCTTGCTGTATCTGCAGTCTTGAGTGTAAACAATCAGCTCCATCCTAAACTGGGTCCGCAGCATGGACTCTGCCAAGGCTTCCCTGTCATTACCGATGGCTTCAATCTTCATCTGAAACACAAGTTAGACTTTCTATGGATAAGTTCGTTATTCATCTACTAGGTCAAAAAAAACTATACAGACTTTATTGAAACCTCTATAGAGCTAAAATTATTACATTCAATGCATCATGTGGTGCGGTTTGACTTGATCTAACTCGATGCGTGTAAAAAAAAAAAAAAAACACAAAGGGAACTCCAACTGCTGTCGCAGTCAACAAATAGAAGTAATCCTTATGTTACCCTACCTAATATACTTAAAATTCATGCAAAGGCAATCATGTAGTTCACACCCAAAGTACAAAACAAAGGAACTGTGTATTGTACAAAGAAACAGAACGAAATACCAAAACATCCATTGTTATATAGCCCCAACTGACAGAATCCCGACGCGTTCATGTGTTTTCTGTTTGTCTGTGGAATTTTTCCTCCCTTCAAGATCTTTGCTGTATGCATGGCTGTTCCATTGCTGATTTCGGATCTCTCTGAAATCAGCTGATTAGCGGCTGTATTAAAGAGCTGTGTGACAACTAGTCTTTGCCTTGGATAAATATAAATATTTGCTAAATAAACATTTTGGTGTTGGTAATTAAATTACAAACATTTGCTTAAACATATCAAACTGTTAAATAGTGACAATAAGAGCATCGGCACACAGACAAGAAAAGGTCAATTTAACAGATTGGGAGTACACCGTTTAGGTTATAACTTATGGCTTTAAACCACTTCGACGTTGTGGTCCTCCAAAGTGTAATATATGGATTTCAGCTTCCTCTGTTTCTCTCAGTTTTCTTCTGTGTGCACACGTAGCAACCAAGATAATCAATTTCAACTCGTCACGGTGCGGCGAGAGTGTGTCTGAGAGAGGGAGGGCGTCTCTGTGAGACCATGCCTGTGACATAGACAATGGAAAAGATGTACCGCTCTCAGCCTGCGGCGGCGCTGGAGAGGATCTTGGGGGGTGTCAAAAGCCTCCCAAAAAAAGAATTGACCCCCATATGACCCCCCAGCCATTGGCGTAATGGCCGCGGGATATGCGGGGGATATGTCCCCCGCACTTTCCGTGCCAGTGCCTTCTGTTCTCCGCACTTTTTCTAGTTGTTATACCGTTTAATGTACAGTAACATATTTTTTACGAGCCGTCTTTAAATGCACCTTGAGTGCACACACGCTAACGCAGGCATTGGTCACAGACAGGTGCTGCAGACCAGGGGCGCATTAGGACTGAAGAAGATCAGGGGTGACTGATATGCAAAAAATTTATTTGGAATTCAATATATGAATGACGAGGAATTTCTGTTTTTCATTTCTGAGCACCTTAAAGTAGACGAAAGACACTGGACTATACCTACTATGCATTAATTAAGCAGAGCAATAAAACAACATTCAATCAGCAATATTAACTACTATTAACAATATCAAAGTCAGCTACTGATTGAAGTCACCTTAGATCACTAGTCCGGGGAATACAGCTCACATCCTTTAAGAGCAGGTAATATAAAGCAAAAGGGCTACTAAGTTCTTATTGTCTTAATACATAAATGTGGACTCTTATTTTTCCTGCTTTGTTTTTTTACACACAGATCTAATCAGTTTTTCTTTGCTTTGTGCGCATACATACAAGCATAGCCAGAAAAAAGACACTGGGTGTGCACCAGTAAACAACGGGTGTGCCATATTAATTCTTAACAGATTTCTTTTTTTACTGTGTGCATGTAATGCCCCTCTGACGGGGGAAAATGCTGCCAGTTGCATAATATGCCTTAAGTGAAGTGGCAAGGTCTCCCGCTACCGACACGCCAGCAGGCAAAACTAATAATTTCAGATTAACATATTCTAAATCACTGGCATTCCCTTGTGTAATCAAACACATTCTAAATTTCTGAAATACATCATAACTTTTCAGTCTTTAAACACCAGTTTTTTACGCAATTTAAATGAGTTGTTAACAATTTTCAAATGTATTTCCTGTAATATTTAAAAGTAAACCTGTTTATCTTATCCTATTTATTTCTTACTCACACTATCTAATTTAGGCGAGACCGGAGCTGGTTGTCTCATGGGTTGGTTGTCATATTGCTTGTTAAAGCTAAACTGGGTTACTAAGGTTAAACTGTTGGTCATTTGTTGTTTGCCGTTAGGCAACTTGCATAATGAAAATGATAATAAACAGGTTTTAGCACTGACAATTGTTTCATTTTATTTCTCAACACAATAGACAATTCAAGTAACCAATCTGCTACTTTAATCCCATTGTTTAAACATATGGTTATTGATGACAACTATCATGGGGTGGTATTCATTTTAAAACTAATTTGCAGTTTCAGTATCTTAAAAAACTGAAAAGTTACACATCATCTTTTAAAATCCCAATTTATCATTGAAATCCTCTTGAACCTCTATAGGGACAACCAACCCTGTGATGGGCTTGGTTGTCACATTGTGTCAGAGTTCAGTTTGTCTGCAAGCTCTTTTTCAAACATTAGCAATGAGAGGCTTTTAAGTCTGTCAGTGAGCATTGCAGCTCTGCTGCTCGTTTTAATCCTGTTCACCACAGAAAAAAAAGGTGCTCGACAGAGCAACTTGTAATAGGCAGTGAAATGAGAATGCAAAGCAAACAGTTCATCTTGCGGAAAACGTCATCTTGGTGGGGTGGGGTGTGTGTGTGTGTGTCTGTGGGGGGGGGGGGGGGGGGGGGGGGGGGGGGGGGCTCCAGCAATCGTCTGACGATTACATACATACATACACACAGCTATTATTATAAAAAACACTATTGTTTAGAAACTTCACAACCCTGACCCTTTGAGGCAGATACACAGACATTTTCAACAGTAGATGGTGTACAGGATACTACATCAGTAAGTAAAGATTGCTCTGACATTTAAGCATAATGTCAGATCTGAACACAGTATTCAACACATCTCTCTGGGAGATGACAGCAAGTTAAAGAGTTATATGTAGGGCTACAATCAGTGGTTTTGTTATTGCAAAACAAAACAACAAAAAAACATGTATTCATCACCTTGATGTTTGACGGCACAATCTGGATTTTTCAACCCGTTCAGATTGAGTAATTAAATGAATAAAAATATAATAAATGGTACATTTAAAATATAAAAAGATACTAAAGACAATACACTTTAATAGTTTAAAACTAAAGAGTAACACATTGTTATGACTAGATTCTCTGAGCCCCGTTGGCCAAACTGATGAAAAAGTGCAATATAGGCAAATTTATATTTATATTTTATAGCCTACTCTCAATGTTTGGACTAGCTTTATTCACTTACTGTCATACTACTTTACTCTTTTTCAGATGTTTCTCAGTTTGCCAGAGAACATCTGCCTTTCTAGTATTTACTTATTTTTCATGAAGTATTTTCATATTCTTCTTTCCACATACATAACATTAACTTGCTACCAATCATTCTCTCTACCAAAACTTAAATTGACATTTAACAAGCCAGCACTGGACCTGAATCATGATCCATTTCATTACAGCTGCTGTTGTTAAATTGTACTTGTCCTGCAGGTGTTTGATACACAATAGTATCCACAGCAGGCTGAGCAGCAGCAGAGCACTTCTTCTTCGGAGGCTTCATGCAGAAAGGCTGCACAAAGGCTACCTGACTTTGCTGCTGCCCCTCTGGCAAACTCTGGTACTGCAACTTATTTCTGAGAGGTAATTTTCTTCTTTCAAAAGTAAAATCAAGATTCGGGGCTTCTCAGAAAACATCCAGGGCTCAAGCCAAAGTAGCCATCCCCTAACTCCGTCCCTGCTGCAGAGCTGCTTATTAAATAAACCATCCATCCATTCATCCATTGTCTGAACCGCTTAATCCTCAAGGGGTCGCGGGGGGGCTGGTGCCCATCTCCAGCTGTCAACGGGCGAGAGGCGGGGTACACCCTGGACAGGTCACCAGTCCATCACAGGCAAACCAGCCAGTCGGACCAACAGGCTACAGACTGCAGAGATTTTTCCAAACAAGCTGCAGTTTGAGTTTTGCTGATGGATGCAGGTGATCTTAGCTAAATTATAGCAAGTTGATATATGCAACTATATTGTTTAAAGATAGTTAACGATACTAGTGTCAGTTATTTTACATAACTTGCCAGTTAATGCTTTGAGTAAACCCAGTCCTCTTTCATTTCTGTGTAGATTTTGTGCTCACTATTGCTGTCCTCATATATGTTAAGAGAAAGTCAGAGAGAAGACTCAGCAGCTGCAGTTGGGATGATTATGCAGGGTCTTCAGGTAAGGAGAGAAAGAGATAAGTTGCTGATAGAAGCCAGGTAATACCAGACAGTTATCAGGATAGAGTTAAAACTGACATTTCAGAATTATTCTCAGTCACATTCCAAAATATGTTTGTCTGTATTTTATTAGATGAAGCAGGATTGATTCACAGGTGAAAACTGAAAATTTTGAATATTGTGCAAAAGAGGTGTTATATGTATATATGATATATATGTATGATAGGGCTATGATTACTGTGGTTTTAAGACCTGGATGATGGTGTTAACTGGTATTAGCTGATTAGAGCATGACACTTTAAACCTAAAATGTTGCACCTTTCACAATCTTGTAATTTTTTGAGATTTTGAATTTGAGTTTTTCATCAACTGTAAGCCATAATCATAATTTTAACAAATAAAGGCTTGAAATATCTCAATTTGCATGTGATGCGTCTTTATCATGTTATAGTTTCACCTTTTAAGTTGAATTAATGAAACAAATAAAATTCAAAATTTTCAAGTTTCACCTGTAAATCAGCCTGTACAAAACTTTTATTCTGAAGAGTGTATCTGTCATGATTGTGTTTTTTATTTTGATTTGTTGAAGCCAGTTTGAAGCGTTTTTCTTTAATCTGTAGTTAAATCTTTCCAGATTGACCTTAAAGTCACTTGAGACTGATGTCAGGAGGAGACTGAAGAGTAATAGGAGCATGAAGTTTTTAGACCAAAAAATGTAGAATTTAACAAGTTTACTTGAAAATCTAAAACAAATACCCTGAAACTGAAATATTGCATTGGTTAAGAGTAATTTATGCAGTTTATAAGCAACGAAAAAAAAGTTGTTTTGGGGTTAGTTACACTTTAAGGTAGAGATGCTTTAAGGTATTAAAAAAAAAAAAAAAAAAAAAAAAAAAAAGACAATACCTTAGCTGTTCTGATAAGATTGGGAAGGCCAACCAAGCTCCTCTTGGCCAATCCAAGCAGTTCTTTCTTCACAAGTTCTATAGATATACAAACATATAATAATAATAATAATTTTAAACCATATGTAATATGTGATAAATCTTCTGTATTTTGTATCCATTTACAATAATACCAATTTAAAAAGTGTATTTAAATCTGAATTTCTCAAAGTTTTATAAAGCTGAATTTCAGTCTCTTCAAAACTTTAATTTATTTTTTCATGACTAATGAAAAAATAGAAGAAAAAAATTTGTTTTTCATCATGTGACTTGAGTAATTTAACTCCTGTATACAGTAAATACTAAGTTACGGGCAACAGGTTTTACCCAACTATTGAAATACAAGCAAGCCTTGCAATACATACACTTTCCTATTACAAGCTGGTTGTAGCCTAACAACCACGATTTGATTTTAAACACACTTAACCAGATTGATGAGCAGAATCTTTTTTCATGAAGGCTAGTGGTCAAACAAAAACCTGAATGACCTGAGGACAAATAATCATGAGCATACTGTTTACACTATACTTCTTGTTAACAACTCACAACCTGTATTTGGAAAAAGGTTGAAGTTACGATTTTCTGAACAACTATTGTCCAGTATAGTTGGATCAAGCTGGAAATGTCCAATTACAGTCATTTGCCAATTTCTCAGTGCATCTCACGCAATCACTTGTACTCACTAGATAATCACAAGTAGTTAGCCTACCTGCCACCTCCTTGAGTTTCATGACAGCAGGCTCTTCCAACTCCTTGATCTGCTCCTGCACCATGGCCTCAAACGTCTTGTAGTTGACGAACCCAGGTAGCTCTTTTCCACGGTACTTGCGTTCATACTGAGCCACTTCCTTCTGAATATTCCAGTTGACTGCAATTAAGTTCAGAATAAAACCACAACTAACATCTGGAACTGTAAAAAACTGTAAGAAAAAAATTACCAGACTATGTTTTAGTTTTTTTAATGGGTAATAAATCACTTACATTTTGTTCCAGAATTATCAATAATTGTTTTCCAAACATTAAACTGCTTTCTGAGTATAGAGAAGATCTTGGACTTGTATCCACATCTTATGTCCTCTCCTTTGCTAAGATAAATAGCATCCTGTGTGAAAGCCGTCACCCTCTAAAATAAAACAATGGAATGAAAAAACTCAGCTTTTTAATACTTTTACTTCCAACATGTATAAATTGGCAGCTATTGAACTCACGTCGATTAGGAAACCGAGTCTCTCAGTGGAATCAGTAGGTGGTCCGCAGCCCAATTTTTCCAGTTTTGCCTGAGTCTCTTTCAGTTTAGTTTCCATCTGCTCTTCAAGTGTAGGCAAAGATCTCTGTAGATAGGATTGTGTGAAAGTAACGGTTAAAATGTGTGAAGTCGTCCACATGAAGCGATTTCTCTTATTGCAAGCAAAATAGTGACCTGGATGTGATTCACCAGTTCCAGTGTGAGTTTCTCTGCTAGTTTAGGGACAGTGGCCAAACCTTCATATAACAGAGCCCTATACAATAGCAGAAAAGTGAGAAGAAAAGTAATAATGTATAATATATTTACACAGTGGGTCAAAAAAGTATTTAGTCAGCCACCGATTGTGCAAGTTCTCCCACTTAAAATGATGATAGAGGTCAGTCATTTTCATCATAGGTACACTTCAACTGTGAGAGACAGAATGTGAAAAAAAAAAAATATCCAGGAATTCACATTGTAGAATTTTTAAAGAATGTATTTGTAAATTATGGTGGAAAATAAGTATTTGGTCAATAACAAAAATTCAACTCAATACTTTGTAATATAACCTTTGTTGGCAATAACAGAGGTCAAACAATTACTATAGGTCTTTACCAGGTTTGCACACACAGTAGCTGGTATTTTGGCCCATTACTCCATGCAGATCTTCTCAAGGGCAGTGATGTTTTGGGGCTGTCGCCGAGCAACACGGACTTTCAACTCCCTCCACAGAATTTCTATGGGGTTGAGGTCTGGAGACTGGCTAGGCCACTCCAGGACTTTCAAATGCTTCTTACGGAGCCACTCCTTCGTTGCTCGGGCGGTGTGTTTGGGATCATTGTCGTGTTGGAAGATCCAGCCACGTTTCATCTTCAAAGCTCTCACTGATGGAAGGAGGTTTTGGCTCAAAATCTCACGATACATGGCCCCATTCATTCTTTCCTTAACACGGATCAGTCATCCTGTCCCCTTAGCAGAAAAACAGCCCCAAAGCATGATGTTTCCACCCCCAGGCTTCACAGTAGGTATGGTGTTCTTGGGATGCAACTCAGTATTCTTCTTCCTCCAAACACGACGAGTTGAGTTTATACCAAAAAGTTCTACTTTTGTTTCATCTGACCACAAGACATTCTCCCAATCCTCTGCTGTATCATCCATGTGCTCTCTGGCAAACTTCAGACGGGCCTGGACATGCACTGGCTTAAGCAGGGGGACACGTCTGGCACTGCAGGATTTAATTCCCTGTCGTTGTAGTGTGTTACTGATGGTAACCTTTGTTACTTTGGTCCCAGCTCTCTGCAGGTCATTCACCAGGTCCCCCCGTGTGGTTCTGGGATTTTTGCTCACCGTTCTCATGATCATTTTGACCCCAAGGGATGATATCTTGCGTGGAGCCCCAGATTGAGGGAGATTATCAGTGGTCTTGTATGTCTTCCATTTTCTGATAATTGCTCCCACAGTTGATTTTTTCACACCAAGCTGCTTGCCTATTGTAGATTCACTCTTCCCAGTCAGGTGCAGGTCTACAATTCTTTTCCTGGTGTCCTTCGAAAGCTCTTTGGTCTTGGCCATAGTGGAGTTTGGAGTCTGACTGTTTGAGGCTGTGGACAGGTGTCTTTTATACAGATAACGAGTTCAAACAGGTGCCATTAATACAGGTAACGAGTGGAGGACAGAAGAGCTTCTTAAAGAAGAAGTTACAGGTCTGTGAGAGCCAGAGATCTTCCTTGTTTGAAGTCACCAAATACTTATTTTACACCATAATTTACAAATAAATTCTTTAAAAATCCTACAATGTGAAATCCTACAATGTGAATTCCTGGATGTTCACATTCTGTCTCTCACAGTTGAAGTGTACCTATGATGAAAATTACTGACCTCTATCATTATTTTAAGTGGGAGAACTTGCACAATCGGTGGCTGACTAAATACTTTTTTGCCCCACTGTATGTAATAACCTGCAGCCTATTATTTTGCTTTATAAAAATTCTGAAAATTAATGTACTTACTGGAAATGTTCATGATCATTAAAGAAGGCTTTCTCTCTCTCAATTGCTTCAGTAAGAGACAGATTCTCTAAAATCTCCTTCTGGCCTCTGCACTTGACAATCATGTAGCCCTTCCTCAGAGGGATGACTTCATTGTGGACTGTTTTCACCACTGTCTCCTCTGTGCCTTGGTCCACCAAGTCAGGCTTGGTCAGGATACCTGTGGGTCACAAGAAAACATTAGCTGAGGGTTTTTTTTCTTTAATGATCTGGGTCATTCTCTGAATTTGTTTCCTAAAAACTTTAACAACAGGAAATTGTGTTTTTGAAAGTTGCAGCTGATTAAGGACTGTTAAAGAAACTATATGTATTTGTCTTAGACATAAAATCTCAATAATTAGGGATACTCTTGTTATTTGGTTGTTTTAAAATAGCTTTTCAATTCAGGGTTGGACTTTATGGGGTACAAGATTTTGGCTAAAGGTTGGCCATAAGTCTACATTTCCCATTGTATGAAATGGAAAACGGAATGAGAAAAAAATAAGTATTATATTTTTCCAAGACAATCATTTGCTTTTTCAAAAATAATCATAATTAAAGCCTGTAAGCAGCCTCAAACAGTCCTTGCAGCTTAGAGCCACTCTGACCAGTGCCACGACCGTGAGACTCACATACTGCCAACTCAATGCCAGCTCAACACTTCAACCAAGCCTGATGATCAAATCTGCATGACAAAGTGTTTAAAAGGCAAAAATGGCAGCTTTCAATGAAAATGGCTGACCTCATGAGGGGAAGGAACCCTTGCTTAAAACTCATTTGATGATTCTTGCTGAAATATATATATGCTCTGAATTTCAGAACTGTAGTTGAAAGGATAGCTTGACGAGCATTGTTTAAATTCTTCTAGGAGCCGCCCTCCAGGTATTAGCCCATGCACACAAAATATTTGCATACATATGTCTTTAGGGCCAGGTTAATATCAGTGAAATTGAATAAGGAGCAGATCAGATGATGCATGTGGAAATTACAGCCAAACTTATTTGCATTGAGTGATATGAAGATTGGCCGTACTGTTCAGACACACCCTCTTGCTATACCTCTCAGTTCTGGACAACCAATTAAGCCAGATTCTTTTCAGTCACTCTCCACAGGCAGATGTGTATTAGGTAAAAGAAACCAAATTGCAACCCTTCTTACTGAAACATTGAACTTCCTGTTCTCAGGAGATGTGGTTAAGATGACATGAGGAAATTACTATGAAGGACCATACAGCTGTGAGTTCTAAGATAATACACCTTTTACTTAAGTGGTGAAGAGACACACCCGCAGGCTTTGTCACATCCACATGCTATGACAAAGCAAAATCCTTTTAAAAATGTTTGCTCTCCGAGAAGAACTGTTGCAGAGCTGCTGGAGGAGTTAGCGCTGGGGCTAATAGCCGGCAGCGAGAGCTGCGGTAGAATGAAGTCGGAGAGAGACAGAGCAGGCGGACTGGAGCAGAGTTTTCAAGATGTGTGGTGATGCGGTTTGGTGAACTGATGTGTGGTTACCATCAGAGGCAAGGTTGGAACACTGACTGAGCGATGAGTGGTAAGTGCAGGAGTCTTCAGACTGAAGCCAATGTCCTGTCCTGTTTATCTATTGCTCACGCTGCAATTGCGTGTCAGAGATTTTTCCAAATAAGCTGCCGTATGAGTTTTGCTGATGCATGCAGGTAATCCTAGCTAAATGATAGCAAGTTAAGACATGCAACTATATTGTTTTAAGCTAATTAACAATACTAGTGCTAGTTATTTTAATTACCTTGCTAGTTAATGCTTGGAGTAAACCCAGTCGTCTTTCATTTCTTTGTAGATTTATACTCACTATTGCTGTCCACATATTTTAGAGAAATCGTTATTGCCCTTGTTAATAGAAAGATCATAGAGAAAACATGAGGCCAGCAGCTGCAGCTGGGAGGATTATGAAGGGTCTTCAGTTAAGGAGAGAAAGAGATCAGTTGCCGATAGAAACCAGGCAGGTATCAGGACAGAGTTATAATTGCTATTTCAGAATTATTCTCAGTCTCGGTCCAAAATATGTTTTTGTCTGTATTTTGTTTGATAGAGCAGGATTAATCCACAGGTGAAACTTGAAAAGTGCGAATATTGTGCAAAAGTTCATTAATTTTAGTAATTCAGTGTAAAAGATTAACCTTATATGATATATACTCATGAGAAGCAAATTGAGATATATCAGTGTTAGTTAAAACTTTGTTGATTATGACTTACAGAGTCTGGAAATTCCAAATTCTAAATCTCATAAAATTTAGATATTACACGAAATCAATAGAACTGGGACTTTAAATAGAGAAATTCTTGAACTTTGAATAGTCAAATCAAGCATACATACTCAGTATGTAGTTGGTTTGGGCCTCTTTTGCATCACTTCCTTCCTTTGCTATAGTACTCCACTTGATATATATGTATGATAGGGCTATGATTACTGTGGGTTTAATTTCTTGACGTTATGGACACGAAAACGTGAAAACAAAAAAGAAGAAATAAAGAAAGAAGATGAACAAGAGAAGGACAGGTAGGAGTGTGAACCCACAATACAAGATATGGAGGTAAACAAAGAACACAAGAAAACATCCGTCCTGCACCTCTGTTGGACGGCGGTTAAGTTGGAAAAACAAAACAAACAAAAACAACCAATAGAACAGAACAAAATTAACAAAAAGATCCAGTAAAATGAACCAAGAACTACACATTCACAACACACCAAAATGGATTAACAAATACAACACCAATGTCGCTGGTAAGTTTCCTGGTACCAATCTGTTGAAGATAACTTCCGCCCAGGAATATGTCCGGACACACCAATGTCCCCACACCTATGTGTGTGTGAGCATACAGGTGTAAATAAGGTTTCCTCACGCGAGTGATTGATAGCTGGTGAATAGAGCCGTCAATCCGTCCTACAGGAATCGACGCAGACAAGAAGTAGGTCAGAGATGTATACACCCAGACCTGCCCAGAATCTAGGACCCACTGTTGGACCAACGCAGAAATTTTTAATTTTAATCTTTCTGCATGGAGTTTGCATGTTTTCCCCGTGCATGCGTGGGTTCCCTCTGGGTACTCCGGCTTCCTCTCACAGTCCAAAAACATGACTGTCAGGTTAATTGATCTCTCCAAATTGTCCTTGTGTGTGGTTGTTTGTCCTGTCTGTCTCTATGTGGCCCTGTGATGGACTGGCAACTTGTCCAGGGTGTACCCCGCCTCTCGCCCGTTGACAGCTGGAGATAGGCACCAGCCCCCCTGTGACCCATTAAGGATTAAGTGGTTAAGAAAATTAATGGATGGATGGAATCAGTCTGTACAAAACTTTTATTCTGAAGAATTTAACTGTCATGATTGTGGGTTTTTTTTTATTTGCTGAAGGCAGTGCATAAACGTGAAGCGTCTTTCCTTTAATCAGTGGTTAAATCTTTCCAGAATAACCATGAAGTCACCTGAGACTGATGTCAGGAGGAGACTGAAAAGTAATAGGAGCAGAGAAGAAGACAGGAATAGATCGGACGGAAAAGGAGCAGATAGGATGCCAGGGGGAAGGAGGACAGAAGTAGGGCAATCAAAAGGTGGTGAGAGTATGAAAATACAGAGTATTTTGTAAATATTTCTTCTGTCATGGGTGTGGCTATGCAATTAAGTTCAAGGATACTATCTACATACTGCAATTGATTAATGAATTACGACAAAGTAGTTGATATGCCGTGTTGTTTTTGTTTTCATGAGACACTATTTGAAATGATCAAGACTCTCCATTGCCCATCCAATCAAATCACTGAGAATAGGCCTTCCCAGCAGTTTGCTGCTCTGACCTAAATATATTATTTGCACATAATAGTATTGAAAGATTGAGCTTGACGATGTCAGTGTGATGATAGAAGCAATAATATATAAGTAGGTCAGGATGTATGCAAACAGTTACCATCCTTTACTATATGAGTAGAAAGAGGCTTGAGTGATGTCACTTCCTGGGAGCTAAGAAATTTTGTATGGACAATTATTTTTAAAAGGGGGGAAATCTGTATGCTTACAGGGTTGGAACAAAACTGGGGGCATGATTAAATTATTCTATTTCATGTGTTTCATTTCTTTTATTGATTTTTTTATTTAGGTAAAAAGACAGGAAAATAGTTGTGTCAACAGAATAAAACTTGTTTACCATTTGTTTACATTTATATTTCATTCACTGAAAAAGACGCTTGCTTGCTTAATTGGCTGACCTCTGCTCCTCATTAATCCATACAACCTTTAAAATCATAACTTTTGAATATGTTTGCGTTTTATAATTCAAAGGAACGCAGATCCTGTTTTAAATTGTATTTTGGATTTACTTTAAATTAAAATCTTTGAGGTCAACCTGTGGGACATAAAGTGAACCAAACACAGAGAATCACCAAGCTATTGGGACATTTTGCAAAATATTTCCTTTTTACCCAGAGTCCTCTCTCCAAAGGGATCGACCTGTTTGGCCATGTGTAAAGCTTCTGTTGTTGCGATGTCCACATTGGATGGAACCACCACCAGACTGATGGTTTCTTGTTTTTTGATGAACTTCTCAATGAGTCCCTTAATCTGAAATTTCCAGTACAAATAATTTAAATATGCTAAACAGTGACTTTGTGTGTTTTAACATGCCTGAAAGGCCAGAAACGCATGGAAGGGAAGTTATTAAAGCTCTAGCCTAGTAGCCTGTGTACAGGAACTCATCTTCAGTTAACTTTCTAAACCCTTTTTTCTTAGATCAACTTTCTACAGAGACATTGCCTATGGGGAAACACAGAAGTAGCTGACCTGATCACCGATTCTCTCGTGTTGTCCCTTCATAGCCACTCTGGCGATGCCAGGAAGGTCGATGAGAGTCAGGTCCGGAACATCCGGGGAAGCAATTTCCAGAGTGATGAGATTCTCACTGATCCCACTACCTTCTCCAGCCATTTTATCCTGTGCTGGAAATTGAGATAATAGGTGGATAATGTTGTGAATAAAGCCTACAAGATCTTAGGATCTTTTTTTATGAACAATGCAGTGTTGTACCTTCTCTGATTTTTTTCTCCACAGTTGCAGGATCATCTAGCTCCTCCTTATACTCATATTGACTGTCTTGGTAACTGATATTTCCATACCATTCCTGACCTTCTTTCCTTCTCTTCATCTTTAGCTCGAGAGGACATCTTGTAACAATGCCTGGATATACGAGGAGTCAACAACAGAAAGGCAACATATTAATTACAAATAAGAGTGGTTGATAAACATACAACAGACCGTAATTTAAGGAAACTGGTAGTTGTATAAAATCAAATTGTAGAACAAGGAAAACCCCAGGTTCTAAAAAATATAAAAATATGAATAAAGCACAAGCAGTCTTTACATTGTTTTTTCAAAAATTACACAAAAGCAGACCTTCTCAAACAAGAATGACAGCATCTGCATTGGTGGTGCTTGGAAATCTCTCATGACAATCCGAGAACAGATTTTTTTCTTTGATTAAAAATACGTTTTTAATGGGGACTTGTCAAATAGATGTGTTAAAACATATCAATAGGCCTACAGAAAAAAACTAAGGAGTGAGCAGTTTGACTACAAACATCATCTCTGCAAAACCCGTGGATGAGTCAAATGGAAGCAAACATTGGGAGAGGATTGATAACTCCTTACCCAGAAAAAACACTGGAACCCAAGAATGAAATAAAAATATTTAGATTTTCAGTGAAGGAACAATCCACCCCTTAGCAAAAAGGACACAGCAGAGTTTATGTTATATTTGGTAACATTCTGCTCAAGCAGAGAAAGCTAAAATAATTAAAGCTTTATGTTTGAGACCAGTTTTTTTTCTCTATCTGAGCCATTATATAGTTAATAAAGAGCGTTTGACTATAGCCTCTTAGGGCAACTATTTCTGCAGAGTGAGCATCTCACCACTTCCTCTTGGTAGAGCCACCCCAGACAGCGCCTCCAGCACCGAGCTCTTCCCGGAGCTCTGGTCTCCTATCACGGCTATAGCAGGCAGCGCCAGGTCCTTCTCCACTCCCAGAGAGCGCAGGGAGTCGATCAGGTCGATGCAGGGGCGCACCTTCTCCTCATACTGCTGGTTCAGAGAATTCATCTGGTGGCGGGTGCGCTTGTCTTCTGAAAATATAAATGTAAAGATAGTCGCTATGGAGAAAGTGTTGCTCGATGTGAAACAGAAGCACACTGTGTCCTCCTATATAGCCTAGTCTGTGACTGCGCCTTACTCAGAAAAGAAACTGTAAAGTAGGTTTCTGTTTCCCAGCTACGTTTCAGTCTTGTTTTCTGATGCCCTATTGCGGGGTTCTAAAACTAGAGGGCTGAGTGCATTATTGTTTTGTTAATTTCACTATTCATAAGGTTGTGCAAACTACATTAAATTGATATAGGCTATCCAGTTAGATTTTTTTATATCTCAGAATTCGACATTTTCCGGGAAGTTTAGCGCCCTCTTTGACTATTGGATGGATATGATTTCTTTACTGACATTTAATGATTTATTAACTTACTGATACACCTTGCTCTGCAAGCGAGATTTGTAGTTTTCCAAACCGATGTACTATTCGACGTGGGTGGCGGATCTACATATATTGACCTGGCTTTTGCCAGGTTAGACATTTAAGATCCAAGGGGATGGTTTCTGATAGAAAATTAGACAGACATAGACAATACAAATGCAAATTAATTTGGGTGATTCTACAGAAAAGGTGGAAAGCACTGTCACAGGCTCTTGCAGATACTTAAATATGCCCAGTTAAGCTAAAATCACCTCCATTATAGATATTTCATTAATAAAGATTGTCTTTGCAATAATTCAATGAGATAAATGAATAAAAAATGAAATAAATTAAAAATGGCAACTTAATTGTAATACCATGTTCAAGGAATTCTACTGTCACACTCATTGAAGTGAAACCTTGAGTTTTCATTAAAAAAGCTTCTTTAAAAAAATAGAACTCATTATTATTGAGATTATTTTCAAACACTAACTAGAACATTCATATTGTAAAAAAATATAGAAATTATTATTAATAATATCAATAAACAGCAGTCACACAAAACTGTGTCATTGGTGTTACTGCAACACAAAATGAGCTTTTTTTTTAAATAAATAATTGACTTTGAACAACTTCCTGGATGGAGTGGTCATTTAATAAAGTACAGTGTACACAATATTAAGGTAAGCAAGATAACTCTTACTTTTGTTGTTTAAAATATCATATTGTCTTCCAGTTTCGGCCGAAGCTCTTAAGTCAGTCATTTGTGTTACCCATTCAATGTCTCTGTGAATGAAGATTTTTGTATAAATATGTAATATATTGAAGAGTTAAGTAATTTTGATATTGGCTGAGGAAATGTGGTCTGACACATGGCTGCCATTTTGTTGAAATCACAGCTTTTCTCAAAATTTTCACTGGTGTTACAGTCACTGGTGTTACTCTTTTGCCTGGTAACACCAGTGAAATTGTTTTGAAAATGAGCACAAAAGACCCATTCAATTACTCTATGAGTGAATACTGTACCACAAATATGTGATATATTAAAGAATAATGTAAATTTGATATTGGCTGATGACATGTGGACTGACATATGGCTGCCATTTCTATTGAAATCATAGCTTTTTCTCAAAATTGTCACTGGTGTTATCATAACTGGTGGTACTCTTTTGCCTCGTACGACGTGACTATTCTTTTGGAAATAAGCACCATTTCATGTAGAAAGAAAGTGTTTTTATATGGTAATTGTTATCATTATTACATTTTACTTTTATTTTTGTCACCATAAAAGGCACAATGAAAATGCATCAGGTGATGTGCATCACCCCTTTAGTCTTGAAACACAGGGACATTAGCTGTTTTTGTCAGGCAGCAGAGGGTGTGTGGGATTGTCCTTGCTACAATCTACAAGAGGTCAAGCATGAAGCTATGCAAGGGCACCGATCAGAGCCTCACACACAAGACTGGCCAGATGTAATTGGGGTTGACCATTGTGGACAATGGTGTATCGTACACTATGATAACGAGCCATACCCTGGCATTATCCAAGATGTACAGGTCCATGGGATCAAAGTAAAGTGCATGCACAGGTCTACCAAATATGACTTAAATTATTTCTTCTGGCTTTACCCAATTGAAGACGTCAACTGGTATGGTGACGATCAAATCCTGTGCATCATGCCAGAGCCAGTTGCGTTGAATAAAAGGGCTGTCCAAGTGGATGAGAATATTGGGCATATGTGAAAAAAGCACTTGGACTTTAAAGTGGGGGATTATAATGCTTTGGAAAACACAGTGATTCACATTTTAATGGGTTAGAACAAATTACTTGGAGAATGTATTGCTCAAAAGTCGTGGTGTTATATTGCGTCACTGGTGTTATTCAAGGTTTCTTCAGTGATGTCATATTAGAAATGGATTTTGACAAACTTTTTCATCAATTAAAGATTTGTTTATTATAATGTAAAAATCAGTTACCACTTTTAAGTCAGTATCAAGGCAGTTTTTTTGCCTATTTGCCTGTTTTTGTAACGTTGACAGAGAAAACCACTGTTTCTGTAGATTGACCCATTTGTTGAATAAAAATATTTCATTGACAATATAGTTATAATATGAAGTTGGAAATTATTTATTCCCCTATCAATAATTAAAGTAAAATCTTTACTGGCATTACATCAATCACACACTTCCTGTTTTTGCTGATCACTGAACAGTGCATGATAAACAGGGTTGTATATTTGATTATTTTGGTGATAATGATGGTATTTATTGGGATCAATCAACATTCCTCCACGCTTACATCACCCATCATACTGTACATCTCCACCTGTTTATGAGTGTAAAAGACAGTGCAAGTTTGTGCAAATAAGAATTTAAAGCACAGTATTCTAAATCATATTGCTTTCCGAATATTGCATCTAAGCAGCCCATTGCAATGACATTATTGCACATGCTCCATATCTTGTGAAACTTAAAATCATGATTTATTCATTTGTTTTTGCTGAATGGACTTTGTCAGGGAAATTGTTTTTGCTCATCCAGCTTACTAATTCCTGCAAGAAACACCACTTAATAAAAGTTTTATTATACCAGCCACCTAACTGATCACCCTGACTTATCTCTCATTGGTACTATTTAGATAATGCAGATGTTTGTTTTTTTGTATTTATATTTTATATGTTTGTACAGGTACACGCTAGTTTATTTAATTTCAGCAGCTTTTGTGTATGTATGGATGATTCCACCTGCTGGTCACATGCAATACTGTCCGCACTTTATTCAATTGCGATATTTTAGTTGAGTTTTCTGTCAGAAGGAGTTTCAACTCTCACCTCAGAACTTTGATCATGTCCCTGGGGAGGCGGGGGATATTGAGTCAGAGTGGGCCATGTTCCGTGCTTCCATTGTCGAGTGGGCAGACCGTAGCTGTGGCCATGAGGTGGTCATGAGTGTCGCAGCGGCAACCCTCGATCCCACTGGTGAACACTGGTGGTGATGGATTCTTTCAAGCTAAGGAAAGAGTCTTACTGGCCTTTCTGGCTTGTGGAACCCCAGAAGCAGCTGATACGTTCCTGAAAACAAGCAAAGTGCGGCTTGGATGGTTGCTGAGTTAAAAACTTGGGTATGGGAGGAGTTTGGGAGGCTATGTAAAGGACATCCGTATGGCTTTGAAGTAGTTCTGGTCCACCATCTTGGGGAGAGGGTCCGTCACCAACATTGTTTTCAGTGGTTATTGCCATGCTGCTGACCTCAACAAGGGATGTTTTGGGTCGATGGATGGAATACTTTGAAGACCTCCACAATCCCACCAGCAGTGTTGGGGAAGTTACAAAGAAATTGTAATATATTTCACATTACTAGTTACAATGTCAAAAATGTAATATGTTTGCATTACATATTACTGTCTTAAAATGTAACTGAGTTACACTACTTTAAGTTGCTTTTGGCAAAATATCCTAAATATCTAACACAAATTCTAACCATCGTAACTTATCAATTTACATTTTACACAAGTGTCACACCACATATACTGTATTTTTAACACTATTTTATTAAAATTAAGTCTCAAGTTCCTTTGCATGCCTTATATTTCATGGTAATGTTTGTTAAATCTAATTCAATTCAATTCAATTCAGTTTATTTATATAGCGCCATTTCACAACAGATGTCATCTCAAGGCACTTTACAAAAAGAGTTATTACAATACAATGTTTAGTGTAGAAATTACAGAACCACAGAAGATTGCGTCGTGGAATTCTCAGCAATCCCTCATACTGAGCAAGCATGCAGCGACAGTGGGAAGGAAAAACTCCCTTTTAACAGGAAGAAACCTCCGGCAGAACCAGGCAAAAGAAGGTCCTGAAAGTGCTCATCACAAAGATGGTTGACAAAGATGAGACTCCGATGTCTGAAGTATTACAACAGATGGTTAGGAAAACAGTGTGAATACTGTTTCTCTGATGTTTTAGTTTTGAGCAACAGGAAGTGGATGGTGGATCTGGTTCTACCGTATTCAACTTGATTTGGTCTGTTGCATTAGTTGGCCAGAAAAACAATTTAAAATGCATTTGTAACTTGAGTTAGTGGAATTGTAACTAGTAATATATTGCTGTATATTTTGTAAGTAATGCATTACATTACTCAGTTACTGAAAAAAGTAATCTATTCCTGTAACTCATTACTTTTGTAATGCATTACTCCCAACACTGCCCACCAGCACGGCTTCCCATTTGGAAGCAGAGTCTGGCGACTCTGGGTCGGGCTCTCCAATTTCTGGTGCTGAGGTCACCAAGGTCGTTAAAAAGCTCCTCAGTGGCAAGGCTCCGTGGGGTCGGTGAGATTTGCCTGGAGTTCTTCAAGGCTCTGGATGTTGTAGGGTTTTGTTGGTAAACGTGGCTCTGCAATATTGCGTGGACATCGGGGGGCAGTTCCCTTGAATTGGCAGACTGGGGTGGTGTTCCAACTACAGAGGGATCACACTTCTGACTGTCCCTGGTAAGTCTATACAGGGGTTCTGGAGAGGAGGGTCCGACGGATAGTCAAACCAGGATTCAGGAGTAGTAATGAGGATTTTGTCCTGGTCGTGGAACAGTGGACCAGCTCTAAACCTACAGCAGAGTCCTGGAGGATGCGTGGGAGTTCGCCCAACAGGTCTACATATGCTTTGTTGACTTAGAGAAGGGCTTCGGCCGTGTCCAGGAGGACCTGTGGGGGCAAACTCAGGGAGTATGGGGTACCAGACCCTTTGATACGGGCTGTTAGGTCCCTATACAACTGGTGCCAGAGCTTAGTTCGCATTGCTGACAGTAAGTTGGGCTCGTTTCCGGGCAGAGTTGGACGCCGCTGTTGGGTCACACACACAGCCATCAGGTGGCGCCACTCTGCTCTAGCCCCACAGGAAGTGGAAACCAGGGAAACATAGGACTGCTCCCCCAGCTGCTCTTTCTTAGCCACACAGCCTCCGGCTGGGGCCAGCAAGGCAAGGTCCAAGACTCAAAGAATCTTCCTTCGCGGGCGAAGGAGACACGTCTGAGTTTGAGGATGAACTAATTCGAGTAACACCGACAGACGATCGATCAGGTGACTAAAAAACATTGATAAACAAACCCCGTTGTTCTGCCTGAACTCTGCAGATCGTCCCACATGCTGCTGCCGGCCGCATGTGGCCGGCAGCAGCAATCCTATTACTTGGCTAGCAGAGGAAAGCAAGAGTTTCTGGGGAAACTCGCTTCCTGGAACCCAAAGAGTGCCGAAACCAGTTGAATCCTAAATATTGATAAACAAAGACATTGTTTATCCCCAGAACCTGACGAAACCTCTCTGATTTTCTGAGTTTTGGTGATAAAAATGTTTTTCTTAATTTTCCTGTATATAAATCTCGCATTTTTGGAAAGTAACCATTGTCTTTCTTGTTCAACACACACATATTGCAAAGTTTATGCTCAATAAACGGTAAAGAATTCATTCCTGGGGAGCACGGTGGTGCAGCTGGTAGTGCAGCTCACCTCACAGCTAGAAGGTCATGGGTTCAATTCCCACCAGGGACGCTGTGGGTGCGTTTGTTCCTCCATATCCGTGTTCCCTTGAGTAGCTAATGTGAGCCACAAAAACATGCACTAGTTCTGGGCTGTACACTGCCCCATCCTGGCTGACCGGGGCACCTGAGGGATTGGGGAGGAACTGGCTGGAATAACGTGATCCTTCCACGTGCTATGTCCAGCTGGGGAATCCCCACCCCCTCAGGTGAATAGAAGGGTTCATCACTCCTCAAAGCATGAAGGAGGCTTGAGGCCCTCCTGGGGTTGGCGGAGGGAGAGCAATGCCAAGGACTGGACTTAGGGACACTGGGGGATACATAATGGGAAAAACCGTGGTAACCGAGATAAAACATAGAGAAAAAAAATAATTAATTCCTGACTGATTTGGAGACTGACATTTGGATATCAAAATAGTTCCTAATAAAGGTTCTGTGGTGCCCAGAATAATAATAATTTTTGATAAATTATTAATCTTATTGACTGCCATAAGCAGTCACTTTAACTCTTAATAGCCAGATAACTACATTCTTGGTAATTTCCACAACAAGGTTGCCATTGCTGTGTGTTTAGAAGAATGCAACTATCTGGCTATGAGTAGTTTTGAAGGATTGCTTATGGCAATCAATAAGATTTATAATTTATGGAAATTGACAATACATGGCACCACCTGACAAGTCAGGACCACCACCTGACAAGTCAGGAACTATATTAATTGCCAAATATTTCAGTTTCCTTGTTTGCTTAACAGGCTGAGGTGAAAAAACAAGATGAAAGAGGGAGCTTTCATTGGACAGCAGCTTACCACTTACGTATGCAGAATAAAATGGAGGAAAAAAAAACGTCTTTCCAAAACACAAGAATGTATTTACAAAAGAAGAAAAATAAGACAATTTAATCACCCAAGCTAGTAACACACACCACTGATTAAAATAAATGAACTACTGAAAATAAAAGAACACAATTAAAAGATGAATATGCAATGAAATATAAACCATAAATTATTATCATGTCATAGTTCTGTATTAATCTAGATGCTTAAAGACCAGGCTTATACTGCAAAGGTGGAATGAAAGCTGAATTAGTTTACTAATTCTGATTAGTTAAACAAATTAGCACCATTTATTTATGTCTAATCCAACACACTTTAAGGAAAAGTAAAACATTCTTTGGATTTAGTAATGCTTTGTTTGACAATTATTTGGATGACAAGTCACAGGGAGTTTCTCCAGCACAGTCTGATCTTCTTATTCTCCTGTGGAGCTAGAATGTGAATTAGAGCCACCCGATGGATGTGTGTGACCTAACACACTTTATCACAGATCTTGTTCATAACCTTCATGGACAGGATTTCTAGGCACAGCCAGGGTGTAGAGGGGATTTGTTTCAGTCGCCTCAGGATCGGGTGTCTGCTTTTTGCATCTGATGTAGTCCTGTTGGCTTCTTTGGAACGTGATCTACAACTTTTGCTGGAGCGGTTTGCAGCCAAGTGAGAAACAGCAGTTTCTTGAGCTGGAGAAGGGAAGGGTATCTTCTCCGAGTCTGGGGATGGGGTCCTTCCTCAAGTGAAGGAGTTCAAGTACCTGGGGGTCTTGTTCGCAAATGAGGGAAAAATGGAGCGGGAGATCAATAGGTGTATTGGTAAGGCATCTGCAGTTATGCTGGCACTGTACCGGTCTGTTGTGGTGAAGAGAGAGCTGAGCCGAATTATCTTGATTTATCATTTGATCTACGTTCCTACCTTCATCTATGGTCACAAACTCTGGGTGATGACTGAAAGAACGAGATCACAGATACAAGCGACTGAAATTAACATCCTCCAAAGGGTGGCTGGGCTCTCCGTTAGAGATGGAGAGAAGATTCTAGTTCTATTAGCATAAGATTAACTTAGAATACTTAAAACCAAGGCCAGAGGTCAAGCAAATAACACAAAGACAATAGAACAAATTTGTGCATTTTTATTAGGGAGTCATGGGCTTGTGCACGTTAGATATGAGTGGCAGACTGTGTTTAGTTGACTTTTCAATACCAGTGCAAATCACATGCACAGAGGGTGAAACACAGGGCTTAAAACAACATATTAAATAAATAGGAAACTAACATTTCATTCAATTGTTAGGACTTTACAACACATGAACTGAACAGATTTTTTTGTGCAAAAATTCATAGTGTTAAGTATGTACAGATAAACCCACTTATTCGTATTATTCTGTTAGAACTATGGCAATTAGGTGCTTTTTTTCAGGGCTTCACCTGTGTAAAAGAATAATGTGAGCATGCTTTTGAAATGTGTCTTTTTTTGTAAAAGGAAGTATGGGAAGTTCTTGCAGTAACATGTATGAGTGGCTTTTTAAAAAATAATTATGAGACAATAACCATAAAATATTAAAACATTACCAACAGAACTGCATAGTAGCATATTTGCAGGAGCAAAAAATTAAAGGGGCTATATCATGCAAAATCAAATTTTTGTAGTCTGGTAATGCAATGTTCTCATAAAAAACCCCACCAGGGTGGTTTTTGGCTTAATTCACGTATGTCTGAGTAATCTTCCTGAATTCTGCTCCCTGAGCAGCTGCCCCTCCCTCTCCTAGAAATCGACTGAGTGTTCAACTAGTGACATCACTGCTTGAAAGTTGAGTGCTAGAGGCGTCTGCACCGCCCCAGCAGGCAGAGCAGTTTACCCCTGGTAGATTTTCAAAAACACTCTCCTCCTTCTCACAGTTCATGGCAGTTTCGGTTTTTGCAGCATAAAACACTTTTTTGTTTGATTTCTTTTACTTTCTCTGTGAAAACGCCCATTTGGCTGCATGGATTATATGATTTTATTCTACATTACTAAAGAACAGCTGCTGGATCAAAGAACTAAGATGGCTGATGGACAGAGAAGTGGCTACATGCTAATGTGGGTTAGCCATTTATCAAGCTGCTTATGTGATCTTATAACAGCATTGTGTGTTTAATTAATTGATTTGTAGCATCTCAGAATATTTAGTAAACGGGTGAAAAAAGTCAAAAAGTTGGACCAGTAGAAAAAAACCCCCAAAAAACAAAAACAGATTAAATAACAAGAATGACACTCAATAATTAATCTTATTAGAATTACAAACACCTGTTATCAAAATATTTTCCTCAATATGGTTAAAAACATGACATAATACCTGATAAGATACCAGTGATGTGTCAGAGCAGAGTAAGTTTTGTAAACTTTTACACTAAACTTGCATGTTTTATCTTTTTTTTCGTGGTTTCACAAAGACCTTACTAGCACACAACATCATGCACTTTAAAACTTTGACAAAGAGCAATTTTTCCTCCAATACAGAGTGCAAACTACTAGAACAGAAACGGTTGGTCAAAACAGAATAATCGAGTACAGAGAAACTGTCACTTATACGTTTCAAACTACTAGAAAGACAACACTCAGCTAACACAACCTCTGAAAGAGCAGGGGTGAACGTTTACATCTAATATTTGTTTTATAATACCCAACTAGATTTGTATCAACAAGTGCACTCTGACTCCTTATGACAGCCTTTCTTCTTAACAGCATGCCTAGCTCCTGATTGCCTTTGTTTAAAGATGCATCGGTGCCAAGCTCACAGCTACATCTGATTGGAGTAGGAGGTGGGCCCTCCCACCTGGCTGTACTCGGACAGCTGGTCGAAGCTTCCCTGGGTGTTGTAGCTCCCCGACTGGCTGAAACTCCCCTGGTTGTAGGGCTGCTGGTCAAAGGTGCCGGCCTGTTTTTCAGGCGCACTGCCTGCCAACCTGGAGCCACCTTTGTGCCAGCTGGTCTCCTTGAAGACAAACCAGATGTTTCCAGCCCACAAAACAAAGTTGAGAAATCCAAACACCTGTGGAAAAATAATTCCACATTTTTTATGTACTTTTATTCAGACCTTTTCACAGAATCAAAACAAAATTACAAAGTGCTGCAGAATGAAATATAAAATACAAAGGTATATGAGATATCAGTTAAAACTATATAGAACAATAAAAATCTAAAGAATAATTATAGAAAGTAAAAAGATAATTAAATTATGTTTATTTACATACCAAAGATTCATACAGTAAATAGCAAACCATATGTACTTAAAGGGAAAAGTGGTCGGTTAGAATGAAACCTGCTACTGCAGACATCAGCATGGTTGGCGTTTGGGTTTTTCCAAATTGCACTAACTGACTGGCCAATTGGACTACGTTCAGCTTTCGGCTGGGGGTGGGAGGGGCCAAAGCCTGGTCTTGTACAGTGGTGGGAGGGGCTAGGGGCCGATCTGTGACAAAAGATGGGGCAAACTCATGGTCCTCAAACACATCCCTGATAAAATGTTTAAAAGCCCGTAACCCTGAAGCCTGACTAGATGTTGGTAGAGGTTTCACCCAGTGGGTAGGCAATGGTGACAATGCCTGGAATGTCATAAACTGACACGTTTTTCCCTGGGTTTTGCAGTATCCAGGGGTGACAGGCAGAGCTGACATGCTTCTTAAAAGGTCCATACACTGACCTATCAAGGGGCTGAAGCTTGTGCGAGCAGTGTGGATGAAAGGACAGGATGACCACATCCTTTTCTTTGGCATAGTCAAGGCCATCCAAAGAGAGATATGAGCCGTGGTTGTCCAAAAGCAAAAAGGAAGGCTTCTTTGTAGAACATTTTGTGTGGCTAACAAAATGCTTCAGAAAATCCACAAAATGCTCCTCCTTCATTCATACAGATACGTTTGCTCCACCTCTACTTCCAACAGGCCCATTTTTAAGGAAGTAATCTCTGTAATAGACTCTGGGGTGGGGGGGGTGGGGTGGGGGTGGTGGAGTACTGTTGTCATTGGCAGAACTGTTCCCCTTTCAGCGGATGTGAGGCTGCCCACTTGTTTGTGGCCATTCCAAGCCACAACTTTACTTGGCCTATGTACAGTGGTACACTGTACATAATTATTTATATTATTTTAAAGTAATTTCATGAAAACCTTTTTGAAGTTTTGTTATTTAACTTTTCTTTCTAACCACAGAGAATGCATGCATTAAAATGATAAAAATCAAAAGTCTAGGCCCAACCCTGAAAGTGTTTCAGTAAAGTGTTTCCATTAAACATCAAAATAGGGTCACCCTATAAAAATAAAATGTTTTGCTATTATTTTTTTAAAGACAACATTCTGAAAATATACTTAAAATTACAATTTTGGCCAAGATATATATTTTCTTTTACTACTCTTATGAATTGACATGCATTTAACTGCATTTTTCAAACATTAAAAGAACTTAAGATAGCAGTAGTCATGCCTGTGAGGTAGAGTGTCATCCTCCAAAATCCTTTCATATTTAAAGAATTATGTTTTCATGGGCAAAAGTACTTTTAAAATGTGATTATTCGAGATTAATTCATTACATCCATCCATCCATTTTCTTAACCACTTAATCCTTAATGGGTCACAGGGGCCTGGTGCCTATCTCCAGCTGTCAACGGGAAAGAGGTGGGGTAGACCCTGGACAGGTCACCAGTCTATCACAGGGCAGAGAAACAGGACAAACAACCATGCACACACTCACACCTAAGGACAATTTGGTGAGATCAATTAACCTAACACTCATGTTTTTGGACTGTGGGAGGAAGCCAGAGTAAACCCACACATGCATGGGGAGAACATGCAAACTACATGCAGAAAGTCCCTGGGCTGGGATATGAACCCACAACCTTCTTGCTGCAAGGTAACAGTGCTAACCACTGCGCCACCGTGCAGCCTTTATTCATTATAAAGCCTCTAATTAATTATGAAACTTTAACAAGCTTTAATTAAATTGAATTAACAGAGCAACATAAAGTAGTTCCTAATTGTGAAGTAGGAGAAAAAAAATATACATGAATTTTAATGCTAAGGTGAAGACTCCAGCAACACTCAAAGTGCTAAGAAACAACTTTATTGGTGGACCAAATGGTTTCAGTGTGAGGCCTTCATCGAGAAATACCAGACAATCTGTGCTTGAATAAAAAACAACCATACAGAACATTTTTTTTACTGAAGCAAATGCACATTTAAACACCATATAAACTGGCTGAAAAATTAGCATTCAAGGGGATGATGCTAAGTGTTTTAAGCAATCACTTCAAAAAGCTAAAAAAAAACGGTTAATTCCCAAACATACAAAGGAGAATGCAAGCAAGTTAAAATGATATATAGCAATCACAGGACCTGTACAAATATATATTTCCATAATACCATCAGTATTATAAGAATAATAGGATCACTTACAGAACTTCACTGACAGATAGATCCTGATTATTTTTCAGGAAAAAAACCTTTAAATAAAAAATTCTGAATTTTCCATAAAGAGTAAAGGTGAGATACAATGTTTTTTCATTAAAATGTCTTGCAAAAGGAATGGTCAAATCATTCCTATAAATAGATTTTCTGTTTGTTGAATTTTGTTGAAAAGCATTGTAGATCGCATTTTATTCTGATATTGGCACAATGTTTTTCTCTTTTTAACCTGAAACCTTTATTTAAAAGCTTTTTTATTTAGGTTTAAAGGAAAGGCAAGGCAAGGCAAGGCAATTTTATTTGTATAGCACACTTTCAACACAAGGCAATTCAAGGTGCTTTACATGATTCAGTGATAATGAAACCACATGATTACAAACAAAACATATAAGTTTAACAGTAATCAATCAGTAAGAAAAGATAATGTAAGGAACAAATTTATGTAATTAATACACAATCACTTAAAAAAGAAATAAAAAAGTAAGAAGCAAAACAAAAAAGTGATCAGAAAGCGCAATTTAAGATTCAAATGCAGCTCTGAATAGTAGAGTTTTTATCTTTGATTTAAAAGAGCCTAGCGATTCAGCGTTTTTGCATTCGTCTGGAAGTTTATTCCACATTTGTGGAGCATAGAAGCTGAAAGCTGCCTCTCCCTGTTTAGTTCTGATTTCGAGGAACGATTAGTAGGCTAGAGTTGGAGGACCTGAGTGGTCTGCTGGGTTGATATAGTGACAGCATATCTTCAATGTACTTTGGTGCTAAACCGTTCAATGATTTATAAACAAGTAGGAGTATTTTAAAGTCTATTCTCTGAGCTACAGGGAGCCAGTGTAAGGACTTTAGAACTGGGGTGATGTGTTCTACTTTCCTGGTTCTAGTGAGAACACGAGCAGCAGCGTTCTGGATCAGCTGCAGCTTTCTGATTGATTTTTTAGGTAGACCTGTGAAGATACTGTTACAGTAATCAATCCGACTAAAGATAAACGCATAGATCAGTTTTTCACGGTCCTTCTTTGACATCAGTCCTTTAATCCTAGAAATGTTCCTCAGGTGATAGAAAGCTGACCTTGTTATTGCCTTTATGTGACCCTGGAGGTTCAGGTCTGAGTCCATTATTACACCTAGATTACGAGCCTGATGAGTAGTTTTTAGTTGTATTAGCTGAAGCTGTGTGCTGACTTTGGATTGTTCCTCCTTAGGTCCAAAAATGATTACTTCTGTTTTGTTTCTGTTTAGCTGGAGAAAGTTATGGGACATCCAGTCGTAGATTTGTTCAATGCATTCATTTAAGGTCTGGATAGACCCCACATGTGATTTCTGTTTGTTCTGATGAGAAATTTCCGATGGACACAAATAACTTCCTATTTTTAAGGTAAGATTCGAACCATTGAAGAGCTGTACCAGTGAGTCCGACCCAGCTCTCTAATCGTTCCAGTAACATTGTATGATCAACAGTGTCAAACGCTGCACTGAGGTCCAACAGAACCAACACTGTAGTTTTACTAGCACACTGTCTGTATTTATGCGGATGTCATGAAAACTTTGACGAGGGCAGTCTCAGTGCTGTGATGAGCACGGAAACCAGATTGAAAATGATCTAAGGAGTTGTTTGTTGTCAGGAATTTGTTCAACTGTTGAGATACAGCTTTTTCAATAATCTTACTGATGAATGGGAGATTAGAGAATGGCCTGCATCAATGATTAGAGAATTCTGCATCAATGTATTGTCTAGGTTGTTTTTCTTTAATAGGGGTTTGATAACTGCTGTTTTGAGGGCCTGGGGGAAGACACCTGACTGGAGGGATGTGTTAACTATTTGCATTAGATCCGACTTAATGACAGGGAGAACTTTCTTTAAAAAAGGTGTGGGTAAGATATCGAGGCAGCAAGATGAGGAGTTCAGTTGTTTAATAATTTCATCAAGATGTGATTGATTCAGTTTTTTTAAATCAGACATTTTATCTGCATTATATTTAAGTGGGAATGATAATGTTGGTGGTTTGGTTGCTGCTTTACAGATTGATCTTCTAATTTCTGGAATCTTTTCAGTGAAGAAGTTGGCAAATTCAGTACAGGCCCTAGTGGAGTGTGGCTCAGAAGCTGCTGTCACTGGGGGATTGGTTAGTCTTTCAACTGTTGCGAATAAGGTCCGAGCGTTATTAATGTTTTTGTTAATGATTTCAGAGAAGAACGATTCCCTTGCAGTTTTCAAGGTTATCTTTGTTCAACCTGTTTTTGTAGATCTCATAGTGAACCTGGAGTTGAGTTTTCCTCCATTTTCTTTAGGGCTGACGGCACTCCCTTTTTCTGCTGCGTACTAGAGGATTGCTGGTCCATGGAGACTTATTTCTACCTGAGACTACTTTTACTTTAATTGGAGCAATGGTATTAATGATGTCTGAGACTTTAGACAAAAAGTAATCTACCAGGTTGTTAACAGAGTGTGTGTTGGGTAGTGGGGGTGGTGGGTCTTGGGGGGGTGAGGTAGAGCAGTAAATTTGTTTAAAGATTTCAGCAGAGCTGTCAACAAGAGGTCGTTTTCTTACTATGGTGTCATTTTGATTGGATGGTTTAGCCGGGATTATGCTTTCAAAGAAGATGCAGAAGTGGTCAGGTAATGCAACATCCAATACGGAGATGTTAGAGATCTTTAGTCCTTTGCTAATGATTAAGTCTAAAGTGTGACCTTGTTTGTGTGTCGGCTGTGTGACATGCTGGGCTAGACCAAAGTTTAGGAGAGAATCACTTAGTATTTTAGTCTGTCTATCCTAGGGGTTGTCAGTATGAATGTTGAGATCCCCCACAATAATTAGTTTGTCATATTCAATACATATTAAAGAAAGAAGGTCATTGAGATCGTTTAGAAAATTTGAGCTCGCTTTGGGTGGTTTGTAAATATTTAAGACTAAGACTTTGTTTGGTTCTTTTATCTCTGTAGCAAGGTATTTGAAGGAGTGAAATGTACCCAGAAGTATCTTTTTAAAGTTCAGTGTATTTTTAAAAATAGTTCCCAGACCGCCCCCCCCTTCTTTGTTGCCTGTTTTCATTTAGAAAGCTGTAGTTAGGTGGTGTGGCTTCTAGCATTAAGGTTCTTTCATTATTTGCATCCAACCAAGTTTCAGACAAAAACATAGCCTTTACATTGTGATTGGTAATAAGGTCATTAATTATAAAAGATTTATTTGATAGGGAACGGACATTAAGTAATGCCAAATTAAGAGATTCATTGGTAGTTTTTAAGTTATTCTGACAGGCAATATTTATGAGATTTGACATAATGCAGGGGGGGGGGTTGCCATTGTAATTTCTATTACTAATAATCACCGGAATGCTATTTTCTCGGTAACCAGACTGGTGCTGGTTGACAAGTTTTCTTGGAGAAAAGTCTGGCAGCCTGAAACATCACACATCAGTCATCTGCAATGGTGGGAGGGCATAATCGTAGTGTCCAGTCGATCTGAGTGCGAACCTTGGGGTCATCTGTGTTCCTTTAATGATCTGATCCTGTAGTTTTTTGCAGAATTCAATCGGAGAGCCTAGTTTTGCTGAGTCATCATTATCGTTTTCAGAGGTCTGTGATAGGCCGAATGCCCCGTCTAATGGTCTATTATTATCAGCACGCTGAGCTGAGGCGCTGACCTTGGGGGAACTGTGAGAGATTGTAGGAGTCTGTGTGAAGCTGGAGGCGCCGGCGTCTGGCAGCTTGTCTGTTGGAGTTGAGGTGCTGACCTTGGGTGAGTTTTGAGCATTGCTGTTCAAATGTGCAAATATATTAGCAGCCAGCAGTTTAATTCCAGCCTTTTTGAAATAGCGTTGATTGTCTTTGAATAAATGATTCGCCGACCTAAAGATCTTCCAATTGTTGACATATCCGACAGAAGTTTCCAAAGATTTGGTTTTCATCCATTGTGAAGAGATCTGATTCTAGAGAAACGTTCGTCCTTACCTTCTGGAACTGGGCCAGAAATCCAGGTGTTTGAGATATTGACTTGGCTCAACATTACCAGCATTTGTGACATATCAGCTCTTAATAATTCACTCTGACGTAGCGTGATGTCATAAGATCCAGCATGTATGATCACTGAGTGAATTGCAGGGTGAAGAGCAAGAATTGAGGGGATTTTTTCCATAATCTGTTTTATAGTGTTTTTTGGAAAGCAGTGAATGCTGATGTGATTACTAAGGAAGTGATGAATCCCACTTATGGAGCCGTCATGAATAATCAGAACCTTAGCTCGGGGGGTTACTTTAAAATGTGTACGCTCTTGTTCTTTGTTTCTTTCTGCCTTTTTTCCATCCATAGCGGTTTTCCTCAATTTCTCCTGCTGGCCTTGACCGGTCGGAGGGCTCGTGTCCTGCAGACAGTCTAAGGCTGTAAATCTGTTCTTTAAGGGAATTCCAGGGGGAGAGAGTGATGCCTGGAGCTTCCTCCTCTGCCTGTTTCGTCTCCTGGGGAGGGGTGTCGAGGTATTTCCAGGGTTTCGTTTCAGAGGTGGCCAGTTCTCCTCGAAATTTGAGTTTGGCGTTCTGCCCGTTCCACGTCTCGGTGAGGGAACGGTACTAGTCGGTGCTACCTGATTGAGGCTGGACCGAAGCACGGGGCTGTCGAATTTCTGTTGTTGTTGCTCCTTCGTTGGTATTGTCGTCTCATTGTTATATCCAGCATTGATGTCATAGTTTATCTCCAAACGGCGTAGTTTTTTTTCCATATTCCGGAGCTTTTCCTCCAGGGCATTCTGTCTTTGGAGTAGCTTATCAAAGTTCTCGGCTGAGCAGTATGCAATGTTGTTCGTCCAGTTTTTCACAGTCTTTTCAGAGGTGTCTGGAAAAGGTTATCTGGTTTAGTAGGTAGCTGGGCACAAGTCTTCAGCTTAGTAAAACTCCATGATGTTGATCCACAGTCTTAAAGAGGTCCTTTTGAAGCGATCCACTAAAAAAAGTTTTGTTTATTAGTGTAGTTTCAGAGGCTCGGCACATAAGTTAAGAGGAAAACTGCAAAAAACCAAAAGTCTAAACCTAAATCTTAAGGGGAAAGTAAGGCAAAATTTTTAAATAAATGGTTTCAGTAGTGGGGCTGCACGGTGACGCAGTGGTTAGCACTGTTTCCTTGCAGCAAGAAGGTTGTCAGTTCGTATCCTGGCCCAGGGCCTTTCTGCATGGAGTTTGCATGTTCTCCCCGAGCATGCGTGGCTTCCCTCTGGGTACTCCGACTTCCTCCCACAGTCCAAAAACATGACTGTCAGGTTAATTGATCACTCTAAATTGTCCTTAGGGTGTGTGCATGCATGGTTGTTTGTCCTGTCTGTCTCTATGTGGCCCTGTGATGGACTGGCAACCTGTCCAGGGTGTACCCCGCCTCTCACCCATTGACAGCTGGAGATAGGCACCAGCCCCTGGAGGACTAAGCGGTTAAGAAAATGGATAAATGGATGGTTTCAGTAGTGTATTTTTAAATTTACTTATCTGTGACCAGATTTAAAGGGATATTTGAACCCTAAGTAAAATGTGTCTGTTGCCATATTCCCCAGAGTTATATAAGTGAGAGAAAAGCTTTTTGTAACAAGCCCAATCTCATAGTAAATTCCATTCTCTTGATGATAAACTTAGCAAAGCTGTTTAACAAATAGACTGGTTCTAGATCAGGAGCATGATGGACTGGTTACAAACAAGCTTTTTTCTCATTTTTCTCAGGAATATGGCAACAGACAAATTTTTACTTAGGGGTGTATTATCCCTATAAATATCTTTTTTCTATTTTTCTTCTTTTGCAGTTTTGAAGCAGAGATCTTTTTAACCTACCACAGAGGTGTTGAGTCCGGACCACCGAGGACCGTGCACAGAGCCACACTTGTTAGTCGGGTCTTTGCAGGCTGGAATTAGAAGCTGCACCTCGTCTGGATCAGTGGCCACCTTCACATCAGACAAGGCTTTGGCCCAAGCAGAGGAGCTGACCAGCCACATGAAGGAAAACACTACTGTCACCACAAAGTCCTGAAATGAAACAAAGAAACGTTTTCATTTGTCAGTAAATAGTATTCAATAGTATTTTGCATTCATTTATAACAGCTGACATAAGATGTTAATGGATAATGAGTAGGAGTACATCATACTCACAATGAGGGGTCTTTGACTGTTTTCTCTGTACTTATTCAGGAAGAAAATGTAGACAACAGTGGCAACAAGAGAATACAGGAAGGAGAAAACTGCAATGGTGACAAAGAACTCAGCAGACGAAGAATAATCTCCAGTGAGGAATACGCGCTCCCTCCTCATGGCCTCACACATGGGCGCCTCAAACGACCCCTGGTGCAACCTGGGGAAACACAAACCCATGTACATCTTACTGAGCATACTCCAAACAATGAATAATATTGTCCATTTACCGACGTAAGGAGGAGTGGCTGGGATCAAACTAAGACTTTAGGTGTTTCCCACTCACCTGAAAGGATAACCAAAGTCAATGGCGATACTCAGGTTGCTGCTGGCCTTCTCCATGCAATCCACACTAACCCTGAGCTGCCCTGAGTAGCCACCACAGGTCGCAAAAGCAAAAATGGCAAACAGCTGCAGAGACATCAACATAAAATAAATACTGAAAGAGGCAACAGATGAAATGTATGCAGACACAAGCAAGGTTTCCTTCAAGTTTCCTCAAGTGAAATTTATGACTTTTCAAAATACTTTTTAAGACCTCGGATTTTAAAATTTAATACCCGTTTTTCGGCCTTCTTTTCGGCCCCACAGACAAAGAAAACAAAATGCTTGAATTGCAGAGCAACACTTTACTATGCAAACAAAAGCACAACACTTATCCAAATTAAACACAGACAAATAAAAAGAACAAATGTCATATATTGGAAACAGAACCACAAAACCAGTGCTCAATAAATACCAAAATGTATAAAACTGTAATTCAAATAAATCTGAAGATTATAATAAAAAGAACCTGACAACTAAATAATAAGGACAAATAAACCATAGCTTAAAACAATTCTGCAGCTTAGAATGAGGAAAACGACTGTACAACAAATAATAAAATTAAATAAACTTCGGCCCCAAAAAAAGACAGGGGCATCCAATTGTTTAGATTTTGTGGTCTCTTTCAGACTTTCGACAAACATCAACACGAAGGGCGATTGGTTGATTTTGGACACCAGCTCGTTTTTGATGTAGACCGCCAACCCAAACTTGGCAAAATACGCGGTTTTGTCGGCTCCACACGAAAATGTTTTAGCAATTTCCGAATCTCAAAACATGCATTTAAACAGTTCGGAAATGCCCTCATTGCTGTTGAAGGACCGGTGTCTAACAACAGTGTTGAGAGTCCACAGCACCTCCGGTTTCAATGTTGGCGTGGTTCCGAATGTTGCGCGCAGGTCGACTCCCGTTGCAGTCGCAGAAGGTACAACTGGTGGCGTGGGAGCACTAGCGGTAACCTGGCTAGGACCAGCGACTTCGGCCGCATTGGGAGCTGCCTGGGATGCTGTGAAGAACGAGGAGGCCACTGAAGGAGTGTCTCTCTTTCCTTTAGCGTTTGTCAGGTGTTTTGAACCTTTCCCATGCGAGTCCACAGCCTTTAAACCCATGTTACCGAGTTGCAATCTTTTTTTGCACACCGTACAATACGCTTCATAAACGTTTCCCGCAACTGGTTTTAACCAACTCCGGAAGCTGTCCTTGTGTATCTATGCCACATTAAACTTATACGTTTCCTTATGGAAAAAAATTCTCACCTCTCTGCTGATTTGAAGCGGGCCATTTTTTTCGCGTTCTCTTCGCTTCTTTTTCTCGCAACGGTTGGCATCTCCGTATCCTTGCGCACTTTAAGGATTATTTGATCACAATAATCGTGGTTAAAAATGAAACTTTTGACATAAATATCAAATAAAAAAAGATTTCAGTCGCATATTTTTTTAAGACCAAGATTTCAAAATTCAAGACCTTTTTAAGGCTTTTTAAGGCCTTATTTTTTAATTTCCAAATTCAAGGCTTTTTAAGGCCCGCGGGAACCCTGACAAGCTCCAAACTTACATTATGCAATTTGTTGCACTTTTCTTAGATTCAAAACTCAACGTCCGGGGCCTGCATAATATCCCGTCCACTTTAGTCTTAGGCCTTAAATAAAACTGATTTGAAATTACTTGTTTTCAGAAGTTGCTTAACTGTTAAAAATATTTTTTTAGAGAAGGTAAGGTTAGAAAACAACATAAAAGTGTTTTTATATTTCCCTGCATGTCTCCTTGAATCACAAGAAACATGTCGGTGGTACTATTTAGTAAGAAGGGAGAAGAAGGCCTAAATTGAAAGGAAGATTTAAAAAGCTTACAGAAGGCAGTACTTAAAGAAAACATGATATATCTATCATGCAAAATATTTTTTTTCTTTTTTTTTTCTACAATTCTAGAGCTTCACATTACAGTATGACGACAAACAATTCGGCAAATCGCTACAATGGAATGGTTGAGATTAACGAATACTGATGCATTAGAAAGGCCTAGTCAAAGCCTAAATTCAATTGAGAATCTGCCACAAAAAGGAAAATTGCTTTCTACAGATGCTCTCCATTCAATCTAACTAACCTGCAACTAATTTGGAGCTAAGTACAGGAAAAAAATGAAGCGTCAATGTAAAAGTCAGTAAAACAAACAGGGTTTTCGTCAAAAATAACAAACATAAACATGCAACACACGCAGACAGACACACACACACACACACACACACATTTCCTGCCCTCAGTTTGCTCTCAGCCCAGTTGCCCATATAACCCCCCCAGTGCCTCAAGAGCTCTCAAAAACCATAATCACCATAATCAGAGCTGATGCCTGGTTAGAACGAACTGCTCCTTTCCCATATTGCAGGCAGCTGGCGACGCTGTTTATCTCTCAGTCTGAGTGAACCTCAGCCACTGGAGGGCGCTGTCAGGTCACTAAACTGAGGTAGCAATACTCAAATGAGCATGTCTGCCTAGCATCCATCTCAAAGACAAAACGGAGATACAGTTAATATTGCTTCACATCTATCAAGTTAAATATTTAATGTTTAACTGATCCTTTAGAGGTCACTAGAAACAAGACTTAAACACCAGGAACCATGGATTAACATAAACCTGGGCAGCACAGCCTTCAACAATTGGTGCTCAATGCTGACATATCTCAGGATGAGTGAAGTGAGCAGTCTGATGCTCGATTCATGCCTTTAATTACTTATGCAAACATAAGACATAAACATTACATTTACACAACCTTTTATTAAAATCAAACCTTACACATTTTAGAACCAACTAGTGAGTGTAACCCACATTTTGCCATTACACTCTCAAACCAAATCTCGTTTGCCTTGAAAAACAGTGCAGCAAATAACTATTTTCCCCCTTTTCCCATGAGTATGTTTCATCTAAATTAGTGTCCTGTTAACAAGAAGCACTTGTAAGTTTATCCCCTTTGTACAGTGCAGTAAAACAGTATTTGCCCAATTATAGATTTTCTCTGTATTTGCTTTTTCCTCACACTAAAATGTTTCAGATCTTCAAATACATTTTAATATCAAAAAAAAATAATGTGAGGAAAAAACAAAAGGGAGTTTGCAAATTAATACTTAATTTATTAAGACAAAAATATGTCCAATACCAAAGGGCTCTGTGGAAAAAGTATTTGCTCGCTAAATCTAATAAGAGGTTGTGCTGTCCTTAGTACAATTTTTTTGCACAATCTCTCCAGAACGTCTTCTCATGCTCCATGGCAAGTTTTCCATTTGAAATGTAAGCAGTGAAACAGTCCATTACAAAGGATGACTTTGTGCCCGGTGAACCACTTCTTTTCAGTTTACCTTCTTTCAGTTACAAGATTTTCATCCCAAATCTCTGAGTATTTCCAATAGTTCAAGATGCAAGCCACTCCAAAAAGGTTTATATTCCCTTTAGACATGAACCAATCCACAGTATCATGAATCATCCACCTTACTTATCATTGAGTGTAAGGTGCATTTCCACACATTCATCCAATATTTTATATCAAACCCACCTAGAGTTAATGTTACAGAAGAGCTCAATCTTATTTTTGTCTGACAGAAGCACACAAATGCACTTAGAATCTCAGCAAAACGTGACTCCATATTTTTACCTGGATAATGTTGGATGAGTTAAGATTTATATCACTCTCAAACAACTCTTTGGCATATAAATATTGTCTAATTGTTATGGACACTGCTTTACACTGAAATGTTTTTCTATAGGATTTGGGTTTGGATGCTGAAAAGGCCATAGGAAAAAGTTGATTACACATTTAACGATTTCTATGTTGATTTAGCCATTTTTTCTGAATTGCTATCCTACTGAAAACCCCAACAACAACTGACTCCTATCTAACCCTCTTAATGTTTCCTGCTTTCGAGAAGAAAAATGCCTTGAGCATTACATATTCGCATACACATTTTAAAGTGGACAAGATGTGATTTCATAAACATTTTGAAGAAAAAGAAAAAATTGCATTCAGATGCAAATAAGGTACCCTGTACCTGTAACTGTTTATTTAGATATCTAAATTATGTCATGTATTAAAGTGAGCGATCTAATTTAGCTAGTGTAAAATTTAGAAAGCTTTTAAAATGACAATTAATGTACAAACAGAAAAGCTTTCAGAGGAGGTAAACATGAGTTTATAGTGTTGATGCTGTGTAGGTCTAATCTCTGATTAAAACAGCTCAGATTAAAGCCAAAATCCTAATGATAAAAAATAGAATCTAATTAGGTGTCTGTTGCCTGAAGCCTTAGGCCTCAGTGGAGCCCAAATGCATCTTACATTGACCTTAGCTGGAACATCTGCACAAAACCTCCTAACTGATGTATTTTGTTGTCTCACAGAGATGAGTCAATGAAACACATAACTGAAATCTCCCATAGAGGAACTGAAAGATGATCTACATGTAGACAAACCAAATAAAGAAAAGTGACAAGAAGAGAGAGGGAAAAATGCTACCGTTTAATTAACACAAAGAGGCAGATAAGCATCTCTTTTGGTCTATGCCTGCACACTCTCTCCTGCAGCTGCTGCCTCCTTACGGGTTCTAGCCCTTCTCATTTCTAGCAGGGGCCTTTGAACAGGAGAGCGTGGCATTGTGGAAGGAGGATGGCTGCTAAGCCCCGCGCCCCCGTGTGTTTATCTGCTTCTCCCAGCTGGGCTCCTTAGGGAACAAGCAATAGAAGAAGGGGGGGTGCTGGAAGCTAAGGGAAGGAACAGAAACAGGGGAAGTGGAGAATAAAGCTGGAGTGCAGGAATTAAACCCGTCTGCAATGTAAACAAAGCTACAAAACATCTCAGTCATCCCTCATCTCTACTGACCTACATGGCATCAAAATGCACCACTCTAATGTGGATATTATGACTTGATTTCAAGTCAAGTTTATAACCTGAAATTAAAAAAAAACCCAACTGGGTTATATTATCTGTAGATTTTAATAAGTGGATAAAGAATATTTCTAATAATTGAGCTTGAGCAAGTTAGAGAGCTCCAAAAGAGTGTCCAGTCATTTGAAAATGATGCATCATCTCTAGAACTGACCACCCGCAGTCTGAGTCAGTGTTTGCTGCCCCAAATCATTGCTAAGCAGGAGAGAAGGGCATACTGGCTGAGATCAGGGGGCACAAGCAAAGTAGCTTCTAGGCAAAATGATATATTCAATCATAAACTACACATGGTATTTTGGTATCCTCTTAACAGACTCTACACCCACCCACACACCAACTTCTTCCATTCATGTGGAGAGGCACTGGTGTTTTGTCAAGCGGTTCCCCGAGGGGAGCGAAAAAACACCTCAGACGATATTACTGCACGAAAAAGGGAAGGAAAAAATCTAGGGTATGAATTCAGAGAAGCACAGAGAGATAAAGTAGGGAGTTCGACACATATTCAAACACGAGACAATTCTACCATTTTGCTTATGCTCGTTTTTCAGCAGACAGTCTCTAGCCTGCTTATCTGGATAGTGGCCAATTTCAGTAGTTTTTGAAGGCGTTGATTTTAGTCGAAGGGCTTGGTTTCCTTGTCAACAAAATCTCACTCCATGTTTATGTTAAACTTTAGTCACTGACAACAGTGAAGCCTGACTTCTGGCAGATTTCCTTTCATGAGAGACTTGTGGTTCTTGGGTTATCCCTAAATATGGTAAATGGTCTGAACTTACACATCCACTCATTCACACTTGCAACATCCACAGATTCATCCACAATACAGAACATATGTATGTTTTTGGGAGAGGTGAGAGAGAGGTGGCCGAGGTATCCAGAGAGAACCCAGGCATGCATGGTGTGCAAACCCTGTGTGGAATGACTCCAGCCAGTACCCATGACCTTTTGTGCTGCAAGAAAACTGTGCCACCATGCAGTCCTTTTTCTACACATCCTTACAGATTTCCTTTTTTTTTCTGGGAGACAGGTTGGGTCAGATGGTTTAAGTCTGATTCCAACAGGCCAGTGATCCTAAACACAAATCAACATTTGTTTTTGAACCCAGGCTTGGCACAAGCAGTTGGGGACAATTATGTTTGGATAGAGTGCCCGGTTGTATTGGATAGCTTTTTCCAAGTATGAAATTGTAATTTGGAAAGTTCCGTATTTACTCAGGTTATATTTTAGACTGCCAGTCTTTTTTTTACCACAGCAGATTCGGCAGGCTTTGCAGTCCTCCGGTGGCATAAATGTGTATTACGTCCAAATCAACCGGGAATAAAAATACAGAAGCACTTCAGGGGTGTTCGTAAATCCAAGTGGATAATAAATATGGCAAAATGAAGTCGCTTGGGGCAGATTAAACCTTATTACAAGCGGAATGTGGACTGCCCCTAACACTTTGTTTCTACGGATGTACACTGATGGAGGAAGTGGATATAATACTTCTGAACGGCAACAGTGGATAAATAAAATAAGTGTACAGGTCAATTCAATCACACAGACAGATCTAAAGTCAAAATACATTTTATTTTTATACTGTTTATAAAACACTGCTGTCAAGTTAAGCTAATTATGTCAAACGTTACAAAGTTTTCTATATGAAAAAACCTAGCTAGTTGCATTGACTCCCTCGCTCTTTTCCTCTTTTACACCATTACAGCATATTGGAGTAAAATTCCTGACATGTGTCTTATGAATGTCCCATGGCGACATGGTGTTGCGGGAATTTTGCAGCATTTGTGCCAGGAAGCTTAGTAGTAATATTACTGCAATCTTGCGGCAATGCTGGTCTTATGGATGAAGCCGCAATGTTCTAGGCCGAACATAGTTTAGTTTTGTATACTTTCATCTTCAACAAACAAAGGGGACAGTTTGGCAACGATATTTCACTTTTATTGCAGCCTTGTTACAAAGCTGGTGGAGTGCACAGTTTATATGAATGATCTGTGAAAGATTTCATCGAGGCTGCCTGTGTTATATAACACCTAAACACCAGTGCTCTCCCTTGAACTGCGAGGGATATGTCTTGTTTGACCAAATGCTCACTTCAAGAGAGAACAGGTAACCTTTTACTTTCTGACACAAAGAGGAAGTAGCATCCTCTGAGGGTCAAGGGAGAGGCATAGGCCCAATAAGGACCTGTCAGGAAAGAGACCATCACATTCAGGATTTCATCTGTTACTTTAACATTCAACTCACCTGAGCTTATTTTAAGACCTCATCCTTAGGGGAAAGAAGATATAATCTTAATTAGATCACATCCTCTATATGTAAATGGATAGACCAATAAAAATACAAGCTTTTGGAACAGTCATATGAAATACCATCATCTACAAAGCCGATTTTCAAGCGATACCTATGGAGATGTGAAGACCATTTCTCACATCATATTAATACACATTTACTATATCTATTCAAATATACATTTTGAGTTACTCAGAGGCTTGATCCCAATGGGTACTGAGACATTTTTCTTAATAAATAATAAACATCATCTCCTTAAACATTTCAACCAGTTATGTGCTAATCCAGCCTTGTGTCTCCCTGTCGTAAGGAATAGTTATTTCAGTGCTGACAAACAGATCTCTCACCTGCCAAGTCTCTTGCGATTTCTGTCAAGTGGCTTGACAATAAAGAAAGAACAGAAAATGTATCATCTAGAATCTGACCTGCACATAAAGATGTAAGCGATGGATCTCAAGCAATATATGCTGCTGTATACAAATGGTTTAATATGGTTTCCCTACATCACTTTAATTTATCTGGATCTCTACAAAAATAATGCCAATTTGAGTGTTAGACAGCAAGCACTATGTGGACATTTGTCTCAGTTTTTTTTCACTCTTAATGGCGATTGTGTGGATGCACTTTTACTTTGCAACCAGCACTTTAAATTGACTGCACACATATTCATATCTCTTCAGTTTTTTATACATCTTTTCCTGTTACAAGCTGCAACCATCAATGCATTTTATTAGGATTGTATGTGTCCGACCAAAACAGTGCAGTAAATTGTAAAATGAAAATAAATTTATATATTATAGTCAACATTTTCTGCTACGAAAAATCTGAAAGGTATGGCATGGATTTGTATTCATTGCACTGGAATAACAGCTACAATTCTTTTGAGGAACGTCTCTATCAGTTTCACAATGTGTAGAGACATAATTTATCTGGTCCTCTTTCCTTAAATCAGATTGGATGAAGAGCAAATGTAAACATTGATTCTTTTTTTACTATCACAAGTGTGTCACTACTGTTTAATTTAAACTTGTGTAAAATAATAATTTAACTTTACTTTGGCTGTATCATAAAATAAAAAAGTAAATAAAAAAGACTTAAAAGTAAAAGGGTAATAGTGACAGAGAAATAGGAAAAGACTGAAAAAAGAGAGGTGAGAAAGGGGAGGAAAGTGAGAGGATGTTAGGAGACTGCTTCTGTAGCCTACCTGCAACACAAACAGAAAAAAACCCCACACAAAACAAAAAAACAGCATAAGCCAACATACACAGATTCAGCAATAATGATGACGTTCTTAGAGGGCACTATAATGCTCGAAGAGCCCTTATAGAAGAGACCATATTCCACACTTGAATATACCCACCTTTCAGACATTTATGTACACACATTCTATGTAAGATTTTGTACTGTATTAATTGTAGATTGCTGTTCTTATTTATTTTAAATGTTAAACATTGATTTTTGAATATTTGCCAAAGATTCTCAGTTGGATTTATGACTGAACTTTGATGGGGCTTTATAATAACACATGAATATGGTTTCATTCAATTGTTGTTGCAGCTGAATGTTTAGGCCTGTTGTGCTGCTGCAAAGTAAACCCTTAAAGGTTGAATATGGAACATGGGCACCAAAGCGACATCTAGTGTGTTGAGGTTGTAGTTGCAATAACGAAAATTAATTTTGAACCGTCTGGATGACAGTTCTGTCGCTGTAACCAGCCAGCATCATGTCCAGCGACGAATCTTACAGGGTAAGGGCTATTTTATACTTATGAGTTTAAAATACTAAACGAAAAATAATTATAACAAAATATGGGTGAAAGGCAACAGTAAGTTTTTATACCTGCCCTCTAGGGATCTTATTTCGGTAGCTGAGTGGTATCCTCCACTCCTCTTGGTGATGTCCTCTATAAAAGTCATAATTTATACTTCAGAATTTACATAACCATTCAACAGATTTCACAGCATGTGTATTTGACTGAGTAGTACAGTCGGAGACCTATGTCAATACAGAAAGCTAGCTAGAAAAGTATTTATAATAGCCACTCACTGCAGCAGAGAAAGCGAGGCTCCTACAATGGGGAGTGCAGGAAGAAATCGCTTCCTTTTCTTTTGTTTACTCTGTGTGGACGTTTACTCTCATATCTAGGAACAACGTCATATACACAATTATTGAAAGCTGTTTTACTGGCAGCTAATTTTAGCCGTTAGCAAGCTTTCTTACCTTTCTACATGATCAACTTTGCCATTTCCGCGTAGCCTACGTTCTGATGCCGTGAAAGTTTTTCATTTGTGTCCATCTGTTGTAGGCTTCACCTAAACTAACTCTAGTTTTAGATATTATAAGGTCGCTCCCCTTCTGAGAAAGATAACGAAATCTATGGCTCTCATACACAGCAGCTAAACTTAACGAGTGCTCCATTTTCTACAGTACGCCTCATTGCTCCAGGCAGTTGTTTTGAATAGGATTTGGCAACCTACAATGCTGCGCCGCTGTTGGCTGGAAGACATGATACTCCCACTACCCTATTTTAATATGTGAGGGGTGTTTAGGGTAATTTTGGTCTCTTCTCACCAGAGCACCTTCTTTGATACTTTGCATTTTCATCCAGCAAGAGAAAGACAAATTATTACCTTAGACCGACCGAATTCAGATGTATGTATACATCTCAGTCCGACTGGGGTCGAACAAAACTGGAATTAGAGTAATCAAGCTAAGGCACCCAGATAATGTGATTGGAAAATCTAATTTCTCTGCATGCAACTCCAACCCCGCTTCAACCGAGCTTTTCACAAGAAGTAATAAAACCCCAGAAGTGGTAATATCAACACCAGTACTCAACAACACTGTAACAGCAATTGTAACGCTATCAAACAGTACAGTACTTTCAAAATGTACTGTGCCGCAGCATTGTCATTGCTTATTTCTTAGCTCATTGTGTATATTGTCAGGATTCTCACTCCCTCATCATCTGCACCTGTGTCGTCCTGTCTGAACCTCCTCACTTCCTATTGTTTGTACGGGGAGACCAGAAGGGATGTCTCTACAAGGGACGGGAGTCGGGCGGACGGCCCAGCCAGAGGACGTCATTCGGGCCGTCCGTCCGACTCACGTCCCGTAAAGGGACATCCGCCATTCTTTCGTTCCGTGAGAGGATGCCATCCGGGTCAACCGCCCGACGCCCGTCCCGTGAGAGGACGCCATCCGGTTCGCCCACCCTACTCAGCTCCCACAAGGGAACGCCATCCGGACTCTGGCCCTCCTTCCGTGGGCCCCCTCCAACCACCCTAGAAGGGTGCTTCTCTTTTAGTTTTGTTTTTCCTCAATCGTGTCTGGGAGCAGCCTTTAAAGGGGGGGCTCCCTTCAGGATGCTCACTCCCTCATCATCTGCACCTGTGTCATCCTATCTGAACATCCTCACTTCCTATTTTTTGCACCTGTGTTCCCTGAGTGTCTTCACCTGTTCCTTCTGATCTCCCCGTATTTAAGATCCAGCGAGCACTTCAGTCCTCGCTGGATCATTGTTGTGCACATAGTGTATGTTGTCTCGTCTTATGTTGCTGCACATCAATAAAAGTTCACCTTCCCTGGAACTCTGCTTCTGCGCCTGGGTCCTTCGTCCCTTCCTGCAGCAGCAACTCGTGACATACAGTATATCCTGTTTTTACTCTGTCTGCGTCACTGCTGCCGGCATCTGTTTTCTAAATGTGTGACGCTCCAGCCAACCAGAAAAACCTAATGTCGTGGTGACAAATGCACTTCATTCAATAAGTCCATTTTCTGAGTGACATGTATACTAGGATAAAGGCTCCCATTCTGGTTAAGCTAATAGTCTGATTACTGCCAAATGCTCAATTTAGATATGCATGTAAATGTACTGACTGTCTTCTCTACTAAGAAAGCCACAACAGGAAAGGTGGGGCTGGGCAAAATGGTCTAAAAATAAAGTATCCCATTTTATTTTATTTTTATGCGATTTACGATTTTTTTCCACTTTCCCCATACACTTATTAAGGAAAGAAATAAGTACAAATGACATACAACTTGTGCAAAGGATTCGGATACAGTTAGCTGTTTTTTTTAGCTAAGGTTTGTTGGTCATTGCGGTTTTGTTCTTCTCAGAGAGACTGCCATTTTTCATATTCGGCTGGATGCCTCTTTTTCAGGTGTTGGAAAAAGTTTGTCGTGCTGCTGCCTCTGAATGCGATGGGCTGTAGGCTAGTGTAAGAGCGTGGAGTCTCTTGCTTCACATCTGTTTCAGCAAACCCATACCAATTTGCTACAGAAGCTCCAGGGAGCCAAAAAGGTGCCATTACACAAAAACTTGATTTACTTTTTTTAAAATCCCCCTTGACAAAAAAATTCGAATGAATTCATTCGATCGATTTTTTGCCCAGGCCTAAGGAAAGGCAAGGCAAGGCAATTTTATTTGTATAGCAAACTTTCAACACAAGGTTAATCAAGATGCTTTACTTGATTCGGTGGTAAATAAACCAAACATATGATAAAAAGCATAAAAAGTAAAAACAGCATTTAGGAATAAGTCAAAAAAACTGTGTGAAAGTATGGAAATTAAAAACAGCAATTAAGCATAAAACAGAATCGATAAAGGAAAACATTACAGAGCAATTGATATTATTATTATTATTATTATTGTTATAATTTATAGTTTACTCAAAGGCAGCTTTAAACAGATTAGTTTTAAGTTTCGCCTTGCAGCAGATTTGGGCAGCTTTGCAGTCAACAGGAAGTTTGTTCCAGATAAGGGTAGCATAGAAACTGAAATCTGCTTCTCTGCCTTTGTTTTTGATTCTTGGGATTAGTAATGAGTCAATATATCAATAATCAACAACCAAGTTGCTGAAACAGGTTGGAGTGTTTAGACTGCAGTTACAAAAAAAAAAAAAAATCACAATGCATAGTCTTACTCACAGTATTGCAATTTAATGTATCTTGCCCCCCCGTATTGGGATATGTATCATATTACCAGACTGTTGCCAATAGACATCCCTACTAAAAAGTATAATTTTTAACCATTTGTATTAAATCAATCACAATGTAAAGTTTAGGTGTTTATTTAGACACTCCTATCACCAAAAAACACTAAAAAAGATGTAGCAAGAAAATGGGAATGAGCCTTTAATTTGTACACACAAGATTCTTCAACCACCCAGAGGCAAATAAAGCTGGTGTACAGTAAGGTACTTAGGATGACATCATGCAGAGTTGGTCAGACAAGGGTTCAGATGAGAGGACCACCATTAGTGATGAATAAGACTCATGGCTGTGGCCGAGGCTTTGCCACATGAGTCACAAGCTCCTTGTACGTACTGTACTTCTGGAGTTGCTCTGTGTGACAAGCTTCAGCAGCATGGCTATGTTTATCATTTGCAATCATGTGCTCAGGCAACTGTACAGTTCTTTTTTCCCCTCTCCCCGCTTCTTTTCTTTCACCGCTCAGACGCATATGCATGAAGCTGGAAACGGTGAAGACTTTGGGCACATCTCAAATGACAGCTTCTGCATGAGTTGGTCAACATGGGAGACGAGGGGAGCTTACAGCTGTTTGGAGCAGAATATGCCAGCCACTGATGGTGTGCCAGCAAGAACATGAGCTGATGTTCATGCTGATCATCTTAAAAAACACACAGGAACACTAGTTTCATGACATAACAAATCAGAATACTTTGGCCTAAATTAAAATATTTAGTTATGTGTATACTGAATGAACCCACAGGCCAACTGAAACACTAAAGAATATTGTATTTCTGTGGAACACAAATGGTAGGAAGTAAAAGTTTTTGCATTAGAGAGGTCATTTGTAATGCAAGAAATTTGAGAATGGAGATGGTGTGTGCTGACGGTGGCTTTGAAGCGTACAATATACCTCACACTTTCCTCCATACATCCACACAAAGACTAATATAAACATAGACATGTGAGCTATGATGGAGTGTTATCTTTATCATACAGCTTATGGTGTTCCAAATGTGCCAAAAATGTTTGTCTATGATCACACGTTCACTGCACACGTTCACTTAAGTTAGCATTTGGGTGCGTCTATGTAACTTACAGCAGTTCTTCTGTGTTTACAAAATTACATTTGACTTCTACATTGACGACGTAAATGATTAACCAGATAAAACATTTAGCCTTTTCAGTATGATTCAATTCTGTATTTGCTGTAGTCTTATGTTTCTCTGTTATTAGAACCCGTCGCTTTCCTCTGTTGCTTGGCTGGGTTGTCCGTCCCCATTTAGCACTGACACAACTTACTTTGTGTGCTTATAGCGCATTTTCAGTTTCATCTTTATGTTGCTTTTGATAGTGGTAAATTGTTGCAGAGGTAAACTCGCAATCAATTTGCTCAATACTAAGCCTTGCCACATTACTTATCAGTTGCCAGCACTGCCATACAGAAAAAACAAAAAATGTAACACTGTACTTCCGAATTCACCGGTAAATCATGAATTTACAACTCTGTGTAAGCACACAAAGTGATGACAAAGGAAATTGATAGTTTGCAACGACAGACTGTGACAACAGGGGAAGATGACAGGTTGTAACGACTACAGCAATTACAGAATTACTTAATTAGTTTTCGGACTAGAACTTGCTACTTTTTTCCCATGTTTCGAATCAGGCAGCTTTTAAACCAATGAGGTTTATTTATGGATTTGTCAAGCTAACGACCATGAGGATCTCCTCGATCTATGGATTGTGCAAGTTACGTCCTTCACCTTAATAGATACTGTGATACCTTTAAGAAGACCAGAAAAGAGAGAGAGAGAGAGAGAGAGAGAGAGAGAGAGAGAGGTGGAAGTTTGCGCAAACAATGAAAGCAAAGGTTTAACAGACATTACGAGAGTGAGAGTTTTCCAAAAAAAAAGTTTTCATGCACAAACTCCCTCATTATGAAAAAAAACCCCAGAAGAAATAGATATGATGTTACATTTAAGTTGAAGGCAGTCGATCTGGCTTTTAAAGTGGGAAATATGAATAACTCTCTCAATGCAATAAGAGAAAAAAAGCTTTAAGAGGTAAAAAAAAAATGCATATAGCCCTTTTTTTGAAGATTGGCTGAACACAGAGAGAGAGGACAGCCGAGGTGTTTCCACCCTTTTGAAATGTTGATAAAATCAAAGCTTCTCCAAACACCAATCACTTTCCCGACAATCCCCTCTGTATGAACCCTTACATATGGTAATTAAACATTAAAACACCTGCAGCTTTTAATCGGCTACACCATGTATTTGTACATATTTGTGTTTTCTCCCTAAAATAGGCTGTTGTGCTTTATAGTCCTGAAATTACGGTAAATAAAACTGAAAAGGCTAAATGTTTTGTCATTTTAGTCATTTACATGGGCTGTGTAGTAGCCAAATGCAATTTTAGAACTACAGAAGAATTGCTGCCAGTTACAAACATGGACCCAAATGGTAACTTACATGTTAAGTGTACATTTGCAGTGAAGAAATGACCATAGACAAAAAAATAGAAAAATGTTTAACCTCATATAAACTGGTGATTTGCATCTTCTGCATGTTATATTGTTTGACTCTGACAAGGTGTGAGCTAGTATCCATCCATCCATCCATTATGTATAGTAAATCATAATCAGATGTGCCTGGAAAACCTCAAAAAGTAGTCATCTAGGAGGCTTCTGATGAGATGTACAAACTACATCAGCTTTATCTTTAAATGTGAAAGGAGCTCTCTATCCAATCTTTATAGCTGAGTCAAGCAACCCTATTGAGAAACTTCTTTTCAGCTGTTCCTGATCTCATTCTTGAGTTTATAATCCATATATATTTGCCAAAGGTAAAGGTTTGAACGTGGATGAACTGGTAAACTAACAACATTGCCCTCTGGCTCATTGCTTTTCTTACAACGACAACCAGCAGTAACAGTTTTGCAGATGAGAATATTCATCCATTTCACAATCTAACCTAGAATCACTTAGGAAAAAGAAATTCTAATATATAAAATCTGCTACTTCAAGCAGAGACAGAGCTCTGCCCTAGATAGAGCAATCCAAATTTTGGCCTTAGACTTAAGCCTCTTTCATAAGACAATGCATCAGTGAGCCTTTTGGTCATTCCTAACAGCTCAGCCTTTGGGGGCAATTTGCTGTCATCAGGTGCTTTTCACAAAAGATTACGCCATGCCAGGAAAAAGGTGGGTAAGGGTGTGGTGTGCAGGCTGCGATGTGCAGGGTTATGTATAAAGAATAAGACAGAAGAGTCCATGATAAACAGAGAAAATAGTTGGACATAACTTGTTTTTTATCCTTATTGAAGTCCTGCTGGTCAAGTCTATTTGTGAGCAGCCGTCACTGCCCGGGAGCGTCCCGCTGCTGAAATTAGGTTTATAAATATTCTTCCAAAAATCAATAATAATCTCATCGATGAATTGGTTGTAAAGAATAACCCACCAATCAACAATTTCATATAGTGTCCGTATAGGTAGAAAACTGACCAAATAGGAGCACCAAACGGTATCCTCAACTTACATAATTGCACCCTATGATATAGGATGAGTCTAGGCAAAAAGTGAGACCCATAAAGATCCTAGATATGTTGTGCAATTTGAGCTTATTTACTTAACCATTTTAGACCAATTTCAAATCTTGAAAGCCCAACTGTATTTTCTGACATGAGTTATATTATGCAAACCCAAATAATTTCCATTCAAGAACCCCATTGTGAGTTATCTATCCAAACTTAACAGAATATGGTGTCCACATATTTAGGCTGGGTATAATGTTTCCTTTAGTATGCTTAAATAAATACATTTTTCGTCTCTAGACCATCAATATAATTAAAGTTATCTTGGTGGTCCAGAGGCTAGCCGAAAACAGCTCCAAAGTATGTTTATAACACAGGTCAAACCTTGTGGATCGACAGGTGAAACATCACCCTTATAGTTTGGTATGTTGAAAGTGAGGTTCATTTGTTGATTTCATATAACTGTAAGAAGCCTACTTCTTTCTTCTGCTAAAGAAAAATCACAGTGTCTTTACACTTCCAAAAGATCACACAGGCATAGAAAAACACACACATACTGCTAAACACCCTGGTGGCTTCAGCAATTTCTCTAAACTCACATCAAAGAAATTCACTTATCTTTTTTTCTTTTTTTAGCTGCAGGCTTCTCTGCACTGTACAATAAACACAGAGTCAACACAACCAACAGCCAGGCAGAGAGGGGTAGCTGTAGTAAAGCTTTGATTCAGTCACAGCGAAGACGCCCAGTGCTCATTGGTGATTCCTGTTATATCATTTCACTCGGGGTACAATGAGCCATTCCTTATAGGCTGGCGAAAAAAATACGTAGTTGGCACACCTAATCACAGTTGTAAAAGACAGATGACAACTGAATAAACAAAAACACCAAGCTTAGGTCACAACGACTCGGATAAGTTTCAGCATCAAAATACATTAATTCAATTAAAATTAATCACTTTACACCATGCAAAACATATACAAAATCGTAGCCTCTGTAGCAGCACTCGTGTGAATCAATGTAGATTTGATCTTAAATGTACATGGAAAAAATATGTTACTGCACGTAAATTAATAATGAAATACCCACTCACCCATTCTAAAACACGGATAAATCCCAGAGGCAATTTGAGCACCTGAAATGTCCCCCCGGCTGCAAGCTGAACAAAGACAAAGAAAGGCGATAAAAACATTATTTTCCCCAATTAATGGACTGGTCGGCCAATTGAGTTGTAATTAACCCTTCGTGCGCTCATGTAACAAATTATTCTGTTTGTTCCTTTAACGTGTTCACTCACCTGGTTAGCGGTGTCCATGTCAGCTTCAGGAAACTGTGTTTTATCCTTGTTTGAAATCACGGAAAAATTATTATACTACAAAATCCAGGACACCCAACTGATGTATCTGCCGCGTAAACACGGAGGGACTCCGAATCCGACTCCGAGCGGAAAAGCCCGAACTGTCCTCGATTTTTTCTTCTCGCATCTATTTTCCCTTTTTAATCGAGACAGAAGCGGCGGTCTACCATAGAGACACGCACAAACGGAGAAAACACAAAGAGGAGGGCGACCTCGTTTTTTTTTCCATCGGGAAGAACGCATGTGAAGTTTATTTTTTCCAGTATATGTGTACAATGTCAATTTGTTGCCTATTTTTCATTATTATTCTATGCGTTTGAATACTCTCCTGGGATGTTGAAAGCAAATTGTAGCCTAAAATCAAATTATAAACCTTTAACCATATTTAGACGGTCATATTTAATTAAGTTCTTCCCTAAAAATGTTTACTGATGTCAAAATGGTTAAAATAAATTAATAATTAAAAACATGTCGCCCCATCTCCTGAATCAAAAACTGGTGTGTTCTATTGAAACTACTTCATATTATATCAATGTTCATAAAAACCTTGGACATATAGTGATTTGTTCCTCATTCACTGTGAGTTCAGATTGATTGGACAGTAAACACAGTATTTTCTTTCTTAAATTACCAGCAGGCAGGCTGTATTCTGACTAAAACCTACAACTACTTATTGGTGTAAAAATTAACAATGAAATGAACATATATATAAAGTAACATATTAAACATCTAAGAATTACCCAGTACTTATCATGTGCCAAAAGGGTTTTATAGTCTAAATCAGAATTCTAATCCTTAAAGAAGTATATAAAAGGTAAAAGGGAGATAGAACCATTGTTGTTAAAGTGCTCATGGAACCAGTCCAAGTCTCTGTGGAAGTGCACTTTTGATACTCTTCACCAGTGGTAACATTTTCCTTTTCTTTCTCAATATGAGGCCCACACATACGGGTAAGACCCAAAAATTGGAATATCGTGCAAAAGTTCCTTTAAAAATGGTAAATGGCCTGTATTTTTATAGCATTTTACTCAGTCTTTATGGATCCCAAAGCGCTTTACACTACAATTAGTCATTCACCCATTCACGCACTGGTGATGGAGAAGCTACATTGTAGCCACAGCTGCCCTGGGTCACACTGCCAGAGGCGAGGCTGCTGGACACTGGCGCCACCGGGCCCTCTGGCCCCCACCAGTAGACACAACAACCAAGACAGTCTGAGCCGAGAATCGAACCGGCAACCCTCCGATTACCAGACAAACTCACAAGTCCGGGGAGTTGGGATTATTTCAGGAATTTGACATAAAACAATAATAAAAAGCTTCGGCAGCCTCCCCACCGGCAGATTTTTCAGCTTTTTATTATTGTTTTATTGTTAAGCCCCCAAATCGACCTGAAAGACAGTGAGGAATCTCTTCCAAGGCGGTCAGAAATCTGAGGAAAATATAAACATGGTAAAATTAAGAAATTTGGTGCAGATTAAACCTTATTACAAGCTGCATTTGGACTGCCCCGAGCACTCCCATTCTACAGATACAGCTGATCAAAACTGGATGTATAAATACTGCTGAACGGCTCAAACTAGCTCCAAACTTCTCAGGGTGAGCGAAAACGCATTAAAATTGCTAAAAATAAGGTCTAGGTTGAAAAAAAACTTAATTTCCCTTTAACCTTTCGCTGACAGACCTGCTTGGAGTCTATACAATCAGGTGCAGTACATGAGAGGAGTTGTCCAAGATGACAGTTAGTTTTGCCAACATCTTCCTCTCACCCACCTCTTCTAAAGAGACAAGCAGGCAGCCCAGGACCAAGCTAATTCCTGTGGAGTTCAGCCCTAAAACATTACAATATTGCAAACCCTTTTTGAAATACTGCTTTAAATGCTCTTTGCATACCAAAAGCAACCGATAAACCAATAAACGATTATTGCCGTTGAAGCGTATATTCTTGGAAAAATCACATCCAAAAGTCTTGAACCCCCCCATTCTAGAAAATTGACTCCTGATCTATTATTATATATCCATGATCAATAAGATAATGGTTTTATGGTTGTTTGACAATAGCAGTTTTATTTGTTTCATATTATCTGAGTAAGTGAGGCTAAAATGAAATGGCTGCATTTTTACACTACATAAGGTTTGTTAAGTTGACCAACCAAGAAGTGAAGTACTTGCTCACTCAAGTTAGCTGTGTTATACACTCATTCTTCATACAATGTATTCTGTGCTGCTAGAATAAGGATTTATTATTTTTGTCAGCTATGAAAAGAAAGACATAACCTGGGATTCTACACCGGCAAAACAATGATTCCAGCTGAGACCCCTCCCCCCCTGTATCCACAGCTGTCTCAGAATCCTCCTGATCGGGCAGTAGCTGAAGTTTATGTTGAAGCCAGTATGGTTTTGACAACTAACCTTTCTTTGTTTGTTTTTTAAGATAATGCTTAGAGAAAGTTTTGCCTAGAGTATGGCTTTGCTGGGCTCTGTATATCTTACTCTGCAAGTTGGCTTGTCAAACACCAGTTTAATCTTTTTTGCTGCTCTCTAACTTGTGTCAAACATCATATCTTATTTATTGACAAGTCACAATAATGTTTGTTTTAGATTTATAAGAGAACAGAAATTCATTGTCAAATGTAGATCAGATGGTCCCCTATTAATAAAACACATAAACATTATCTAGAGCCAAGGCTAACTAAATTACAATTTAGCTTCAGTTAAACTCATCCTGTTATATAACGCCAATTCACAACACATGAAATCTCTAGGCACTAAATACAGTACAGACCAAACGTTGTGACATATCTTCTCATTCAATGAGTTTCCTTTCTTTTCATGACTATTGACATTGTAGATTCACACTGAGAGCATCAAAACTATGAATTCACATATATGTAGTACTTTATGTAGTACTTAAAAAAAAAGTGTGAAATAACCTGGCCTCCAAAGTCAACAAACCTGAACCCAATCGAGATGTTTTGGGGTGAGCTGAACCGCAGAGTGAAGGCAAAAGGGCCAACAAGTACTAAGCATCTCTGGGAACTCCTTCAAGCCTGTTGGAAAACCATTTCTGGTGACTTCCTTTTTTAAGCTCAAAAGAATGCAAAGCAGTAATCAGACCAAAGGGTGGCTACTTTGAGTAATCTAAAATATAACACACGTATTCAGTTATTTCACCCTTTTTGTTTAAGTACATACAGTGATTGCATACATTATGTGTTCGTTCATAGTTTTGATGCCCTTCATTGAGAATCTACAAGGTAGTCATGAAGAGAAAGGAAACTCCTTGAATGAGAAGGTGTGTCTAAACTGGGGTTTCACGATGTGCTGTTAAAGCTCTTTTGAAGGAGCACAAAGAAAAAAAGGTACAATCTCATTACTTATCCACTGTAAGCATCACTTACTGTTGGGAAACCTGTACATAGTTCCTATTTTTATCTATTGGCACACACACACACATCCACACACAAACACACAGATCACCCTTTGTCATAATAGTCAGGTGTCTGAATAGCAATCATGTCCAGGTCCACAAAGAGCTGGCATAGTTTGCTATTTATTTGGCTTGACAAAAGACCAAACAAGAATAAGCCTGAGTTTCACTGCAGGCAAAAAAAAAAAATAAAAAAAAAAAAAAGCGAGACTAGGAGGCCTTCCCTAAGTCTGCTCCACTGGTGACAATTCCTTTAAGGGAGAGTGCAAAATGCTCTGACAGCATAGCTAATTTTACAAAATCTCTCTGATTGTCCCACATGAGCATGCACTGGCGTTCACTCTGCCTTCAGGGCTCTGTCCTCCCGATTATAAAACCATTGCATGTGATTGGCAAAGATTTTCACCAGTAAAATCAAAATGATGTGAACAAGAAGAATTGAGTCCAATGCTTTCTCCATTCTTTAAGGGCTGAAATGTTTCATATAATTAGCTGAGTTTATTGAATAGTTTCAATAGCAGCTACAGCTGGACCACAAGAATAAATATACAGTTGAAAGTTCAAGAAACAAAAACAGCAACACCTTCACATCAGTGATGATTTTATTGACTTATTTATCAGTGGGATTATCCATACCAGAGTAAAAATAGCTCTGTTAATAATAATATTACATAATGTTTATTTCAAATATGAGTTCATAAATCATAACAGTCTGTAGTCTCTACCCAGCAGAAATAATCCAGAAAATTCAAGATCCAACCGAGATATAAAAGGAAATAATGTGCCCAAAGAAAACCCACTGATGAATGGGAAGAACAAGAAAACTGCACAGAGAAGTTTCCCTGTCTGGATTCAAGCCAAAACCATCTACTGTCAAGAAGCCTTTTTAACCACTACTGCAGTCCTTGAGCAGATGGTAGCATACATTAGGTGCAAAAGGTTTAACACAGTTGGGACACTACAGCTGCAGTCTGATGACCATTTTGTCAGGATACTTGTAGTAGTTAAGAATTAGTGCCTAAATAACCTAAAGACAAAACATTTGGCAAATCACTGTTTTGAGTTCAGTCAGACAAAAAAAAATTTCAGCCTGTTTTGAATTGTGGGCAATACTATCTCTGAAATCAGCATGGTATTTTTGCTGCTCACCTAATATTTTAGTTGTTGATAATTCGCCCTTCCTTTAAAATGTAAAACATCACTGTGCATTGAGCATGAAAATCGCTCTAGATCAGCGGTTTCTAAAGTACTAAGATCAGCTAGTGTGGCACCAACAACAATGTCATATTAAAATGGCTAAACCGTTTTCCATAGATGTTATTTTCATGCCTGTAAACATGATTGAATATGTTCAATGTGCGATCCCAGATATCAGTTATTACAAAATTTTCGGACAGTGCACTTTTCAGAGTAAAGTTCCAAAAATAAAAGTGGGATCAAGAATACAAATAAAAAAACATCTTTAGCTTCAAAGCAAACTCTTTATTAGATTTTGCTTTGTGTGCTGTAACAGATTTTTCTGCTCGAGGGAGAATGACCTGTCAGGCGCAGTGACAGGTGTCGAAACGTATCTGAGGAAACTGCAAGTGAACTGCATAACCAGACAGAAAAAAACACCTGGGTACAGTAGCTAAAGGCCAGTCTGTGTGTTTGTGTGTGTTTGCTTTGAGTGAGTTGGTGAATAAATAGAGCAGCAAATAATAACTGGATACATTTTAACAAATTTGGACTGGTATTGGTGGGGGCATATGTCTATTTGATGTGACCCTGATGACCAAAATGATAAATGCTTATACAACACCAAAACTGTTTTGTTTTTTGATAGCTAGCAATGATTCTTTTATATTGCAATAGGGGCATTTCGGCATCTGGCAATTGCAGAATTATTTTAATTCCTGAACAGTGTGGTTTCAAGTTATGCCACAATCACACACACACACACACACACACACACACACATATATATATATATATAATTCCCCTCTTGCCCACCGTGGGCGGTTTTTCCCATTCCAAGCTCGGGTCCTCTACCAGAGGCCTGGGAGCTTGAGTGTCCTGCGTAATATCTTTGTTGTTCCAAGTACTGCACTTTTCTGGTCTGAGATGTCTGAGGTTCATCCAGGGATCTGCTGGAGCCAATCCTCTAGTTTGGGGCTCACTGGTCCAATTAACCCGGGTACTACTGTCACCTTCACCTTCCAAGCCTTCTCTTGCTCCTCTCTGGGCCCTTGCTATTTCTCAAGTTTCTCATGTACCTTCTTCTTGATTTTACCATCACTTGGTATTGCCACATCCACCACAGTGGCTTTCCTCTGCTCTTTATCAACCACCACAATATCCAGTTGGTTCGCCATTACCCACAGGATCTTTGCTCGGTCATTCTCCTCGGCCTCCTTCTTTACGGCTTGTGCACAGTCTCAGAGTGCTGGATTTGGGATGCAACCCGCCATGTATGATGAGGAGCTTTCGTCTTTTAACATCTGTGGTCTGTATCTCATCCTTTGGCCATCTTATTATTGCCGCAGGATATCTGATCACTGGCAGGGCGTAACTGTTTGTTGCCTTGGACTTGTCCTTTCCATTGAGCGGGCTTCTTAGGATTTGTCTCACTCACTGCTGCTTCCCTTGTTGCCTGTTCAGGGTTGCCATTTGCCTGTGGTATTCCCAGGTACTTGTAACTGTCCTCAATGTCTGCTATTGTTCCCAGAGGGAGTAAGACCCCTTCAGTGTGGACTACCTTGCTTCGCTTTGTGACCATCCTACTACATGTCCTACATGTAGACAACAGGCTAGTAAGTGGGAGACCCAGGTTCGATTCCTGCCTGGGGTGGGAATCACACCTGGGTATATATATCTATATATATGTATATATATAGTATAGTTTTGAAATGGCATTGTAAACCTTTCTAGAGTGAAAAACATTTTAGATCAGGACATGCTGTGTTGCTTTCTTAGATATGTTGGCCTACTACTTCTTGTCAGTCAGGTTTTATTAAAGTGAATTCTTGACTCTACAGATCTGGCACTAATCAGGCATAGGTGTGAATAGAGACATTTAGGCAAAAAATGACAGCTATAATCACAGTAAATTAATGGTTTAAAAATAGGGGCAATTATATTTACTCATAGGACCAGTTATCTTTTTGCATCGTCTAAAAAAGCAAAAATAGAAAAAATCTTTGAAAGAGTCAATACTTTCTCATGGTATTCCTTTCTTCTGCTCAAGCCTCCTTTATAATGTGACACACATAGTAATTACACCATAGAGACTAGGTCAGCCACTTATCCATCCCAACACACCAACTAGCCAAAGCTTCACAGAAATTACTGTTGGGCTGCAGTCTCTGCCAGAACATGTACACATCTTCTGGTGCTGATGCCTAAGATCTTATTTTTTTTAAGTAACTGTTGAGTTTTAAGGGAGACAGGTAATTCATCAAGTAAGAAGAGACACGGAGACAAATACTGTCCAAGCAGAAATTTCACAGGAACAGTCATCTTGCACTTAGGCGCAATAAAATTAAATATTTTAACTTGAGGCCAGACATTATTACTGTTTTGCATGCGGTGACATATTTTCCACAGAGGCACATTTGGTTGGAATTATATATTTCACACTCACTTGTTAATTAAACCTATCCTTGCATGCCTGTGAAAATACAAAGCAATGAAAAGTGATTAGATATCGAAACAAAAGACAGTCTTTGGAAATGTTTCTGCGGAAAATGGAATTAGGCTGGGTCTCATTTTGCACCAGTCAGACGACACACATAATCAGGATTAACTTCAGTCAGATGAAGGGAGAAAAAGAGCAAAGAAACAGTGAGGAGAGAGGCTGATGGAGAGAATGGGATCCACCAACAAAGGCACTCAACGTGTTGAGAGTAAAATTGCTGCAGCTGGTAAATCTTGATTTCCTATGAAATGTAAGCACATAAAATTTTCATGTGAATAATAGTCAGTGTTAACTGAAGATTTTGTGGTATTTATTTACATATTTTCCAAAATCTGCTCCAGATTTCAAATGCAAAACAGTTGGAATTAAACATAAAAAATGAATCTATCATTAAATGTATTTTTAACTAGCAATATCCAGGAAGTTTGTTATTTTATTTTTAATGACAAGCCTTGTAGGGAGTTCAGCAAAAATGCAAAAAGTACCACCATTTCTTTAAAGGTTTTTTAGGCCAGAGTGGCCTTATATTGATAGAGAGAGACAGAGATTGAAGGGGGAAGACATGTGGCAAAGGTCACCTGGAACAGGACTTGAACCAGGGATGGCCACAATGAGGACTGAAGCCTCTGCATGTGGGGTGCCCACTTTAACCACTGTGCCACGCAACACCCTGGAAAACACTTTAATACATCTGTTAGGAGTGTTTGTTCTGTTCCCGTCCTTCTGACCAGGAGCCAGCAGACACTCAGACATGGAAGGAGAACCAGCACTTATAGAGAAGCTGGAGAACGGATCGCAGGGAGACGACTTGGAGTGCATCATGGAGATGAAGGAACCTGGGATGGAGCAAAGATAACTCAAAGGAAATAATTGTCATTTATTTCTATTTATCTATTCCCATGACATTCCCCTCAAGTCCAAGTCTAAAAATCAATCCACCGTCCACCTCAAGGTACCTTGTCTTTACAGATCCTTCTCACATTCCACGTCTCCCAGATAAAACCAGTCCTTTATTTCACAACTGGTCATCCTAGTGGTGTTCTGCATGTGGGTCAGAAAGCTAAACTCAAGCAAGACAATATCAAAGAGATACCTTCATGTCAGGCAACTTTATCGATTAATGAGTCACCTTCTAAATAGCTGGTGATTTCTGTTTGAGTGGTATATGTAAACTCTTTCTCTGTAAAAGTTAAGCAATATAAACGTAGAAATGTTTTTAATTTAGTTGAGCAGAATTTCACCTTGACCTCTCTTCGGGTCAGGGACGGCATCCTTCCTCAAGTGGAGGAGTTCAGGTATCTGGGGGGTCACAAACTCTGGGTGGTGACCGAAAGAATGAGATTGCGGACACAAATGGCTGAAATGAGTCTCCTCCGCAGGGTGGCTGGGTTCTCCCTTAGAGATAGGGTGAGAAGCTTGGTTTTCTGGAGGAGGCTCAGAGTAGAGCTGCTGCTCCTCCACATCAAGAGGAGCCAGTTGAGGTGGCTTGGGCATCTTGTCAGGATGCCTCCTGGATGACTCCCTGGTGAATTGTTCTGGGTACATCCCACTAGTTGGAGGCCCAGATGAAGACTCAGGACTCGCTGGAGGGACTATGTCTCCCAGCTGGGCTGGGAATGCTTCGGGATTCCTCCCGAGGTGCTGGCCCAAGTGGCTGGAGAGAGGGAAGTCTGGGTTTCTCTTCTTAAGCTACTGCCCCCGCAACCCGACCCCGGAAAAGCAGAAAAAGATGGATGGATGGAAGAATTTCACTTAAAAAAAGAAATTTAAGGTTAACATGTACCCAGGTTATTGGTTATTGTCAATAATAGGAGCAATAACAGAGTGTAAACCACAATAAGTTCAGAGATCTCAAAGTTTATGACAAAACTGATTACATAATAATTTGTGAGTTAGCTTACTTATAAAATATAAGTTAATCAAGTCTTAAAAAATGTGAATTTAATAAAATGAAAGGATGTAACTACCTCCACTCAAAACTTTGTAGTAAACTAACTTATATAATTTTATTCCACTAAACTTGCATATTCTGATTTTTAAATTTGTATTCATTACTTCACTAACTCAAATGCTATAAGTTATATAAATTCTAAATTGACCTATTTAACATTCAATCATATGGCCTGCATTTGTGTTGCAAATTTTCAGTCAGAAGAATATATATGGTTTTATACCACATTGAGTAATACACACATTGATGGTGATGGGCAGCTTCATAGCTACAACCATATTGGGGCAGAGTGACAAAAGCGAAGCTACCATTTTATTTGCACCACTGAACATCAGCAGGTAAAACAGGAGATGTGTCTTGCCAAAAGACACAACAAGAGACACAGATAGAGCAAGGGTTTTATCTGGTAACCCTTAGCTATGTGACAAACTCCTACCACCTGAGCCATGGTTGCAAAAAACCCTTCTAGTCAGTGATTCCTCCTCCTCCTGCAATGAACACAGTCACATCGCTTGACATCATGATGTTATCATGTCTCTTTACTTGTAACTTTTGATATGAAGATTTTCATATCTGTGATGGACTGGCGACCTGTCCAGGGTGTACCCCGCCTCTCGCCCGTTGACAGCTGGAGATAGGCACCAGCACCCCCGTGACCCATTAAGGATTAAGCGGTTAAGAAAATGGATGGATGGATATAACTACAGTAAAAGTTGAATCTGGTTATAAGTTTTAAGGTGTCTTGACTTGGTTGCTACTTTTGATTAAAATGATTATACAACTTTTGAGTTCATTGTACTGCTCGGGATTACAGTGCACAGTGGGACAATGAGTTATCACTTTAAACGTCTTTCCTTTACAAATGCGGATTATGTGGCTTGTAGGATCTTAAAAATGTTAATTCCGAATAAATGCTATTTAAAACAAATCTTGCGTTCACAATCAAGGAACTTGACTTCAGTTTTCAAGCGTACCATGCATACAAACAGAGTATGAGTACTAAACTCTTATGGGTTTTATTATCTTTCCACTGCAATGGAAGTTAAAATCTTATTTTTACATCCAAAATTGATCATATTCTCACAATTTTTTCACACTGACCAGTTTGAGTATCAATTAAGACAGCAGCTTTCAATAGATCACCAGCCGGGCATGTATTATGCAAAAGTGTTGCGGGGTAATGCAGACAGCACCAAGAACTTGAAGCTGGAGAGCTGTTCAAGTATAGGTTTTAAACTTTTAAACAGCATTAATAACATTAAAATTTAAGAGAATGCGGTGTCCCATTTAAATAAGGAGAAAAATAAATAAATGACAGCTATAACGATCATGCATTTGCACAGAGACAAATGTAAGGGATTTTCTTCTTGCATATATTCAGCTGGGTAAAGGGAATAGTTCTCCTAATAAATCTGCAAAGAAGCAACATGGTAGCACAAAGGACTACTTTTATAAAAAGGAAATACACAGATGGAGTTTCTTCGCTCTGCCACTTTGACACGAGCTATAGTGAGAAGATGCTCAAGATGGCAAGGATATGGATAATTTCTGTATGTGGTTAATTTTTTAGCTTTCATCAAGGGAAAATCTTTAAAAAAAATAATAATAATAATAATACAATAAATTAGTGAGCCAGAAAAGCATAACATAACATTTTAAGAATTTAAATTTCAAGAAACAAATTAAATTAAAAACTATGAATTTTATAAACATATTTCAAGAATCCCAGCTACACTTGATAAAAAAGAGAAATAAAATAGAAACTTTTATTATTATAACACATTTCAAACAAACTAAAGTACAATTAACAAAGCAAAAGATAAAAGTAAAAGAAAACCTTTGATTTTTATAGCACATTTTAAGAAACCCAAGGAAACTTAACAAAGAATAAACATTAAATAAAATAGAATAGAATAAAAAGAACCACACATACAAGGACATAAAATACTGGGAGATTCTCTCATTATACGACTAAACTCTCCTTTAGGAGCATAAGAGGCACATAAGGGTCAGGGAAACCATCATGCCATAGATTCATTCCTCCTTCCCATCATAGTGTGGAGGACTGATGTAAAAGATAATGAAGGAGAACGGACACTGTGATAACAGACTTATCCTTCGCGTCGCTAGGCAACCAATCCAGCAGGCACGGGCTAACAAGGCCTGTATGTTGTGACAATGATGGCCAATCATTGGAAGCCTAGCAAATGATGCCTACTCTGTGGAGTAGTGTTTACATGTCTGACATTAGGCTGCACGATGATTACTGGTGCATGGCGTTTACTGGATCTGACCTGGATGTGCTTCTCATTTTTAAGGCAGCCTCACTTCACTAACAGCAGCCATAAAACCACATCACTCTCATGAGCAATGTTCATACCTTAAGGCACACAGAGTGAGTGCACTGACATTGCATTATTTGCTACATTATACTCTATTTGCTGTTTTTTTGTTGACCCCATGTTGTGTGGGAAGCAAAAGATGCCTTCAGTTAGCCAACCAGAAGAACATCTGTCACATCAGGTTCCTCTATGGCTTTTTGTCGGCTGTAGAGATTTAGTTATAAACTGCATAGTTTCTAGCTCCCTCTCTAGGCATTTCAATAGCATTACATTACCTTCACAACTGTGGGTATTCGCTCATTCCAGCTGTTAAAGGTGAATAAGGCAGCTGACATCAAAGAAGGTATCCAGAGTTTTAGGAAAAGGCGTTCCTTACAGCAGGGATGGAGAACTTTTCCAGATATTCATCGTTTGTTTTCAATCTAACTCACATGGACTGGAAATGACTCCAGGATTTTTCCCAACATGCCTCCCAAACAACTGGTCAGAATAGAGATTGCATCTAATGGTTTAAATGGAGATCTCATGACCGCAACATTTCCTTCTTTCTCTGACATTTAAGGCTGGGATTTTATTTGACCTCCCTTGATCCCTCTTTGTGGTTGCAAGAAATATTATCCTCATTCAGTCGAGTACACTGAAGAAATGAGCCTCCATTAGAAGATTTTATTCAAGTTTTTCCCCTCTACTTTAAATTAATCTTAAAACATTAGGGATGCAACAATACCACTTTTTCAAACCGACTTGAATCTGAGAACCTGAGTGTTTCTAATACACAAAAAATACTGCAAAGAATCAGAAGACAGGTTTTATTTTCTTCTCTGCTTGTTACAAAAAATGATGGTGAATTAGGTGAGAAAATATTAATAAAATGACCACAAAACAAAAATGGGAAGTGAAAGATAAACATTTTCTGTGAAATTATTGCAGTTTCCATATTTTAAATATCGGTTCATGGTATTGGTTAACTAATCTATAATGATACGAGTACATTAGAATCGTATAGCCCCAATACCAGTATAGGTGTATCCCTAAAAAAGATCATTTAAACTATACACACTGGTTGCATAAAGTGAATCTATTGTGTATATGAAACTTTTAGTCTTTGTCTGACATTCTCATTCACTCAACATTGCTGTGAGCTTTTATTGATTCTTTTTTTTCAGGGTAGAAATACACCTAAAAGAAAACACAAACCTTAATAAATTATAAAGACAAGAATTGAGTGAAAAATTTTAGTTTTATTGTGTTTTTATAACTATTCAACAGAGGATCAAAATTATCACTACGGGCTAAAATGTATACAGCACATTCACCCACACTAACTTTGCATAAATTTCCCTTAGCATGTCGGAGAAGTACCACAGACTTTTGAAAACTCTGGGTAGGTGTTTGACAACTCTTCTTGGTAAAATTAATTTCATTTGACTTATTTCTGTTACAGAAGGTGTGATATTGCTTTTACTCATTCCAAAACCAGTTTTCATGTGTCTTTGGATCATTTTTCTTGAGATTACAAGTTTGCGGCATGACATTTTTCAAAATTCCTTGACATGCTAAATATATTAAAAGTTCTCTTCCTTGAAACTAAGGCACCAAGACAAACTGCTGAAAAACACCCCCAGATCATAATGCGCTCTTCAAAACACTTTACAGTGCAGTCAGCCATGTGATGTTATCCTAGCAACTGTCAAGCCAACTTGTCCGCTGGATAAGCAGAGAGACATGATTAGCCACTTCAAAGAACATGTCTTCACTGCTCTAGAATCCAATGGTGGCGTCTTTGGTCCCACTGCATCTGAGGCTTTGTACTCAGTGATGTATGGGTTGGATGCTGCTGCTCGACCGTGGCAAGACAGTCAAAGAACTCCCAATGCAGTTTTTGAGCTAATCTAAAGGGCTCATGAACCCTGAAGCTGGTAGGTACTGACTCTGCAGAAAACTGTCTGCACACTACCCAGAATCTGCTGATGATGGCTAAACTGCCGACATTCCAAAACGCTTTCACTTTGTTGTAATACTACTAACAGCAGACTGGAAGTTTTAGTACAGGTGGCGTCATGGTACCATACCAGTATTCCCTGAGTTCCTACAAGTGGAAAATTTCACAAATGTTTAGAAGCACTTTGTGTGCCTATCGGTGCTAAATAGCCATGGAGGTGGTTTTAACCCCTTTATTAAATAATTGAAATTGGTAAGCAACTAACTTGCCGATAATTTAAAATATTAGAGTCTGTATATATCAGTTGTGACCCATAAAGTCTAACTTACGAACTCAAATCTTTTTAAAGGACATATGCAAATTTCACTTTTTCATGTTTGTGCTTATCATTAGGGTCTCTGCTATGAAACTCCAAACATGAATAAAAATTACAAATCCATTCTTTTGCAAATTTTTGCTGACAGAAGTCTTGTGCTTGTAGGGAATTTTCTATGCAAATTTTGATTATTGTGACGTCACAATAACCACAATTTCCAAATAAAATCCCCTCACCTGTCAAAACTCCACGCTCATGAGTCGCACACCTGCAGCCTAGTAGCAAGATAGGTGGGCGTGGTTTGTGACTGCTAATTTACATAAAAATTACAGAGCCCTCTAAATAACACATTCTTAAAGGGACTGAAATTGTATAGACCCTATGGACTTACTATACCTTGTTTTAAAAGAGGCATATGTGTCCTTTAAAATGTTTTAAACTTAGTTGCATTATTATAACAGCCTGAAAAAAGTAGAGCTCGAATAAATCATAAACAGCCAAAAAAGAATGCCAATGAGAAATGTAAGCAAACTTCAGACAAGCACTATTGCTTAGTCTTGTGGACCTCTACCGAACAATATCAATTGAAAAGCCAACATAATGTTATAATGCTATCCCTAATATGTTTATTCCCTTCACCCAGTGCTTGCATTTTAAATTCCCAATCTTTGCTTTCAAATCGGAAGAAAATGTGTTAAGGAATTATGCTTTCCTTGTAGGTCACAAGTAAATAAGAGTTCCCTAAACCCCATCGATCTTACGGAATTACGATTTAGTTTAATTTGAACAGTAACAAAAAGTTGCAAAAAATAGTGCCATAAATATAAAGTATTTCACAGTTAAATTTTGTTTCGATGCATTTTCTTTTTGTTGTTTATGCTATCTCAGGCACCTGTCAGTATGAAAGACTGATTGAATCTGCATATGTAATGAACTCGGATGTGTCTGATCAATGTGTTTCCAAACAGGATAATGTGATAAAGGAGATTCACATCGTCACAAAGATTTTCATTTGAAATTAAGGAGAAAAATAGTGCAGAGAAAAGCTTTTATTAAAAATACAGAGAACTGAAGCCCTGTTACCTGAATATAATTCAACATTGCATTGAAGTTGTTTTAAGGAGGGATTTAAAGTGCAAGGCTGTATATAAAAGATAAACAATTCTGGTTTGTTACAGGCTTTAATGCTAATACAACAGTAATTTTCCTAAAGTAAATGACTAAAATGTTCAATATGGCACATCCTAATGAGTAAAACATCAGCTATTTCATAATTCGACTTGTTTTTGACCAGAAAACAATCATCTGTATATTTAAAGAATTTTCAGAAGTTTAGGTTATGATTTTATTTTATTCAGTGACCTGTGGTAGCCCTAATACATACTTTCTTTGACATAAAAGCTTTGAGAAAATACATTTTAAACAACTTTTAAGTTTGACCAAGCTATTCTTAGCTGAAACGGATGCAATCATTTACTGCTCCATGTCATTATCGTTTTCATTCTGCAGTGTCTTCATTGCCAGGCCCCACAGAGTCACACTGGACATAAACTGCCCTTCACTCGACCTGTAGGGCCTGCCAGACCCTGTGAAGGAACTGCAGTGATTGTCTGAGGGAGGCAGGTAGGGTCTCCCTGCAGAGTCTCTGTCAATGCACGTATTCCCATTCTCCACATATGGACCATACACAGCTTCCTCGGTGGGTTTGTTCAGTTTCATTCGGTCTGCAGGGAGCAGAGCTGCGCATCTCTCCTGGTGGCCGGATGACAGAAGGTGATGGGGAACCAGGGAGCGCAGCTCTGGAAGAGGGGTCAGTGCTGGGGTAAGGTGCATGCTGGGACCTGGAGTCTCTATAGGTTGTATTTCTTGTGTTGGTGGAGAACTATGTGAAGAGGGTTTCTCTAAGTCTGTGTCTGGCATCATGGCAGAAAATTGCTGCTCAGTGGTTCCAGCTGATGGTTTATTTTGGATGAGTGGTTTAGTAAATGAGGCTGGTCCGTCTGAGCTTTGAGTCTGCTCAGAGCTGACTGTGGCTGGGCTTGAGACAGAGGGACCCTTGCAATGCATATTGCTGTGTCTCCTCAGCATGGCAGAGCGGGTAAAGCTCTTCCCGCAGGTAACACAGATGTAGGGTTTCTCACCAGTGTGTGAACGTATATGACGCTGAAGGTCTCCCGAGCCAATGAAGCACTTCCCTGGATAAAAGAAGAAATTGTAAATATAAAACAGTGCATGCATTTAGAAAATAACTCTAGTTATACTACAAGGATTCTTCATAAAATCAAGAAAATGATGGACAACCCCGAGCATCCTCTTCATGAGACTACCCTACAACAACAAAGTGTCTTTAGTCAGAGGCTTCGCAGTTTCGCTGCAATACAAGAAGTCCTTTCTGCACACAGCCATCATGAACAACAGCAACTCCTTGAATAATTGATTAGTATGAACTACAACAACACTTAATTTCCCTCAGTGATTAATAGAGTCTTTTTTATGAATATAATTGTTACTATGGGGTTGCTGCACTTAGATAAAAACAAAAGAAAGAAAGACAGAAAGACAGAAAGAAAGAAAGAAAGAAAGAAAGAAAGAAAGAAAAGAAAGAAAGAAAGTATACATTTCTATCTGTTTGAGAACTTAACTTTCACCACTTTCCCTTTCACTACACCGATTTACCTCAATTGCAACAATTATCTTTGTATTATTTTGCAATAATTCAATTAAACGTTATTAAATCTACTTTAATGAGAGTTACATAGAAAAAAAACTCAGACTAGTAGCCACTAGGGGTGACCCCGAATAGTTTAAGATTCGATGCAACGATAGGTGGAGCCTTATTCTACCACCAGTCTCAAGGTCAAATCTGCGCAGGTGAAATGAGCATCATTCCATTTTGGCATTATGGGGATGCTCAATGTCTAATTGCATACAAAATCACTAGTTATATAGTTAGAACATTGTGACTGCACCAAGCAAAAAAGTCACTGAAGAAAGAATTTTAGCTACACTCCTCACCACACGGCCACAAGGGGGCAGTTTTCTTTACAACTCCTGAATGAATAGGTAGAGATAAACAGCACTGCTGTCTCCAAGATGGTGCAGGGAAAAACACAACCAAACACTGACGAAAACATAACTCAAAGGATAACTAAAGAAGATGACTACATTTGGAACACAAACTATAATGTTAAACAGAGAACCTCTACAATTAAAACAAACACATTACCCATAAGTTATTATGACGTACAACCATCCCCGCACAGCCTGCACACATAGATCATTCGACCATCGGTCGACTATAGAAAGATTTGACAATCCTGAGTCGAATGTGTAAATCCTTAGTCGAGGCCACCCCTAGTAGCCACAAAATCAGCTGTGAATGAACATTTTTAAATGGCATGCAAAATCTCTAATGCAGGTGTACCCATGCCTAGTTTGGATTTACACGGATTGTTCATATCGCTTTAAGTTTTTCACATTTTTTATGTTACATCCCCAAACTGCAGTGTATTTTATCAGGATTTAATGTGATATACTACTAGGTACCTGTATAGATGAAAAAATAGAAAATCTGTTTGGTCAGATGTATAAGTGCCGACAGCCATATTCAATAGGTTATTTAAAATAAAAGCTCTTTTCAGATCCTCCTTCAGCTCTGTCATCTACATGTGTTTTTTAAGCTCTGGGATAAACTGAAGGGTTCCCACAAGGATTAGGAGCAGAAGCACTGATGCAGTACAAGGAAAAGACAGCTGGAGGTTCAAACAGAAAGAAACCATCATAGCACCCTTCAATGTCCCTCTGATCGGAAAAAAATCTCGATCAGCAGATGATGATGGATTACCATTTGGGCACAAAGATAAATCCTCTGGAAATTCATTTGAATGGCAAGCCCTCGTGCTTTGATTCAGGAAACCCGGCAAAGTGATAATGACGCTCACACGGCCTCACATGATCTCCCAGACTGCCTCATCTAATTCAAAAGGACAAAATGACCCATGGGGGTGTGGGTCCACAGTCAAATGGACAGTGCTACATCAGTTCTTTATTTACTGATACTCAAACTGGGTGTGTTTTTTTTTTTATTAAAGATGGTTTCAACTTCTAAGAATGGGCAGGAACCAATAGACTTTATGTAGTGCTAATATAGTTATAATAAATAATATTTGATTTTTTTAAAAACATGCATTTGATCAGAAAGAAATGTAAATTACAATCCCTTTAACTAATTCCAAACTCAACAGATAATTCCTTACCACAAGTGGCACAGGTGTGGGATTTTGCCCCAATGTGACGAGCCTTGTGCTTCAGCAGCTTTCTATGCGTGTTGAAGGACTTTCCACACTGGTCACAGGTGAATGTCTTGTCTGTTGCATGAGTCCTCTTGTGTTCCTTCAGATTACTCAAATTGTTAAATCCTAAAACATACAAAAATGTATTTATTACATACAGTGTATCATGTTCCAGTTAAACCATTGAAGAAACATGTGAATAATGACAACTGTTGTTTTAGCTGAGACGTAATGTTACCTCTGCCGCATATGTCACACAGGTGTGGCTTCTCTCCTGTATGAACCACTTTGTGACGTTGGACATCCCCTGAAGCTGTGAAGCTGGCCAAAAAATAAAAAATAAAATGTGATTTGCGTTAAATCTAATTAGTTATTTAGTTCAAATAAGCCTAGAGGGATAATTAAAGCTATGTACTAATAGACAGGGATGCTAATACGATTAAAGGCACAGATGGACAAATTTGACAGCACCCTTATTTTAAGTGGTACAAAGTCTTAAAACCAATTTTATTTCTTTTTTACAGGAGCAATATCACAATCAAAATGTTGTAGCGAATTTTTTATTGCAGCACAATTATTGTGTTGTGTGGGGATGTCGACAGTTATATATATATATATATATATATATATATATATATATATATACATACATACATGTATATAATTGCCTTAATAGTTGGCACTTCTTTTTTAACATAAAGGTTCGAGCATTCCTTATACCAGGTCTGGTGGAAGCCACCAGCTTTCTATTTAAAGTCTTCCATGCACTCTAACATCACCCAGGACCTTTGGAAGAGAAGCAGGCCCACAGCATGCCAAGTCTTTTAGCGTACTCAACATTCAACATAAGGTGCTCTTCCTCATATTCATCCTTTGTTTTACACCAAACCCACCTGTAGTGTTTCTTCCCACAGGGTTTAGTCCAACCAAAGCACACTGTTCCAGCTGAAGTCCCAGTAGCAATCAGTAAATTTCACATCTTTATGCTTACGATGATAGGACAAGAAGTTTTTTTTTTTTTCTGACATTCCTGCCAGATGCCACTCGTTGCTGCAATTCTTTAATTTAGAGATTTGGGAATATTTGTGTTAATCTCTCATACCATTCTGCTTACAATGCCTGGTGGTGAAATAAATATGGATCCTCGTCTGGCCTAGAAACCAGTGGTTAATTTAATGGATTATCAAATCAGAAATTCAGATAATCAAAAAAACAAACATAAAAACATGAATAAAAATACTTCAGGTGCATTTGTTTTAAAGGAATTGTGAGGGATGCCAACATTTTGTCTTAATTATATAAAATATATGAATAACAGGTCATTCTAAATATGGCATTTGTATTTACTATATAATGCAATAAAATTAAAGGCTAGATGATTCAAAATCTTATTTTGTTATAAGTGCTGTGAAGAGATTAAAACATTTTTGAGATTAAATAATCAACATCTGTAATTAATAGATCTAATCATCTTCTTTTTAATCGCCCCAAATAACCGTTGAGAAAAGCCATAATTTTTGGGTATTTTCATTTAAATTGTTTACATTATTGTGGAAGAACAAATTCTACATTCTGTTGTTTTTGTGACTAGTCCTGAGTGCTGCCTGCAAACTTTGTCTTCGGGCATGCAGGATTTATTCATGTAAGTGGGGTGAATATCTGCTCTTACTTCAGCTGTATTATGGGTTAAAACAACACATAAAATACACCTTATTTTTGATAGCCATGGCTTGCCATACAGCTGGACATGGTTGTGTGGGTGGAGCAGCAGCATGCTGACTGGCTGCCTGATGCTCTCGGACAGGAGAGCAGCCAACGGAAGCCCCACTATTCAGTGAGTAAAGATACAAGCTTCACCCAAAAGTACAATAACCCCAAAAAGAGTCACTAGATTTGTCCCTAGTCACTGTTTTTGTAAATGAATAGAATAAAATAAATAAATACTGTGACAAATTCGCTTAGCTGGCAAAACTGTCTGCAACTCACTGCTTATCCTTACCTCAAGAGCAGGGTCAGGCCAGCTGTTGGGACATCTTGGATGGGCTACAGACACGCCTTAGTGGGGTTTACAGTACCATTTCACTAACCAATCAGAATGGGCATCAAAAAATGTAATTTACGCTGCTTGACTTCTGTCTTAATAAACTAACAGCACTGTAAAGTTTTTTTTCTAAACCTAAAAACAGTCTTGCGCGAAACCAAAAATGGATTCTTCAACTTTACCTGAACCAATCTGAAATCCGGATCCAACTCACTTAAATTAACCCATGCCAAAACTTTAAGGTCACAGGAAAACAAAAAACCTTGATTTTAATGGTTAAAGCTAAAATTACAGACTATATTTTTGGGATTTTTGAATGTTGCCCTTATTTTTTAAACAATGTTAATGTATAAAAAAATTATTACAATTTCTAATTTTGAAATATCGATTGTGAAGTTACAATTCAGGAGCGAATAACAAAATGGTGCTTCTGTTTTTGAAAAGGGGGCGTTCCCGTTTACAAACCAAAATGCCCCTTTTAGCCGCTGACCAGATGATATTTAACTTCAATGGAAGACAGTCATTTTAGGATGAGCTTAGAGTCTATTTCATAATGTTGTTAACCCCTTAACAACTCAAGCACAAGAACCTCAAATTATAAAAACTGATTTTAGTCAAAGGCAACTCACATGCACAACAGTAAAGATGGATTTAAAAACTTAGATTAACGTGGTAAAAAAACAGCATGCAGAAAATAGCTGTAATTAACTAATCGCAATTAACACAATAATGTGACACCCCTTTTTTTCTGCATATAAAAAAATCAGATAATTTTAAAGGCTGTTACACGTCCTGCCAGGGATGCCAACAAATTTGTCCTTGATGGGTGACATCACTATGACAGTATGCTAATCATTATAACAGCAACAAATGGATGGACGAAAACCAGGTTGCTTTCTCTCAGTTAGCTGATCTTCCTTAAACTTTGACTGTGCCAAAAATACCAAATTGCAAAGCGGGTCAAGTTAAATCTAATATAATAAAAAAAAATCTAAATTATGTATGAGATAATGTAATATAAAAAGCTTGGAAAATATTTACTTTGTCAATTATTCAAAAAAATATATAAGCATACAGGACAGTGTTAACAGAAGAATTATTAAAAGAGTTGATCTAGAAAATTACCCGCATTACCTTTTACCGCATAGCTCGCATATGTACGGCTTCTCTCCAGAATGTCGCCGCAAATGGGTCTGTAAGTTCCCTGCCTGTAAGATAAAACCCCTTTGATATCTCATTAAAGCCCAACTGTTAAAGAACAAATGTACAAAATGAAATGATGTAGCAGAAAATACCTGAGAAAAGTTTTTGCCACAAACATTGCACTGAAACGGCTTCTCACCTAAAACACAAAATTTCAGTGTGTTTGAATCAATTCAATGCATTATTAAAGATAAATGCCATAACTGTGTATTAGAGCAGACTTAAAGCAGGTAATACCAGTGTGAGAGCGTTTGTGTAGCTCCAGGTTGCTCGGATGTTTGAAAATCTTCCCACACAACTGGCAGTAGTATTGCTTGTGCCCTGCTTGGAGAACAGGCTCTGGATGGGGCTTCAAATTTTGCTCCTCTTGGTTTCCAGGTGGGGGACTAGGAAGCTGGGCGTCAGCTCCCTCAGAACGCTCCTCTCCCCCTAAAGGGCTGCTTCCGACCGGGGCTTCTGGAGCTTCATCTGGAGCTTCAGTCTGGGCAACAGGCTCCCCTTGTTGGCTCTCTTTAGGACATTTGAGAATGGGCTCAGCGACCGACTCAGTGAACATCTCCTCTAAGGCTTTCTGAGACCGGAGGTAGTTGTATTTCTTAAGATAAACGGCCTTCTTGGGGCGGACAGGCTTGTTGATTGCAGAGTCGGCCGAGTCACAGGTGTTTAAACTATTTGAGGGGGTCAAAGAAGAGACAGCATTTTTTTCCACTGATACAGCTGGGCAAGGAGGGCTAGGCTGAACTGTGTTTCCTAAACTCACAGGAGCGTTACTGCCACCCTGGCTCATTCCAAGCTGGCATTGCTGTTCTTCCAAAATAACTAAAGGGCCTTGATTTGAGGATGCATTATTGGTTTGAAGGGCACTTTGTTTAAAGTACTGCTTACTGTAGAAATTACGGAGTTTGTAACCATGCACAAGCTGCTTTTCTGCAGGTGCATGGGAGCTGCTTTGCAGGTCACATGTTGAGCTGTTGTTAGACACGGTTCCTGGCATCCTTCTTGTATGATCCATGTCACTATAAAAGCTGGACCTCTGGGGATCAGGTGGACAGTGCAGGTCGACTTCATGAGGCAGATTACTCCCCAAAAGGCAGTCGTGCTCTGAGCTCAGCATGCCCGGCAGGGCAAATGTAGGCATCTCTACAGGAGGTGGGCAAGGTTTGAGGAAAGCATTGCACATGCTCTGCACATTTGGGACCTGCAGACTATGAGCAATGTCCAGGAGTGCTTGTACATTATCCTGATTAATTTCGATATGGGAGGTGTACATGTAGTCCAGAATTTGGCCGATGCCGCTGACATCCTGGATCACTAGGTTGAACACATCATTCTTTTGACTGGGAGAGTTTTGGAACAAAGACCTGAAAAGATCAAACCAAATTAACATAACTATACTAAAGAATCAGAATACCAATTTAATGTTTATTTATTTCAGCAATTCCATTTAAAAAGTCAAGTATAATATGTGTTTTCAAGTAATGATATGTTTCATTTTGGATGATTATGGGTTAGAGATAAAAACCCAGAATTGAGTTTAAAAGATTTTTTTTTTTCAAAAAACGTATGTGAGAACGAGTGCAAAGCAGCATTGTGTTTCTTTTGTTAGGATTAATGTGTGGAGTGAGCTGGACCAATAGCTAAAAGACTGTAAAACCTTAATTCAATTTAAAAGTATTTTGAACAAATCAATTATAAAGTTAAAAAAAATACATTGAGAAGGGATGCAAAGGATGTAAAAATAATGATGATCGATATTTTACAATTCTTCCTTTTTTTTCCTGTTCATTGTGACATTCTGAACTTACAAAAATTATATAACTGCACGCATAAGATATTGGTAGCTTATGTTAGTAGCTGTTTATGCTTTGTATATACACTGGGACAGGCGTAATAAGCTTTAGCTTCTGCCAATTCCATTTCAGACTTTATGTTAATCTATGTCGTTATCTGTTAAAATGTGTGAATAAATCTGAATCTGAAAAGAACATTTGAGACCACAGAACCAATAAAAAAAAAGGAATTTTACCACAAAAATGATATTGGATAACCCAGGAAGATTTTGAGGTAAGAATACTTTCTTTCATCTTTGAGGTTTTTTTTTGATAGAAAATGTGATCGGCTTCTATCAAAAATGATTAAGTAATCCAAAAGAATTATTAATTTAGAAAAAAAAGATTTGTTTAATTTTAGATATTTTAAATGAAAAAAGTTACTTAAACCCTCCTCAATAATCAATGAAAAATAAATAACAGAACAATTTGGCATTACAGCAATCAAACCCCTTTTAGTTACTGGCCAGTTTTCTGCTCACTTCTATTGCTATTTTAAAGATTTATCTTAGGCAATGAGCTCCAAATCTTTCAGACTGGAAGACATCCTTGCTGCTGTCTCATTTTTAAGAATGCAATATTGCTGTTTTTAGTTTTTTTTTAATAATTCTCAGTTTTTTATTAGATTTTTACTCTGGCTTACTGGACACATGAATTCCCCGTAGGGGATAAATAAAGTATTTATCACCCTAATCTTTTGCTCCTTTTACAGATTTAAGATATTTTAGATAAAGTAATGCAGACAGCAGAAGGAATTGCTAAAATAAGTACCTTTCTGATGATGTTTAATTTTTTTCATGGACGCAAACATTTTGTTGTCTTGTAACATCTCAGTATGAACCAACAAAGACAGATTACACTAAAGACATCATGGCACCTGAAATAGGAGCTGAAAGCAGCCAGGACGTTTTTGTGGGCTTTGAAGCAGACACCTTTCACCACCAACATGCAGTCACAGAGAAGCCCCTGAATCCTCTGCTCCTGGAGCTGTTGGAGGAGGTAGGAGCTGTGGCTGGACAGGGTGTCCATGGTCAGCCAGCTGCTGAAACTACCCCATGAAAACAAAACACAAGAGCCATACGTCAAGAACAACTACTGGCTAAACAAGGTTTTTATTAACATCAGGTCAGCAAGCAAACCGGCAGCACTTTTAAAATCCTAGTATAGATCTGAATAGTTCAACAACACCGCGGAAAGCACAGAGTCTGAGCTACGAGACCACCAATGCGAAAATTGGACGGGACAGTCGAGGTACCGTCAAGGCCATTGATGGTGACGTAGACCTGTATCGCGCAACTCTTTGTGAAAATATTCAATTTATGCAGAGAGATATTTGTGATCATCAATCGCTTAGTATAAGCAGGTGTAAAATTACTCCGAATTGTAAGACAAATATTGCCCACCTTTTATTGGGATGATAGGTCACTCTACCACATTATCAATATACGTCACTTCCTGGTGCAACACTTATTTTTTGAACTACCTAAACACGGTGCAGACAGAGAGACAGTAACAGCAGTTGTTGCGAAATAGGTTTTCTTACTAAACGAGATAGTTTACTGCCTCAGACTTAACTGTGCAGCATATTTTAAAAGTTTTGTAAAACTGTTAAACGTTTTTCTGATCTCAGACACAGAAGCTTTAGACCCACGCCTCCCTTGCCCGGTGGAAACCATGGGGTGGAAACGGATTTGCCATATTGCGTGTGGCACGTCCTACAGTTCAACTACAAATATCACGGTTTTCCAAATGAAATTATAATAATAATAAAATAAATAATAAGAACACTGAACGTTTACACTAGGTTAATTCTCATTAGATGTGTTGTACACAGTAATGTATTCCAGTGTTATAATAATTAAAAATGATCGCTGAAAAATAAAAGAATCTGTACACGGAAACCTGCTTACAAAAACACCCTAAAATGCCGTTAAACTTAATTTAACTCAGAGAATTGATCAAACTTATCCTTCATAATCTTAATGTAAGATTTGTGCTGCTGTTATTTGCACATCTGTTTTTCACTGTCTGTTTATTTTTTAACTTCCTTTCAATGTTATGTTTACTTTTGTAAAACACAACTTAACATGCAATATTATGCCAAAATGTTCTGTTTTTGAATTATCCTAATCAGTTGCACATTCAAATCTCAGTATGCCACCTTATCTCTAATAACTGCACAGTCACCATTGTATTTTCTTGTGTGAATCTAAGTGCTGCTATTACCTGTCACTTTGCTGCTGTTACAACTGAATTTCCCCTTTGTTATTATTATTATTATTATTATTATTATTATTATTATTATTATTATTGTGTTCAAAGCACTCACAAAATGGCGGCAACATTGACGGATGACCGAGAGGCACCTAGATGCAGCAATTGATATGAAGGGGTATTATTGTTATTGGTCCCCAAGGTAGAAAACTACATTAACACAATTTAAGGGCAAACAATGGACCTCAGGGTAACTATCTGTACCCTTTTCATTGTCAGAAAAGTACATACATCTTCCTCAGTAATATTAAGTACCTACATTTTTGTACCAATTCTTAGATAGGTTACAATACACACACAAAAAATACATTAATTACCAAAAGCTAGATTTATATAAATGGGCTTCACAGATTTACTGTTTACACACTTTTATAATTTTTATCAAACAGATACAAGGATTTTTCTGTGCTTTGAAGAAGGAGAACTGGGGTAGGGGTACAAACATGTACCTACAATTACATGTACAAAATGGTACCATTCTGTACTTATAATGATGTCTTGTCCAGGGTTACCCCAGCTCTCACTCAATGCCCCGCCCCCCAATTGACTGTGGACTGATGGAGGAATTATATTAAAGTAAAAACATTGTAGGCCTATAGGCTGTAAAAATGTCATTCTCTCCAGTCTGAATATCCTATAATATTACTGTGGACAGGTTGGGGACAACATCCGGGTAAAGTTACATAGAGACCAATGTGTCCAACCAGCAGACTAAATGAATTCAGATTGTAGATGTTCCTTGTTGTCTCTGAGTGATGGTGGAGCTGATGTGTTGCTGACTCTTCTCCTCTCACAGAAAGAAGAAGCTCTCCAGGATCCTGCTGCTCATCAACTTCAACTCATGCCTCTGTGGTCAGTCTCCATCTTCTCTTTGTTCAGTCTGACATCACTGATCAGAGACCATCATGGGACAGAAAACTCTCTAGATGGAGCTGAAAGACTCCCATGTTCCAGTTCTCAGTGTGTCTGTTCCTCTCTTTCCCTATCTTCCTCCTCAGGAGCAACATTTGTAGTGAATGTTACCCAGAGCTCCTATCAGGCAGAGGAGAACCACAACATCACTCTGGAATGGACCTTCACCACCAGAGCTCATGGATCTATCAACTCTCTGTTTGTCATGTGTGAAGTGGTGACTGATCAGAGAGTATTAGCTCTTCATCACATATACGGAGGTGATGAGGTGTCAGAGCATCAGGATGAAACGTTTTCAGGACGAATCCAGAGTAACAAATACGTCCTCAGAGAAGGACGAATTAGACTCCATGTGTCCAGACTGAGGACTGAAGACTGGTCTCTATCTGTGTCACATAAGGACTGATGACGGGTTTGGTTCCGCAAACTGCAGCGTCACAGTTACTGGTGAGTTTCCTCAGAAGAACCCTGCTAAGTTTCTATACAGGAAGTTGAAGATCTGATGGTTCCTGTCAGATATTCTGCATCAGAAACCAGAGAATCAGTTTAAACTTGTTATTGTTGCTGTTTCAGAGCCAAAGTCTGGTAGAATGATGACAGCAGAGACGGTTCCTGTCAGTCCAACTAAACGGGAGGAGACCAGCAGGAACGGTGAGTCAGCAGGTCGAACCTCTGCTATTTCATCTTCTGATTAAATTTAAAAAATAAAAGTTTTATTTTGTTTTAATGTGTTTTCTGACCTTTTTCTTCATTTTTTCCAGCTCGTCGGTCCAGGCTGCTTCTTTGCTTTCATATTATTTTCTTCATCATTTCTTTCAGTTCAGTTTTTCTCTGCACCTTGAAAAGAACAAGAAGTAAGTCAGAAATCATCAACACATGATAGAGCTTCTTTCTCCATCACATGATTGATTAAAAAATAAACCTGTTTCAGTTTTCAGAAGAACTTCCTGAATAAAGCCTCCACCCTGCAGGCTGGATGCTTTGCTCAAGGGCTGACCTGTGTTCATGTAGAGGAGAGCTCCATGAAGTCTTCTCTTCTCACATGGCAGGTTTTTAAAATCATTTCAACAATTTCAGACCACACTCACTGTAATAAAAAAAAAAATCTGTGATATTCCTGTTTTGGTCCTACAGTGTGTGGTGTGTGAGATAAAAAAAATTGTGTTAAATTCAAAGGATTAAATATGGATCCAAGGATGAGGCATTGGTGATAGTTTGTAGACTAGTTAACAGAGAAAAACAATGACATTGTTAGGAAGTGGACACTGTAGGAGCTGGGCTCCTTTTTTTGTTTCTTTACTGGGAAACATCGTTACACACTTTGTAATAATAATAATAATAATAATAATAATAATTTGCATTTAAACGTGCCTTTCAGAACACCCAAAGACCCTGTATAGAATGAAAATAAAAACAAGTAACAAAATAAAACAAAGTGTAGTGAAGACTAAAACCTTCTAATTAATTGCCTTTTTTGTGTGGTAGAAGTATCGGCATTGCTGTACTCTGTATTGACAAGTACTCAGATCCAATTAGGGTTGTCAACCGTCCCTTAAAATACGGAATCGTCCCCCTATTTGACAATTAAATGCAGCGTCCCGTTTTGAACTAATAAGGGACACTATTTGTTCCGTATTTTCATTATATATATATATAAAATACAAACCACCCAACAGTCAGGAAAACTGTTCTGGCTATGGGATCTAAAGGGACAGTGCATTGTATAGTACGAGTATACTTTCTTTAAAGTGAGGGCACAATTCATAGCAAAATAATCATAAAACAGGATTGGGAGAGGGCAAAATAATGCTGTGGAGAGTAAAACAGTTATTACAAGCACAGGAATATTGTAACAGGGTGTATACAATACCTTTTTTCCTCAATTTTCCAAAATATGTTGGCACTTGTATAACACGTCTGTTTTTCACTGTATATATTTTTTAACTTTCTTTAAAAATTATGTTGTCTTTTTAATACACTACTAAACATGCATGCTGTTTTTGAATTATCCTAATCAGTTGCACAATTAAATCTGAGTATGCCACCTTTTTTCTAATAACCGCAGTCACCAGTGTATTTTCTTGTGTGAATCAAACTGCTGCTATTACCTGTCACTTTGCTTTATTATTATTATTATTATTATTATTATTATTATTATTATTATTATTATCAAACCACTCACAACATGGCGGCAACATTGACGGACGATCATCGTGTCTCTGATATTGCCAGGAACTCTTTTTTTTTTGGAGTCGTGTTTGACGTCGGAACGCTAACAATGTAGTCCGTAAGGGCGGACGTTGTCACGTGTGTTTTGAAAAGTTCACACGAAAGGAACTGGATTGTTCGTCCTCACTTGTGTTTTTCACGACAAGTTGAAGCCAGAGGTTTACCTTATTTATACGCTTTCAGATAGCATTTGCTACTTGCAGTCGCTCTATAGAAAAACTAAAGTACGTTAGCTTAATTGAGCATAACGACCTGCCTGTTTCTGTTTTACCCACGAGGTTTAATAGATTTTGGTTGGTTTTTACTAGGGGGCATTAGTTTATCCCACACGTTGGCTGCCTGAAAAGACTTGGTGATAAAGAGTAACCAAACCGAATCAACGATGGTATTCTTCACCTGCAACGCATGTGGCGAATCCCTGAAAAAAGCACAAGTTGATAAACATGTAATGAAATGCCGTGGGTGCCAGGTTCTGTCCTGCATCGACTGTGGAAAAGACTTCTGGTAATAACACTTTTTCTCTAATCAGTTTTTTTTAGAAATGTTTGACCTTGTAATAGAAATCCTGTTGTTATTACACAGAAGAGAAAAATATATACATGGTTTTCCTTTTTTAATATCAACAATATTAATGGAATTTTCACTTTGGTGCAGGTTTTTTGAGTATTTATCTCCAACAGATTTTAACATATGCAAACTGATTTTTTTTCTACCCAAGTTCTTAAATTCTTAAATTAATTGTTCTGGAGAAACTTCCTCCGCCATCCCAAAGCCAGCTTCTGGTATTCTTCAAGGATTGCCCTCCGTTTGCAGCTTCCGTGTCCCCACTGAAGAGGAGCATCAGAAGAGCGTAATGCGGCCACCACTGTGTCCCTGAGAGTGGGGATTCTATTTTCACGATGTGCGGTGTTAGTTTTGTGCCACACATAGGCCAAAAAATTTCAGTCTTTGTCTTTACTTGCAGGATCACCTTTTTCCTCAAGTTTAAAAACAAACAAACAAAGCAACTGCAAACAATACTTCTTTCTTTTCTTTTAATTTCTTTTAATTTTATTAAATCTCACCAGTCATTTGCGAAGACAAGAACAGTTATGTGACCAATCGAGGGTTGCCTTGTTGCAAAGTTGTTCCTCTTGTCTTGAGATGCTAATGTTTGCCTTCTTCTTGATTTACCATGGGTCTGTTGGCTGCTGATTGTTCCAAAATTTACTCTACCAAACTTCTGAGGCCTTACGGGCCATCTGAGAGGAGATTACAAACCATTTGATTACACATTACAGATTACACATTTGCTAGTTAAATTGCTTCTAGAAGCTCTTAGTTGTAAATGATTTTATTTAAAACGTCAGCGTTAATATAAATGCAAACCAATTATAGAAATTAAAGGGCCATCTATCAGTTTCCTTTCAGTTTCTAATGATAAATTATGTTGTGTAGTTTTATTACAATAAAATCACAGGAAAATACTTTATAATAAAATAATTTGTGGTTGGTACATGACATTGCAAAATATGCAAGAGTTCCAGGGGATCAAAACATTTTCACTGAAAGTCACTTCACCATGTTTAGGATGAGTCTTGTGTTGGTTTTGTCTCACACAGGGGCGACGACTACAAACAACATATTAAATGTATCAGTGAGGATCAGAAATATGGTGGGAAGGGTTTCGAGGCCAAGGCAAATAAAGGAGATGTGAAACAGCAGCAGTGGTTACAGGTAGAAATTCCTCATTTAACATTGCTATGTACATAATTAACTACTATTTTTTTTTTATGCTGACTTCTCAGACTTTTATTATGCAGAGAATCAATGAAGCAATGAGCAAACCTGGGGTCAGTGCGAAGCTGAAAGATGTGCTCACTCAAGTTAGTGGCTATGAAAACGTACCGAGGAAAAAGGCGAAGTTTCAGGTCAGTGGTACATAAAACAATCAAAGCTTTTGTTGTTGTTAAAAGTGCTTTAGATCAAAGAGGAAAACTAGGGTTAGATGAATACTGGTTAAATAAAGCTCTTAGACCATGTGATCAGGAATACATTTTGTCTTTTCTCCCCCGCTGTTTCAGAACTGGATGAGAAACAGTTTAAAAATAACAAACGCTGGGCTGCAGGAAGAAGCGTGGGACATAATTGCTGCTGCAGACAATGTAAGTTTTTTAGCTTGTTTTTTATCAAGGACTTGTTCAGACAATAATATTACCCAAATTTCTTCAAGTTAAAAGCACAAACGTCTTTTATTTGTTTTGGATTTTATGTGATCAAACAATATAATGTGCAGTTAAGTGAAAGTGATTTTATTTATTTTTTTACCCAAATGGAACTTTGATATGTAAAAAAACAACGAAAGTATTGGAAGATTTTATGATGTAAAAACTTAATTAGTAATAATCTGAACATAATTTGAGGCCCTTTTAACTTGTTATGTTGTGGAACCCAGTGCTTTGGGGAAACTTTGAGCATCTCCAGATTAATATATTAGCTTATGTTGCTTTATCCGGTAGCTTTAGCTCTGTCGTTTTTGAGCATATATTTGGACCAACCCCGAGCATCCTCTTCATGAGACTATTTTAACGCAGCAGAATATGTTCAGTCAGACGCTTCTTCAGTTTCGCTTCAACACAGACAGCTACAGTAAATCTTTTCTCCTCATAGCCATGAGCTACAACAACATTTAATTTCCCTCTGGGATCAATAAAGTATTTTTTAATTGAATATTGATGAATAATTTGACTAGGTTTTTCTAACGTGAATAATATTTTTTAACTGTTCCTTTGTAGCTCTGGCTGCATTTTTAGGGGCCTTGTCCTATTGAAAGATGAACATTTCATTTTTTTTTAAGTGAACAAATTTCTTTTGTTTGTGTAAGATGTCATTGGGTCTAGATCTCATGATTGGCTGAAGTATTTATAAGTTGTATTTAAATGTCCTGGAAATTGCCTGGGGAAAAAAATCTTCATTCTATCATTTAGTGTTAACCTTATTTTATCCCCAGTGTTAATATTTTAGTAATTAGAGGCTGCCACAAGAAATTAAGTCTTGCATCCTATTGTGCTATTCATACCTAGCTTAATCCATGAGGAATAATAACACAAACGGGGTCCTGTGCCTTCAGGATTTATTTAGGATACTGAAGCAAACATACTGACTAGTATTACACCTGGAAGCGGTAGATAGTTGGCTTGCTTATTAATGGATATAAAAAAGTGATCAGATAAAAAAATAAATAAGAACACACTTATATTCTATCACCCCTCCATTATCTTTAAGGCTCCTTCAGCCACACAGCTAACCAAAGAATCTGCAGAGACGAAGGCCGAAGTCCGAGCGGACACTGACAAAACCAAGAACCAAGAAGACCAGTCGAATATCGAAGGGAAGAAGAAAAAGCTCAACAAACGAGAGCGCAAAGAGGCCCGTCAGCAAAAGAATGGAAAAGCTCCCAAAAGGGATGAAAAGAGTTCCATTGACGAAGAACCAGAGAAATGCCAGACAGCCAAAAAGAAAAAGAACAGAAAGAGAAATCACGAAGAAGACGAGGAGCAGACTGAGAACGGTGTTGACAACGAGAAGGATGCCAAGAAAACCAAGAGTAAATAACATTTTATTCTTTTAGATTCAAATAGTCTGTAAAGCATACCTTTCACGTTAATGACATTTCTGTGTCTGTTTGCTTCAGCTTTTATATGAAGTCTTGTTCTTTTGCAGTTGATGAAGCTTCAGATGGTCTCATGTCTGAGGAGACTGAAGACCAAGCTATTTCTCGGGGTAACGCATTTTTAGATTGATGTAAAGCAAAAGTTCTGGCACATCTTGCCATTGTATTTAAATGAACGTGCATAGGGTTTATTTATTTGATTGCCGTTAAATAACAAATAGTATTTTGTATTAACAAAACTAGCATAGTTCAATGTCGCCTCTTTGTTTCAATAGAGGAAATTACCTTCACCAAACATTTTGTGCACCAGAGAGCCTAATTGTGTTACTGATCACTCATACAGGCAAATTCAACTGGAAGGGACACATTAAGGCAGTGCTGAGAAAGTCACCTGACCAGGAGCTGTCTGTGAAGAAGCTGAGAAAGAAGGTGAGATGGGAAGGAATGCATTTTGGTATACATTACACATTTTATCCCTCCTTTACCCTGAATGTGGTGGTATTTAAATATCAAAGTATGTATTATAATTCTCTTAAGAGATTATTTATTGATTATTTCTCTGGCCTTTGCAGGTTTTGGCGGCCTACTACTCTTTTGCTGGTGATGGAAACTTTAAAACAGAAGATGAGCTGTTGGCACTTTTCAACAAGAAGATCACCAAAAATCCAAACTTCAGAGTTTTAAAAGACAGAGTAAAACTCATGAAGTAGACTCTTCCTTAATGACATGTTTTTCGTGGATTTAAATGAAAGTTATTGCTGTTCTGCCTTGTGGCTTTTTATACAAATGAACAATCTCAATGATTAAATGGTTTTATGCTGCAAGCCTGCTTGGTGTAATTAATACATGCATGCTTAGAATGTGCCAGTACTGTTTAATGTATAAAATGACGGTTGCAATGGAAGGCTGCTCTGTTGCACATTCCAAGCTCACGGTAAGGCCGGGAAGTGGCACCTTATCTGTGGGATTGGATGTTGCCATGGGGGGAAGAGACGTAGGGAGAGGTGCACCTGAGCTGAATCCGACTCACACGGGACTAAGCTAATGCACATTCCTCCGCACTGCGAACGGGGTTCACTTGGCCAGGACACAGAAGGTCCATAGAAGCAAGATGCTTGGTGTCAGCCTCAGGTGAAGTTTTAATGCTTTGTGATTTTCCATGGCTAGAATAAGCAGTTTCTTTACCCTGTACACACATATACACACAAACACAGAGACACTGGAGAAATGAGTAAACCTGTCCAGCTTTATGAAGCTCCTCTAATCCCAGGAGGTTTAACACTAATGCTCATTCATCGCACTGCTTACCTGTAACACTATATTGTATAGTCTGGGTTGAGTTATTAAACAAGTTTGCTAGTTATAAAATTATGTACTGGGTGCTGAATAAATCACATAAAAACAGCATTTTTTAGTTAAAATATCTCCTCATAAACCTCTAGGAAGTTGTTAGTTGCTAGGCTCAGAAAATCCTAGAAAATGTATGATTAGCACCGTTATTAATGGTTCTGCTAGAATGGTGTTCTCGTTCTTTGAACCTCCATTATGGCTTTACCACAGTTGTGCAAAGTTCCATCTGTTTGTTAGGTTGCACTAACTTGAGTTTACATAAATATACTGTAAGGTGGTCAGTGATAACGGTTCTTCAGCCAAAATACTTTTTATTAGTGTATATGCTTTAGCTCTTCAGTATGACTTCAGTGTCACATTCTTACTTTATGTAAAGGTAGGAGTGAACTCAAGTTCAGGATATATCTCATCAGTAAAGAGACAGACAAGTACACATTTTTTATGAAAAGCAAAGTCAAAATTACAAGGTAGCCATACCAAAATCAGTAAGAAATAGTGTTGTTTTGTAGAAACATGAAATGGTTATGTCACAATTATGAATATTTAAACCTTACTCAACATGTATTCTGTTTTTACTTTGTACATCATTGTGTACAGTAATTTGTTAATGTATTTTCTTGTCACTCTTCGTAACCACAAAAAAACTACAACGGTCGCATTTATTGCGTCATTGACCAGCGACGCAGCGTCCCAAACTCAACAGGAAGTACCTTCTAATTTGTTGGCTTTCATGGTTAATGTGAATTGAAGAACAACAAAATGTTTAGTGACAGCGAGCTGGCGACGCTGCGCAACAGATTTAAAAGAGATGCGGAGCTGCTCATGCAGACGACGACGACCACCGTCGATGGTGAAAAGAGTAAGCCTTAAAATGCTATGGCGGCTAACAACGTAGCTTATTGAGGTAGTTTAGTGTGTATTTACTGTTGAAGCTGGAAGACAAAGGGCTGACGTTGCACACCTAGGGTTGCCAACCTTCATAAATTAAAATAAGGGACACGTAGGCCACATGGCGTTATTTACCACGGGCAGATCCGTCTGACTTGCGGGGAGGTCTGGTGCTTTAAGTGAAGGGGTCAACCAGAATGGTCATACGTTAAGCTTGAAATTCTTTATTCACAATCAACACATTGATGCATCAGTGCTATGCATATCAGTGTTATGCTACGTGAAACTGCAATTAAATGCATCCACTTAAAAAAGGAAATGACTAAGTGCATACACTTTATGTTAAGATGCAGTGTGATTTCACATGACGATACTAGCAACAACATGACGTCTGTGGAGCTTCCAACAATGAACTTTTAATAGCTTCTTTTTATGAGAAAATTGCATTACAACGTGGTTGAAAACAACAAAAACTTGATTTTGCAGGATACAGGCCCTTTAAAGTGACAAAAGTTGTTTAAATTTTACATGAGATTTGCACATTCTGCTATGGTAAAAACAAACCTATAAGGTAATACTCTGTTCCTTATACTCTTCCAGTCCAGGGGAAATTGCCAATGTTTGTTAAATTGGTGTGTGTCCTGGTACATGCCCAGCTTTTAAAGCACTGTCTTTAGATTTCCGATAGGGTTAGGCTAGAAGCCATTCCAAAAACTGAATACTAGCCTTATTTTTCTTTCCAACAGCAGTTTGGATTTGTATTTGGAGTCATTGCCCTGAAGTTTGAAACTTGGGCTAAGCCCTTTGACAAAGGTAAAGATGAATAATTTGTAGGTTGTTATCTGCCCTCATTATACCACTACCTTTGTGTAATGTGCCAGTCACACCACACTACCACCACTGCAGTAAAGACCAAAACTTTGGACACACCTTCTCATTCAGTGTGTTTTCTTTATTTTCATGACTATTGACATTGTAGATTCTCACTGAAGGCATCACAACTATGAATGAACACACATGGAATTATGTAGTACTTTCACAAAAAAGGTGTGAAATAACCTGGCCCACAAAGTTACCGGACCTGAACCCAATCGAGATAATTTGGGGTGAGCTGAACCGCAGAGTGAAGGCAAAAGGGCCAACAAGTACTAAGCATCTCTGGGAATTACTTCAATTACTCCAGTAATAAAGCAAAAAACCTCGGTGTCATTTTTGACCAAGATATGTCATTTAGATCTCACATTAAAGAAGTCTGTAGGATTTCCTTTTTTCACCTTAGGAATATTACCTAGAAGAACCATCCTGTCCAGGAGTGATGCTGAAAAACTAGTCCATGCCTTTGTTACTTCAAGGCTGGATTACTGTAACTGTCTATTATCAGGTAGTCCACAGAATACAATTAAAAGTCTTCAGTTAGTTCAAAATGCTGCTGCTAGGATTCTGATGAATATTAAAAGAAGAGATCACATTTCCCCTGTTTTAGCTTCTCTTCACTGGCTCCCAGTAAAATCTAGAATAGAATTCAAGATCCTCCTTCTGACATATAAAGCCCTTAATAATCTAGCTCCATCATACATAAGAGACCTGATTGTTCCATATGTTCCTAACAGAGACCTTCGCTCTCAGACTGCAGGTTTACTGGTAGTTCCTAGGATTTCTAAAAGTAGAATGGGTGGCAGATCTTTCAGCTATCAGGCTCCCCTCCTATGGAACCGGCTCCCAGGGTTGGTTCGTGAAGCAGACAATTTGTCTATCTTTAAAACTAGGCTAAAAACTTTCCTCTTTGACAAAGCTTACAGTTAGAGATATGTTTATAGGTAGTTAGAGTCAGGTCAGACAGGTAGATAGGAAGAGACAGGTTAATGTTAGTAGTCAGGCAGAGTGTCAAAAGTTAGGAAGAGATAGGAAAAGGTAGAGGTAGCTAGGTTAGATAGATAAGTAAAGCCAGGTAAAGAACCGGAGCGTCCGCGGCTTACCGCCGTCGGAAGAAATGCGCCCACGGGGGCCAGCCAGCTCCGGAGAGGGGTCCCTCAGTGGGATCCTCCCGCACAGTGCAGCCGCCCATGATACTGCCGGTTGAAATCCCCCGCAGACTGTGTGGACCCCCACCCGTATATTCTCTAAAACGTTTCACGCCCACTTCAACTCTGTCCTCTCAGTTCTGTCTTAAACAGAAGTTTGAATAGTTCTGTGTCTATTTTTATTTGGAAAGAAAGTTGTCGACTATCCGGTCTCGTGCCGGTAATAAGCCTTAGATGGAAGTTTTTACCACCCACTTTGGCTGCATTCTCAAAACAACCCGACTCCGAGAAGACCCCCGCATGACGGGGGCCGTTACCGGCCCTACACCGTCCACGGGTCAGGAGGACTCAGACAGAGTGTTGGTAGCCAGGTCTCCTAGTAGCTAGGAGACAGGTTAATGTTAGTAGCTATGCTGCTTTAGGCTAGGCTGTTGGAGGACATTATTAGGGTCTGTTCGTACTTTCTCTCCTACTTCTCCCCAACTGCATGATGTGCTGTCAATTCAAGCGCTAACCTGTTTTCTCTTAGTCTCTTTCTACAGTAGGTGCTCCTGACCCGCCCTGCTTGACGACCCTGACTAAGATGGCATTGGCAGTGACGGAAAATTCGCCACGTCCTGCAACACAAACTTCTGCCTCCGTGGCTATTGCTCTTTCAGTTGTCTCTGATTATGTATTCTCACAAGCCACAGACGTGTCGAGCAGATAACCGGCTTTTGTGCTGAGCCTTGGTTCTGCCGGAGGTTTCTTCCTGTTAAAAGGAGTTTATTCCTTCCCCCTGTCCGCTTCATGCTATTGCTTTCAGTATGAGGGAATTGCAGAGAATCCACGTCGCAATCTTAGCTTGGTTCTGTAATTTCTACACTAAACATTGTATTGTAATAACTCTTTTTGTAAAGTGCCTTGAGATGACATCTGTTGTGAAATGGCGCTATATAAATAAACTGAATTGAATTGAATTGAATTGAAATTCATTCAAAGTTTTGATGCCCTTATTTGAGAATCTACAATGTGGTCATGAAAAGAAAGGAAACTCATTGAATGAGAAGGTGTCTGAACTGTGACAGTGGGTGCAGCAATTTTAGCTTTGAAAGCCTCAATTTTACTCCTACAAATATTCTGTTTGCTTCTGAGTGTGACAGTTTGAGAGAGATGTAGATGTATCATAAAACAATCATTCCTAAAAGGTAATACAACCAATTTTATAACGTATGAAGCAGGCTATAATTAATTATCTTAGAGGGTCTGACCTCGAAACATTTTAAAATTTGTGAATTATTTCTTAAGAAATTTAAGCAAACTTAATTGCCTCATTTTTGCCTACATGTATAGTTTGGACCCTGAATAGATTAGATACACAAGGAGAAAAAAATGGCATAAAATTCATGATTAAAAACGGTAAAGTATGTAGCAGTACTTACGTCTGTATTTCATAGAAGTCTTCTCTTGCTCTTGAATGTATAAATTGCCACACCTCAAAAACGTTTTACTTTTATGTTACCTTTCAGGTCAGGATGAAAAAGATCTGAAACCCCTCCCTCGCATCAACAAACACTCTGTTTTCTGGATTGTGGCATCGATAGTTGTGACCTACTATACAGACTTCCTGCGTGTCACTATGGAGAATGATGATGTGAAAAGGTAAAACTGATTTCAAGAAACAAAACTTTAAGGCTGTGGAATTTAAGAGATGGCTAGCAAAAACACAGAAGAGGAATGAAGCTAGTATGCTATTTTAATCCTAGTAAACAGTGTATAGTTAGTGGTATATTAATGTGACAGAAAAGTAAACCCATTTACCTATGTACTGTTTTATATTCTAAAGCATAATACTTGTCTTTACTGTGCAGATGTAATGAAAAAAGAGGCAATGATCAGTCAGAGAAGTGTAATATTAGGATGACTTAATCCATATATTACTAATCACACGGAAGATAATGGTTTTATAACGTATATTAAACATACAGAAGTAAACATTTACAAACAAGGTAAAAAAAAGGATCTTGTGTCAAAACTGACACAAGATCCTTATTGAGTATACATTCAACTACTTCATTTTTTTGAAGAGACAATTATATATGCCTTGTGTGCTGTGTGTCACCTATACTTCCTCAGCTTTAAATTTCCTGAAAATATAACCATCCATTAAAATTAGTACACTGTGTGTTAATTATTAAAATGTATTGTTATGGGATAATAGAAGTAATGTACCTACCAGGTCCTTAACTAGGCCAGATTTTCAGTTGTTTTCAAGCCAAAGTTTTACCAGATTTATGAAGTCAGGGAGAATCCTATACTTTTTTTGCTTTTTGTCGGTATGGAAAATGGTTATTTGAAAAAACAAACTAATTTATCTAGACTTTTTTTTTACAGAATTTAACTGTAGTTATTATTATTATAAGCCCTTTTAATATAACTCTTTACAAATATGTTCTTTTTTGACATGTTAGTTGTAATTTTCTAATAACTTTTTCCTATTTTTTTTCCTATTACGAAAACCTTTGTTCAAAGAAAAAAACATGTCACAGTGCTCATTAGTGTTAAGTGATAATCAAAAACAGCGTATCAACCCCAAACCACAAAAACTGTCATATAAAGAGGTAAAGGGCTAATGACTGGGGCTTTAGTTGCAGCTTCTTGTCTCTAAAATTCGGTTGGATATGAAGTCAACTATGTTAATGCCAAAGTCCCACATTAATATAATGAAGGGTATCTCTTTCACTATAGCATTGTGATTGTAATTAAGTAATTAGTATGAAAATTATGAAAAATTACACAGTAATTTGTGAACATTTAAAAAAAGAAAGACTGGAGATAAATTGTTCTCAAACAGTGTGAGAGATTACTTTGTAGAATGGATTATTCTGCAGGCTACCAAATTATGAGATGTTCTTGGATTTTTTAACACTTCTCCCTTTTCTTTTTGCTTTAGAACAGCACTTGTTTAGTTTAAAGTTGGATTTAGGTCTGGATTTACAGTTGATCTAAAAAGTTTACACACCTCTGGCAAACTTTCTTTAGGTAAAAAATATAAACGTGAATAACTTGAGGAGACTTTGTATATCTTCATTATGACTCCAATCTGTTTGGGAAGAAATGTAAAAAAAAAACCGGATGAAGAAAGCTGCAACAACCTTGTCGATAGGTTTTAAACTTTTAGATTTTAGCTTTCAGTTTTTTGAAATTCACATGTATCGTTGTTTAGTGATTCTGATTAATGTGAAATATAGTTAAATTGATCATGTGGAAGGTTTTTATATCTGCTCATTCAGACCCTCTAACTAAAGCCACAGTTTGCAGAAAGATTATGAAGAAAAATTCATGTACTAAGGTGTCAGACAGCTATTATTAAATTACACTAAGCTTTATGTGTATAACAATGGTACAAAGAAGAGATCCATTAAAAAGTTCAGAAAATAATAGGACAGAAACTGGAGGAAAAGGAATAGAAGGTTGGCACTAAAGGACCCATGGGATTTTCTCTCAAGCACTGGTTGGCCCTGTCCCCGCAACTCCTTGGGAGAGTTTGATAAAACCAAAGACTTCCTTTAAGGTATTCCAATCATTTTCTTGACCACAAGTCCAGCATATTTGCATACAGCGGGCTTCTTCAAACATTTGTGAAAGAATAGTTCTCTCTAAGGAGCTCAGTATATTCCATCATAGTACAGTGCCACTAGTGCACACAGAGGACCCTATAGATGGAACCTTTAAGTTCTACTTTTGTTTACCCCAATATAGTTTGATCAGTAAAATAAAATCAGTGTTTATTTGAACATTCCTCAATCACATTTACATAAAGATGTTTAGTATCATCTAATTTTAAGACGTACTTGTGGAAAGTGGAGAGTGATTTTAACTGTTTGTTATAGTTTTATCAATGCTTTCTACCACAACCGGCCCTTGAAGAATATTAATCAGCTTAATGTGGCCCAAAATGGAAATTAGTTTTACACTGTTTCACACACTGGCTGCACACTGCAAACAAAATATACTGTTTACCAAAAAAATATTAATTAAATAAACTGCGACTGCTACCAGTGGTTGCAGCTCATTTATTGTTTTAGGTCTTAACACTATTTCCAAGTTCAGTTCATTAACTCAGTTGTTAACATTTAATCAAGACTAGGGCTGCCACAATTTGTCACGACAAGGTCAAAGAGCAAAATTGTTGACCAAAAATGTTGTGATCGTTTTTTTTTTTTTTGCGCTCTGTCTGGCTTTTTACCCCTTACACAAATGCACAGTTGTGGCAGTCTTAGCACATGTCATGTCTGCTGTAACACTGTTTTATTTTCTATAATTAGTTCTTAAATGTTAAATGAGCAATTATCCTTACAGTCAATATTACAGATACTACATAGCACTTCAAGGTAACATGCTTATATTAGAGCTGACTATTCAATTATCAAAATAATTGTTTCTGTCAGCCCTACTCACGATTGCTCAGTCTGTGTGATGCTGAGAAGAAAAACAGTTCAAATGATTAACTGGGATATCAATTCAGTTTATATGTATGTGGTGTCAGTTCCCAACAGATTTCATCATAAGCTAACCCGACATCAGCCAGATCTATGTGTAGCCACGCCCCGTCTTGAGCCTACACATTTCGATCTAGAATCTTTACAGCAGAAGCCGTCTGAAAGAGGGAGGGCCATCTGGTAAAATACTTTGAGCTGATTGGAGGATGCGCAAGGTAGCATCCGCCTGGCACTGGCTTCTACACGAGCGTCAACTGGCGCGACCATATTTGTTTCACTTTTCACAAAGTGCTTCCTTTTAATATCTTTTAACAAAGAAATAGTATCCAGTTCCTCTACAACCGATGCAATAGCTGCTTCTACGCGAGCGTCAACCGGCGCAACCATGTTTGTTTCTTTTAGCTGGGCCGTTGATACCATCGTCACAACTGAACTCATGCCCCAGAGCACAATTCTGACAAACGATTGGCCCGGTGAATTATGGGTTGGAGATCGTACGGTTTTGATTGGAGTGGTCCAAGATGGATACTCCTGAGTCTGGAAAAACTCAAAATCTTGCAATAATCAATCTTGCAGAGCAAGGTTAATCACAAGGTACTTTACAAGAAACATTATTTGAATACAATCATACACTAAAAAGTATATTAACACAGAAATGCGCAAAATAATTCTCTCCACGCTGCTTCTATTGACGGAAGTGAGCGTGGAGAGAATTCTTTAGGAGTTAGTGCGCGGACGTAGTGCTCCTCGTATTATTACGCCTCACAATATAGTACCCCTTTTTTATCCGCTGAGAAAATCGACATGTTGCATTTCTGTGTTAATATACTTTTTAGTGTAACACTTCACATAACTGTATTTAAATAGGGAAAACGTGGAAGAGTTTGGTAGCTTCTGACGGGAGCTGATTTGGAGCTATAAAGTATGTGGAAGAGGCTGTGTTTGTGCTCCGTTTGCACGACAGAGCGCACAGACAAAGACCAGACAGGTACATATCAACGAGTCTAAGGTAAGATAAGAACATATGTCAGTATGTAAAAACGGTGAACTATTCCTTTAAAGAAAGTAAAATGTTAATAACAGAAGGACAACTTCAATTAAGTGTGAAGGGAAATCAGGGAATACTTTTTGGCAATATTTTATATATTTGGTACAAAAACAAACACTACACTGTGTTCCAAATTATTATGCAAAAAGTGTTCAGGAGTGATAAGGTAAGATTCCTTTTGTATTTCAGTTGAACTTGTGTATTGTCATGTGTGTCTGGGCTCTTTATATCACTGAAAGCAATTGCAGACACCTGTGCTAATTAGTTTGGCAGGTGTGTCCAATCAAAGGCAAAACTACTTAAGAAGGCTGTCCCACATTATTAAGCAGCCTACATTTTCAACCAAAATGGGAAAGAAAAAGGACCTGTCAGTCGCTGAGAAGCAACAAATTGTTGAGTGTTTAGGTCAAGGCATGACAACAATCAACATTGCCAAGACAATTCATCGCACAATCAAGAAGTGTGTAGCTGATTCAGAGCACACACGTGTGCGTGCTGATAAGGGAAAACCGAGGACTCTTTCCAACAGGCAATTACATCGGGTTAAAAGAGCAGCTGCAAAAATGCCTTTTCTTAGCAGCAGACAAGTTTTTGAAGCTGCTGGTGCCTCCAACGTGCCCCGAACAACAAGATGCAGGGTCCTCCAGAGGTTTGCAGCTGTGCATAAGCCATCCTTTCGACCTCCCCTATCCACTGCAAACAAGCAAAAAAAACTCCAGTGGGGCAAACAATACATGAAGACGGACTTCAAAACTGTTTTGTTCACCGATGAAACATGATACAATTAAGATGGTACTGTTTTGTTTCTCGTTTCACAGGAATGTTATTGTGAATGGTTCCAAATACCAGTTAAATCTAAATCAAAACTATCTGGCATCTAGTGGGAAACTGCAGATGTAGTGAGATCTTTAAGCATCACGGTGAACCTGAACAAAACTGTATCAAAAAATTGCTTAATTTGAAGGAAGTTAAAGTTTTGGAACAGCTTACTGTGTGTCTTGAACTAAATCTTACAGAAAGTGTGGAGTCCCTTTGACGGAGACTCAGCAAGAAAATTCCTCTCAAGCGAATAGATTCTGAAAACTTTAACATAGCAGAGACAAACACATATTGCCAAATAAATCAAGGAGGGGCATACTGATAGACCTCGACCAAATAAGACTGAATGTTGATGCTGCATGTAATGGTGCTTCAAAAAATGTGTTTTATAAATGTGCTCAGTTGAAAATCTTTTCTTCCCACATTTTTCAGTCATTGAGCAGATTTGTTTGTTTTCCAGTTGAATTGTACAGGATTAAATTTGCATTTTGAATGGGTCTTTTCAGTTGTGACAACTAAGTAAGACTAAGAAAAGTTTGTTGATTTATATGTTGTATATCTTGGGTAAATATGTTCTAACATCGTTTTAAACCATAATAAAGGATTTTTATGTTCTAAAAGTGCTTTTTCCTTGTTAAACAGTTCTGGAACAGTAGTTAATATAAAAGAAACTAATCATATTTCAGAGTGCTTAGGAGACTTGGATGTGATACCCTATTATTCTTCTATTGAACCTCTACTGCGGATTGAATAAATGCACCTTCCTTTTTTTCAGCTGGTGGTTTAATGTCGGTCTCATACTCCTCGGGATCTGCCTGTCTCTGGCCACTTTTTGCATTGTGTACCTGGAGTGGTTTAAAGGCATTCAGCACTATGACCAGGAGTACCCTGCCATTCCTCCCATAACCACTGCAGCCTTTATTGCTGCATCATGCAGGTAAAACACGCGCACAAAGAGAAACAACCGCACAAGTGCATGTTTAGCTAAAACCTTATTATTACAGAACATCCTAAATTCATCAGCAAATTACTGCTGTTTTCCCAAATCTACTGTTTAAATTACCTTACAGGTGACGTTTTTGCTTTTGTTGGAAAAAGGCGCTACTCTTTCGTTGAGCTTAAAGAAAAGGCATGCCATTGAATGTAAACATTTTTAACAGAATTTAGAATAGGTACACATACTAAAATCTTTAATAAAGAAGTCTTGTTAATAGCTTTAGTTCTCAAGACTAAATAAATGTTTTTATTAAAATTAATTAATTAAAATTAAGGTGTCAGTATATTACATTGAAATTATTATTATTAACTTGCAGATTTATTGGTACAGACTTTTTATTAGTGGCAAGACGCTCTATTAAGGTTCTTTTCATCAGCTGCTCACCTCTTTGTGATCTTTTCAAATGTTAAAAAGATACATCTCAATGGATTAATATACTTTACCACGACGTAAATCTTTTCCAGGAACTAAGGTAGTTTTACTGGGGCAATTTTTATAAAAGCAATGTCTTCACAGCTTGATCCAGGTCTAAATCAGATTAAAGAGGTAGAAATGTAAAACACAGCCCTGGAGGGAAGGTAGTGTGTGGATGGTATCAGAACTGAGGCTGGATGGCGCTATATAGGAATGTAAGAAAATATCAGTATGTCGATATTTTATGTCAGGATATAGGATTTTTTTAAATTTATTTTAGAACTTGAATTGAGCCCTTAATGGTGACAGTGAATTTGGTCATAAAATTAAAAGTATGATCGCTAGTTGGTGCCTGTTTTCACCTTCTTTGTTTCAGTGGATCAACTACATCTAGTTTAAATTAATTAGTTTAAATTATGTTTAAATTCAAATACATTAATAGAAATTATACAACCTTTTTATACATTTTTTTATTTAGTGTTTACAGCTTCTGAGAAGGTACCAGAGTAACCTTTTCAATTAATTCAATTCAGTCTGTTAAATCTAGTGCCAATTTACAAAACATGTAATCTAAAGGCACTTTACAAGAAAAGTAATTTCAATACAACTATACAAACAAAAGGAGTGCTGGCAGATTGTGTTGCAAAGCCTTCTAAAAATACATACATGTTGAAACGATCAGAACTGCCCCAGATTTTGATAATTCACCAAATTTAATATTATGTTTTTAATATAATAGTTTTTTGTACAGAACTGTCTTCACTGCTTCACTGTGAAGCAATTCATTAGCTGTAATATTGTAACTCATGCAAAAAGAGCCAAAATAAAGTATTCAGAGTGTATATGTACAAATAAGAACTTGATGAATCAGCTGCAATTACAGCCTGTCAAAAGCTTATTTAGCCACTCTGTGTCAGATCTGTTAATCATGATCACATGTGTTTTGTCTTGCAGCTTTAATATTGCACTGTGGCCAGTGTGGTCCTTCTTCACTCCGGTAATCCTCTTTACACAGTTCATGGGCGTTGTCATGTTAATCTCCTTGCTTGGATAAGTGAGAAAAGGTGAGAATGGTATGTTGTTTTGATTTTGTATTTACCCATCTGATTAGTACTGAAACAAATCATTAAACTGTTCAAATGGTTCAATGTGATGAATCGATTTGAATTTACATGGATATATTTCACTGGGGCACCATGGAGAAACCAGCAAACACTAAAAAATTTGTTACAGACAGAAACGGACCAAAGTTTGGGAACATTTTAAACTAAGAAGTGAAAACACAGTCAAGGGTCTAAAATAGTTGTCTTACCAAGACACTTCTCTATTGCAAAGCCACTTGAACAGAAAGCTCCCGCTGTTTACATACAGCTTCAATCAATCCTCAATGAGGTAGACTAATGCTAATGTTAGCGGATAGCTCGTTCACAATTATGATTCAAGTTTTTGCTAAAAAATAAAATGAAATAAAGTAACACGTTGATCATAATAACATTAAACTTGGAAGGAAAAAAACTCTACAAGCGGAAGAAAAATCCTCACTTCCTGCATATTTGTATGGATCCAGCGGGTATAATGTCATCACCCCCAATCAAATCACATTGTTACAGTTCATAATTAAAAAGAAATCTGCCACCCTTGTCACAAGTAGAAATTTTGTTAGCATTTCCATCACTAGTGATCATTTTTAATATAATACATTGATTTCTACTGATCATAGAGTAACTGATATATTTAAATGTCATTTTGACTAGAATGAGCGATATTAATACCACCTAAAATAGTACTTAATAGAGGTGATCCCCCCCTCATAAAATATTAACAACAAATATCAGATGGGATGGAAGGAACTAGTCATTACCAATTTAATTCATATTATTTAGCCTTTCATAATAAGAGTGTCCATTCAAACTCATAATTTAGTTTCTTTTTTTTATAATTGTTTTTCATTTATTAAAAAGATCCGTTCTTCATTTTGCATAGCAGTTTACATGTTTAAAACATTGCAGTTGCACTGGCGAGTTGTCACATGGCTTGTTGTAGTTCTACGAGAGGTGGCATTTTCTGAAAAGGAATCATATTACTGTTGAATTTTTAAATACAAACCTATTAGAATTTTTCCCCTTGCTTGAAGGATCGTCAAACAGATTATGCGATTAATCGACAGATGATTCCATAGAAGATTCAAGTACCAAAATATTTGTAAGCTGCAGTCCTATATCTGATTAAAATGTTCTTTATCATGTTTGCTGTAAGTTGCTGTAGAGAACAGGAACACCAGAAAAAGTTTAATCACAAGTTTACTTTGTTTTTCCTGTCCAAACCTAAACATCAGATGCTGACAACTTTTTAGGACTACACAGATAATTGTGGCGCCTAGCTCTAAATGCAAAACACTGTAAAAACTGTTTAAAGTCTCTAGCAGTCTCAGTTGTTACAGACTAGGTTCAGAATTACAAAGGGGATTAGAAAGCAACTGAATCAGATAACAGTAATGTAAGTAGAAACTATTATACATGTAGGAATCCATATATCATCTCAGCGTAACCACACAGCCAGGTTCTTTGGAATCAAACTTGTGATCTCAGAGGGCTGAAAGACAGAGGACGAGTTTTTGGACACACATGAGTCCATGCTTCAGCTTGCTGTTTGGAAATACCAGACACAAACTTTTGCGGTTTGGTTTCCAAATGTGCAGAAATCCAGTCTCTGATGGCATGTGGGTACATACACCAATGCAGACAGAGGGTCGTATTTGCGTATTAGAGACACACCTGAAGGTAATGTCTGTTGAAATTTGACAATCTGTTTGCATTAAAACATTTTAACAATTAATGATACTGAATGATCTCCCAGCAGTTTATCAGTCTTACCTTGAAAATTATTCTAAATGCAAGTCGGACATTTGGTTTGTTTTCAGTATCTGAACTTTTGGGTAATAATACCAGACTTTCCTCTACCAGAATAAATATGATGGCCCTCAGTTGACATGTCTCCATACAGAATTGGTCCTTTAAGGAATTGGCTAAGACGTCCGTACATTCCGACTGTTTCAACAGTGAGCATTGTCACTGATCAGCACCAAAATGCATCCACAGCAGCAGAGAATAACAAGTTGCTGGGTTTCTGTTCGCTGTTGTTATAAGCTGCTTTGCCAGGAGCTGTTCTTATTTTGCAAACTCGTTCGCAAACTATCAACCAATCAGCGCAACTTAACCAAAGTTGTGCTGAAATGGCCCAGCAACTCTACCGGGCCATTTCCGAGTACATGCCCCAAGACTAGTGCCACGTTGGTTTCTAACACGGCCCTGTTGGCCCAGCCCGATGAAGTGTAGACACGGGCTTGCCATGAATTTCCAGTAAAATTACCCTGAAGTTCTGATAGTGGAAACTGGCCTAATGATGACTGCAAACTGTTCGGCAACCATTGGAGTCCTCGGTTCTCAGAAAGTGTAACAAAATAAAGGAGGCTTTACACCTTGGTAGCATTCTGAATATGCTGATGGCGTCAAATTACTTTTCACCCTAGCTTAAACAAAGACCTGCAGCTGGCTGACGGTCTAACCATGGCACTAATCTTTGTTCTCCAATTCATGGTGAACCTTCTTCACCTGCATAATCTGATGCCATCATGTTTGTTCTCTCTTTTCAGGGCAAAACACCAGAAAGGAGATAAGCAAGGCATTTTCCCCACAGTTTTAACTGCTTAACTAAGTCTTCCTTTAAGTCAATTTATCTACACTGAAGAAGCCGATCTGACCTGACCCACTTACAAATTTCTTTGTACCCCTCTACTTTTTGTTTGCAACACAAACTTATAAATGTGTTGAGCTTGTGAACATGCGAAATGGCAAGATACTTCATGCTAAAAAATCAAAGCTGTTATTTATGTTGTTAAGACATATGTTTGCACTTAACTGTATTTTCTACTGTTTTAATTATTTTTTAAATAAACTTGATATTTCCAAAGAACTTGTGAACCTGTTGACTCAGCTTTAACTTAACACATTGCTTCTTGTGTGCTCCTATAACTTCTTTCTTAATAATAGCATGAAACATTAAACGTTGAAATTAGTTAAACATTTCTGATTTCTTTGTGGATACATTATATTGTCAAACAAGAAAATATTTGTCATCTTTCAAGTGAATATGGACCTCACACTGGTAAGAGTGTTTGTTTTATCTCAGCCTTTGAATATAGTTTTGATAAAGATTTGCTAATGCGGTCACTTAAACTGTTAATCACCTTAACCTGAAACAGCAACTGCAGCTTCTGAAATGTTGCTCAGAGGCGACATACTTTCTTCTTCGTGTGAATCTTAAATGTGAAAGGAATCAAAAGGTTCTCAATAAGATGGGAGTAGGAGAATTTGGAATTACGTTTTATTTAGCATCTTTTATAATTTATTCTAGCCAGCCAATACATTTTAATTGACTGGTTTGTTTTTGCCTCTTTTTCTTGGCTGTGGCTCTAAGCACTTGACACTTTGCACTTCTCTACTCTTCTGGAGGGGGAGGAGGTCAGCACAAGAAGATTCTGAGGTCCTGGTGGCTTTTCAGATTAGCCCCTCTTCGCCATGTTTGCAACAAAACCAGGCAATTTGCCTGAATTATTTTTATAGAATCTCCATGAAATAAATTTCTTTTCTAGATTCGGAAATTTTCTCTAGATTAATATTCAGGGACACTGTCTGGTAGATTTCTGTAAAGATCATCTGTTGTCCCATGGTACTATCAAAAACCAAGTGATATTTTCTAAGATGTTTCAGCAGATTCATCTCTACCCAATTTGCCTGTCTACAGCCAGAAAGTGGGCGAATTCTTCTTTTCTGGATAGACCAATCAGGTTGGATGGATATGTTCAAATCTTTGCACAGATGCTCACTTGGATTTAGGTCTAAACGCTTTAACTTGGCCTAAAAACATACACTATTCAATTGTAGCTGCCTCTGGCTCTATGTTTATAGTCAATATCCTCACGTGTTTTTATCACATTTTCCATGTAAACTGAAAAGTTTAATTTTGATATAAAAGGAAGTTGAAGGGGTAGTGCTGCCTATATGCCTACTGAATGTTAACTTCAGTCAGCAGAAGCTACCAATCAAAACTATCCTTGTGACCTAAATGTCGCTGAGTTGCTTGATTGTGTTGAAGCGCACTCAAATTCAATCAGTGTTTAAGTAATCTGTTCCCCTCTCAACAGCCTGCTGATAATGAACGATAATGAATCTCTTTTTTTTCTGTCGTGTTGATCATTAATGATTAAGAAGTCGATAATCAAACGAATGACAAATGGATTTTCGAAATCTCGCATTCTCCTCTTTCATACTGTTGGCCTACTTTAAAGCGGACTGGAAACTAGGCTACCTCCACCAAACTATAATTGCCTTAGGCTAACTTTACGATGTTGTTTATCTTCTTATTTCCCCCGACTGCCCTAAAACGGATGTTGGAATGACAGTGTTATCACTTTAAGTAGATTAGGTACTGAAAAAGTTGTTTCCGACCATTTAACAATATTCAACAGACTGAAGAGACAGTTTTGTGCCGTTTTCGGTTTAAAATATTAAACTTAATTTCTTAGCTGCATAAAGAGCACGTATTTAAAGAGAATTAACAAAAAAATTACTTTTTTAACAGTTTGTCATTAACACTTCTACTTCCGATAAAGACCAGGGAGTTTCTACTATTCTGATGGTTTCAAATCAAATATTCTGATCATATTTTCAGTTTTATTTAATAATTAGCCTACTAATTAGATACTTGTATATCATTTTGTTTTCTCCATTAACATTTCTAATGAATTATGAATTTACAATGTGAATTTAAATGTGACGTGAGAGCCGTCTTATTGAAAACATTTCCAGGTAAATGGAATGTTTAAAGTGTTTAATGTTTAATTATTTTTTAAGGTGCCCAGTTTAATGATTTAACTGTCCTGCATAAAGAGCGATATTAACTAAAACATTTTTTTTAATTCGAAAATATCCATCTTTAAATTATTTTATTTGATATAGCTATTTTTGCTTCGTTTCTCATAAAAACCCACATTAAAAAAATCTTAATTCGAGAAAGAAAGAAAAAGTCCACAAGTGTCAGTGATCTGTTTTACTCTATACACACAGATTCCCGTAAAATATTTTTTCTTTCTATTGTAGGCCTACCAGGTGTATCCAATTCACCAAATTATCCATCGGACTTCTCAGTTTTTGGGGGCAGTCCCTCTTTTGTTATTCAAATGACGCACATGCCCCAGACTATTAAACAGTCTCCGTCTCGACCATCTATTATCTTTTACGTGACCACCTCTCTGCACAGAAAGCCATTGTGAAATAGACAACAGACGTTTAGATTTTCGTTCCTTATCGTTTAACATCAGTGATCTATGTCTAGAATGCACAATCTAGCCTACTTCAGCAGGGATAGTGTGAACTGCTCATCTTCTCTTTCAGCTCAACAACTTGAAGGCTGCAAGCGAAAAGGTGTATGCCAGTTGGACTGTTAGGCGAAACTTGATTTTCTGTTATATGGGTTAACTGCGCTTTGGGATCCTTTAGTTTATTTCAACAAGGAATAGTTGGCATGACTGCCACAGTAAGATCAAGTAATTTCTTAGAAAACACGCGGGTGTTTCTACAGGGTGGCCGGCTGCGATCACCTATGAATGTAATTTAAACCCTCATTTGATGTGAGTCAACGGGCTTATTAGACGCGCAGATATTCGCGTTTCGGGGTTAGGCCCACGGGGCGGCACTGGCTTCTATCAAGTCCAACCTGGACGAGGCTGGACACTCGAGCTTGTGCGTAACAACTGAGCCGGACCTCGAAGATCGAGTTCATGCTTGGCACTCTTTGTATCCGTCTGAGTCAGCGCCCTTGCGGAAAACCTGTAACGTACCTGACCACACTGTGATGCACTTATTGAGCACCAAACTTTGATTTATTCTTGCGCCGTTGCAGTTTTGCACATCAAACCCGCCAATAGTGAAGCACCGTGGCCTGAACACCATGTCCCTGAACAAATATTGCCAGAGGTCCTCTTCATCGTCATCCTCCAGCTCCATACGGGATAAGAAGATCTTTGCCAACCTGAAGCTCAGCCTGTCAGGGGACTACCCGAGGAAGAACGCGGAGCTGCTCAGCGCTCAGTATGGGATCAACCTGCTTCTGATCGGGGTGGCGCTGACGTTGGCCGTTGCGCACCATGACCACTCAATTAAGGAGAAGGACCTGCTGTCCTTCACCACCGGTCTCATGATACTGCAGCTGATCTGGATGATGTGGTACATCGTGGTGCGGCACAGCCAGATAAACACCCATACAGAGAGGGACGTCAACGCCACTACATGTTGGATAAGAGGTGAGCGTGAAAAAGGAGACGAAGTAAGATGCGTAAAAACCTTACAGTTATACCGGAGAGAAAGTTGTGGACATCCAATATTTTTATTTTAGCATTTTGATTTGGCACTGTTTTCAAATACTGGTTTACTTTGCCTTGAAAACGTATTTACAATCGTTGAACTTGTTCACATTTTGTCTGGTTACAACAGGTTCCAATCTACTTTTATTGCAAAACCTTTTAGATGAGATCCAAAGTAACCTATACCACTCACCTAAATGTTAAGCACAATGTACCTGTGTGTAATTTATCTTATCATAAGCACTTGAGTCAACCGTCTTAACAAGAAGAAACCCTGAAGTTTACAGGAGATCCTATAGCCAATTTGTGGAAGTAGCATGGGGGTTATGGTCGGATTAGACAAGACATTGTATTCTCATTTTAAAACCTTGATCCTATCATCTCCCGTTGTGAAGCATGGTGGTGGCACCATTATGCTCTGGGGAAGCCGGTCAGATGGAGAAAAACAAAATAATTCAAATGCATGCTGCATTTTCAATCATTAAACAAATCTACTCCTCAATTATATGCTACTTTCTGACAAATCAAATTCCAATAAGAAACACTGGAAACTTTAAGCGGTATGGTCACTTTTATATAGTATAGTGTATGACAAGCTCAGTGGAATTTGTTTCTTTTCTTGTGTAGGTGGTTTAACTCTTCTTGCTGTCCTCTCATTGATCATGGATGCCTTGAAAATTGGATACTATGTAGGATATCGGTCATGCTTGTCGGCAGTACTTGCAGTATATCCCGTTGTCCATGCAACTCACACGATAGCACAGGTAAGTTTACAGACCTGCTTTAATCTCAATGAAGTGATAATCCTGCATCAGCGTTTTACCAGCTAGGCCATTATTATCTGTGTGCCACCAAGGAACTCTGGATAATGTGCTCTTTGTTGTAGTAACACTATAATCCTCTCCTTTTTTCATGTTATTTGAGTGTAACCTCATACAGCAAAGCAAATCCTTGTGGTAAAGAGACTTAAAAACTCAACTAAAGATTAGCAATTATTTTCAACATTGAAGAAGTGTATTTACCAAGTGATAAAAGTTAAGGAACTGTTTTTTATTTGTTTCTATAAGCTTTTCAAAATGTTTACTTTTGTTTTTTGAATTTGTTTAGGTACATTTCCTCTGGTTTCACATCAAGGATGTTGTCAAGAGCTTTGAGACATTTGAAAGGTATTTTAAATCTGGTGTTTTATCATTTGACAGTCAAACATTGAAAAAATGGAAAAGCTCACCCAACATTTCAGCCCTTTTTTTCACAATATATAGATGCTTCATCTAAAAATACTTTCTTAATTACTTTTGGATCTTAAAAGTAAAATAATAACCTTACTTTGCAGTGTAAGGCAACCAATTATCTCAACAGGCTGTTAGATGACTATTACATAACTGTCTCCATAGGTTTGGTGTGATTCATGCAGTCTTCACCAACCTCCTCCTGTGGAGCAATGGTGTGATGTCAGAGACCGAGCATTTCATGAAAAACCACTTCAGAAAAATCTCCATCCTGGAATTTGAAAATATCACCGCAGGTAAGGGCCAGTGGGTCGACTGTTGCCTTGTATGTCAAAAGAAAAGTACACTTGTCCACTTGAGAGATCACTTGAATGGATGAAAGGAAACTAAAAGAGAGGAGGGTCTGAGAGGGGAAGGGAGGGAAGTTTAGCTTCCCAGTAGGTCTTGTTTGTGTCGAACATCTCTTTATTAGGTTTCACAGTGAAACACAGATTTGCTGGTCCTGGCTCCCACCCCCCACCCCCTTTCCTGGCCCTTTCCGCACACTTCAGCCACCGCTGCCCTCTTTGGCAACCCCCCCGCTTGACCCTAGACGTCTTTATCCCAAGACTGCTCAGTCCCAAGGGTGCTGCAATTACAGTAACTGATACATCTAAGCCTGAGGTTGGGGGGTTCAGTTGCTCCTCCTCATATCCGGCTGACTGTGAGGGTGGCTGCTCCATGACTGCTTCCCTTTTAATTAAAAGGTGCAGCTCTATAGTGGTGGCCTCTCATAGGCTTTGGGAGGAGATAGAGGGGCACACGACAGGTTTTTGTTAAGGTGTGCCCCTAGGGGCAACCAATAACCATAGTGGGCTTTACAGGCAGGAGCCAAGTATAAAACATGCATGCAACTGCATGTGTGTTCAGGTACTGTGAACATTTCAAATCATTAAATAATTACCTATGACGGGACACTGAAAAGAAATAAAAAGCATTATGATTAGCTGAAATAGCATTGCTCATTTCAGTAGAAAAGTTGAATTGTGGCATATAAAAATACTCCTTGAAATTTAAACGAGTGATAAATAAATCAATACGCATTGTTCCCACACAGCTTTTTAGTGTGTCTCTCAAATTGTTGTCACTGAGATCTGGAATTTGTGATGAACAATTCTAAAACATAGAGTTTGTTGGTCTTACGCTGCTTTGTTTAAAAATACAGCATGCCTAAGGTCCTATTGCAAGACTCTTTTGTGCCCAAGTTATAACTTCCTGGCTGATGTCTAGATACTTTGATTCGATATTTCCACATAATGTTTTCCTCATGCTGTCATCTATATTATGAAGTGTAACAGCTCCCCATGGAGCAAAACAGCTCCACAAAATGATTCTGCTACCTCCATGCTTCACACTTGGGATGATGTTTTCAGGATTGCAAGCTCCCCCATTCCCCCCCCTCCAATTGAAACAATGCTCATTGTGGCCCAAAACATAACATTTTATTTCATCAGGTCACTGCACATGTCACAAAAAAGGTATTCAGCTGTTTGTTTTCATAATTTCAAACAAGGCAGCAGGAAGCCATATTTTTAGGTGTTTTAAAATGCATCCAAAGGCAAGCCTCTATTCAACTTTAATCTTGTGAATCAGAACCTTGTGAAATCATGTCATCTCGACTTTACAAAACATATGAAAGAAATCTTAAGAATTTAGTGAAAATAAGTCCTTTAAAAAAAGTATAATTATTTTATCATTTAAGAAATGGGAATAATTTTGCTCATCCTAGCTTATGTAAAACATAATAATTTTTATTTTTTTCCAGCCAGGAAAATGCCTTTTCACACAGTTTATGTAAATGTTTAATTTTACTAAGAATATTACATTGGAGGGCTGCATGGTGGCGCAGTGGTTAGCACTATTGCCTTGCAGCAAGAAGGTTGTGGGTTTGTATTTCGGGTCCTTCTGCATGGAGTTTGGGCTTCGTCCCACAGTCCAAAAACATGACTGTCAGGTTAATTGATCACTCTAAATTATCCTTAGGTGTGAGTGTGTGCGTGCATGGATGTTTGTCCTGTCTGTCTCTATGTGGCCCTGAGATGGACTGGCAACCTGTCCAGGGTGCACCCGGCCTCTCGCCCGTTGACAGCTGGAGATAGGCACCAGCCCCCCCGCGACTCCTTGAGGACTAAGAAGTTTAGAAAATGGATGGATGGATATTACATTGGAGTCTTGTGTAATCAAACATTATTTTTCCCTGTAGCTAAAGGTGCCACTGATGCAGTGTTTTGGCACATGCATATTTTTTCTGTTGAAATGTTACAGAGGGTTAAAATTATATGCTCAAACAGTGAGTGAAAGCATTGACAAGTTGAAAGCTTGCTCAAATCATGCCGATTGCACTAGTTTCATAAAAAAAAGACAACTTTGTGCAAACAAACTTCCTCTCTGTACACATGAGTATCTAGAGTCCCTACAGAGCAGTTGCTTTCGGAGACCAGTGTTTGTCTAAGTGTAAATAAGACTATGTTAGAGCATAATGTTGTGAACGCTTAAAGGAAAAGCTAAATTTTTTGCAACTAGGATCTTATTTATAGCATGCATTACGTTCATTTACTCACCCAGACAACTTTGGTGTGACTTGAAGTCCTGTGGGAGATGCCTAGATCCCTTTGCGATCAGCATATATTTAATAATGGAAGTTGTTGGGCACCCGAAGTACAGCCTCTGATTAAGACCTTATCTGCCACAAAACTTTTTCATTTCACCAATGTTTTTTTATGAATCACTAGCGCAATTCCTCTGACTTTGGAGTGTCTCAGAGGTGCTTTGTTGTTGTCATCTGGGGTGTTTTACAGGCTTTTAATCCAACTGCACTAATGCACAGTTTTAATGATGTCACTGCCATGCAGCATCCCAGTTGTTGTCTGAGCACGGCTTTCACTCTGTGCTGTATGACGTTTTGTTAGACAGAACTTGCTACTGCAAACATCAAAATGGTTTGCTTTTACTCGTTTCCAAATTTTATTAAAAAAATTACTAAGGGGACTAAGTTTAGCTTCCACAGGCTCCCTTTTCGCAACCTGATTAGACTACAGCTGCAATGGAGGACGGCTGCGATGTCACTGAAATTGCTGTTTGTTGTATATTCAAATCTGTTGGATTAAAATCCTGTAAAACACCCCACATGACAACAACAAAGCACCTCCGAGAAGCTCTGAACTCAGAAGAATTGTGCCAGCAATTCATGACAAAACATTGGTGAAATTAAAGAGTTTTGTTTTAGATAATGCATTATTTAGAGGCTGCACTTCGAGTGCACCAATAACTCCCGATATAGGGATATAGGCTGATCGTGATTGTATCTAAACATCTCCCGAAGATGTCTGGGTGAGTAAATGAACATAATGCCGTCTATAAATAAGGTACAGGTGGCAAAAATGGTGCTGCCCCTTTAAATCGTAACGGTGACTTTGTCGGTAAACCTTAAAGTAAATATAGTTCAAAATGATTTCACAAGACACTTATATGATTACCATGATTTCTTTCAGATGAGCTTTATTTTATTCCTTCTGATTAATACTGTAATTTTATGGTCGGTGCTTCATTACCTCTGACCTGTGCACCTATTGTTCTTTTAAAATGTATCCTTGGTTTTCAGTTACATTTTGTCATTGTTAGCTGTGTGTACAGATTGTTTCTGCCCTCTGCTGTACTTACAGTACTTAATGGTTTCCAGGAATACTGACGCGTAAGCCTTTGGTATCTCCCACTGTTATGTCTCAATGGAGAGTGGTGCATTCGTGTTCTAATAATGGTTGACATAGCAACAGTATTTTGTTGTGTAACTCATAAAATGTCTCTCATGTCTTTGTACACATTCCTGTTTTACCTGTTTTCCAGAGGAGCCAGAGCCACATTGCAACTGCACAACAAGCACTTGTTCCCTGTTCTCCCAAAGCTTCACTTACCTCTTCCCATTCAACATTGAATACCACATCTTTGTGTCTGCCATGCTATTTGTCATGTGGAAGAACATCGGGCGCAACATTGATATGTCCTCAAACAGAAAAAGTCTGGTCACCAAAACACAGGGATTGACCTTGGGTCCTATTCTGGGTCTCCTTGCACTGGTCAGCACTATTGGAATACTGGTAGTCTATGTTACACGTCTAAAAGGCCCACTGGAAGTACGCCAGTCAGCCATTACTATGTTCTACATTTATGGCATTGTCATACTGGTGGTCATGTGTTGTGCTGGTGCTTTAGGTTTGCTCATATACCGAGCAAACCACATGCCACTTGATGCATCAAAGAATCCTTCACGACAGCTGGACACAGAGCTGCTGTTTGGTTCCTCCCTGGGCTCCTGGTTCATGTCCTGGTGCAGCATTGTGTCAGTGTTTAGTAGCCACCGCGACCCTCCCCACCGCTGGATGAGCTTAATCTACTCCCTCCTAGTTGTTATGGAGAAGTACGTCCAGAACTTGTTCATCATTGAGTCCATTTATCGACAGCAGGAGAGCGTAGAGAGAGTGGATCCAGAGTTGCCCGCCACTCCAGAAGTGTTTTCAGTGACATCGACAATGCCTTCATTCAAAGGCATCATCAACCAGGCATATGAGTCTCCAGGCGAGAGTTCCATGGAGAACGAGCAGGAGGAGAATGGACAGGTGTACGGATGCCATCGGAAGCAGTCCAATGTGCCGCTGCCTGTTGACACTCAGGTTGTGGAACCTATAAATATGAAGAGGCTGATCCTGAAGAACATTGCTGTTTTACTGTTTTTGTGCAATATTTCGGTAAGTTTTTCTACTGAGTAGGGAAATAAAAAGTAGAGAGACAAAAGCATGTAAATATGATCTAAAACATAGCTTAGAAAGCAACACAAAGCAGCATTCAAGTCATAGTTCTAACTTCTAACACAAATTTGTGCTTTTTTTTTAGTTTTTCCTTTAACACATTTTAGGTTAATTACAGTACTCTGTTTAAAAGGATTCAAGTTACTCAAGTATGGTCAACTATCACACTACATGACTGTCTCCCTCAGTTAAAAAAAAAAAAAAACGTGTTGCTTTTGTACCATTTTGGTTTAGTTGTATACATTTTGTTTTTATACACTTTTAGAAAGTGGTTACAGCTATGAAACCCCAATTTTTTTCAAGTCATCATGCACACATTACCACTCAGAAATGTTACTTACACTGTGACTAACTAGATAGACAAAGCCTCACACAATTGTTTGCAAACAGTTTTTTTCTACACTTTGTTACATAACAACCACAAACTTCAATGTATTTCATATATGTTTATGTGAAGTGGAAGAGGAATTACACATTGTCCTTACTTTTCTTTTTCTTTCCCCCCCTTTTTTTTCAAATAAAGCTCTGAAATTTGTGGAGGGGAATTTGAATTATACCCCCGACGTTCATACTTTGCAGTGAAAGGTTGTTTAACAGTTACAGCTGCAGTTGTTTTGGGTTATATCTGTAGCAGCTTTGCACATCTAGAGAAAACATTTTCCCCCAGACTCTCTGGCAATAAATAAAGACTTAGACTTAATGGCTTCAGGTAACAGCAACATTAATACTGTGCCAAAGATTTTCAATTAGATTTACTTATGCATTTTAACTTGGCCATTTTGCTTTGATCATTTCATTTGTAAATATGACTGTAGATGTTGAGCGTTTTTTTTTTTTCTTCTGGAACCTTTGCCCCAGTCTCACGCCTTTACAGGATTTCCATGTGTGTAGCTACATCCACCTTCCATCACATCTGTCTGACTATCCTGCCTCTCTCAACAACATAATGCTGTCACCAACATTTGCTTGGCATGCAGTGTAGGAGTTCTACCACACGTGCCATTTTTCATGCAGGCCAAAACTTTACATTTTGGTCTAATCTGACCACAGGATCTTCTTGTGTATATTTCCTGTGTCCTTTATGTGGCTTGCTTTCAACAATGACTTTCCTGCTGCCATATTGTATGAGTGCACAAATTATAGTGAGTGCTTGTCTGAGCTTTGGAGCTCGCCTTAGCTCTGTTAGCGCAATTAGACAGCCGTGTCTTGGTGGGTTTTCAGTTTCTGATGTTGGGTTGAACTGTGCTTAGGAGATGTCTAAAGCTGGGAATATTTATTCCTGCCCTATCCCAGCTTTTGAGTTTCTGTATAACTTTTTTCCCTGACCTATATGCTGTGTTCCTTGTTCTTTATGATGGTGTTTATCTAATGTTCTCTAGAAAACCTCTGAGAATTTCACTGAATACACAGGTGGAATTTGTTAACTGATTATGTATTTTTGGGCAAGGACTGCACTCATTTTATTTAGGATTATCATATTAACATTTGTAGGCACATCCTACATAGGTGTTTTTTTAAATTTGAAAATGGACTATAATTTTCTTCTACTTCTCAATGATATAATACTTTGTGTTTACCACATAAAATCCCAATGATATACACTGAAGTTTGTAGCTAATGACAAAATGTGAAATAGTTTGTGTTTCAGAACAACAGACAAATCTCAACAGAAACTGTAAATGTATAGTTTCATCCCTCTGATAGTGAGTCAAGGCCGTCCTCATTCCATTGTTTGTTTCAAAAAACACATCTTTTGCTTTTTCAGTTGTGGATCCTTCCTGCCTTTGGCTGCAGGCCACAGTATGACAACGGGTTGGAAGAGGAGACGTTTGGCTTCACCACGTGGACCACAGTTCTCAATTTTGCCATTCCTCTCAACCTTTTTTACCGCATGCATTCTGTGGCCTCCTTGTTCGAGGTGTTCCGCCGAGTCTGACTGAAGAGCTGGTGAATGGTGCTGACAAGATGCACAGGAACCCTCGCCAGCATCAGCTCCTGTGGTTGCATCAAGCCACTGACAAACTGTTCAGGAGGCAATCAGTGTCACTTCGTCTGCAGACTCTGAAAAGAAAAAAAACAAAACATTGAGACAAACTAAACTTAGGAGAAGAAAACCATATAGCCTGTGCTCCTTGAAGAATAACAAAGATTTGTATACATGTTTATGGGGAAAATATAGATGTTTTGCTTCTAGTTCTGTTCCTATAATTATTTTAACTGGGGTATAATTTACAATATAGACCTGAAATGTAAATTTGTTTCTTTCATAGTTGTGACAAAATACAGATGATAGAATATTGACTGGATTACAATATCTGAATGGTATAGTACAGCCACTGTGTGCAGAGGAAATGGAAAGTGTTCTCACTTATCTGTATTAAAAGTTTAAATTAAGTAGTAAAACAATGCATAGTATAACTTCAAGTTTGCAATTCAAATCCTATCACTATATTTTTAAATGCAGTTATTACTTGGACCTAAATTCTCAGAATTAGCTCGTTTTTGTCTCAGCCTGTCAGTCCTTGTACGCTCTGATTCTTACATTCGATGTGTATATGTTTAAAATTATTACTTCAAATTACTTTCAAAGATAAAATTTGTAATGTTATATATCAGGATGGGCACTTTTCATTTTAGAAAATAATAATTCTGCCATTACAAAAAACATATTTTTTTTACCACTAATACAATGCAATAAAAATAACAGTCTGGGACAAAGCTTTGCACTAAAGATGTTTTTCTGAAATTTAATGAAGGTTTTATTCAGGTGTCAACATAAGTTCTCAGTCTGGTGCTATCTTCCCTCTGGTCCTCTATATGCCAAGTAATAGGAAACAAAAAACCCAAAGAAAAAAAATATGTTTTACATATTACTATAATCTTGCTGCTCTAATCCAAATGCCTCAGCTGTGATATAATTTTTTTGCATATCTGATTAAACTGTGGTTACAAGGGATTTTTCTGTCAATGTTGTTTATATTATAATAAATGTTTGTTTTTTTAGACATTTTTCTTATCCTTTGTCATATACAATACCTTAAAAGGTCCACGTCACTTGACACCCACAAACGGGTGTATTTTATTGGGATTTTATGTGCTAGAATTATGGAGTAATTGTGAAGTAGAAGAAAGGGATACTGGTACATGTTTTTTTAATAACAATCCAAAAGTGGGTGCACATTTTTGTTTAGTACAATTTATTGTGACTCTCCGTAAATAAAAGTACACAACATACTGGTTTCAGAAGTTAAGAGAGCCTACCTGTATATATTGGGATCTCTGTTTAACTCCAGCTGTTCTGTAAGGGCCTCAGAGGTTTGTTAGGGAATATCATTAAGCAGACAGCATGATGAAGACAAAGGAACACAGCCAATATATTGGAGATAAAGATACTGAAAGGCTTAATCACTGTAGGCAATAAAACAATGTCCCCTGAAACTAATACTCCACCCTAAATACACAATACCAAAAGTGAAAATTGGTGGTGGGTGTTTTACGCTGTGGGGATGCTTTCATTCTGCAGAGACAGAGTAACGGGCAAGATTTGCTTGCCAGATGGTCTAATTAAAGGACAATAATTAAAGAAAAAACAGAGGTTCATCTTCCAACAGGAAACGTATCTTAAATATAGAGCCTCAGCTACAATAGCTGGGCTTAATTTAAAGAAAATCTGTGTGTTGGAATAGCCCTGTGAAATTCCAGACCTTAATTCATAGTCAAATTAAGTGAAAACTACCGTTTACGGATGGTCTATATCACAATCACCTTATTGTGTAAGGTTGTAAAATGTTAAACAGCAAACACCCATTAAAACCACTGGGTGGAGCCAGACTTGTTTGAGCCGGTAGCTCCTCTCCCTGTGTGTGCTTTTCATAAAATGCTTGTGAAAAAAAAGAAGGAATTTTAGACAAATGTCATCCACACAAGTATAGTTTTAAGCATTTTAAGGGCAAAAAACAAACAAAAAACAGAACAAATTTCTGTTTTCATGGTCAAATTTGAGATACTGTTTATAATTATCGTTTAACAAGTAAATCAGTCTATTGCAGCTTTAGCGATAAAAAAACCCAAACAAAACAAAGGTTCTCTCAGAACACTTAATTTATTTATTTTATTTACTTCATTCTTTGCCACGCTAAAAGAGGTATCCTAAATGCTTATGGGACACACCGTTTTTTCTCCTGACGCGGGTTGATCCTGCAGATTATGGGTCAGGCTACTCCAAAGAATTTGGCAACGGGCGTCAGGGGGATTATTCCAGTGTAGTGTCTGAACGATTTGACAGGCACGCAGACACATCTAAAAATAACCGTGACGTTTCAAAGGCGGAAAACGTGCTGCTGTTGCTGCACTGACATACGGCAACGCAGTGCTCCTCTGTTTAGATGCCCGATGAGTATGAGTGTGATTCACGCGCTCTGAAAAGTCCCTCAAGGGAATGAGCTTTGACCTCCAGTCGGGATTGTTAGAGGGGGTAAACAAGCACCTGAGACAAAGGACAGTTCGAAAAATATGTTCCGGCTGACTGAAAAGTTGAAGTTGTAGCCTATTTAAAAATGAATACGATGTTTGAATGTTTTAGCCTTGAGAAAAAACAAAAAACAAACAAAAAAAAAAGCCCCAAAAAAACCCCAGCACTCATCCATGACGTAAACTTAAGCTTTTTATGCTCCCATACTACATCATGATCCGCTTTGCCGCGGTCTGCCTGTTTTTCAGCACCATGGACAGCTCTATCAGTTGCTCATTGAACTGTTAGGCAGGCCTGTTTTCGGATATAGTGCCTAAAATCCTTTACCTTTTTTTTTTTTCCAACAATGGCTTTTCTTTTTGCCATCATTCCTTTTGTGGAGTGCATGACTAATATTTATCCTGTGCAGACATATTCTCCCACCATTACTGTGAAGCTCTGCGGCAGAATTATCATAGGCATCTCGGCTGTTTCACTGCTCTGTCAGTTTAAGTCGATTGTCGTTTCTTGGTTGGTTCGCAGTCCAGGCATACCCTTTCCCACAGAGTTCTGAGAAATGTTTAAAGCTTGGTTTATTGTTACCCCTATTTTGAGTGTCTCCATAACTTTATCGCCGACTGGTTTGGGGTTTCTGCATTGACTGTGGTCTATTTGTTTTGTTTTTCCAGTAAACCTTGAGATCACACCTAATATGAATCTGCGCTATATAAATACACTGAACTGAATCAAAACAAACATTTCAGGTCTCTAGAGAACACCAGAACAAGTAGGCTGAATGCCAAACTTACACCCACATCTTTGGGTTTGCATTGTCACATAAAATTAAATAACATCTATTGGGTGTTCTCGTTTTAATAAAACTGAAATATGAGAATGTTCAAGAGATATGAATACTTTCAGTAGGCACGATACATTATTTGATTATCTGTTGGGGAGTGCCTGTGGACTTTTTTTGTGGAGATTTTAATTACGCACTTTGGAGCATCCCAACGAAACATATCGTTGGTTTCCTCGGTGCGCAATTGTGTGTTATCGCCACGCACAACGAAGGCGTAATGGTGCATGCGCCGAGCACTGGTTACATTTTTGTGTGAGTGTAAGTGTAAGAAAAAAAAAAGCTGTAGGGACTCCCTTCTCATCCTCACCGTGCTCAGAATATCTGGGACTGACGGATCAAGAGAGGCAGCCCGGTCACACGACCAGACTGCAGCGGCTTTCAATATGCTTTCTCCCTTACTTGCTACTTTTGGTTCCCTGAGCGCACCGGGTGCGTCGTTTGTTTTAACTCTAAAGCTCAATTTTCTTTCTTTACCACGGTTTTGCGCTACGCGTCAAAGTGGCTGCCCAGCGGGTCATCGGGGACGGTCCGGTGACTGGCTGAAAGCTGAGCCCGGCCGCTCTCGCGGAGATACGGGCTGCAGTTTTGCTTGAAGAGGAGGAGATGGAGAACCCGGCCAGGTATCTCTCCTCGGTGCAGGGGATCGATTCTGTGCCGGCGCCCCTCGGAGAGATCATGTGGAACAGCACTGAAACGGAGGCGACGAACGACGGGAGGAAGGATATGGTGGTGCGCACGGTGACAGGGTGCCTTCTGTCCCTGCTCATCCTTTGGACTCTATTGGGAAACATCCTGGTGTGCTCCGCGGTGCTGCGCTTTAGGCACCTGCGGACCAAAGTCACCAACATCTTCATAGTTTCCTTGGCTCTGTCTGATTTATTCGTCGCCGTGCTAGTGATGCCCTGGAAGGCTGTGGCAGAGGTGGCAGGATACTGGCCGTTTGGCAGTTTTTGCAACGTCTGGGTTGCTTTTGACATCATGTGTTCCACCGCATCCATCCTCAACCTCTGCATCATCAGCGTGGATAGGTATTGGGCCATCTCCAGCCCTTTTCGCTACGAGAGGAAAATGACCCAACGAGTCGCCTTTGTTATGATTAGCGTCACCTGGACCCTGTCTGTACTGATTTCATTCATACCAGTCCAGCTGAACTGGCACAAAGCCACCGCTGACGGTTTGGCCAGAGCACATAACTACTCCACAAGTCGGCCGTTAGAGGAAAACTGCGATTCCAGCCTCAGCAGAGAATACGCGATCTCCTCCTCGCTCATTAGTTTCTATATTCCTGTGGCAATCATGATTGTAACATACACTAGGATATATCGTATTGCTCAGATCCAGATCAGAAGGATAGCGTCCCTGGAGAGAGCGGCAGAACACGCGCAAAGCTGCAGGAGCAACAGGATAGAGTGCCAACACCACAACACACTGAAAACTTCAATTAAACGAGAAACCAAAGTGTTTAAAACTCTCTCGATAATCATGGGAGTATTCGTGTGCTGTTGGTTGCCCTTTTTCGTATTGAACTGCATCGTCCCGTTCTGCAACAGGCCGGCTACTGACCGGGATGCTGGCCTCCCGTGCGTCAGTGAGACGACCTTTGACGTATTTGTGTGGTTCGGCTGGGCCAACTCATCTCTGAACCCCATCATCTACGCCTTCAATAATGAGTTCAGGAAGGCCTTCGCCAGCCTCTTGGGCTGTCGTTACTTCTGCTCCAGCACTCCCGTGGAGACTGTGAACATCAGTAACGAATTGGTTTCCTATAACCAGGACACGATCCTCCACAAGGAAATCGTGAATGCATATGTCAACATGATTCCCAATGTGGTTGAATGTATGGAGCACGAAGAGACGTTTGACAGGATTTCACAGTTTTCCCACAACAATGACAATGCGACGGACTCCGTTTGCGACTTGGAGGACTGCGAGGCGGACATCAGTCTGGACAGGTTGTCACCTTTCACCCCAAACGGATTACACTGACTCCACACGGTGCGTCATTGGGGGCATAGATTATTTTCAGAGCCGGTCCAAAGTGGTACAGGGCACTGGGCAGAATTGGATTTGGAGGCCTACCTCTGATTAAGCTCAACGTACAACAGCAACAAAAGCAATACTATTTTGTATTGTCCATGCTTGATCTTTCTTAAAACCTGCATTTGAACAATTTGCTTTACATGTATCTAGTCTGCCAAAACAAACAAAAATCCTTAGATATTTATTTTGTATTTATTCTGCATATTGAACACAGATTACTTTTAACTGGAGGCTAAGTAATCAGAGCTGGGCCAAGAACATCATAGGACCCCTCCGGTCTCAAAATTATCATAGAGATTTATGTGAACGCAAAGATATGAACCTTCAAACTTTCAGCATGTTAGCATTAAATGATTACTAAGATAAAAAGCTAAATGTATTTACACTGGCCATGGTCTGTCACTAGTGGCCCTTATGTTAAACATGCTGTGGAACAATTTTGCTTGGCCAATCTGGTCAGAGTAACTGTACTGCCTTACAGAAGTAATCATTACCATTGAACTTTTTTACATTCTGTCACATTAGCAACATCAATTTAATTGGTTTTTATGTTCTTGACCTACACAAAAAGAAAAAAAAATGAAAAAAAAAATGCTTTCAGAAATAATATAATTAGCAAACAGAGTCCATCTATTTTTACTTTAATTTCAGAATGAATCCAAGCCTAAGAGGTCTGTTAGAGCAATGTTTCCCCATTCTGTTCCTCAAGACACACTGCCCTGCATGTTTTAGGTGTTTCCCTGCTTTAACACACCTCCATAAGATGATTCAAATTGAGCAAATGCCTATTAATCAGCCATCAACCTAAATCAGACGTTCTGAAGCAGGGCAACATCTGAAACATGCAGGGCAGTGTGCCTTGAGGATCAGAGATGAAACACAATGTGTTGGAGAACATCAGTGAAGGCAGAAAGGTATAAAGTTATGGAGAAGTCTAAACCAAGGTTAGCTTTTAAAACATTATGCCAAGCTTTCAAAATTTCAGAAAGAGGTGTTGAACCCATATTCTGAAAATGGAAAATTATGGCACAACTACAAACCCACTAAAACATGTCTGTCCACCTAAATAAGGAGTATGCAACCTGTTCCTTTGAAATGACACCACTCTTTAGCCAACCCTCAATAGTTCTAAACAAATTGTACAGAAAATTATACAGAGATTAGTATTGTCTCTAACTGTAAATGCATTGGGAAACACTAGTCTTAGTGGCGTCTTTGTTTTTAAGTTGTATTTGTGGATAATTTATATGACAGAATATCAAAACAGGGCACTTGTAGTCACAACTTCGTTTTGATTTTAGTCTTCATTAGTCCTTAATATTTTATGGTGGCTACCTATTTAAATGACTAAATTAACCTTTTTTGACCTTAAAATGCATTGATTCCAGTCATAACCAAACAAAGTCTATATGTAATGTATTTCTACAATTTAATAAGCTGTTTTTTGTCCCTAAGAGGTCAAGTACGTATGACTGGGGCTGGGTATCAATTCAAATTTCAAGAATCCACTTGATTTGATTCTCAAGAGTTAGAATTGATTATCGCGATCCAATTCAAATCTGATCTAGTTCGACATTGATATAGGTCAGTGCTATTAAAAACTTTTTTTGAGCTGTTATCTTAACTATATGCCTGTAATTCAATGACTTAACACTGGATGACTAATGCTTCAGTGGGGAAAACTCTATTAAGCCTTTCAGATATAAGACTTAAAATGACCGTCTGGACTTTTTCTTCTGATTTTAGCTGTAAAAACGGCAAATTATAAAAAAAATTAGATTTTTTTAACTTGTGAATTGATTTGATTTCTGTAAGAATCGATTCAGAATCGATTCTTACAGAATTCCTACTAAATTCCTACTAAACATTTTGTTTAGTAGGAATGAGGACAACATCGGACTTTAAAGATATCTGATTTGGAACCTAAATTCACAAGCAGACCAAGGGGGGCATCAATCTGAGAAGCATCCAAGTAACTTGGGATGAGCTTTGGGGTTCTATAGCTTATATGCGACAAGTGTCGACAGCAGGACTATCAGTCATTCTTGTCACAAATCTGGCATTTATAACAGAGTAGCAAGAAGAAAACCATTTTTAAAAAGAAGTTATTAGAGGCACTGTTTGCTGTTTTTTTCACAAATTACATAGCAGTCACAGTAAATATAGAATAAGCTGCTTGGAATCAGATGACTAAGGTTGCACTTTAAGACTTACATGTAAATTGGTCGATGTGGAAGAAACAGTTCTAACTTATCCTGAACACACCATCCACACGGTGGAACATGGGGATGGTAAGCTGGTCAAAGCTGATAGAAATATGGAGCTGACTGAGTAGAGATCATTCCTAATAAATAAATATAAAAAAAGTTCCTGAAATCAAGAAAACTTGAGACTGGGGTGGAGGTTTTCCTTCCAGTGTGACAAACAGCTCAATGGAATGGTTTAGGTGAATATTTTCGCATACAAATTTACACATCTTAGATTTCAATTGTAAATAAATGTAAGACAATACAACCTTTCCCTACCACTCCATACTTTGGTGTATGACATAAAATCTTAATACATTTCATTAAAGTTGATTTTGATGTGAAGAAATTTGAAACGATATTTTTGCAAGATACATTTTTATTTTTCAAATAAAGTAAGGCAGTATATGATATTTTTTGACAACTCTGTCAACTTGCTCCATGGTCTTAAGCGGTTTTTGGAGCTCCCAGACCAACTGACAGGAGGGCAGCTAAGACACAGCATTTCCTGCCTTGGTCCGGCTCTGATATTTCAACCATAATTACTTTGCCCAGAGGCCCTTCTTCATTGGGATGAGCCACAGAATAAGGGTTCCCTGAGCTACTGAGACCACCACAGACCACCCTGCTATGACTTTACGGCATATATAAAACGTGATGTTGTTGTCCTGTTCTTTAAAAAAAAAAGTGACGTGTAGGTGTTTATTTACTTGAAAATGAACGTCTGTATTCCTTCCTTCAAAGGTTCAGTGTTGATGAAACTATTACTAACTAAAAGGCTTTACTTGGTGCACCAGTCCTATAATGTCTACTCTGAAGAGTCATGAAGGAGACCTTCTGCCTCTTAATTAAACATCAAGCGTACCCAGTAGCCACCTTTCCATTGAGCGTGAAAACTGAGGGCAGCCTTATAGACAGTGTGACTAAAACAGTCCAATGCAGTCATTTTAGCACCTTACAGCCCGGTGAACAAAGAGATTTGAGACTGGCAAGGAATGTGTCCTTAGAGTTGAAGTTACATGATGCCAAAATGCATAATTTAAGTGTTTCACCACACCAACCTCCTCGGTGACTCCTTTTAGCGCATGTGCTCAGAACATGTGCATACTTTGATCTAAGCTGCCGCAGGCTTTTTAATAGAAAGGTAAAAGGACAAAATCTAATCTGAATGATAAAAAAGGCAGCCTATTGTACAGGTATCATTAATCCACATATTAAAATAACAATATTTACTGTTACAAATATTTTCTATTATCTTTCATTTCAAACACAGGCCAACATTTGTGTAACGTTTCAATTGTGTGAGCAAGACAACTCTACCTGATCATTTGGACAGAAAAGAAAAATAAATCAACCAGACATACAAGAGACCAATTGGACAACACAGCTGGATGTCCACTCCACATTCTTGGAATTTAAAGATGACCTGATATGAATGTACTTACTGTCATTTTAAATGGTGAAGTGTGTCATAATTTGTATAATAAATGGCTATCATGCAGAGAGAAGTACAAGTTTCTTCCTGAAGTTGTTGTGTTTTCAAACAGAATTACCTGTTGGCTTACATATCTATCTTTGGCATCTTCAACTCTTAAGTTTACATACACCTTATTAGTGCCCAGGTTAAGCAAGCAGGCAAATAAACCTCAGTCAAGACCTTCTTCTTTATGCTGGGTTGCAGGTGCCTAACTCCAGCATTCATTGGGCAAGAGGCAGGGTACATCTTGGACAGTCTGCCAGTCAACACAGGGCAACACAGAGACACACATATCAAACATCCATACACACACACACACACACACACACACATACTCAAACGGGCAAATTATAGAGACCAATTACCCTTTTAGTGTTGTGTTTAAACTATGGGTTGAAGCCAGGGTATCCGATAAGAATACATGTCTGGGGAAAACCTGCAAAGTTTATGCAGAAATTCTATATTTGGATTGAAATGCAGAACTTTTTTGCTGCCATCTAACAACACTAACGGCTGCACCAAGAACCTACCCAAGACAAGCAACAGATAAAAAACAAACATGTTACTTGCACTTTGAACAAAATTTATATTGATTTCATGCATGTTCAGTCAATGTAGAACAGCCGTCCCCCAAATCTCTGCTGAGAATAAGGAAAATAGTTTCCATATTTTTGCAGGACTGCACTGCATTTTAATCTCTCAATAGCATGTGAACGATTTCCTGCATTTTGATTGGTTGATGGGGAGCAGAAGGAGGATCCTGTATTTGCATATAATATTTCCATGCACCTAACTAGGATGTGGATAAATACTCTTTAGCAGGTTGCAGATTACTTTTTTTAACCATTAATATGCTCCTGGTATAGCATTGACTGGTTCTTTATTTCACCATATCTTTCTCTTCAGGAATGGCAGAGCTAAGTAAAATTGCTTGTGATCTTGCTACAAAGCCAGGTTTTAAGATTAGTCTATACATTTTCAATAAGATAAAGGGTTGGGTCAAATGAATTATTTTTATGTATTTATAAATTATCTTTTTGTAATCAAGATACAATTTCTATCAAAAAGCTACATTCCACGCTTTGCTCAGGTGACATAACATTCAGCAACTGATCAGAACAGTGTTTTTTATGTTCATGAGTTTATGTTTTCTTGTTTCTTGAGATGCATTTTAAAACACCAATTTGATTCTAGGAAAAAGGGGTAAAATTAAAGCCCATAAAAGTAGTTTGTAATGAGGAAAAGGGTGGCTGAGATGGTTGGGTTTTATCCTTATAGGTCTGAAGTGATCATTTGAAGTAAAGTTGGTTAAAAAAATCAAACAGTGTAATATATGCATGTAAATTTCAAGTTCCTCTTGTGCTTCCTTTTCTTTTCTCTAAAAGATAACCAGGCAGTCTGACATTGATAAGCACAATCCTACCAGAGAGCACCACCATGCAGTACAGCCTGTATCAGTATCATTAAAGTCAATACCAAAGAAAATAACAAAAAAATGCTCAGTAGTCAAAAAGAGGGGCTATTGGTGTAAGCAAAAAAATGAGGGGTTTATACATATATTATCTTTTCTATTCTATTTCAAGCAACCAAAATGCAGAATTCACTTTTCTAAAATTAAATTAAATAAATCTATTCACAAATGACCAATATACACACAAACTGATAAGACGAAAATTTAAACAATTATACAATTATACAATCTTAACAGATGACTCTTTTGAACTCTTCAGAATCCAGGGGAAATCTGTCCAAAACCCCTCATCTTCCTTAAGGTTTTTCGATCCAAGCCAAAAAGCTTAGATTTAGTTTCTCTTGTGATGTCATCACTCAAAAAAACTAAATAAAAACAAACCTTTTCTTTTTTTAGTGCTATTTTTATTAAGCTTTGTATAAAAAAAACTTTTATTTGGTGAAATCCTGCTGTAGAAATTCATAGTTCATCACCAAACCGTGTTTTGCATCGTTGGTTTATATGTGTTAGTAAAACACCACGTGATCCAAATGAGTAAACAGTGGAATATTAATTTGTCCTGAGTCGTTTTCTTTAGTATTGACCAAGATCTAGATTTTAGATGATTTACTTATGGGTTTAAAGGAAAAAACGACTTAGCAGTGAACCTGTATCTGAAGATTTTTTTTTCTGAAAAGATAAAAAGCTGTTTCTCCCTAAGACTGACGCTTTGCGGAGTAAAGAGATAGTGCAAATATTTTTTGGAAAACAATACTTTTTTTTCTCATAGGGTTTTTGAACACAACAACCGTACATTTCCTGCCTTTTTGCTCTTCTTGTGCTCCACTGCTTCAACTAATTGTATTTATAAAGTTTTTACTAAATCATACAAAAAAAGGAAATCACAGAGACACTGAAAATTATTGGGAACTGAGACCTAATTACTTTAACTGACAAAAGTGCAATATTTTCAATAGTCCTGCATACCCTCAGGAGGCCTATTTACTACATGTTCACATTTAAATGAACACGACAACATGACTTATCAAAATAATTTCATGATTTCATGATTTCATTCTTCAACAGAAATTGGGAGAATAACTTCTTATTTTTTTAAATTTGCAATTATTATTTAATATTCATAACACTTCCTGGCATCATTTACCATTCACAAAAAATAGTTGTACAATGCTTATCACTGTGAAAAATTGTTTTATCCACAGAATCAAAATCTCCTAGAGGTTTTAATGTAGTTCTAGAAGACTTTAGGGAAACCTTGGGGTCGAATCTGTGACCTGTGTTGAAGGGAACTCTGACTCAAAGGCTGGGCCTCATAAATAACTGAGCTTTGGAGCTTTAGAACTTTACACAAAGATTATTTTTTAATAGGACAGTATTTAATCCTTTGTTATTGCATTTTACAACCTTGGAGTATACTTACAGATTAAGGATATTTAACCAGACGTCTTTCAACAGTCTCTCAAGATCCAGACCTCTAAAACTTCATTCCCCGCTGGTTTAACTTGTGCAGCCTTTAATGGTACCTAGAGATTTTATTATATATATTTTAATGTAAAAAAACATATTGACCATTATGAAGTGGACAGCAGAGAACAAGAAACAAGTACTTAGGCTGCTTATGCTACATTTTATTTATTTCTGAAGGTTGTATCTTGGAATAATATCCAACCAAAATTAACCATTCTACTGCAAGATTCCCTGATAATGCTCAGTGACCCAGTGACAAGACTGACTATTGCTTTGTTTTTAAACAACAAAGCAACATTTTCACCAAAGGAGGCTGTGTAGGACTGTATGAAGAAAGAGTGGGGAAAAAAACTTTCTTTTTGACTGTAGATATGAAGGGCAACCTTTAACTTTTTGAAGGTAGCAATGATAAAAAAAACAACAGATTTTACTTTCTGAAATTAAATTTGTCGTAATTCATTTTCTATTATTTAACTTTTTAAATATGATAGGCATATTTGGATTTAAAGTGGTAGTTTAAAAATGTTTAACTGCTACAATGGACCATTCTTCTCTTGGTAATCTATTATGACCTCATCTTTTCATCTCGCCAGAGCTTCTGTCTGCCGAAGCACTCCAGTAATGATTCGTTCAAGCTCTCACTAAAAGATCCAGTGAGAACCAATTTTAATTATTCTTTAATAAGCACTCAGATTGTAATCTAAAATGTCCTGGAATTTCAAAGAATTGATGGTACCATACACTATTAGAAGGTTTTCCAGAAATTTACAACAGAAATAGACCCTCACCAACAAAGATCCTTCAGCGTTCTTACTAGTGGACACAGAAAACCTTTTTTTCCTGGCTTCATTCTCAATCATTTGGAATTTAGGTAGCTTCCAATGATTGTTGCTTAGAAGTGGGGACCAAGATGATACTTTTTGATTCATTTCTTTATACTTGGAGCTTTAGATATAATTTCGCCTGCCTTACCACTCAGATCAATGTGTATACATGGTAAAATTAACTTTGGTTCTCATATGAACATTATTCCACTGCTCCAGTTGCTTTAACTATATGGATAAATTTAGACAAAGATGCACAACATTATCTTCCTTGGATAGTTGGAATTTGTCTTTAGCATATTAAACAATTGCTGAAAAATATCAGTACATTTCATCTGTGTCAATTCATGTACATTCACTAAAGGTAAATAAATAACACATTATTTCAAAGACAATGTCAAACAGATTGTGACAGGTCAAATTAAAAAAAGATAGAACTTTGGTTAGAAATCTTTAGTTTGCACAAATTATTTTAAATGTAGGTATGCCAATAAATCTGTCACTCGTAACTTCACTGAGAAAACAATAAATGTCCTGTAACTTTTCTGAAAAGGTTCTAAGTGAAATTTTGTCTTCAATAAGAGATCAGTTTCTTTGATAGTGTTTCACATCTTTTTCAAAGAGTCAGGATTTCAAAGAGACTCTAATGCGACTTCACACAACTCAAAGTATCAGATGAATTAATTATTTATTTTTTTATTAATTAATCATTATACTATATGTTATCTCAATGAGATTTCTTCTGCAGGGACAGATCACAGAACTGGAAGCTACATGGTAAGAATCTCAGAGGAAGAGCTTCACTGGAAGGAGCGGTGAGATGTTAACACAGGCTTGTCCGTAAATCGACCAGATGTTGTTAAAATGTAGGATGAAAGCAAGAGTCTTATTTCCTCTTGGAGCTGATCAAGTTTTGAGTAAGGTAAGTGGGTCCAGTGTGATTGTGACTGGCAGAGGAGCGAGTGGAGGGTGACTTTTGTTTTCCTTTATCCCTTAGGTTCCAGGAGAGGCTTTCTGGATGGACTCCAAGGTATGACAGGCAGGTTCCAGGAGGCCTGGTGGAGGAGCAGTGAGATCAGTCCAAACTAGAAAAGCAAACTCCAGGCTGTGGATTTCAGCGTTGAAAGTAGACCAATAGGTCCATGATTCCAGATCATCAGAATGAACTAAGAGGAAGGAACACAAGAGCATAGTAAGTAGATGATCTGAGAGAAGAACATGGCTTTAGAGGCAGCCTGATCACCTTCTGAGGAGTTTAACCATCTGACATCTGCACCATGTAACTGCTCCTCTTTTAAGCACCTCCTTGATTAGCCTACCTGGACTCCTCCACTGCATCTTCGTAGTGATACTAGGTAAAAAAATGGTAGATTTTTAGCACTGTGCCGCATCAACCTCAAAAGGATGCTTACATTTGTAGAGAGTTTAAATAATAGAAATAGATTAAAACAGAGAGATAAAAAACTGAAACATAAAACAGAAATCATCCTTTATAATGTTGTTTCATTCAGCTTTGCTAACTATCTAGTTAGGGAAGCAACATATTAGTAAGAGAATTCTGAGTAAAAACAAAGTTACTTTCCCTAGTAACAAGTTACTTTGAAAGTAACAAGTAACTTAAAGTAACAGAGTTACTTTTGAAAGAAGTAACTAGTAAAGTAAAGTTCCTAATTTTAAGGAACTTACCCAATACTGCTGTCATGCCTCACTCCACACTCAGCTTCCCTCACTCACTCATCATCATCATCACCCTCACCTGTGCCTCCAATCACGCACACCAGATCCTCCTTACCTCACCTCTTTATAACCTGCCACTTCCCTTCAGTCACAGCCGGATCATTACAGGACTTCAGACCTTCCACTGTGTGTTTCTCCTGTTATCTTCGTTCTCGCCATCCTTCACCAGCAATAAAGAACTCTGCACCTTGCTTCTGCGTCTGGGTCCATACCTCACATCGCTAATCCCTGACAGAATGATCCGGCCCTGAAAGATGGACCCAGCAGAAGCCTCCGACCCCGATATCTTGGAGTCCCTCTGGTGCAGGCTGGAGAAGATCTCTGGCTTCGCCAGCCCGTCCGCTCGCCTCACCGCGCTGGAGGACTACATCTTAGACCTCCTTCCTCGGTTCCGCTCCAGCCTCAACCCGCTCGATGCGGAGGAGTTTGAGGAGGCAGCCGACGACGCCTTCCTTGCTGCGGAGGAGGAGCTGCCTCCTGCAGGGACACAGCCCGCCTCTACCAACGTCGGCTCGGTCTCCTGGTTCCATGCGCCTCCGATCCTCTCACCGGCTGTCTTCGCCCCTTTCCCGACCGCTTCACCGAGGGCTCCGGTCAATCGCCCAGCTGCTGCTCCCACACCACCGTCTTCGGCTGCGGCAGGACGGGGTCCCCTCTACGTTAGCGAGGATGAACTGTTCGAGTTTTTTCATGGGGACAGACTCGAGTACCTCTGCTCCAGAGGGGATCCAGCTCCTCGCCGCGGTCAGCGACGCAGACGCCGGAAGGTTGCGCCGGAGTCTCCGCCCTCGGACGGTTCGGACTGGGAGGACGCGGAGGAGCAGTATCTGGAGCAGCAGACCTCGCTCGTCGGCTCTCGGCTTGCCTACTGCACTCCTGGAACAGGCCCACGTAGGCATGAGCCTCCATGTCAGCCACGCAGCCGAGGGCACGAGGCACCTCCACCATCTCGCCGCAGACGGCGGCGCCGACGGGAAGTAGTTGCTTCTGGGTCCTCGAAGTTGGCGTCTGCATCAACTGCTCGGCCCCGAAGTTGGCGTCTGCATCGCACTGCTCGGCCCCGAAGTTGGCGTCTGCATCGCACTGCTCGGCCCCAAAGTTGGCGTCTGCATCGCACTGCTCGGCCCCAAAGTTGGCGTCTGCATCGCACTGCTCGGCCCCAAAGTTGGCGTCTGCATCGCACTGCTCGGCCCCAAAGTTGGCGTCTGCATCGCACTGCTCGGCCCCAAAGTTGGCGTCTGCATCGCACTGCTCGGCCCCAAAGTTGGCGTCTGCATCGCACTGCTCGGCCCCGACGTTGGCGTCTGCATCGGCCAGCTCGGCCCCGACGTTGGCGTCTGCATCGGCCAGCTCGGCCCCGACGTTGGCGTCTGCATCGGCCAGCTCGGCCCCGACGTTGGCGTCTGCATCGGCCAGCTCGGCCCCGACGTTGGCGTCTGCATCGGCCAGCTCGGCCCCGACGTTGGCGTCTGCATCGGCCAGCTCGGCCCCGACGTTGGCGTCTGCATCGGCCAGCTCGGCCCCGACGTTGGCGTCTGCATCGGCCAGCTCGGCCCCGAAGTTGGCGTCTGCATCGCCCTATTCCTCCTTCTCCCTTCTCCAGTCTCTGTTCCCAGAGCCCACAGAGCACCTGCAGTCTCGGCTCCCAGAGCTGCCGGATATGCCGCTGCCGCCTCCTGCGCTGCCGGATATGCCGCTGCCGCCTCCTGCGCTGCCGGATATGCCGCTGCCGCCTCCTGCGCTGCCGGATATGCCGCTGCCGCCTCCTGAGCTGCCGGATATGCCGCTGCATCGCCTGCCACGCCGGCTCCTCGCCTGCCGGCTCCCACGCCGCCTGGCTCCCAAGCCTGCGCCTCGCCTCCAGGCTCCCAAGCCTGCGCCTCGCCTCCAGGCTCCCAAGCCTGCGCCTCGCCTCCAGGCTCCCAAGCCTGCGCCTCGCCTCCGGGTCCCCAGGAGAGGACCGCCGGGCCGTGCGCCCGCCTCCCGTCCCGTCAAGGGACGTCCGTCCAGCCCCCAGCTGGACCTCCCGGTCCCCAGGAGAGGACCGCCGGGCCGTGCGCCCGTCTCCCGTCCCGTCAAGGGACGTCCCCCGTCTCCGTCCCGCCAGTGGACGTCCCCCGTCTCACATCCCGCCAGGGGCCGTCCGCCCGTCTCACGTCCCGCCAGGGGACGTCCGCCCGTCTCACGTCCCGCCAGGGGACGTCCGCCCGTCTCGCATCCCGCCAGGGGAGGGCCGTCCGCCCGTCTCACGTCCCGCCAGGGGCCGTCCGCGCGACTCACGTCCGGCCAGAGGAAGGCATTCGGGCCGTCCGCCCGACTCACGTCCCGCCAGGGACGTCCGCCAGCCTGTCGTCCGACCAGAGGACGACATTCCGGTCGCCCGCCTGACCTTCAGGGGCGTCAACACAGACACTCGGGCCCTCCTGCCGTGTGCCCCCTCCACCCACCCTGAAAGGGTGCTAATCCTTTTGTTTTTCTTCCTATATGGCGTCTGGGATCCGCCTTTAAAGGGGGGGTCCTGTCATGCCTCACTCCACACTCAGCTTCCCTCACTCATCATCATCATCACCCTCACCTGTGCCTCCAATCACGCACACCAGATCCTCCTTACCTCACCTCTTTATAACCTGCCACTTCCCTTCAGTCACGGCCGGATCATTACAGGACTTCAGACCTTCCACTGTGTGTTTCTCCTGTTATCTTCGTTCTCGCCATCCTTCACCAGCAATAAAGAACTCTGCACCTTGCTTCTGCGTCTGGGTCCATACCTCACACCGCTAATCCCTGACAACTGCCCTGCACACAACCACACAAAACCCAACACAGAGATACCAGAAAATGGGAAAGGAGTTGTAAATGCCATTTTTTCGGACCAAGACTAAAAAAACTCTATTTATTTAATTTCATTCATTTTTTTAATATGTCGTTTTGAAGCTTAAGGACAAGAGGTTTAATACAGCCTGTAATAGAGATGTACTTCATTTTTCTTTAATAGCTTGTCAAACCTCATTTAGCAAACCTTGATTTTAATAAAAGACTACCTGAGAACCCTAATTTTAATCACTCAGGTTACAATAACTGAGTGAGAGAAATGTAATTTAGATAAGTAAATGGTCCTCGACACAGAGACAGTAGGGAATTTTCCCTTATCACTGACAAAATGACATTAAGAGGAAAGGCTGTTAATTGAAACCCCGAAGCAGTTATCCACCATTTTTACCCCAATTCTTTTACCAATCAGTGCACCTCCGATGGGATAGAAGACAATAAGGAGGGCTGAGGGATATACAGCTGAATCTGTTGTAGCTGTCATCCTGACAAGTGGGGTAATTCTTAGCAAAAGCACATTGAAGTGAAGCTTAACACCAGAACACTGGGAAGGAATTTCTACATGACTTGCTGTTTTTTTTCTTTTCTTTGCGTATTGTGTACAATTTGACAAGGATGTGAATTATAAGGAGATTTTAATACTTTTATTATCATCACCCTTTTTCTTTAAGTTTTCTTTATTATGCCTTTAAAACAAAACAGGGAAATGTGTGTCCCTCCTGCATTTGAATTGCACTGACTCACATTCAATCACATTAGCCGTGCAATTCGATTTTTGTTTTATTTCCTGTTGCTGAAATCTTAAAATGTCCTGAAAAATTATATGGCAACGTTCGAAAGAACATTTGCTTGGACCAATTTTGTAAAAAAAAAAAAAGTAGTCGGACTGAATGTTTTACCCATTTAATGACGTTAGTTGGCTTGCATCATAGCCCTCCAAAATTTCTATTTGTAAAATATTGAATGATGAAAAAAATTTATAATGGCCATAAAAAAAAGAGATTTGGATAGTAAAGTTGTTTCAAAATATTTCTCTGGAAATCATTGTTTGTCTGTGATTGACTGGCGACCTGTCCAGGGTGCACCCCGCCTCTCGCCCATTGACAGCTGGAGTTAGGCACCAGCCCCCCCGCGACCTCTTGAGGATTAAGCGGTTCAGAAAATGGATGGATGGATGGATGGATCATTGTTTGTGTCCAAAGGTTACAGATGGAGTAGTTTATTTAAAAACTGCAATTCACAAACAAAATTAAATTATTGGAATCAATTCTGCTTCCAATATTTGCACACATGCAATGGGGAATAATCCAAAGGGTTGTATTGCCAGATCAGGCATTTAAAGGCTTAGAATTTTGGATAATTCCCGGATATTTATATTTATGTAAGGAAAGATGTTAATAATAGCATTAATAAAAAAAATTTTTTAAATAACATGATCATCATTCAGGCTGCATGGTGGAGCAGTGGTTAGCACTGTCGCCTTGCAGCAAGAAGGTTGTGGGTTTGAATCCCGGCCCAGGGCCTTTCTGCATGGAGTTTGCATGGTCTCCCCGTGCATGCGTTGGTTCCCTCCGGGTACTCCAGCTTCCTCCCACAGTCCAAAAACATGACTTTCTGGTTAATTGATCACTCTAAATTGTCCTTAGGTGTGGGTGTGTGCGTGCATGGTTGTTTTTCCTGTCTGTCTCTATGTGGCCCTGTGATGGACTGGCGACCTGTCCAGGATGTACCGTTGAGAGCTGGAGATAGGGACAAGCCCCCCTGCGATGCCTGGAGGACTAAGCAGTTCAGAAAATGGATGGATGGATGATAATTATTCATTATATGGCTGCCTTAAAATATTTAAATGGTAGAGCACAAAAAAAGAGGAGCTTTGGTTTTGAGACTAAAAAGAGAGCAGTAAAAATGTTCATAATAAGTTCCATGTTCTATCTCCTTTCCTCCATTGACGAATCACTGACTGAATGAAAATATTGCAATGGTATTCCTCCCTGTGGGCATGCCATTGACTTTCTGAGTTGTGCCCTTGCACTGGAAGGCAGCCATGAGAGGTGGTCTGACCTCTATATTTGGCCATGACAGGAGAGCTGGGGAGGTTGAGGACGAAGGCTTTAGGGGCTTAAACCATCCGTCAAGACACATTCGTCAAAAGCACTCTTTTCCTCTTTCACACACCCACAGGCGCGCGCACACACACACACACACATTATTTTCTTGCCAATAGTAGTGAAGACTTTCATTGACTTCATTCATTTTAGTGACTGTATTATACCTAGCCCAGAAACCTTTGGTAACCCAAACCATTACCGATCTATTCCTAATCGTTACTTCAACCAAAAGTTAATTCACTCAATCCCCTTAAAACCAACTAGTAGATTTCAGAAAATTCTCCAAAAGGGAGGACCAAGCAAAATATACTCACTTTGTATTAATTATTGGCCCTGACTTTATAGGTAAAAAACTTAGAAACGGTAAAACATTGTCATCAAATTATTGAACACTCATGTATGGATCATGTACATTGCACTGTGTATCCTCTAATGAGAAACAACTAAAGTATTTTGGCTAGCTACTATCAGATCCTTTATCTAAAAAAAAAAAGTATTTTGAAATGAAAGGGACCATTTCAAGTTTGTTTCTGTAACATTTTGAAATAGGTAAATTACTGAATGTATCCTCACTATTCAAGTTTTTTACTGTTGTACAAAGAACCCTTTAACGTTTTTAGACCTATCAGTCTAAACTGAAAGTAATACAAGCATTTCCAGTGAATATCTCCATATTTAGCTACAATAAAACCTTGTTTAATGCATTTTTTCATCCTTGATGGTAAAAGTGTCACGATTTTATTAAGCTGCCTGACTCACGTGCACAAAACTCTCAGAAGACTGATCAGATTTCAAAAGTTTATTGAAGATGATTGAGAAGATGGTGGGTTCATTTAATGCTGGGGACCAGGAGCTGGGTCTAGGTCAGGGGTGTCAAACTGATTTTCATTTCAGGGCATATCAAGAGCACAAATGTCTTCAATGGGCCGGCTGTGGCAGAACTACCCATTAACAAACTGTTAAAATATGAATGAATAGCTGTTTCTGTATTTGATAGGAACTTCTTAGAATAAAAAAAAAATATTTGACATAATTTTACACTGGTTTAATTTGGTACAGTATAAATAGAAAATGAAGAGCTCTTTTCCAAAACGCTAAAAATCCATTTCAACAGTTTTCAGGAAAAGTACATGTTTTACCTGACCCACACATTTTATGAATATTCAATTTATCCTGGAAAAAAATAACTTTTTTGCCTCAGTTAGAACATGTTGAACAATAATTATTAAATCAAACAACATTATTTTTTAAGATAAATTGAAAGTTAATTTTATTTTTCCTCAAAAACGCTATAAATCCATGTTTTCTTTTCTAAACGATATCCATCCATTTCCAGTGAGAGAGATCCACTAGGATGGATCACTCTTAATCTCCCAGGCCTGCATTGTCAGCATACTTGCCAACCTTGAGACCTTAGAATTAGAGAGACATTGAAAAGGGCCATGCTGCTACAGTCCCAGACCCACACTGGCTCCCTTTTAGCCCCTCTTTATTAACATCCTGGATACCCCCCTTCTCAGCAGCAGGAATAGTCGCTTACTAATCATTCTAAAAACTCATAGGAGTCTCTGTGCTGGCAGAGGTATTTTTTCTTCATTTGGTAGCATTGAGTTTGTTGGTTTTGCTGTGACTTTTTTTTCTGCCGAAACACAAGCATGATCGGGCTCAAAGAGCTGGAAGGAAAAGCCTTGATCCACTTCTGAAGTTACCATCAGGCATACGAAAGGAAAGGAAACTAGACTTGAAGTCTGTTCAAACAGTTTTTAATCCTAGATATCTCGGAAGATTTAAAAAGTAACTGAAACTACAGCCTTTGTCAGTCATATAAAGACTGTTCTGAAGACTTGCAGCTCGCTTTTGCGTCACTAATTACAGCTGACTGTTTCCCTCATCAGACATTGGAATCAGGTAAGTTAACCTATTTTGGATTCAAAACGGCAAATTTCACCAACGGGGTGATGGATTTTCATGACTGAAATGAGGAAACTGTACCTCATAGCACCTTTCTTGGCTAAATAAAAATGTAACAGATTTTATTCTCCATCCCTCTCACATAAGAAACAGGGAGTGTACATGAAATGGGAGAAAGTTGGCTCTGGGAGATTTTCGAGAGGGGAACTGAAATTCGGGACTCTCCTGAGAAAAAAATGGGGAGGATCAGATACAGCATCAGACACACCGGTTGCTCCTAATAGTGCCAGCACATCTCTTTTTTGCAGCCTTAACAGAGGTCTGCTTTGGAAGTAGCCTACCTCAGGTTTCAGGTCAACCCACCGCTTACCCACTTTAAAAATCTATGGAAACAGCGTAGAACATTCACCGAATTCTGATTAGTTGAGAGGATATATCGCGTTTAGGCAAAATATAGGTTTGGTGCTTATGGCCGTTTGTAAAAAAACGGCATCTTGTACCTACATTTTAATAATGAAAGAAACGTTGATGGAGCAGTGAAAAGGTTCAGTACACAGCAAAATAACATATAAAAATATATATTTTTTTAAAATGGCGTTTATGTTGTTTTGGAAAAGAGCTCTTGAAATCATTTTGATTAGCCTGAGCTATCGCTGTAGCTATGCTGCTATAGGCTTAGACTGTTGGAGGACAGGCTGACCACTTTTCTTCTCTCTTCTACCTTTCTCTTCTACTACTCATCAGATCTATTTTTTGCTGTTATTTTAATTCGTAACCTTATTTTCTCTCAGTGTTTTTTAACTCCATAGAAGCTCTGCCTGGTCTGGTATCCTACTCAGCTTCAACGCCCTGCTGGATCATGAGCATTGATTTGGATAATGCTCCAAGTGACAGAACATCCTCCATGTCCTGTTGTCAACTTTTTCCTTTCTATAATGTGGAAAGTGCTCTTGCATCAATTCCTTTGGTTCCTTTTGTGTCTCTTCTATGTCTTCTCAAACCCCCAGATAGTCGTGGCAGATGACCGCTTGTACTGAGCCAGGTTCTGCTGAAGGTTTCTTCCTGTTTAAGGCGAATTTTCCTCTCCACTGTCGCTACATGCTACATGAGGGATTGCTGAAGGATTGCTGTCGTTGGAGCCTGCATGTTCTGGACACAACCTTACATCAATGACTCAACACAATATGCTGGGATTCCTTATATAGAAAATGTTTAACTGATAGGAATGTTCGTATGACTGTATTTAAATGATTTTTCTTGACCAACTAGGGGCCTGCGGCACGTTTCTGTCCCTTTGGTATGAACGCACCACGTTAGCCACTTAACGTATGATGCATTAAAGTTGTAAGTCTGCTGTGGCTCTTGGGAATAACTATAGGTTCAAAAAATATAATTTCTCAACAAAAAATATTACAAATGTGAATAATAAAACTATTTTAATGTATTCTGTCTGTAAATTATCCCAAAATGTTGGTATCGTATGTTCTGGCAAGTTGTGGAATAAGGTTTTTCTGTCACTTTAGGCATAAGGCATGGGCTTTAAGCAGGTGGAAAGTGAAAGTGCTTGTGGAACTAGGAAGAGGGCACTGAATATGGTTGTGTAACTTTGACAACGATGTACAGAACAGGGGAGACTTTATAAATTCTGTATTCAGAAATAGCAGTTTCTCAACCGTTTTAGGTTCTAAGTGATTTTCACTCCATCTCACCAGCCTTTAAAAAACCCTGTTTTCACAAGGCAAATAAGATGGTTGTGTGCACAAAAAATGAGTGCAAGACCATATAAATAGGGCTATAGTAATTTTTGCTTTTCCCAATATTCCAAGGGTTTTTCCATCCTGCTAATAATTTGTTTCTTTTTCTCATGCAAAGCATGATAATTCCTTAGCATGGATGAGGTGTTGATATTGTACCCAAACTCCTTGGAACACAATAAACACTTCACCTTTGAATACAATAAAAAACGGTAAAAAATACAGTTCCTGATAAGCAAATCTAACTCGTCTGACATAATGTTCAATTTAGGTTACAGACGTGGACAAAATTGTTGGTACCCTTCATTAAATCAAAGAAAAACTCATAATGGTCACAGAAATAACTTTAATCTGACAAAAGTAATAATAAATAAAAATTATATAAATGTTGACCAATGAAAGTCAGACATTGCTTTTCATCCATGCTTCAACAGAATTATTTAAAAAATAAATGCATGAAACAGGCCTGGACAAAAATGATGGTACCCCTAGAAAAGAATGAAAATAATGTGACCAAAGGGACATGTTAATCCAAGGTATGTCCACTAATCAGCATCCTAGGTGTCTACAATCCTGTAATCACTCAGTGGGCCTATATATAGGACTCCAGGTAGTCACTGTGTTGTTTGGTGACGTGGTGTGTACCACACTCAATATAAACCAGAGGAAGCAAAGGAAAGAGTTGTCTCAGGAGATGAGAAAGAAAATCATAGACAAGCATGTTAACTGTAAAGGCTATAAGACCATCTCCAAGCAGCTAGATGTTTCTGTGACTACAGCTGCACATGTCATTCAGTAATGTACGATCCATGGGACTGTAGCCAACCTCCCTGGACGTGGCTGCAGGAGGAAAATTGATGACAGATCAAAGAGACGGATAATCCAAATGGTAACAAAAGAGCCTAGAAAGACTTCAAAATAGATCCAAGCTGAACTTTATGCTCAAGGAACATCAGTGTCAGATCGGAACATCCTTCGCTGTTTGAGCCAGAGGACAAATCATTAAAAAAAACTGACTGGAGTATGCCAAACTACATGCTGACGAGCCACAAAGCTTCTGGGAGAATGTCCTGTTTACAGATGAGACATAAATTTAACTTTTTGCCAAGGCACATCAGCTCTATGTTCACAGACGGAAAAATGAAGCATATCTAGAAAAGAACACGGTCCCTACTGTGAAACATGGGGGAGGCTCGGTTATGTTCTGGGGCTGATTTGCTGCATCTGACACAGGGTGTCTTGAATCTGTGCAGGGTACAATGAAATCTCAAGACTATCAGGGGATTCTAGAGAGAAATGTGCTGGCCAGTGTCAGAAAGCATGGTCTCAGTCGCAGGTCACGGGTCTTACAACAGGAAAATGACCCAAAACACACAGCTAAAAACACCCAAGAAGGGCTAAGAGGAAAACACTGGCCTTCTATGAGCCCTGATCTCAATCCTATTGAGCATCTTTGGAAGGAGCTGAAACATGCTGTCTGGAAAAGGCGCCCTTCAAACCGGAAACAACTAGAACAGTTTGCTCATAAGGAGTGGGCCAGAATACCTGCTGAGAGGTGCAGAAGTCTCATTGACAGTTACAGGAATCATTTGATTGCAGTGATTGCCTCAAAAGGTTGTGCAACCAAATATTAAGTTGTGGGTACCATAATTTTTGTCCAGGCCTGTTTCATGCATTTATTTTTTAAATAATTCCGTTGAAGCATGGATGAAAAGCAATGTCTGACTGTCATTGGTCCACATTTATATAATTTTTATTTATTATTACTTTTGTCAGATTAAAGTTATTTCTGTGACCATTTTGAGTTTTTCTTTGATTTAATGAAGGGTACCAACAATTTTGTCCACGTCTGTACTTTATTAGGACTTAATGTTCATACACGGGAAAACCTTGTCATCCATTATATCTCTCTCCTCGCCCTCCTAAATCTTCAAACCAAGGCCCTGTATTCTCTAAACTATCTCAAAACTATACAACCTCTAACCAAACTCTTCTATCAAAACTATATAAACTCAGTCTAACCTCCAACCTGACTGCAACTTTCCAATACAAATCTGTTTTGAATGAAGCTTGGGGGGTTAATATTGCTTTCAAACCTTGCAGCAAAATCTTAACCACTTCCTGAAGCAGTCACTTGGTACAGCCATGCAGCACTGCTTCAGACATCCTTGTTTTCAGCTCCTTCCCTAAATGAAATAGGCCGTGATACACCATTTTTGGAAATGTCCCCTCTACTGCTCGACATACGCTTCAAAGCCTCGGTACACATCACAACATCACTACTTAAAAGAATTCAATTCATGTTCAATTCATCTTATCTACAGTATATAGTGCCGTTCTGTGTTAAAGAAAGTAAAATGTTGGTTGCAGGAGAGGGAGAGTGTTCAGTTACTTGAAGCAACATTCCAGTTGATGACCCCCGCTGATGAGGTATCAGAGCTGAGCACAGTGCCACACCAGGTGCACTTTCTATTGAGAGAAAAACACTGATAGAAAAAACAAGTTAACAGTTGAAAAGCAGCAATAATGCTACTGCTGCGTAATAGAAGAGAAAAGTAGCAGAGTGCAGAGGAGTTGTCAGTCTGTCCTCCAACAGTCTTATCTCTTACACCGTACGGCTTCCATACAGGCTTCCATTTACACAGATTGCGGTTCATGTGCGAAACGTCTCCAGAAAGCCCGGAGGGAATGTTTAGTAATACTTTGCAAAACATTCATAGAATTTGGATAAATACTTTTAAAAATATACTTGTAAAAATAACAGGAATTACCATACAATGTGAACTAATATACCTGTCATTAATAATACAATTTAAAAAAAGGTAACACAGGTTTTAGTTTGAAAAATACCAGATACAACTCGCTAGACTATGTCTCACTTCCTGTCTGGCTCATGCACTTTCTTTAACTTCATGGGAATCTACATACAGCATCCGAAAGAAAAATAATTCATGCAGAACACTTTCTGGAGCTCTGCAGCTGCACCACAGCTGATGTGAATGCTCTAACTGGACTCAGATGGTTTATTGTCTTTTTGGGAGCCATTTAGTCCACACCACATACATTTTTCACACGGTGTGAATCAGGCATAAGCATATAGCAACATGACTACATTGATAGCTTAAGATGATCAAGTACATTGGAAGGAGACATGAGAGAGCCAAAAGCAGTAGTAACTGTCTGGCCTGAATTTGTTCCCTAACCGGCTTAGGCTGCCGGCATCTACCCGTCCCCCACTCTAACTCATCTAAAAACTGACCAATATCAATCTGTTTTTAACTATAATTCTTATCAAAAAAGAAAGTTTTAAACTTGGTCTTAAAAGTAGACAGAGTGTCTGCCTCACGGACTAAAACTAGAAGCTGGTTCCACAGGAGAGGAGTTTAGTTCAGTTTAGTTTATTTATTTATTTGCACATAGACATTACATTCAATAAACATACAATTAAAAGAACAGATGTCAGGGAGAGGTTAAGAAGACCAAATGTCTTATAAAGCCACCTTCCCATAGACAAACTTTTAGTTTCTTTCTTTTTAGCTTCTGGAACAGACAAGTCACATACAAATATCTGTTAGTCAGGAGCCCGATAACTAACAGATCTGCCTACCATTCTACTTTTTTTGAAATCCTAGCATGGGTGTAACGGATGTGGGGTACATTCAGCTTGTGCCCTCTGTCCCTTGCATTTTCTCACATGCTTCTGTCATTCAATGTGTGATAATTTATTTTTTCAAGCCACCTTTAAACGCACCTTAAATGCACCCATGCTAACGCAGGCATCAGGGGATCACAGAAAAGTGTTGCCGAGCAGACAAGCTTGTTCAGCAAACTAACCATTCAAACTCCAAAATATTTTGTTTGTCTGTATTTTATTAGTTAACCCAGAATTGGTCTGAAACACGAAAAATTTGAATTTCATGCAAAAATTATTTTATTTCAGTAATTAAACTTAAAAGGTGAAAGTAATATGATACAGACTTATATTATCCCGCCCGATTTATGAAGACGTTTAGCTGCAGAACTCCTTCAGAGACAGGCTGCTGTATCCTGTATTGTGCATGAAGGATAGTTTTTACAGGTCATTCCTGCCTCCAGCTGTTACTTTACAACCAGAACTGCTCCCAAAAAACCCAAAAATGTGTACAACCCTGATGTAATTAGCACTGTTTGACTCACTTAGGTAACATTTCTGCGGCTATTTGCACATCTTTTTTTTCTATTTATATTCTGTGAACTTCCTGTAAATATTGTGTTTACCTTTTTACTGCACAACTACACGTGCACATTCTGTAAAAAATCCCTGTTTTTCAATCATCCTACTTAGTTGCACATTCTAATCTGAGTATGCCATTTTACACATACAGACATGGACAAAATTGTTGGTACCCTTCATTAAATAAAAGAAAAACTCATAATGGTCACAGAAATAACTTTAATCTGACAAAAGTAATAATAAATAAAAATTATATAAATGTTGACCAATGAAAGTCAGACATTGCTTTTCATCCATGCTTCAACGGAATTATTTAAAAAATAAATGCATGAAACAGGCCTGGACAAAAATGATGGTACCCACAACTTAATATTTGGTTGCACAACCTTTTGAGGCAATCACTGCAATCAAATGATTCCTGTAACTGTCAATGAGACTTCTGCACCTCTCAGCAGGTATTTTGGCCCACTCCTCATGAGCAAACTGTTCTAGTTGTTTCCGGTTTGAAGGGCGCCTTTTCCAGACAGCACGTTTCAGCTCCTTCCAAAGATGCTCAATAGGATTGAGATCAGGGCTCATAGAAGGCCAGTGTTTTCCTCTTAGCCCTTCTTGGGTGTTTTTAGCTGTGTGTTTTGGGTCATTTTCCTGTTGTAAGACCCGTGACCTGCGACTGAGACCATGCTTTCTGACACTGGCCAGCACATTTCTCTCTAGAATCCCCTGATAGTCTTGAGATTTCATTGTACCCTGCACAGATTCAAGACACCCTGTGTCAGATGCAGCAAATCAGCCCCAGAACATAACCGAGCCTCCCCCATGTTTCACAGTAGGGACCGTGTTCTTTTCTAGATATGCTTCATTTTTCCGTCTGTGAACATAGAGCTGATGTGCCTTGGCAAAAAGTTAAATTTATGTCTCATCTGTCCACAGGACATTCTCCCAGAAGCTTTGTGGCTCGTCAGCATGTAGTTTGGCATACTCCAGTCTGTTATTTTAATGATTTGTCCTCTCCTTGTTCGTCTCCCATGCAGCCCTCTTTGGCTCAAACAGCGAAGGATGTTCCGATCTGACACTGATGTTCCTTGAGCATAAAGTTCAGCTTGGATCTATATTGAAATCTTTCTAGGCTCTTTTGTTACCATTTGGATTATCCGTCTCTTTGATCTGTCATCAATTTTCCTCCTGCAGCCACGTCCAGGGAAGTTGGCTACAGTCCCATGGATCGTACATTACTGAATGACATGTGCAGCTGTAGTCACAGAAACATCTAGCTGCTTGGAGATGGTCTTATAGCCTTTACAGTTAACATGCTTGTCTATGATTTTCTTTCTCATCTCCTGAGACAACTCTTTCCTTTGCTTCCTCTGGTTTATATTGAGTGTGGTACACACCACGTCACCAAACAACACAGTGACTACCTGGAGTCCTATATATAGGCCCACTGAGTGATTACAGGATTGTAGACACCTAGGATGCTGATTAGTGGACATACCTTGGATTAACATGTCCCTTTGGTCACATTATTTTCATTCTTTTCTAGGGGTACCATCATTTTTGTCCAGGCCTGTTTCATGCATTTATTTTTTAAATAATTCTGTTGAAGCATGGATGAAAAGCAATGTCTGACTTTCATTGGTCAACATTTATATAATTTTTATTTATTATTACTTTTGTCAGATTAAAGTTATTTCTGTGACCATTATGAGTTTTTCTTTTATTTAATGAAGGGTACCAACAATTTTGTCCACGTCTGTATTATTCTTAATTCTGCTTTTTTTTCTTTTCTACCTTTCTTGCGTGATTATGACTGCTTCTATTACATGTAACTTTGCTGCTGTTACAGCCAAATTTTCCCATTGTGAGACAATAAAGGCTTATTTAATTTAATTCTATTGTATTCTGGACGGATGTATTCTGTTCTATTATTACATGCAAAGAAATATACTTCAAGCTTTTATTTGTTATAATTTTGAATATTACGGCTTACAACTTATGAAAAACCCCACATTCAAATTCAGAAAATTAGAAAACTAGAATACTACATAAATTCAATAAAACTAGGACTTTAAATAGAGAAATTTGAGACCTCTGAAAAGTATAATCATGAATATGTACTCAGTACTTGGTTTGGAGGACTTTTGCATCAGTTACTGCTTCAATGCAGTGTGGCATTGATGCTATCAGTCTGTGGCACTGCTGATGGAAGACCTGGAAGTTTCAATAGTGGCCTTCAGCTCTTCTGCATTGTTCGGTCTCTATAATCTTTTCTTGGCAATGCCCCATAGATTTTCAGGTCGGGCCAGTTTGCTGGCCAATGAAGCACGATAATCCCATGGTCGCTGAACCAGGTTTTTGTACTTTTCGCAGTGTGGGTAGGTGCATCTCCATAAAGCTCATCTGCAGAAGGAAGCATTAAATATTACAAAATGTCATTGTAGATGACTATGTTTACTCTGACTTAATAAAACACATTGGACCAACACCAGCAGATGACATGACTCCTCAAATCAACACAGACTTAGGAAACTTCATACTGAACTTCAATCATCTTGGATTGTGTGCCTCTCCATTCTTCCTCCAGACTCTGGGACCGTTGGTTTCCAAATGCGATGCAACATTTGTTCTCATCAGAAAAAGGGGCCGCTAGATCACTGAGCTGAGTTGTTCAGGAGCAGCGTGACAAGAGGAATACAACGTTTGAAGCCCATGTCCAGGATCCATCTGTGTGGGGTGGGTCTTAGTGCACTAAAACTCCAGCCTTGTCCACTCCTTGTGAAGGTCCCCAACAATTTTGAGTGACCTTTTCCTGACAATCCTCTCTAGGCTGCTGTCATCCCTGCTGCTTGTGCACCTGTTTCTTCAACACTTCTCCTTGCTGCATACATTTCTATTAATGTGCTTTGATCAGTTGTGAACATACAACTTATTTTGCATTGACCTTTTGAGGCTTACCCTCCTTTTGGAGGGTGTAAATGAGTTTTTTACACAACTGTCAGGTCAGCAATCTTCTCCATGATTCTGATTCCTACTGAACCAGACTGAGAGATCATTTTAAAGGCTCTGGGACTCGTTGCAGGTGTTTTGGATTAATTAGCTGATTAGAGTGTGATACTTGGAGCCTACATTTTTGAAAAATTTCATTCAGTATAATCCATTTTCATTCAATATTCAATATTTTCATTTCAATATTCTAATTTTGTGAGTTTTATAATTTTCCATAATTATCAAAATTTTAACAAATAAAGGCTTGAAATATCTCACTTCATATGAAATGATTCTATATCAGATTTTTGTTTCAACTTTGAAGTTGAATTACTGAATTAAATAAGGTTTTGCACAAGAATCACATTTTTGGACCTTCACCTGTAAATCAGTTTGGTAGCCTATTGGAAAATTTTAGTCTGAAAGAGATGATCTGTCATGTTTTTTTTGTTTTTTGTTTTGGATTTAGTGAAGCCAGTGCATTAAATTGAACCTTATTTTTCTAACCTGTTGTTGTTAAATCTTTCCAGATTGACTCCAACAGTCAATTGAGACTAATATTTGAGCTTGGTTATTTCTTTGTACTGAACAGGGGGCACCTGCCACTATTCATTTTAATAATAGTTATAATAATGTATAATATTTAATAACTGTCTTTGAGCCACTATTAATATTGCTCCTAACTAGGTCACTTATTGTGCATCAGTGGTTTGGATGGTTCTCTGGCCCCTGAGGAAAGGCGTGATTGAATATGTGAGGATGATAAATCACAATAGACCTCAGAAAAATGTGTCCCCCTTACTTCTGCGATGATGGTTATATCCTTAAATCCTAGGAGCCAGCAGTAAACCATCAGTCTGAGAGTAAATTGCTCTGTTATAGGAGTTTATGGAATAGTCAGATCTCTAATGTTTGATGAAGCTTGATTATTAAGGACTTTATATGTAAGAAGGAGGATCTTAGGTTTTAAGGTATACAAGATCACATGTGGTGTGCCCCAGGGTTCAATTTTAGGCCCAGTGCTTTTTAATCTGTATATGCTCCCTCTTGGTAGTGTCATCAGAAGACATGGAGTTAATTTTCACAGTTACGCTGATGATACACAGTTGTACATCTCAATGTCTCCTGATGACACTCGGCAGTGGATGCATTTTTTAACTGCATTTTAGAAATCAAATCCTGGATGGCAGAAAACTTTCTCCAGCTCAACCAGGACAAAACTGAGGTTTTAGTTATTGGTCCTGAGGCTCAGAGACATAATTATTTTACCAAAACTACGATCATTGTCTTTTAATCCTTCTCTACATGTGAATAACCTGGCCGTGACTTTTGACTCCGAGTTGACTTTTATTCCACACATTAAAAATATTATAAAAATAGATTTTTATCACCTAAGGAACATTGCCAGAGTCTGCCACAGTCTCTCTCGTGCCAATACTGAGACGCTAATGCATGTTTTTATCACCGGTAGAATCGATTACTGTAATGCCCTGCTTTCTGGTATTCCCAAAAAGACTACCTCAAGTTTACAGCTTTTACAAAATTCAGCAGCACGTGACCTGAAGAAGACCAGAAGGCGGGAGCACATTACACCTCACCTCTGAAACAGGGCAGTAGAGAACCTTCATGTTTTTAGAAGCAGGCTCAAGACTCACCTTTTTAGCTGAGCTTTTAACTGATTATTATTTATCAATATCTGTTTAATCGCTCGATATGTTTTATTTGATTACATTTTTAGTTGAGCTTTTAGCTAACTATTATCTATTAATTAATGTTTACCTGCTTTGCATTTTTATTTGATCATATCTTATTGTTTTCCACTTGATAATTTAAAAAGCTATCAGTCTTAACATTTTTATCAGTATTTTACTACTCAATCTCATTATCTACTTTTTATTTTAATATTTTAACTTTTTATTTTACTCTTCCTTCCAGTGTTTCCTCTGTGGGAGCCCTCTCTCTCTGGAGCAATGGTCGGCTGTGGCTGCCTGGGTGAAGTCCAGGTGGTGCTTGGGTGGAGGTGGGGGTCTTAGCCTTCCCTTAGCCAGGCGCCCTGGCTCACATGATGGCATTTCCTGGATCATCTGTTCTCGGCCTGTTGTTGCTTTTGTTTACTGTTGCTTTTAAGTGAGTGAATGCATGGGAGATCGGTTAGGGTGGGTGGAGGCTATAGTTATGATTATGTTTTTATTTTGGATTTGGGAAGGGGGGGGGGTTGTGGGGTTATTTTACTCTGTAAAGCACTTTGAGAAGCTTTGTAGTTTGAAAAGCACTTTATAGATAAAGTTTGATTTGATATTCTGGATTTAACAGGGAGCCAATGAAAAGAAGATAAAACAGGAGAGATGTGACCTCTCTTTTAAATATTCATCAGAACTCTTGCTGCAGCATTGGAGTTTGGTGGGAATATCCTGATGTAATTAGGATTTAATTACTCATTCTTATCTTAATGAATGTATCCTAGGGCAGAAGGTCAAGCTAGAGAAACAGGCTTCTTTTTCCTGCATAATGGTTGTGATAAGATGTGTCAGATCACTGGGATGATAGACATCAGAGCAGCAAAATATCTACTGGACATTCTAACCTTCAGGGACTGGTTCATGCTTGCTATTTGACTGGCATGAACCAGTTCTTCAGTAGCTAAACAAGAAAATTGAAAGATAAAAAATGTGATTGCTAAAACATATTTAAGGTGTTAGTTGGAAGGGCTGGTTAAGGAGTGCACTGTAAACCTGTTCCCTTGATGTTCTTGCCAGACATGTGTTCATTAAATACTTAAACACCCTCAAGGACTCAGTTTCATCTTTTTTTAGAAGACTGGATTAATTCCTGCCACAGCAGTGGACCAGTAAAAAAGCTTTTTATAGCATTTTGTGGACTTCCTGATATTTAAGATTTATACTAGTCAATCCTAGTCCAAGTAACAAACGCATGGAATAGGTTTTCAGCATCACAATTGGACAGGATGTTTCTAATTTTAGCAATATTACGGAGCCGAAAAAAGGAGATCCCAGAAACCTGTTTAAAATGGAATTGGAATGTCATGTCTTGGTAGAAATAGCAAGGTTCCTTACGTTATAAGCCAAGGCCAATTTATTGCTATCCAGATCAAGTGATTGACAAAGCAGTTTCTTTTTCAAAGGTTCTGGTCCAAAGACAACTACTTCTATTTTGTCTATCTATCTTCTCTATATTGAATTTTAGATTTATCCACGTTTTTATGTCTTATAGATATTTATGTAATATGCCTAACTGATTCCATTCAGGCTGCACGATGGAGCAGTGGTTAGCACTGTTGCCTTGCAGCCAAAAGGTTATGGGTTCGTATCCCAGCCCAGGGTCTTTCTGCATGGAGTTTGCATGTTCTCCCTGTGCGTGTGTGGGTTCCCACTGGGTACTCTGGCTTCCTCCCACAGTCCAAAAACATGACTGTCAGGTTAATGGTTGTTTGTCCTGTCTGTCTCTATGTGGCCCTGTGATGGACTGGCGACCTGTCCAGGGTGTACCCCGCCTCTTGCCCGTTGACAGCTGGAAGTAGGCACCAGCACCCCCGCGACCCATTAAGGATTAAGCGGTTAAGAAAATGGATGGATGATTCCATTCATCAGGATTTATGGATAAATATAGTTGTGTATCATCAGCATAACTGTGGAAATGTATACCATGCTGTGAGATAAGTTTACCAGTTCAACACATATCTATTTTAAAAACAATTGGTCCAAGAACAGACCCCTGTGGTACTCCACAAGTATCCCTTTAGTCTGAAGAAGATTTTTCATTTACATGAATAAACTGGAATATGTTAAACAAATATAGTTTAAACCAGCATGTTTTTCCTTTGATCCCTGCAACATGTTCAAGCCTTTCCAAGAGAATGTTATGTCAGACTGTCAAAAGCAGCACTGAGCTCTAACAAGACCAGAATAGTCACAAGTGTATTATCTGAGACCATGAAAATATAGTAAATTTTCCCCAGTGTTGTTTCAGTCCTATGATGAACTCTAAAACCTGACTGAAACTCTTAAAACCGATTATTACTGTTTAGATGCTCACAGACTTGATTAGCAACTATTTTAACAAGAATTTTAGATGAGAAAGGACAATTAAATATATTTCTATGATTCATATAGTCATTTTGATTGAGAGGTTTCTTAGGTAAAGGTTTACCAACACCAACTGAAGATTCCTGTGATACATATCCATTTACTAAGGATAGGTTAATCATGTCAAAAATGGGGCCAGGAATCAAAAGGAAAACTTTTTTTTAAATGACGTACTTCAGTACATTTTATTGGAATTTTATCTTACAGAGCTACACAGAGTAGTGTATAGCAGTATGTTAAAAAAATGAAAAAAAAATTATATTCAGATACTTTCTTACAACAAAGTTTTCCTTACAAAACAATACCAGCTTGGTCAGACTGGATTAATTTATAAACATTAAATATTAGGTTTGTGATGGCTATTTAGCTGTATCCAGCTTCCACTTACCTCTATCTGTTAAACTGTGCCCTGGTGTGCTCAGGGTGCATTCCTAGTCTCCTACCCTACATATCCTTCTAGATGCAGGCCTAAAATGTATATTTTGCTCTCATCTGACCAGAGGAGCCGGTTCCACATGTTTGCTGTATACAAATGGATATGGTAACCTGAACATGACTTCTTTTGCCATTTTTCTCAACAATTCATTTCCATTTGCCACTCTTACATAAAGGCCTGATTTGTGAGTTGTATGATTAACAGTTGTCCTGTTGACAGATTTCTCCATCTTGGATCGTGGATAGCATCTACAAAGTTATCATCAATTCCTTGGCTGCTTCTCTGATTGATTCCTTGCCCAGTCCATCAATTTAGGTGGACATACAGTAGTTGTCTTTATAGGTTTGCAGATGTGCTATTATCCTTTCATTTTCAAGATGATGATGATGGTGCTTTGTGGGATGTTTAAACACAGAACTTTTTTCCCCTTTACAGAATAACAATATTCTAAACTGTTGCCATGTAGAAAGAAGTTCCCAGATTCGAATACCGGCCAGGGGTCATTCTGCAGTGAGACGTTTTCCCTGTGCATGCATGGGTTCCCTCTGGGTACTTTGGCTTCCTAACACAGTCCAAAAACATGACTGTTAGATTAATTGGTCTTTCCACATTGTCCTTAGGTATGAGTATGTGTCTGCCTTGCTGTTTGCCCTGTCTGTCTCTGGGTTGTCCTGCAATGGACTGGGAACCTGGCCAGGATTTACCCTGCCTCTCGCCCGTTGAGCGATGGAAATAGGCACCAGCCCCCCTGTAACCCCTTAAGATAAACCATATACTGTATATAAAGGATGGATGAATACTTTTTTTGCAGCTAAATGTGATTTGAATCGAATTTTAGTAGATCATGCTTGTGCCATTTAGATATCCCTACTGGCCATCAAGGAAGTAATACTCAGAGTTAATGTTTTGTAATGCTGTTGCTGAAAATCAAGTTCAGGTTGTTATATCTGCACTTCTACATTTAAAGTGTTTCCCTGGAAACATTTCAGATAATTTGTAACATAGATTTGATATGAAATAGGAGGCAATGAGGTGTGAGTTTAATAGCTTAAAGACCATTAAAAGAAGAACATCTCTCCATTGAAATGGTACTCTTTGGCTGATGATGAGAGGGCAATCATGCACATAATCTAAAGGATCAACAGCTTAAACAGCTTCAATGGATCGAAATACAACCAGTCAATATTCTCAGGGTCTTCTGATGCTGTACCAGCATTCCTCGCCATCGTCAATCACTGTTTAGCTAAAGACATTGTTAGAGGAAGTCGGGAACTGAAGGTCACACCCAACAACAACTTTTTCAGGGAGAAGGCTAGAAGATACAAGGTCCTGTCTGTGTCACAGATAATCTTCAGATAATTATTGTGCTAATTTAGTGCTCATATTAATACACTTAATTAAATTGAACCTAGATTGTCTCATTCATATCAGCCTGAAAAGTTATGTTTTTAATTTAGAGATAATGTGCTCCATATCTTAGAATTAATTATTTACTGTTATAATCCTATGAGATGGGGCTTATCTACAGTATTAAGAGGCTTGGCTCATTTTGGAGAGGTCAATAGTCTATCTCAGAAACACACATTCACACCTAAGGGTCATTCAGAGTGGACAAATAACCTAGCATGCCTTTAGAATGTGAGTTGAAGTGCACACAGAATATCCACATATACAAAGGGAGGACATGCAAACCCTACAACCATTGTGACACATGCTTACTATGAAATATTTTAAGACAAACTTAATGTTTCTTGAAATAAAGCGGTAGTATTAAGAGGAACATTTTAGAAGCAGATTTGATAAGAAAATGTTAACTGCATACAAGGTAAACATTGCCCTGTTTCCATAGAGCGGTCCGGTCTGGACCGGCACGGGCTGCATTTTTGGCCGTTCCCACCATCAAAGCAGCCCACAGAGCAGGACCGTACCGGGCATGAGGTGGTCTGTTTTCAGATTCCGGACCATGGTAGGGTGGTCCGGGTACAGTTGGGGCGGTGACACTGGCGTCACACAGCTCAGTCCTTTCATTGGCTGAAGTCATAACATCAGCTCTGTGACAACAACTACAAAAACAACTAGTTCTCTATTACAGCCATTAACTTGAGTTAGTAGGTACATGCAAAGATGGCAGCAAGCAGCAACCGAGACTAGTGAATGGAGGAGCTCCAGACACACGCGCTTAAAAAAAACCCAATTTTATTACACTTCCTCGTCCCTGCTGTAAGATGCCACAACAGCATCCCCGCAAGCTTCGGCAAAGTCCTGTCTGCGATGGGAACACAGACTTGAAAGTGAGCATTGCACATCCGGTCCGCACCGTGCCCCTCCAGACCACCCTGTGGAAACGAGGTAGCCTAGTTGATGCAAATTGGCTGCAATGTAAAGCTAACAAGCCCAAAGAACATACAAGATGAATACTTCAGTCACTTAGTTAACGTACCAACCAGCCACCTTATTAGGTACTAGTGTTGCAAATATGTCTCATAGAGCTTTTCTGCCAAAAAAAGAGCCGGTGCTAGTTCAGTGCTGGTGCCACTACCAGTACTTAGTCTGTTCTTAGCTGGTTCTTTTAAAGTACTGGTTACTCTTTCACTGATGAGAGCCCCAGTCATGCTGCATCGTAACGGCATCTAAAATGTTGCAACTCAACTGTATATGCCCATGTGAGAGAATAAAGAGGAAAATACAAAAACAGAGACAGATTTTAACAACTGAGGAGTCCCCTGGGCCTTTACAAGTGCTCTAGTTATACTTCCACACTTTGCTGTATTTGCAGAGAGGTGTCCATAACATGCTGTCGGCTACTCACATTGTTATGAATGAAAATGTCTGCTATGTGTTCAACTACCCCAAACACCTTTCTCCCCTACCAAGTGGGTGGGGCATAAAGTGATTCTTTGCAAGCGACAGCTCTGACCTAGCAAGTAGTTGGTGCGAGGTTAAGCACTGTTTTAGAACAAAGAAATGGTTGCTTTGGAGGATGGTTTCAAGTCAGGTTCTGGCTGACTAGTAATGGAACTAACTACTGGAAAAAAGGCCTTCAGAGATTTTGGTTTACACTATCAGCACAAGCACATCAAACAGTTCCTTTTTTTGTTTGCTACAGACCCAGGATGCCAAGCTGCAGTTCCACAAATACCAAAACAGCTCTATTAGATTAAGATCTGGTGATGGTGCAGGCTGATGAAATTTATAATTGTAACTTAAGTTTGAGATGGATTTTTATTTGATTTTAAAATCTTATACTCTATAAAAATAAAAGGTTTGTTATTGCTCAATAAATCCACTATATTTAGGTAAAACCAATTCCTAACATATGAACACTTAAATTGGAGAACTCTTTCCCCGTTTCAAAACTTTGTAGTGGCATTTCAAAATCCAAACTTCATGAAAATAACCTCTGCAGCAATCCCACTACCTTATTACACAGAAATGGCTGTGCATGTCGTTTCTATGTGGAGAAGAGTAACTTGTGAGACTGTGGTCTCAGGCCACAGCATGTATTCATATTATAAGTGGAATCATTTCTATATGTAGATATACGTAGTTATACGTTCATTTTTATATGTAGTTTACTGGCTTGTTTGGACTGAATATTTCTAAATAAATCAAAGAAAGATGCTATTCAATAGGTATTAACTTGTCAGAAGATTGCTGGAGATAGGCACTAGTCCCCCCACTTCTTTTAGTAGGGGCCAGTTAATGCTTGATGGCAAGGACATTTCATACCCCACAATAACTAAAGTGCATAATTCCCAGAAAGTCTTCATAGCTTTCTTTCACTGCAACACATCCTCTTAATTTTCTCAGGCCCCCCGTAACAGAAGGTTCTGCCCAAAAAATTCATCAAAGCAAACTACAGGACATCCCAAAGCAGAGCAGTAAAAACAAAACGATGTTATGATATCATACTAAGTATTTAGTCCAGACCCACAGAGAAAGCCCCATAAATTATAACAGAATTGGTAGCAAATCATATTGCAACTTGGCCATTATTTGCTTGCCACATGTTTTAGTGATATTATACAACGGAGTTGACTCTGCTGGACATCCACTCCCCAGTAACTGGACATACAAATCAAAATTGCAAGCTTGAGTGGGTGTAGATATTTTAAAAGCAGATTTTTGGTGTGTTTCTTGCATTCTCCCTACTCCTCTTCTCTTGTATTGCTATCTCCCTCTCTTCCTGTTGCCTCAACATATCCCCCCAAGGCCACCCTGGATGGTGAACCCTATACCTCAAATCATGAATTTACACCCACTGAGGCTAAACCACTGAGTGCCGTCCCTAAGAGGAATGTATTTTACATCTTATATCACCACATGTGCATTTTCCTCTTTCTGACTGCTGTTGCAGGTGGGGACAGTAATAGCCGACTTACTTTTTGAGATTTTCAACCTATCTATAGGTTCAACCTTTAACAATATCAAGGACACATTTTTCTTTCTTGAGTCCTGTTAGACATGCTCTGAGGACAGCTTGAAGTTGAAAATTGTTGATAGAGATATCTAGATTTATGCATGTGGTCATTTTTCAGCTTCACATCTTTGTTTTTAGAACATCCTTGAATCCTTTTGTTTTTTTGCAGTCAGTAAAAAAATAGCTTAAAGGTATCTTGTTTCTATTTATGATGACTATATTTGTGTTGTCCTGTGTGCTGTATCCTCTGAAGCCTATATGTGGGACTGCAAGTCTTTCTCTGTCAAATATCTGGGATAAACAAAATGTCATGGGAATAAAAAAAAATCCACAAGACGTTCCTCCATCATTATGCTGTCATGAAACACAGAAACCACAAAGGTTACTCCTGCTTGCCTGTATCCTAGAGGAATTCAAAGAAATGTAACATCTCGACCAACACACACTTTTATCCTGAAGCGGTCTGAGGTCAGCTGTCATGTTGGCTAACAAAATGACATGGTGCACAGAGGTCCCACCTTCAGGTTAATCATATACAAATACAGTGCTAGCTTGCTGAAAGGAGACAGTGACAAAAGTGAAGACAAGTGGGGCCACAAAGCACAAAGATTCATTATCATAAAATCTATTAACCAGACGCAGAACTGCATAAGCCAGTGTCTCTTTTTGGTGTCATTTATACCTGTGATATTAGGCAGAAATAATCTAAAAGCAGATAACTATGAATGAAAAAAAAAATTGGTGCTGATTGTGCAGAGGAAATTAGTTTGAAGATCCACATGATGAATTCAATAGAGATGACAGTACCATGGAACAGCTTTCATACACGTTGAACTTTTTCCCATTTTATCTAGTTACAACCACAATCTTAACATTTCAACTATCTATCTTAAGGATTTTTGAATCCAAGATATAATTTTCAGTTCAACTTACATATTATGAATCTCTTTGTGTTGGCCTTTCACATTAAATCCAAAGAAAATACACCATGGCCATAATATGACAAAGTGATTAAGTCTAAGAGATACAAATGCTTGGTAAGCCCTGTATGTGTATGCATTGTTTAGACGAGTCTCAAATAGTTCTATCACATCAAATGGTTGGATGGATGAAACTCCACTTAAATGTAATTTTACAATATTTTGTATTTCAACTGAATTTATTGTTCATATTGCTCATATACATAAACAGCAAAAACAAATATTTAAGACACCAGGGGGAAAAAATCTAAATGATTATTTTGGATTTTATTGCATTAAAGAAGTATTTAATACAATAGAATAAAAGCAGGATTTCAAGCGATGATGGCATGTTGTGATACTAATGATGACCTTTGAGACTGTGGTCCTTCCTCTCTTTAGGTTTAGTAGGTCTAGTTTACTGATCGTCCCTAGAACCAGAACCAAACATGGGGAAGCAGCTTTCAGTTTATATGCTCCCTATATCTGGAACAAACTACCGGGAGAATGCAAAGCTGCAGAGACACTGATTCTTTTATTAGTTAGATCAGTTAGTGAATAAAGTAAAGCTTTTCTACCTGCTTGTCCTTAAATTGTAATGTAATTATTTTCATGATTATTGTCTTATTGTAATTGCTTTCTTGTATTTTAATCATCAAATTGATTTATGCTGTGTTCCAATTTTGAATTGCCTTGTGTTGAAAGTGTGCTATACAAATAAAATTGCATTGCCTTGCCTTGCCTTGGTCATAAATCAGGACCCCCTGTGTTGTTCTGGGCTGACCCCTCAGCTTTCCCATGAGGAAAGATATTGCATGGAGCCCCAGTTTCAGGTAGATTAAGTAATCCTGAGTTTCTTGTATTTTCTAATTATGGCGGCAATAGCCATTGCCTTCTCACCAAGCTGTTTAGTTATTGTCCTGTAGCCCTTGTGGTTGCTTTAGGCAGATCTTTGGACTTGTATAGGGTATAGAGGCTGAGTTCTGAGTGAGTGTATGGACAGGTGTCTGTTATACAGATAATGAGTTCAAACAGCTGCAATTAACACGGGAAATAAAAGGAATGATACGGGTCTCTGAAAAACTGATTGTTTTGCTAGTTGTTAGGTGATCAGATACTCATTTCATTAAATGAAGTACAACATAATTACTTAAATTTATTTTAAATTTTTATTTACTGTTTTCTCGCTCAGGGGAAACATTTGTCCGTCCACTGTAGCACCACCTTACATATATTTTCAATGAAAATCCCTGTGGTGCTGCTAAAATGGTGACTTGTGGACTTGCCAAAATGATTAATCTAGTGTCAATATTTTTCTTCAACACGACATTATGCTCCTGCTTACAATGCAGGTGGGTTCCTGCAAATGACACCTGTGTTGAAGTAAAAAAGAAAACATTACATTTCAAGAGACATTTATCAACTGGTCAGGTTTGGTTAACAGAGTAGTTGTTATTTTAAAGCAGAGAGTCAAACATTAATAAGTAAAATAAAGTGGTGCTCTTTAATGCAGCAACATTTGAGATGTGTTAAAAGTTTTATAACAAATAAATGTTTAATTGGAACATGATCTCCTCCTAAAAATTATTGAATAACAGAATCTCTAATTTGAGATCACTAAATCTATCTATCTATCTATCTATCTATCTATCTATCTATCTATCTATCTATCTATCTATCTATCTATCTATCTATCTATCTATCTATCTATCTGTATAACTGTATGTCTGTCTCTGTTTCTGCATCTCATGCATTTTCCAAATATAGATGTCCAGCCTTCTGTCTATAATCTATTTGTTTCCGATTTGACTTTGAAACCTAAGCTTTATCTGACTTATTCTTTCTTTATTTCAATATGCTTTTCCTCAGCGGACTATGGCATGTAATTTCATCACCTCAGCTTGAGTGCAGCAGATCTCTCCTATAGTTCAATGTATCCAGCTGAATTATCCAAAACAAAGAGAATTAGGACTGCTTTCTGGACCAATTGTGTTCACCTATACACAATTGCATCATGTACTTTGGGTATTGCGGTAAATTTGGAGTTTGTTCCGAGAAACATGCATTGATTAAACTGGACAAGTTGAATGTCCTTCATTGGTGTCTGTTCATTTACTTCTTTTTTCCCCCTGTACATTATCTTATCCCCCATGCAACGGTAGAATAAGAAAGAAAGCAAACATTCTTTCCACTTTTATTATGCTTCAAGCTCAGTTTATTTTACACTGATCTGAATCCCTTTTGTAAAAAAATCTTTCTCTGCTTCTGATGTCTGAAAACCTTCAGTGGTTAAATTAAGTAGCTCTATGTTTTTTGCCAGCTGACAATCAGTCTCGCAAGAGCATCATTACAAGTGACAGTTGTACTAAATCCTGTCCACATGGGCGATCACTGTGATCCGATAATTATAATCATGCTTTGGATGTCATGACAGATAAAACAAGATTTGCTAATTGTGTTATATAAGTTTTATAAACACTGATTTGTCTCTATCTTTCTTTGTCTCTAAACTTGTTCTTTTTTCTAAAATTCATGCATGATTCCATGATGCTGATCGGGCTATATCTTGTGCAGGCCAATCAAGTTCGTCCAAAATTAATTTGCTCATCCATATCTTTATGGAACTTATTTGTGGAGTGGTGTAAAATTATGTTGAAACAGGAAGGGACCAATATCAAACTGTTTTCACAAAGACGGGAGCATATAATGATGCAAAACATCTTTGTACAGTAATGACCTGATTCATCAACGGTCTTGCTCAGCATCACAAAAACAGGATGTAGATGATTTACTAACATGGTGCAGAGAGCATTATGCCTGTTAAACCCGGAACGAGACCCAGACTATCTACTTAGCACTTTTCCCCATGCGGAATATTCAATATGGGCGTTTCTTTCAGAAGACGCAAAATATTGGGAGGAGAAGAGGCAAATAAGTAAACTGTTTAACGCCTCTGATAGGCAGGTCTTAACTTTGCGTCACCATCTTTAACATAAGTTTATTACTGAAAAACAAAAAATGTAATTCGTACACATTGTAACCTAATATAAATTAACACCAATTACCATAAAAATGACAGTTATGTAGATTTCCCCCCAAAAGATGCATCATAACTCATTCTGCGCTCAGAGGGGAATGTGTTTAAATCTCCATGGATCCTTGTTAGTTTCCACCAGAGTAGCTACAAATTTTCCTGGGTTCCAATTAATACAAAGTAGTAATCATGTACAATACCACAATGACAATGGGCTATATAACACTTCATGAATAGTTAACTTATTTTCGTTAAGATTCTTTTTTCTTTCTTGTCTTCTATTCTTTGAATTCCTACTTTAAAAGCAGGCTTTAGCTATCCATTTATTGGTATCCTTGTGTGTCCTATTTCGACTGCCATGTGTTAATTTCTGTTATTTATTTCCCTTAATCTTTTTGGTTCAGGTTCTCACCTAGAACCACTACATTCTGCTTATAAGTCTTACCAGACCCTTGTCCCAGTAATCACCTCCTCAGCAGTTAAAGTCAAGTCAGTCCATTACATTAGATCACTCTTATATTTTATATCTTACATGCCTGTGTAGGCATCACCATTGCTTCTGTTTTATTCCAGTCAAAAGCTTCTCAGGTGTCTTTTGCTCCCATTTGTTTGTTTTCTCTTAATATACCTTCACCTTACAATGTGACTGCCATCTACTTCTCTGAACTTGGGTACAATTCCTGCACAAATCATGACAGTATGCTGCATCATTAAGTTCCTTTCATGGGAACAAAGGGGTTGAATAAACTCCTAGAAATAACTATACACAATAAACACATCAGCACTAAGACTTGTTCATTTAATTGTTAGATAGATATTCACTCCAGAGAATAAATGTCCACTGATGTAGAGTCCAGAGCTGGATTGCTTAAGCCATTATATGCCAGGCTTTGCATTGCACTTTGTGGTTTAAGGTTTAAGTAAGGTTATATATTCAATGGAGATCTCTATGTACAGTTCGAGAGCTAATCTTAAGGCTTTCACTCTGCAGAAATTTGGAGACTCCTGGACACGCTGTGCCCCAACAAAGATACCCTGTGATCTTAGATGGATGGATACATGGATCTTCTACTAGCTACTGTTGAAATGTGCTGATAATGAAAGTAGGAATAAATATGACTAGAATGGAGTAACATAATTTACAAAAGCTTAGAAAAATGTAATCTTCCTACACTTCAATAAAAAACTAATTGCCTCTGCTTGTCAGAGGGTTGGTATCAGAGGCTGATAAGAGAACAATTGGTCATAAGCTACAAGAAGATGAAAGACCTGGTGAAAATTAGATTTGGCAGAACTGTCCCATAGTTTAGATGAATAAGCTTTGCTTCTCTTATCTCTGCCACAATAAGGATTGCCTGCTCAGTAGTGCAAAGCATTTCTATGACAAATGGAAAGTGATATTATTTTGTCTCAGTGAAGTGTTTCCACAAAGCTTTCAAATCATTTTACATAGACAGCTGATATTGGTAAAAGGAAATACTACATGTGCAGACTTAGGAGAGGAAAGTCTTATTTAGAAAATAAAATACACTAGAGACAAATAATGCATTTTATTGTCAGTTTTTACAAACCTACAAGCAGAACCTATATGAACCTATAAGAAGAATATAACTATAATAATATTTGTGTGAATAAAGCTTTAAATTGAGATGTAAGTCTTTGTGAGCCGTGTTATACCAAGAAAATAACCTCATGATTTCATTATTTTACTGAGCTGTTTGGAACTTCCCTTGCAGATCAAGAACAAGAGAAGTCTATTTCTGTATCACTTTGAGGATTTCTAAGGTTTTATCTACCGAGTCTGAACGTATGCTCCTGCCGTTTCTTTTGTAGGAAAAGGGATATAGTTAACATGAAAACTTATGCAGGGACTTGTTGTTGCTTGCTGCAGTGAGGTTTACAGCTATGCTCTGCTTTATCTTTTATTTATTTTGGATTGTGTTAAGCTTACATTGGCAGTGAGCACTACCATAGATAATATTTCCTTGGACAAAATACTAATTAATTGTAATTTGAACTCAAGAATAAGAATTTTTACCCGTTTTTTTCTTGTTTCTGTGGCTTCAGCTGATTACAGTGGACTAACCTCAATTTAGATAATATCTCATTAATATCTTGGCACAAGCACAACACTGCATACAACAAATATCACAGCTGTGCTGAAGATGAATCTATTTTATACTTACACCATACGAATCTAAATCTCTTAGAGGCGCTTACACTACTATAAAAAAGTAGAGTTAACCCTTCTCTCCTATTTTGATCTTTAGAGCAGTTGCCAGCTGAGTTGTAATGAAGGTTAAGGTGGCAAAAATGAAGATCTTGCATTACTTTAAATGGGATTGGAATTTTATGTCAATTTGGATATAATTAAAAGTAGTTCCATAAAACAGTGAGTGTAGGATTTTATCAAAACCTACAAGATAATGGCTTCCTATGAGAAAATGTAAAGCTAATGAATGCTGCATGTTTTCGTGCCTCTAAAAGTACAATTGACTGTCAAATAAAGGCAAAAAAAAACGTTGAAAAATATTAAAGAATTTTGAGGTTTCATTATTCTCATTTTGGCCTACATTGAAAATATTATTAAGTATTCTTAAAAACTTAAAAATCCCATATCTGTAAACTTTAAAAATTAGATTGGAAAATCATACCTTTTAGTTGAGTAAACATATATATATATCATATATCAACCAATATATATCATGTTAATTCAACATGATATTTTTGAATTATCTCATGTAAATAAAATACTTTTTATTTACAACATTTCCTATTTAGGACAGAGGGGGTAAATTATGTCAGATTTATTTATTCTGATAAATTGAAAAGAGCGTTTTCTTTCAGTGTATGCACATGTATGCATGTAACCAGATTAACAAAATGTTATGATGTGTTTTCAGAGACTCCAAATAGACAACACTCAAGCAGTTTAAAAATGTTTATTCAAAGGAATGAGACTAGGCAAGGACGTGATGACAGCAGCAATGGACGGGAACACTGGACTGTAGAGAGTAAAAGGAAAGTGGGCTTATAGGGGATGTCCACTGGAGAGGAAACGGGTAGGTGGAGTTGGAAGAGTTGTGTGGTGTCTTGCTAAGAATGATTTGCATATAGAAGTGGATCTTAATTGGAGTTTGGCATGATATCAACTTGGAGGAGGTATGGTGGAAATAGGGAACTGAGATCAACAGGGAATGAATGGTTTGAGGTGTTGACGGTTGTTTGGATGGTGGTATGGCAGAGTCTCTGTGAGAAACAACTGAACAGGTGAGTATGGTTTGATTTCCAGATGAGAGCAACGTGGAGGCTGACCAAGGTAGAACCCAAACATGAGCAGTAGAGGACAGAGCTTGGAAGGTAGCAATTTGTGATGGGTAGATAAGGCCTTGTGAAGCGTTTCGGCATATTGCTCAAACTGTATTGATACTGTGTCAATACTGTGTTGCTACTGTTTTGGTCTACTCACACCTGCCGGATCTTAAATATAATGGCAGACAACCTTGAGAGACTAAAATAACCTACTGATTTAATAACCTAATATATACAAACTATTTATGTAATTGTATTCAAAATTGTACATTTCATTATTTAATACCTTAACCCAAGTTAAAATATGGTAAATTTAAAATGTGTCATAAGAAATCATGTGAATGGGTATCGCAACCTGTGATAAGTGAAACTAAAGGCGAGGCTAATAGACTGACTTTGGGACAGACTGTTTTTTAAAATAAGTTTTCAAGGCCTTTGCATAGAGCCAATTATGTTTTTTAGAAGCAATTTCACCAGCTTTAGAAGAAAAAAATAACAGTTGCAGGGAATGGATGAAGCTGGGGTGCAGAACTGCAGTGCAGGCAAATTTACCGATATAAGACTAAAATGATCCCATTTAGCACGATGCTTGCATTTTCTTATGCTGGTTTTTCTTATGGTGGGAAGTGGAATCATCTGGCGTCATCCCTCAGCAACTGCTCTCCTTTTATCCAGCACTAGTAATGAGGCTGATTGGACACACCTGTTGGAGCAGCTGCCAGTCTCACCCTGCAGAGAAAGGTCAACAGAGAACATGCCCAAAACTCAGCACACAGCCACTGAATCCGACCCCATCTTTTTTTTTATATCCACTGTAGATGAACTGTATATGGCGACCATATTGCCGTATTAGAGGGTGAGGGTCCACAGTACACATTTGCTGAAAAGATTGCTTGTTTAGCTTTAACAGACCAACCATCACCAAAGAGCTGCTGGGATAGGCTCCAGGCACCCAGTCACCCACAGGCTAAAAGTAATAAAAGTCCAAATTTAAATTGTAAAAGAAAGAAAGGCCATCGGCATCTATTGCTATTGCTCTTTTAAAGGGTAACTAAACTTATTTTAAAACCATTGCTTTAAGAGGACTTTGTTCTATTTTTTTATCTTCCTGTGACTCAGCATCCTATAGTATAAAATATGCTTACATGTGCACTTAAACACACATTAATACTGTATATATATATATATATATATATATATATATATATAAAACAGACAGTTTTAATGTGCTTTTGTTATTTAGTTTGGGAAAACATACTATTTATCCCCGAATCAGGAGACATGTTTGCCCTTTTGTGAATATCATGATACTATCTCCATGCCATCCAGGGACTCTGATCTGATGTTCAAACCCTTCTGTTCTGTTTGGCAACTCGAGCTATTCTTGCTTTCCAAGGCACTATTTTTGTTTGAATCCCTTTTGGCCTCTTTCATGTCTGACTCCTCTTGGACTCTAATCCTCTCACTTTTTTCCTGTCTTTTAAGGCTTTTTCGGCATTGAACACTTTGATAATAGTGCCTTTAATATGTTTATTCCTTCTTGACTTTCTTCTTGTTGACCGTTTGGCTTAAGCTTTTTATTCCTCTTGGCCCTCCTCAAAGCTAAACAGTTTCTAAAGCTTTACAACCACTTAAGATACTTATTGATTTTTTAACTTTCTTTCTCACATCACATCACAGGTTTTCACCCAAAGGTTATTGGTCATAACAGAAACCTTTAAGAACCTCTTTGTCTTTCCTGCCTGCGATATCAACTGTAGTTAGGAAACCATCTGCATACTGGTGAAATCCCTCAGACACAACTCCTACTTGGTGACGTAACATGACACTGTCTTTGTGTGTCTGTATGTGCACAAAGGTATGAGAATTTGTATGCATATTTACGCTGTGAGTCAAGCGTGAGAATGTGGGCACAAACCCATGAGAGTGAGTACTATATATGTAAAACAGTTAACAGATCCTATTTCCATTACCTTGTAATTAGACAAAGCATGATTCACTCTAAAATCATGCCATCACACTTTGTTCTCTGGAGCATCATTATTGGTAAATTTACAAAACATTATTATTGTTTAAATATAGATCCTGGATACAAGTGACAAAGGAAAAGAGGAAAGAAATGACAAAGGAAGAAAATGAGGTAGCAATCAAAAGGAAAAAAGAAGGAAGGACACAAAGAATGGAGGCAGTTTAAAGGAATAAAGGAAAGAAAGAAGGACAGACAAACAAAATAAGTTAAGAAAGACACAAGGAAATACAAAAGCACAGACAGAGAAAAACAATGATAAGAGCGCAGAATAAGCATAAGAATGGTGGAGAAATGGAATGACAGGAAGAAGGGAAGAAAGACTATAAGAAAGAACACAACCAAGAAAACAATGAAAATAGGACAGAAAACTCGTTCCCCATTTTCTTGAACTGCGATAACTGCATTATTCTTTAATCTGGTGGACTATGAATTGTAGAAGGTAATATTAAATAGAGGTATCAGTTTAATTATTTTGTCCATGTGATGTATTTAACCCCAAATAAGTGGAAATACTTAATGTTGTCTGAAAAAATGTGATCTTCAAAAAAAAAAAGACTTATAGAGTGTTTGACATCCCCTCTGAGGATCACATCTTGTGGCCAGTCGGTCAGTAAAAAGAGCCACAAACACACCAGTAATGTCACAAATGTTTACAGCAAGCTTAACA